>CM038674.1:100340118-100940118 GCA_021605145.1 Aegilops bicornis
TATCAAATCATTCTTACTCCTTGGTTACCCCTGATGAAACGAGCCTATTCATTTGACCATTCACTAGTTTGTAAACTGCGCCTACTTCATGGGAAAATCGTAATTTTGCGTTAGGTATTTGACCAAATAGGATCTCTCTATTGGATTTGTTTTTTTAATAAAAAAAATGCAGGGTTATCAATCGATCCTCTGAACATTTATTAAGTAGGATTTCATTTTGATAATGAATTTGTGCAGAATGAGATGATGTACGTTGGAGCCCCGGTGATAAATGGGTTTACCGCCAAAAAATAATATGAATTTGAATTTAAATGTTTCAATAGGATTAATAGGGCGTGGATGCTTAGAGTGACGCAACACATGCCTTGGGATGGTGAACGAACCTTCCTATAGCTTCTACGCGGGCCCACCATGACTGAAAAAACTAAAACTATAATAGAGAGGATTCAAAATCACAACCTTGTTGGAAGTAAATATTAGGGTAGCTATTTCATATTTATCTTAAATACAAATTTGAATTCAATATTGTGTTTGGATAATTTTGAGAGAAAAAACGTTGATGAGCACCCAAAGCTTCGACTTCCTGTGCACCACTCACAGGTATACACTTAGCCCATCAGTATGAGAACATTGTCACAAATTTGATTGAACCGGAAATTCTAGAGGTAATGTCATGCAAAGAAGGACTAAACTTAGCATCAGACTTATATCTTCATAAAGTGCAAGTGGCGACTGATTGCCATGCAACGGTTAAACACCTGAAGGAGGAATACAGGGGCGTTAGCAGCATGATTATACAAGACATCAAAGCCAAGAGTGTTGAGTTTTTGGAGATATGTTCTGTTCATGAAATGAGAGAGGCAAATTTTTAGGCACATGCTCTTGCAAAGGCTGCAGCCTCTATAGAACCTGGTCGTTATGTGTGGCTTGTAGACACTCCTGACACTTCTTGTATTCCACATACTGTACTAGATAAAATAAAGCTTTGTTCTCCCTCTAAAAAAAAAATCCTTCAAGTTACGTGCAAAACCACTCACATGGGCCTCCATTTTTCCTATCAATGTAGCCATGTTCTTACTTCAAATAGATCTGCATCTGGAAGTTATCAATGCCTCTTGTTATGTAACCACGTTCCCCTGCTCTTCTGGGACATCCAGAACCACAGCTGGTGCTTCTTTGTGACGGGAAGCATGTTCCATGCGGAAAAATTGATAGGATTGCCCTGATATGCAACACAAAGTACACCGAGCATACGCAATTTTTGTATCCACCACAGTCGACTCTTTGCATTTTGTAAGAATGATCCAGCAGGACGGTACATCCTGGATTCCTGCTGCCTCCCAAGCCGCACACGTGGACATGCAAGGAGATCATGTACGTTGGCCATGTATATATGCATTAGCCAAGGCGTTCATGCGTGCATCGAGTATCACATACCAGTTTGCTCCAGCGTTGTCTAGCCGTAGCTAGTAGTAACACTACTCGACCCAACTGATGAATGTAATTAGCTAGTAGAGGCTTCGATGTATATGGCTGCCCAGTTTGGATTCCAAAGCTCTATCTCCATATGGTCACATATATGGAGATACCACCATCAATGCAGTTAATTACTAACTCACCAGTAGTACCGTACCGTATAGTAGTTCTGAGCAATTGAGTTGCATGATGGCATATAACTTCCTCTAAGAGCCACGTACTCCCTTCGTTTTCATTTACTCCGCATATTAGATTTGACTTAAGTCAAACTTTATAAAGTTTGATCAAATTTTAAAAAATAATCTAAACTTTCGCAACAAAAAATGTATATGGTGTGATAATATATTGAATGATAATTTTAATGGTATTGATTTTGTATTGCGGATGTTAATTTCTTTTTTGTATAAAGTTGGTCAAAGTTTAGAAAGTTTGACCTAAGACAAATATATGTGAAGTAAATAAAATCAGAGGGGGTACTTGCATGCATGTAGCTTGTAGCTTGGTCATACCCAAGTCCGAAGCATCTAAACATAAAATAAGTTTCTCCTGCTTGTGGAGGGCCTAATCAGAAACTTGGGGATTAAATATGTTAAAGATATCTCTATAAAAAGAAATGTGAATTGAAGATTTGTTCAACTGCAAGATCCTTGTATGGTTTTAAGTCAAGACACATCAACGAACAGCCAGTAGGAATATATGACCGTTGATGAGCATGCTCTCGTCCGCGCTCCCCCTCTCCCCTCCATGCTCCTTGCCACCGTGCCCAGCACGTCGCTGGCGGATCTGGGTAGGGAGAACCTGAGGCCCGCGTGCGGCGGGCCAGGGCTGTAGGCGGTGGCGCGGGGCCATGCTTGGCGGCTGTAGGAGGGCGGTTTTAGGTCTTGCCGGAGGCAGCGGGGAGGATTCCGACAATGGTGATTCCGGCGATTCCAGGGAAAAGGAATCGAGAGCTGACGCGTCTCGTGGCTTGCCTGGCAGCGGGATGGCGCACAGATGCGCCGTAGGTGGAGACGATGGGCGCCCTAGTGGAGCTGGCGTCACACTTGGCGGCGGGGGGCCGGAGGGGGGGGCATTCTCCGGAAAATTGGTTGAAGGCTGCAGCAGCCACCGGAAGACAACATATTGGCCATAGTACTCAAATTTAAGCCACTACGAAACCCAATGCATGATAATTCCTTTTGCATAATCCCGTCACCAGACAACAAAAGTTTCAACAAGCAACGATTGAAGTAAAGTGCTTGAGAGTCTTGATGATGAGACACTTGTGGGTGTGTTAAGTTACTCTAGAATCATATTGTCTTTGCATACCTTTCACTCACTAATTTAGGTTTTCATTGCTCAAGAAAAAAATTCTATTCCGTGTGTTTCCAGCAAGCAAGTGTTAACTAGTGTAAAGCGAATAGAAGCTACTTTATTATCTTGTCTAGTAAAGAAAGAAATTTGTGTTGATAATCTTTACTTCACTAACACTTGCATAATAACCATGTCACCATTACAACTATACTAAGTTTTCACATCAAGAAGCGGACTAGGCATACCAATGATAAGTGAACCAAAACCTTCTCATTATTTCGGTTTAAGCACCTAAGTATTTTATAGTTTGTATTTCTATCTATGTTGCTCAAGGATGATTAAGTTTAAGCATGGATGAGTTGGTGAGTGTTATTTTTACGCTCATCGTACCTGAGGTTAAACTAGTTTATTTTATAAAAACTGTGATATATGCTCCGATATTTATACTAATGACTAATGAATGCAAAGGATTCCAAAATCCTCTCTTAATGTTGTTCCCATAGGAAAATGGGCTATACATGACTTTCTCGACAAAGGGTGGATTTTATTGGCTTAAAATAGAGCATCAGGAGGATACAAATACATATATGGACTAAATCATGCACATGTATGGAAAGAAGCAAACATGAGATAAGATAGATCAAGTGCGAGGTGCAAGAACATTTCAGAGCACAATATGGTGTCTGATACGAGCACATGCGCTTATACCAGCGCTCGTACTAGGTTCCCATGGCACCATGGCGTCCAACCCTCCAACTTTTGTTAAAGTGCTAACACTTGAATCAGCCCAGGGAAATTTGCCAGACCTCCATCTTCCAAACTAGTAGCATCCATAAACCCTACCCGCCATTTCTCCATCTCCATCTCCATAGCCACCACCATCGCCATCACCACATCATTCATCCCAAGTTATCCATACCTTGTAATTGTGTATCCCATCCGGTAACCATTGTAATACATATTAACAATAAAAAGCATTCAACTTAATGTGTCCTTTAATGATTTCTTCTTGCGATCTGATCGGCGTGTGTGAGTAATTCGGTAAGGTCATCGGTTGAGGCACATCCTTGCAACCCTATGTACTTGTTGGAGATATCGATGGAATGACTTTGAACTAACATCTCATATGTGTGAAATAAAATTGCCTCATAGTTGTCTCTTGTGTCTTCCGCGTTCTTTGTCCCTGCAGGTACCTAGGATCATGGAGTTCGAGCCACGAGGAGGCTAAAGGCAGAGAGACCGTCAAATGCTATTGTGAACACTAGTGATAGAAATGTTTAGTATGGTAGCATAAGTCCTATCTCTGGGGATACAAGAGGTGTAGTCATTAAATGCCACTGCTTTTTTCTCATTCTATCTTAATTATCGAGGAAACTCCATGTCATGGATAGGGCCTTCGGTTGGACAACAGAGTCTTGATGCAGGACATGATCCAATCAAGATGTAATTTGGACACATCCCCCATTCTATATGTTGCGAGCACATCTTAACGGGTGTCTTTCAGGGCACAAATTAATATCACAATGATCTCGTGCACAAGTATATGGTTGTAAGAATTAAGTCCTCATACCCATGCCTATTTTTATTATAAGTGTTCTCTTTTGCTACTTCAGTACGATCTGGTCTGAAACTGGAATTTAATGTTCTCGCGAAAGCTTCTTAGAAACGCATGTCTTCAAGGCGCACGTCCTCTTGTGGGAATGATAACTCAGGGTCACCTCTTGCGAAAAAGGCCAAAACCATTTTTGCTATGTACTTACCATATCACTAAAGGGACTCATCGGGGATCTATTCTGTGTTTATGCTTCCACACATGCAATTGAGTTTCCTACAAACCTCGTAATCAATAATCAATGCAATTATAGCATAGAATTGTAAACTTAATTTTTAATATGGAAGTATAATAATACATTTCCAACATCACCGCTTCTATTCATGCCATCATCTTCCTGGACCGCCCTGGCGCCCTCTCTATCCATGCCATCATCACATGATACAACCAATTTTACTTAAAAACAATCAGGAAAAAGGAATCAAATCATTTATCCATTAATTCCATCGATAAGTTATATGGAAAATAAATCCGTTCCATCCACACACACATAGACATAATGGTCCTCTTCAATTCTTGCCCCACCTAGCCCTCCATCTGCTCCACCATGATGGCAATAACCATTGGCAAGAGAGGCATGCCAGATAATCGATCATCTCACCTCTTCACACCTTCTCCATTTAAAACTCAGACAACTATCCTTGACAGCTTGATATTCCTTCGAACACCCTTCCAATTTGACCGTTCTTTCTACTTCTCTCCACCAACCACTCGCACTACCCTCTCTATCTCTTGTATAAATCCCCCAAGTAATTGCATAAAAGGGCGCCATCGTTACCTCTCGACCTCCCTACCCTCATCTTCCACCTCCTTGGCATTCCTCATCTTCGCCAACCTAACGTGTAGAACATCTATCTGCACCAACAACTTCTTTGATCTCCCGGACGCCCCTATATATCCACACCACCATCTTCATTGGTCTTCTAGTCACCCCCACCTTCCCGGTGTCACCATCCTCCTCGATCTCCTTGGTGCTCCCATATATCCCTCACCACCTTTCTTGACCTCCGTGCCACCCCCATCTATCGAGGATACCATCTTCCTCTACCTCCCCGGTCGCCTTATCTATCCACGCCACCATCTTCCTCAGCCTCCTCGGTGGCACCATATATCCATGCTACCATCTTCCTCGATCTCCTGAAGGCCCACATCTACTCACACCACCACCTTCTTTGATCGCCCCATGCCCACACTATCCATACCACCATGTTCATTAACCCCCTAACCCCTGTCTATGCTCGCCACTATCTTCCTATACCTCCTAGTGCCCTCATCTATGCATGCCACCATTTCCTTGACCTTCTGGTAACCCCCATCTATTCACACCACCATCTGCCTCAACCTCCCTAGTGCCCCATCTATCCGCGCCACATCACATGATACAACTAGTTTTCAGAAGAAACAGAACAAAAAAAAGGAACCAAAACATTCATCCATTAATTCCATTGGCAGGTCATGTCATAATGGAAACAAAATCCTATTTCATGCACACACAAAGGTATAACTGCCCTCTTAAACTCTTGCCCCATCTAGCCATCTACCCGCACCACAACGATGGGTGAAAACCATTGGCAAGATACATGGGCTAGAGTTTCGACCCTCTCAACTCTTCAAACCATTTTTATTTCCAACTCGACAACTATCCTTGACCGCTTGGTGTCCCTTTGTGATCCCCTTCTAATCGAGCTCTCTTTCTATTTACCTCCACCCATTATCAGCATTTCTCTCTCTACATCCATTTACAAATCCACCAACTCATCGCACTAAATTTCCCTCTCATTACCACTTGACCATAATGCCCTCATCTTCCTCCTCCCTGGCGCTCCCCATCTTCCACAGCCTTCCTGGTGGCCCATCTATCTCCGTCAACATCTTATTTGATCTCCCTGATGCCCCTATATATAAACATTACCATCTTTCTAGATCTCCTCATTGCCCCATCTTCCTGGTGCCCCCATCCTCCTTGATCTCATTCGTGTACCTGTATACCTGATAACCCGCAAGTATACGGGATCAATTGTAGACTCTTTCGATAAGTAAGAGTGTCGAACCCAACGAGGAGCTAAAGTTAGAACAAATATTCTCTCAAGTCCTATCTGCCACTGATACGACTCTACGCACGCTTAGTGTTCGCTTTACCTAGAACAAGTATGAAACTAGAAGTACTTTGTAGGTGTTGTAGGATATGTTTGCAAGATAACAAAGAACACGTAAATAAAAGCTAGGGGCTGTTTAGATAAAGATGCAATAAAGTAAATATAGCGAGTGTGGAAAATTGGTGGTAGGAGTTGTGAAATTGTCCCTAAGTAATTGACTGTGTTACTAGACCGGTAATCACTATTGCAATTCTATTTGAGGGAGAGGCATAAGCTAACATACTTTCTCTTCTTGGATCATATGCACTTATGATTGGAACTCTAGCAAGCATCTGCAACTACTAAAGATCATTAAGGTAAAACCCAACCATAGCATTAAAGTATCAAGTCCCTTTATCCCATACGCAAACAACCTTCTTACTCGGTCTGTGCTTCGCCACCACGCCACCCACCATAAGCAAATCATAAACATATTGCAAACCCTACAGCGGGAATCCCTCACGCTTGCGCGACACGGGGGCACAATAGGAAAGCACCAATAGTAAAACATGCAATTCAAACCAATCATAACAATTCATCTACTCAGGCATCATAGGATGGCAACATATCATTGGATAATAATATGAAGCATAAAGCACCATGTTTAAGTAGAGGGTACAACGGGTTGTGGGAGAGTGGACCACTGAATATAGATGGGGGAAGGTGATGGAGATGCTGGTGAAGATGGCGGAGGTGTTGGTGAAGATCGCGGTGATGATGATGGCCCCCGGCAGCGCTCCGGCGCCACCGGAAGCAAGGGGGAGGGAGCCCCCTTCTTATTCTTCTTCCTTGACCTTCTCCCTAGATGGGAGAAGGGTTTCCCCTCTGGTCCTTGGATCCCATGGCGTGGGAGGGGTGAGAGCCCCTCCGAGATTGGATCTATCTCTCTGTCTCTCTCTGTTTCTGCGTTCCTGGATACTGCACTGGCACCATTTCTTTTATATCCGGAGATCCGTAACTCCGATTGGATTGAAACCTTCGCCCAGATCTTTTTCCAAAAATTAGCTTTCTTGCGGCCAAAGAAGGGCATCAACCGCCTTACGAGGAGCCCATGAGGGTGGGGGGCGCACCCACCTGGAGTGGGCGTTGGCCCCTGTCTCATGGCCACCTCGGGCACCGTCTCGCATTGATTTTACTTCCCAAAAATCACAAATATTCCAAAATAATTCTCCGTCCATTTTTATCCCGTTTGGACTCCGTTTGATATGGGGTTTCTGCGGAACATAAAACATGCAATGTATGTGAACTGCACTGGGCACTGGATCAATATGTTAGTCCCAAAAATAATATAAAAAGTTGCCAAAAGTATATGAAAGTTGAATAATATTGGCATGGAACAATCAAAATTATAGATACGACGGAGACGTATCAATACCCCCCGACCATCTTCCTTGACCTCCCTAGTAGGCCCACCTATCAATGCCACCATATTCATATACATCCCTGATTGCGCTATCTATGTACACCACAATCTTCCTCGACCTTCCCGGTGACCTCATCTATCCAGGACACCATCTTCCGTGATCCCCCGAGGCCCCAATCTGCCTACACCACCATCTATTCATATCACCATCTCCTCAACCCCCTCACCCCAACCTATGCATTCCACCATCTCCCCTACCTCTTCATTTCCCTCACCTATCCATGCCACCATCTTCCTTGACCTCTTGCTCAACCCCTTCTATTCATGCCACCATCTTCCTAGTCCTCTTGGCACCCCATCTATCCATG
This sequence comes from Aegilops bicornis, assembly GCA_021605145.1. Classification (NCBI taxonomy): domain Eukaryota; kingdom Viridiplantae; phylum Streptophyta; class Magnoliopsida; order Poales; family Poaceae; genus Aegilops; species Aegilops bicornis. Next base: position 100,348,366 of record CM038674.1, read on the forward strand.
CCATCATCACACGATACAACCTGTTTTAGAAAAAAACATGCCAAAAAAGGAATCAAATCATTCATCTATTCATTAGATCGACATGTTTTGTTTTAATGGAAATAAAATACAGTTTCATCCACACACAGGGATATAATTGTCCTCCTCAACCATCTCCCCATGTTGCCATACATCTGCTCCACGATGATAGGCGACAACCGCTGGCAAGAGAGGCATGCCATAGAATCGACCATCACACCTCTTCACACCATTTCCATCTCCAACAGCTATCCTTAACAACCTGACATCCATTCGCACACCCCTTCCAATTCAATATCTCTTTCTTTTTTATCTCCATCCACCACCCAAACCGTGCCTTCTCTATCTATGTCTACAAATCCCCCAAGTCCTCGCACCGAATGCCCCTCTCTTGCCACTTGACCTCCGTGCCCTCATCCTCCACCTCCATGGCACTCCCCATCTTCCCCAACCTCTCAAGCATAACAACTAATTTTGATAACATCTTCCTCGATCTCCCAAACACCCCTATATATTCACACCACTATCTTCATCGATATCCTCATCGCCCCATCTTCTTGGTGCCACCATCCTCCTCGAACTCCTTGGCGCCCCAAATATCCACCCAACATCTCACTACAAGAAATATGTCAACTTGTTACCTTGACTATTGGTCACTGAAAGGTCATTGTTTTTCATTTGCGACCTTTTTGTGACCAAAAACAGAAGGTCAAAAGTCGGCAACAGAATCGAATTAACGACCTTCTCTCGTGAGAAGGTCGTGACGCCATTCTGACCAAAACAGAAGGTCGTTGAACCCATGACCTTTTGTTTTGGTCACTGGCTGTCTGCCTAGGCCACGTCGGATCTGACGTGGCAATCTGACGTGGCAAAATTACGACCAATTCAAAAGGTCACTAACAAGATTCAGCCCGGTCCGATTAGGTGTTTTACACGGGCCAAGCCCAACAATTCAGCCTTTTATTTTTTCCCTATTAATTCTGGACAGCCTCATGGGCCAGGCCCAACATTATAGCCTTTTTATTTTTGGGTCGGGCCTTTTTTGTCAACAATTTTTAATTTTTTTGTAAAAAAAGGGGTCCACTTGTCACATGGGTCCCAGCTGTCAGGGTCATATTATTCATATTTCAATTTAATAGTAAATAAATAACTGGTATTTAAATTGCCGGTATTCAAATTGCACTGACAAAAAACACATCTAATACTTCAACTTATATCAGCCAGATTCATGCAGCTACTGCTCTCCAAATAACATGTAATACAAGCTCTAACACTTCAACTTATATCAGCCAGATTCATGCAGCTACTGCTCTCCAAATAACATGTAATACAAGCTCTAACACAAACTTTACAAGCTCTACAAGTGGAATAACTATACAAGCTCTACAGGTATGGAAATCACAATTAAGCTCTATAAGGTAATAAGTGTTTTCTTCTTCAGCATGGAGCTCCTTCGATAGCGATCATATGCCGAATTCACTAGACAACCATATTCAGGACTGGGCTAACATAACAGCAACATGCCCTCCACCCTGTTACATGAATAATCTAGGAAGAATCAGAACAAATGGACCCATTTTATTATCAACATTCCATTCAAAAAAGGACAGTTCTATATATAGACTGATAACACAAATCCAGCTAGTACCATGCTTTTTTATTCATAAAAGAAAACAGAGACTATGAATGTGCATGAAGTGCAGGTCCTATAATCTCACTGCAACACATTGCACCTAAAACAACAATGCCATTCTACTACCACGGCCATCCATTCAATAGGCAAGATCTAACATTACTAGTCAAAACACATACACTAACATGACAAACGCAGGAGAGAATAAAGGGAACCGAGAGAGACACCATCGATATGGATTGAGTTAGCATTTGTGAGGAGGTAGATGATCACCATGGTGTGCTTGATGATGCACACGACAATCATCTTCTTGCCACGGTTGCATTCGTGCGCTCGATGATGGGGGTACCAATGCATCCAAGTAGAACAAAATCACCAACATTAAACCACATCTTCAAGTACAAGCTAAGTATATATCAAGTGACCGCAAAAAAAGTTGAGAAAACAATGGAAATAATTACTTCATGTCATGTAGAGTTCAAACTAAATAAACGTATGCAAAGTTCAGACCAAAAAAACATATGCAAAGTTCAAACCAGAAAAACATATGCATGATGGCGTCCTGTAGATGAACAAAGGACAACATCTACAAGGTTAGCCAAGCTTATAATAAAGACAGAATGAGATAGCAGAGTTAAATATCAGAGACATAGTCAGCATAACCATAAGACAACACCATATACTTGCTGTGCGGGCATATATAGTAAATCAACATTGTATCTTGCAAGTCAACAGTTATCACAGAGAACAAGATACCATAAGATGAACGATGGCACTCAATTTCTAATCTCACATAGATAAAATTCACTGCCATAGTAACAGTACATCTTCACTTGGATATATCTGAAGTCCAGTTGATTCTCATAAGCAAGTGTTCTCAGGCTTGCCTTAACATGATAGGTTAACTTCTACTTAACTGTGAGCAAACAGTACATAACAAAATCATGGATTTGATTTCAAGTAACCATGAGACTAATTAATGTGTTATTGCGTCGACATCGACCAGAAAAGCATAAGCGACAAACAATATCCTGCATATCAGTGGATTCACTCAGTAGAAACAAGGTGACAAACTAATGTTCCAGGGAGGTAGTTTTATATAATAAAAACAAACTAGGCACCTGCATAATCACATGGCGGTATTTTGAGATAATAAAAACTAATGTTCCACACATAGTCTTAGCGCTCCAACAAAGAATCAACTAAAATTACTTTCAAGCAAACAGGTTGTACATTGATCAGGTTGTAAAGGACAAAAAATGGATACATGCAAGCAGGTTTTTAATCGACAAAAAATATAGAACAGTCTACATCTACAAGTAGATACAAGCTGGATTTGATCAAGACTTATAGACGGGTAAAAAAGTTGCATGTTTCAGAGCCAGGACAACAATCCAATCTTTATTAGGAAAGAAAACATGTCTGTTAGCAGCAGGCTCTCTTCGATTGTTCAACTCAATTGGGTGGTTTTGATCAAATATTATCGATGCAACACTTGGCATCACTAAACTACAAGTCCAAAGCATCATAAGCACTAGACAGAAATCACCATGGCTGGAGCAGAAAAAGAGAGGAGCGGTTTCTTACCAGCTATGCTATGCTGGAGCAGAAAAAGAGTTACTGGAGTGGGAGGCCTGCGAGTGGAAGAAGAATCATTGCATGGTGGCGTGTCTCTGTCTTGCACCTGCGCGTGTTAGAAAGTGCACCCATGAGAGAACCAAGCATATACATGACATGCCGAAAGAATAAATACCATGGCAGCATTGGAATTAAACACCAACTGCTAACAGTACTACTGCTGTCAGACTTGTTTGGATCATCACAAACCAACTAGTATAGCAGTTGGCACACGAAAGTAGCAGCAGTACATGCACCTTCCAGGTTCACATTGCACTTTATTTTCAGGTTTGCACCAAAAGGAAGAAAGAAAGAAACAACATTCTCAGATGCACTAAGACACGAACTTGACAGCATAATATTCCCAGTCAGCCACTTAACTGGATCAATTCTCACCAAGCAAGACACAACTAAAGTAAATAGGAATACATAATGTGGATTACACAACTAAAGTCAATTTTTACTGGAACACATAATGTGGCTTACATCTTGTTTGGTTATTAAATACTAAATAGTAAGTTATATATAAATCTCACACAGATATGCCCATGAACAGATTCAAAGAGGAGTAATTTACTCTAAAAGCTCATTTTTAGCCCCTTACACTTCTCAAACATAACCACTACCTGGAGCATCAATAAACACAAGCTAGCCTATGAGAATATCAACATTTGCAGCAACAACTGAAATGCTATCCCTTTCACAATGCCACAGAACCTCACCATTTACAATCACAAACAGGCCAGCGGCAAATAATCAGAGGGTCACGCAGTAGAAATGTACAGTGAGTTACTTGAGCAGAGAGCCGGTGGCAGCGGCCAAGCGTGAACGAAGCGGGAAGTGATGTCTTTGCGCGGCGGCTCAACCAGCTCATAGACCTCGCACCCCACGACCTTGCGGGCACACACGTCGACGCCGATCAGGTGCTCGTCCTGGAAGAAGCAGACCATGTCGGGTTGGTGAGATGGATGAGCTGTTGGCAGCTCATGCAGGACGATGACAAGAACCTACAGACCGCGAAGGCAAGAAGGTCAGAGAAGGAGCCCAGTAGAGCAACAATCGAATGAAGCAGGACATCTGGTAGGTCTGCCCAACCTTGATGTCCAGACATGGCGAGGACGCAACACACAACAGCCCTTTCTTGCGTTCTGCAGGTTGCAGCTTCCCTTGAGGCGTGAATATATATTGTATATCTTCCCTCATAACCCTACAGAGACAGATGTAGAAGACATGAACAAATAACTCTGAGCAAAATGTGATGACACAAGAATCATGACAGTGCTGAAAAGATCGATACTTCTACATAGAACATAAAATCAATGAAATTGTCACGAAGTATCAGTCTTAAAACAACTAAAACTAATATTAAAAAAATTAAGAGTGCTCAATCATGCGTACATACCACGCATTCAGTGCAAATGTCAATGATATATGTACATGCAAAGGAGAGCAAATAAGATTGCTGAACAACACGCATTAAACAAAGCAGCAAAAAACAAAGCCCGGTCTTATTTCACCATCACGGAATTTTCAGTAGAGCCAGCGGCTGCTTCCATCCATGCTTTTCACCGGTGTCCAAGCCAACCGAGGTTTAGACTAATCGCCAAGCGATAATGGCAGTACGTACGGCTGTACTGTCAGCAACAATATACCAAAACAGAGGAGAATACGCATTGACATACTACTTGTACTGTCAGTTGGTAATTAACTAACCAAACCATGCTACCTGCTGCCCGTAGCAGCCCCATCTAGCCATCGTGATCGATCTGTTGGTAGTGGGCTAGCTCTCTCACGCCAAGCAGCACGCATCAATGATTTACTGGGCACATCGGCCCAGCTAAATCAAACCAGACCAATCAGCGGGTACAGGATCGGGAGGGGGAGGGCGGCAGGGCTGGCGGCGCACCTGTGAGGTCTTGACGAAGAACTGCATCTTCTTCCTGCTCGTGCGTGCGGGAGGGAGTCAAGATGGCCACGTGAGAACGACAGAGCAGGAGCGGAAGCAGACGAAAATGACGGATGGGTGTCTGCGGCTCGGATCCGGAAGCCGGACCTCCATCGAGGTTGCGGCTCACCACGGCGAGGACGTCGTCAAGGCCGCCGGGGTGTGGGTCGGAGCAGAGGACCTCAGGCGTCCATGGCGGCCTCCTTGCACAGAGAAGTACAGAGGGGATTGAGACTTGAGAGATAAAAAGGGAGACACAAACAGAGGGAGGAAGAAGAGCGGGGGAACACGTCGACCTGTGGGACTTCGGTCGACGGCGGAGCTGCTCCGGCGAGGCGCGAGGCCGAGGCAGCGGAGACCGAGGCTGGATCACGTTGGATCTCCCTTACTCAGGTTCTTCTCTCCCTTCTGGTGAGGGAAGGGGAGGGGCGAGAGGAGGAGGGCGTGAGGGAGGCCATGGACGGCGGCGAACTCCGCATCGAGGGGACGGGGGAGTTCTGCATCGAGGTGGGGAGGGGAGATGTGGTGGAGGTGGGTGGCGGCAGGGGGAGGGGTGGGTGGCGGCGAGGGATCTGGATCGGGGAGGGCGACGGGAGGGGCTGCTACCAGCCTGGGCAGCGGGAGGGGCTCTTGCTGCCTGCCCCGAGCCATGGCGGGAGGCGGCCGCTGCACCGCTGGATCTCGCCGGACGTTGGTCTGCTGGTCATGGGGATCGGTGGCTGGAGGTGGTGGCGGCAAGGGAGGAAGCTAGGGTTCGCGCACGAGAGAGGGGTTGGGTGGGGTTCGAGCTTGAGGGGAGAGGGGTGGGGATCGCGCAGGAGAGAGGGGTTGGGTGGGGTTCACGGTGGTGGGATGGATGGACGGAAGGATGGACAGATGGATGTATGTATGGATGGACCGATGTTCGCCATGTCAGCGATCCATGCCACAACTGACTCCACCAATCAGGATTAAGCCTACGTAATTTGGTTTTTTTCTTTTGTTTCTCTTATATTTTTTACCCTCTTAATTCGAGTAACATTCAACATATTACCTTCTTATAGTTTGTTAAAATTAACCAATAATGTGCACATGTGTGTATCTTGGGATGACAAACAATGTTGATTTGGAGGTTTTCTTCTTCATTGTGAAAAAAAAATCATTTCCATTTTTCGAGTGCCCAAAATGAATTTTTTTGTGAAGGACCTACCAAATAATTGTTGCAAAATTAGAGCAAATAATTTTTCTAAAATACTATGCCATATTTAATGCACAGTTGACCAAATGGTTGGTTGTCAAAAGTTTTGATCCACCTATGGTGAAAAAGACAAATTTCCGCCGATTCAGCTAGAAGCAGGTCAAATTTGAACTCTAGCTACCTCGTAGTTTACTCTTTAGTTTTTCCAAAAATCATTTCTAAGTAGATAAGTATCTATTTAATCAGAGAAACACCAAAAAAAGTCCAAGATTCAACCACCAGCTAGGAACGGTGACTCCCGCCGTTTTGACCGCATTTTGAAACGGGCATAAAAAATTTAAAAAAAATCAAAAATTTGAAAAACCTTCGCATTGTGTCATTATATGTGACCAAGTTTCTAGCAAAAATAATGAACTTGTAATACGACAATTATTTTTAAAAAGTGTTCTCAGAAAGGAGCTATCATGCGTGAAGATTCATGGCTTTGAAGCCAAATGATCAATCTTATGGCCACATTCATGGCATAGTTTGTTCAAATGATCTCATATTGTGCCCAAGGGTGCATCTTGGAATTCCAAACAATGTTGCCTAAGGGATTTTTCATTTTCTTTGCACGGAAAATTCATTTTCCATTTTTCGAGTGCCCGAAATGAGATTTTTTGTGTGAAGGACCTACCATATATTTGTTGCAAAATTGGACCAAATCAATTTTATAAAATACTAGGCCATATTTAATCCAAAATTGACGAAATGGTTGGGTGTAAAAAGTTTTGCTCCACCTCTGGTGAAAAAGACAAATTCCCACCGATTCAGTAGGAAGCGGGTCAAATTTGAACTGCAGCTGCCTCATAGTTTGATCTTTATTTTTTCCAAAAATCATTTCTAGGTACATAAGTATCTATTTAATCAGAGAAACATCAAGAGTTTTCCAAGATTCAACCACTAGCTAGGAATGGTCAAGCCCGCCGTTTTGACCGCATTTTGAAACGGGCATAAAAAATTCAAAAAAATCAAAAAATTGGAAAAACTTCGCATTGTGTCATTATATGTGACCAAGTTTCCAGCAAAATAATAAACTTGTAATACGGAAATTATTTTTAAAAAGTGTTCTAAAAAATGAGCTATCATGCGTGAAGATTCATGGCTTTGAAGCCAAATGATCAATCTTATGGCCATATTCATGGCATAGTTTGTTCAAATGATCTCATATTGTGCACAAGGGTGCATATTGGAATTCCAAACAATGTTGCCTGAGGGAGTCTTCATTTTCTTTGCATGAAAAATTCATTTTCCATTTTCCGAGTGCCTGAAACGAGTTTTATTTGTGAAGGACCTACTATATATTTGTTGCAAAATTGGACCACATCAATTTTCTAAAATACTAGTCCATATTTAATGCACAATTGACAAAATGGTTGGGTGTCAAAAGTTTTGATCCACCTCTGGTGAAAAAGACAAATTCCCGCCGATATCTTATGGAAAAGAAAGATGCTAAACCTAGACTCGTTAGATGGGTTCTCCTACTACAAGAATTTGATTTGCATATTATTGATAGAAAGGGAGCTAAGAACCCCGTTGCAGACAACTTGTCTAGGTTAGAGAATGTTCTTGATGACCCACTACCTATTGATTATAGCTTCCCTGATGAACAATTAGCTGTCATAAATGCTTCTCGTACTGCTCCATGGTATGATGATTATGCTAATTACATTTTTGCTAAATTTTTACCACCTAGTTTCACATACCAACAAAAGAAAAAGTTAGCAGGAAGCGGGTCAAATTTGAACTGCGGCTGCCTCATAGTTTTCTTTTTTTTTTCCAAAAATCATTTCGAGTTACATAAGTACCTATTTAATCATAAATACATGGTTTGGTGGCGATACGTCGAGGTTTGGACGGTGGCCAAGGGCCCCAACTCTAATGCGCGCAAAGTCGCATGCCCGCTGAATGGTCACCGCGTGACCGTGGCGTTGCCATGTGTTCTGGGCGGCCTAGGTGCTAGGAAGAAAATCACAACATAAGATTCTCTCGAGGAGACCGATCGATGCTCAAACATGAATAAGCAACCAAGTGTTTGATTAGCGGTACGGGAAATGTACATGGCTAATGGGTGTGAGTTCTGGCTGAGGATGATCGCATTAAGAAGACTGTCTTCACAACTTTTCAGCTCAAAAGGAGGAGCCTAGGTGGTACTTGCTTTGCAAAGTACCACACTGGACATAAATATGAATGTTGAAGCTGGGCTCAAAATAATGAATGGATTGAGCTGGCATTTGGTGGAGGATAGTTATTTGGGCATAGGAAAGCACTGTAGAAAATGGATACCATTTGGACATGACAAAGTGGTACTTCCTTCACAAAGTGTTTTTAAGAACAGAATAGAAAATGAATATTTTTGAATTCTTTTTGAGCTAGGAAAGGAAGGTTTTTTACATATTTTATGAAGATATGACCCAAAGAATTTATGAGATTTTTTTGGGAATTTTGGGAATGACAGAAATATAGGTTGCTTCACAACCTAGGGCAAAAACTGCCACGTGGACATGACACATAAGCAAAACTGATGAGGTGGAGCCTAGTCATAGCAACCCACCACAATTTACAAGGTTATGACCATCTATATTGGTCATGATCAGCTAGAAATAAGGTAGTGTACCAGTGCTATCTGCTTTATGACCATTTCGTGTAAGGAAATTACGGCCTTTCTGACCAAAATTGTCGTTATAGTTTAGGGTTTGGAGCCCCCCGAACAACTTTTGACCAATTGGTCTGAAAAGGTCATAGATCTATGACCAATTCTTCCAGGGTCACTGACAGAAGGTCACTAGTTGACATATTTCTTGTAGTGTCTTCCCTTACCTTCCATCGCCCCCATCTATTGGGGCTACCATCTTCCTTGATCTTCCCTGTCGCCTCATCTATCCATGCCACTATCTTCCTCGGTATCACTGAAGCCCCCACCTACCTACACCGCCATATTATTTGATCTCCCCATGTGCACATCTATCCATACCACCAGCTTCCTCGACCTCCTGCACCCATATATGCATGCCACCATCTTCCTCGGCCTCCCAGTGCCCTCTTCTATACACGCCACCATATTCTTGACCTCCCGGTGACCCCTGTCTAATCACACCACCATATGCCTCGACCTACCTAGCGCCCCATGTATCCATGCCATCATCAGTTGATACAACGAATTTTCAAAAAAAATAGAAAAAAACAAATCATATCATTAGTCTATTTGTTCCGTTGATAGGTTGTGTTGTAATTGGAAAACCCGTTTCATGCACACGCAAACATAATTGTCGTCTTCACCCCTTGCCCCATCTAGCCATCCATCTGCTCTATGATGATAGGCGTAAACATTGACATGAGAGGAAGGCTAGAGATTTGACCATCTCATCTCTTCACACCATTTTCATTTCCAACTCGATAACTATCCTTGACAACTTGATGTCCCGCGGCACTCCTCCTTCCAATTTGATAACTCTTTCTATTTCTCTCCACCAACCACCCATACTACTCTATCTATATCCACCCCAAGTCATCGCATCGAATTCCCCTCTTCTTACCCCTCGACCTCCCTACCCTCATCTTCCTCCTACCGGGTGCTCCCCATTTTCCCCAACACCTCGGCCGGCACATCTATCTGCGCCAACATCTTCTTTGATTTCCCTGATGCCCCTATATATCCACACCACCATTTTTGTAGATCTTTTCTCCCATCTTTCTGGTGCCACCATCCTCCTTGATCTTGAAAGTGCAACTATCCCTGGGTGGTTTTGGTAATTCCTAACAACATATAGCTCATTGAGCTAATGCTATTTCAAGATAAATATTTTAGGAAAGCTCAATGATTGGCATGGCATGGATGAGAAAAGTGGATCCCTCAAAATGCTAAGGACAAAAGGATTGGATCAAGCTCAAAGCACAAGACTCTACATTTTATATTTTAGTGATCCAAGATCACATTGAGTCTATAGGAAAAGCCAAAACTATCAAGGAGGGATGAGGTGTTGCTTAATGAGTTTCTTGCTCAAAATGCTTAGTGATATGCTCCAAAGCCGTCAACTACTTTCTTACATACACATATGACCTAAACCAAAAGTCAAACTTGGCCCCACCGAAACCATCTATCTGGCGCCACCGAGTTCAGTTGTCATAGCCATAGCCACAAACCCTAGTCTTTTCGGTCTCACCGAGATGGGATTGCAATCTCTCTGTTTCACTTCGTAACATTTCGGTCAAACCGAGATGAGCGATTGGTCCCACCGAGATTGCAATGCAAACTCCCTGTTTCCCCTTTGTAACATTTCGGTCTAACCGAGATGAGCGAATCGGTCCCACCGAGTTTTCCTGACCAACCCTCTGTGTGTCCATTACCAAAATCGGTCTCACCGAGTTTGTGTATTCAGTCTCACCGAGATTATGTTATGCCCTAACCCTAACCATATCGGTCCTGCCGAGTTGACATGTCGGTCCCACCGAAAATCCTAACGGTCACATTATTTCTTAAATTGGTCCGATCGAGTTTCACGATTCGGTCCCACCGAGTTTGGTAAGTTGTGTGTAACGGTTAGATTTTGTGTGGAGGCTATATATACCCCTCCACCCACTCTTCATTCGTGGAGAGAGCCATCAGAATGTACCTACACTTCCAGTATACATTTTCTGAGAGAGAACCACCTACACTTGTGTTGAGGTCAAGATCTTCCATTCCTACCACATAAATCTTGATATCTATCCTTCCCCAAGTTGCTTTCCACTCAAATCTTCTTTCCACCAAATCCAAATCTTGTGAGAGAGAGAGAGAGAGAGTTGAGTGTTGGGGAGATTATCATTTGAAGCACAAGAGCAAGGATTTCATCATCAACACACCATTTGTTACTTCTTGGAGAGTGGTGTCTCCTAGATTGGCTAGGTGTCACTTGGGAGACTCCGACAAGATTGTGGAGTTGAACCAAGGAGTTTGTACGGGCAAGGAGATCGCCTACTTCGTGAAGATCTACCCCTAGTGAGGCAAGTCCTTCGTGGGCGACAACCATGGTGGGATAGACAAGGTTGCTTCTTCGTGGACCCTTCGTGGGTGGAGCCCTCCGTGGACTTGCGCAGCCGTTACTCTTCGTGGGTTGAAGTCTCCATCAACGTGGATGTACGATAGCACCAGCTATCAGAACCACGGCTAAAAAATCTCCGTGTCAACATTGTGTTTGCTCCCTCAAACTCCTCCCTTTACCTTCATATGCAATTGTTTTACATTCCGTTGCTATACTCTTAGAATTGCATGTGTAGGTTGATTGCTTGACTTGTGCTAAGTTGCTAAAATCTGCCAAGAGCTAAAATTGGGAAAAGGCTAGATTTTTATTTGGTCAAGTAGTCTAACCACCCCCCCCTCTAGACATACTTTCGATCCTACAAGTGGTATCAGAGCTTGGTCTCCATTTCCTTTGATTTCCATAGCTTTTGGTGGTCATAACCTTGGTTCACAACCTAGGAGAGTATGGCGTCTGATACGTCTCCAACGTATCTATAATTTTTTATTGTTCCATGCTATTATATTACCCCTTTTGGATGTTTATGGGCTTTATTTAACACATTTATATCATTTTTGGGACTAACCTACTAATCGGAGGCCCATCCCATATTGCTGTTTTTTTGCCTAATTCAGTATTTCGAAGAAAAGGAATATCAAACGGAGTCCAAACGGAATGAAACCTTCGGGAGCGTGATTTTTGGAACAAACGTGATCTAGAGGACTTGGAGTGCAAGTCAAGAAGCAGCCAAGGCCTCCACGAGATAGGAGGGTGCGCCCCCCTGTCTCATGGGCCCTTTGACCACCGACGTACTTCTTCCTCCTATATATACCTCACGCACTCGAAAACATCCAGGGCACCACGAAACACAATTTCCACCGCCAGAACCTTCTCAGATCCGCGAGATCTCATCTTGGAGCCTTCGTCGGCACTCTGCCGGAGGGGGAATCAACCATGGAGGGCCTCTACATCAACATCCTTGCCCCTCCGATCAGTTGTGAGTAGTTTACCACTGACCTACGGGTCCATAGTTATTAGCTAGATGGCTTCTTCTCTCTGTTTGGATCTCAATACAATGTTCTCCCCCTCTCTTGTGGACATCTATTCGATGTAAACTCTTTTTGCGGTGTGTTTGTTGAGATCCGATGAATTGTGGGTTTATGATCAAGTTTATCTATGAATAATATTTGAATCTTCTCTGAATTCTTTTATGTATGATTGAGTTATCTTTGCAAGTCTCTTCGAATTATCAGCTTAGTTTGGCCTACTAGATTGGTCTTTCTTGCCATGGGAGAAGTGCTTAGCTTTGGGTTCAATCTTGCGGTGTCCTTACCAAAGGATGTAAAGGGTTGCAAGGCACGTATTGTATTGTTGCCATCGAGGATAACAATATGGGGTTTATATCATATTGCATGAGTTTATCCCTCTACATCATGTCATCTTGCTTAATGCGTTACTCTGTTCTTATGAACTTAATACTCTAGATGCATGCTGGACAGCGGTCGATGTGTGGAGTAATAGTAGTAGATGCAGGCAGGAGTCGGTCTACTTGTTATGGACGTGATGCCTATATACATGATCATGCCTAGATAATCTCATAACTATGCACTTTTCTATCAATTGTTCGACAGTAATTTGTTCAGCCACCGTAATACTTATGCTATCTTGAGAGAAGCCACTAGTGAAACCTATGGCCCCCGGGTCTATCTCTTATCATATTTGCTCCCAATCTACTTTTATTTGCATCTTTACTTTTTGCATCTATATTATAAAAATACCAAAAATATATTTATCTTATCATACTATCTTTATTAGATCTCACTTTCATGAAGTGGCCGTGAAGGGATTGACAACCCCTTTATTGCGTTGGTTGCAAGTTCTCAGTTTGTTTGTGTAGGTGCGTGGGACTTTTGAGGAGCCTCCTACTGGATTGATACCTTGGTTCTCAAAACTGAGGGAAAGACTTACGCTACACTTGCCGCATCACCCTCTCCTCTTCGAGGAAAACCAACGCAAGCTCAAGACGTAGCAAGAAGGATTTCTGGTGCCGCTGCCTGGGAGTTCTTCGCTCAAGTCAAGACATACCTAGTACCCATCACAAACCCATCTCACTCGCATTTACATTATTTACCATTTGCCTCTCGTTTTCCTCTCCCCCACTTCACCCTTGCCGTTTTATTCGCCCTCTCTTTCCCAATCTCCTCTCTTTTAAACTTGCCGTTTTACATTTGCTTGTGTGTTGGATTACTTGTTGCCATGGCACAAGATAATACCAAATTGTGTGACTTATCGAATATCAATAATAATGATTTCCTTAGTACTACGATTTCTCCTCTTAATAATGATGAGTCTTGTGAAATCAATACCGCTTTGCTGAATCTTCTTATGAAAGATCAATACGCCGGCCTTCCTAGCGAAGATGCCGCTACTCATCTAAACAACTTTGTTGATTTGTGTGATATGCAAAAGAAGAAAGATACGGATAACAATATTGTCAAATTGAAGTTATTTCCGTTTTCACTTAGAGATCATGCTAAAGTTTGGTTTTCGTCTTTGCCTAAGAATAGTATTGATTCTTGGAACAAGTGCAAAGATGCTTTTATCTCTAAGTATTTTCCTCCTGCTAAGATCATCACTCTTAGGAACGATATTATGAATTTTAAACAACTTTATCATGAGCATGTTGCCCAATCTTGGGAAAGAATGAAATTGATGCTTCATGATTGCCCTACTCATGGTTTGAATTTATGGATGATCATACAAAAATTTATGCCGGTTTGAACTTTGCTTCTAGAAATCTCTTAGATTCGGCGGGGAGGCACGTTTATGGAAATCACGTTAGGAGATGCTACAAAAATTCTTGATAATATTATGGCTAATTATTCTCAATGGCACAATCGAAAGATCTTCTAGTAAAAAAGTGCATGCTACAGAAGAAATCAATGTTTTGAGTGGAAAGATGGATGAACTTATGAAGATGTTTGCTACTAAAAATACTCCTCTTGATCCCAATGATATGTCTTTGTCTTCCTTGATTGAGAATAATAATGAATCTATGGATGTGAAATTTGTTGGTAGGAATAGTTTTGGAAACAATGCTTATAGGGGAAATTTTAATGCTAGACCGTTCCCTAGTAATCCCTCTAATAATTATGGAAATTCCTACAATAACTCTTATGGTAATTTTAATAAGATGCCCTCTGATTTTGAGAATAGTGTGAAAGAATTTATGATTTCTCAAAATAATTTTAATGCTTTGCTTGAATAAAAATTGCTCAAAGTTGATGATTTGGCTAGGAACGTTGATAGACTTTCGCTTGATGTTGATTCTCTTAAAATTAGATCTTCCCCTCCTAATTATGATATCAATGAGTCTCTCAAATTAATGATAATTTCCATTGACGAGTGCAAGGAAAGAACCGCTAGATTGCGTGCTAAAAAAGAAAGCTTTATAAAGGCGTGTTCTTCTAGTTTCCGTGAAAATAATGATGAGGATCTTAAAGTTATTGATGCGTCTCTGATTAGATCTATGTTTTGCAATATGAATTTTGATGATTATGGGACTGATGATGAATCAACTTTGCCTAGAAGGCCTCCCAAGAATTCGGAATCTTTAGATCTTAATGCTAAATTTGGTAAAAGTGAGATTGGAAAATCCTCAACTTCTAATAATGTTGAACCCACTATCTCGGATTTCAAGGAATTTGATTATGATAATTGCTCTATAAAAGGTTGTATTTCCTTGTTGCAAGCCGTTGTTAATTCTCCTCATGCTTATAGTCAAAACAAAGCTTTTACCAAGCATATTGTTGATGCCTTGATGCAATCTTATGATGAAAAACTTAATTTGGAAGTTTCTATACCTAGAAAACTTAACGATGAGTGGGAACCTACTATAAAGATTAGAATTAAAGATTATGAGTGTTTTGCTTTGTTTGATTTGGGTGCTAGTGTTTCCACAATTCCAAAAACTTTATGTGATATTCTAGGTTTCCATGATCTTGATGATTGTTCTTTAAATTTGCACCTTGCAGATTCCACCATTAAAAAGCCTATGGGAAGGGTCAATGATGTTCTTATTGTTGCAAATAGAAATTTGGTGCCCGTAGATTTTATCATTCTTGATACAGATTGCAATCTTTCTTGCCCTATTATTCTTGGTAGACCTTTCCTTAGAACGATTGGTGCGATTATTGATATGAAGGAAGGGAATATTAGATTCCAATTTCCATTAAAGAAATGCATGGAGCACTTTCCAAGAAAGAAAGTTAAATTACCTTATGAATCTATCATGCGTGCTACTTATGAGTTTAGTGCCAAAGATGGCACTCGTTAGATCTATCCTTGCTTTTATGCCTAGCTAGGGGCGTTAAACGATAGCGCTAGTTGGGAGGCAACCCAATTTTCTTTATGTTTTTTTGTTTTTGTTTCTGTTTAAGAATAAATAATCCATCTACCTTCTGTTTAGACGTGTTTTTATGTTTAATTAGTGTTTGTGCCAAGTTAAACCTACAGGATCTTCTTGGATGATAGTTATTTGATCTTGCTGTAATTTCCAGAAACTTTCGGTTCACGAAAACAATTGTTAAAACTCATCAGAACGTGATAAAATAGTTATTCCAATTGCTGATTATCAATAAACAAATTTCCTACGTCGTCCTATTTTGGCTGAATTTTTTGAGTTCCAGAAGTTTGCGTTAGTTACAAATTACTACAGACTGTTCTGTTTTGACAGATTCTGTTTTTCGTGTGTTGTTTGCTTATTTTGATGAATCTATGGCCAATAAAATAGTTTATAATCCATAGAGAAGTTGGAATACAGTAGGTTTAACACCAAGATAAATAAAGAATGAGTTCATTGCAGTACCTTATGTGGTGGTTTTGTTTTCTTTCACTAACGGAGCTTATAAGATTTCCTGTTGAGTTTTGTGTTGTGAAGTTTTCATGTTTTGGGTAAAGCTTTTATGTACTATGGAATAAAGGGTGGCAAGAGCCTATGCTTGGGGATGCCCAAGGAACCCCAAGATATTCAATAATAGCCAAAAGCCTAAGCTTGGGGATGCCCCGAGAAGGCATCCCTCTTTAAATCTTCGCTCATTGGTAACTTTACTTGGAGCTATATTTTTATTCACCACATGATAATTGTTTTGCTTGGAGCGTCGTGTATTATATTAGTCTTTGCTTTTTAGTTTACCACAATCATCCTTGCTGTACACACCTTTTGGGAGAATCCTATTTGATTAGAATTTGCTAGAATACTCTATGTGCTTCACTTATATATTTTGAGCTTGATAGTTTTTGCTCTAGTGCTTCACTTATATCTTTTAGAGCACGGTGGTTTCTTAATTTTGAAGAAATTGCTAGTATCTCATGCTTCACTTATATTATTTTGAGAGTCTTTTAGAACAGCATGGTATTTGCTATGGTCATAAAATTGGTCCTAGAATGGTAGGCATCCAAGTTGGGTATAATAAAAACTATCATAGGAAGTGAATTGGATCCTATGATCAATTTGATACTTGATAATTGTTTTGAGATATGGAGGTAGTGATATTAAAGTCATGCTAGTTGGGTGATGATGAATTGAAAGAATGCTTGTGTTGAAGTTAGCAAGTCCCGTAGCATGCACGTATGGTTAAAGTTGTGTAACAAATTTGAAACATGAACTGTACCTGGCTTGTGCATCCTTATGAGTGGCGGTCCGGGACGAGCGATGGTCTTTTCCTACCAATCTATCCCCCTAGGATCATGCGCGTAGTACTTGATTTTTGATGACTTCTAAATTTTTGCAATAAGTATATGAGTACTTTTGACTAATACTGAGTCCATGGATTATACGCACTTTTACCTTTCCGCCTTTGCTAGCCTCTTCGGTACCGTCATTGCCCTTTCTCACCTTGAGAGTTGGTGCAAACTTCGCCGGTGCATCCAAACCCCGTGATACGATACGCTCTATCACACATAAACCACCCTATATCTTCCTCAAAACAGCCACCATACCTGCCTATTATGACATTTCCATAGCCATTCCGAGATATATTGCCATGCAACTTTCCAACGTTCCGTTCATCATCATGACATACTTTACTTTTGTCACATTGCCATTGCATGATCATGTAGTTGACATCGTATTTGTGGCAAAGCCACCATGCATTATTTTTCATACATGTCTCTCTTGATTCATTGCACCATCCCGGTACACTTCGGAGGCATTCATATAGAGTCATATCTTGTTCTAGTTTCGAGTTGTAATTGTTGAGTTGTAAGAAAATAAAAGTGTGATGATCATAATTTTTAGAGCATTGTCCCAAGTGAGGAAGGATGATGGAGACCATGATTCGCCCACAAGTCGGGATGAGACTCCGGACAAAAAAAAAAAAGAAAAAAAGAGGCCATAAAAAAGAGAAAAGGCCCAAATAAAAAAATGAGAGAAAAAGAGAGAAGGGACAATGCTATTATCCTCTTACCACACTTGTGCTTCAAAGTAGCACTTTGTTCTTCATGTAGTGAGTCTCATATATTGTGCTTCAAAGTAGCACCATGTTTTTCATATAGTGAGTCTCATAAGTTGTCTTTTTCATACTTGTGGGAATTTTTCATTATAGAACTTGGCTTGTATATTCCTACGATGGGCTTACTCAAATGCCCTAGGTCTTCATGAGCAAGCATTTGGATGCACACCCACTAGTTTTCTTTTGTTGAGCATTCATTTATAGCTCTAGTGCATCCGTTGCATGGCAATCCCTACTCCTCATGTTGACATCAATTGATGGACATCTCCATAGCCCGTTGATTATCCTTGTCAATGTGAGACTTTCTCCTTTTTGTCTTCTCCGCATAATCCCCATCATCATATTCTATTCCACCCATAGTGCTATATCCATGGCTCACGCTCATGTATTGCGTGAAGGTTGAAAAAGTTTGAGATTATTTAAGTATGAAACAATTGCTTGGCTTGTCATCGGGGTATAGAAGTTGGGAACATCTTTGTGTGTGAAAATGAAGCATAGCCTAACTATATGATTATGTAGGGATGAACTTTCTTTTGCCATGCTATTTTGAGAAGACATGATTACTTTGATTAGTATGCTTGAAGTATTACTATGTCTTTTATCAATATAAACTTTTATTTTGTATTCATTTGGATCTGAACATTCATGCCACAATAAAGAAAATTACATTATGAATAATGCTAGGTAGCATTCCACATCAAAAATTCTATTTTTATCATTTACCTACTCGAGGACGAGCAGGAATGAAGCTTGGGGATGCTTGATACGTCTCCAAAGTATCTATAATTTTTTATTGTTCCATGCTATTATATTACCCCTTTTGGATGTTTATGGGCTTTATTCTACACATTTATATCATTTTTGGGACTAACCTACTAACCGGAGGCCCAGCTCATATTGTTGTTTTTTTTTGCCTATTTCAGTATTTCGAAGAAAAGGAATATCAAACGGAGTACAAACAGAATGAAACATTCGGGAGCGTGATTTTTGGAACAAACGTGATCCAGAGGACTTGGAGTGCAAGTCAAGAAGCAGCCGAGGCCTCCACGAGATAGGAGGGCGCCTCCCCTATAGGGCGTCACCCCCTGTCTCGTGGGCCCCTCGGGCGGCCACCGACGTACTTCTTCCTCCTATATATACCTACGTACCCCGAAAACATCCAGGGGCACCACGAAACACAATTTCCACCGCGTAACATACGTATCCATGAGATCTCATCTTGGAGCCTTCACGGCTCTCTGCCGGAGGGAATCAACCACGGAGGGCCTCTACATCAACATCCTTGCCCCTCCGATGAGTTGTGAGTAGTTTACCACAGACCTACGGGTCCATAGTTATTAGCTAGATGGCTTCTTCTCTCTTTTTGGATCTCAATACAATGTTCTCCCCCTCTCTTATGGAGATCTATTCGATGTAAACTCTTTTTGCGGTGTGTTTGTCGAGATCCGATGAATTGTGGGTTTATGATCAAGTTTATCTATGAATAATATTTGAATCTTCTCTGAATTCTTTTATGTATGATTGAGTTATCTTTGCAAGTCTCTTTAAATTATCGGTTTAGTTTGGCCTACTAGATTGGTCTTTCTTGCCATGGGAGAAGTGCTTAGCTTTGGGTTCAATCTTGCGGTGTCCTTACCCAGTGATAGAAAGGGTTGCAAGGCACGTATTGTATTGTTGCCATCGAGGATAACAAGATGGGGTTTATATCATATTGCATGAGTTTATCCCTCTACATCATGTCATCTTGCTTAATGCGTTACTCTGTTCTTATGAACTTAATACTCTAGATGCATCTTTGGGTAGCGATCGATGTGTGGAGTAATAGTAGTAGATGCAGGCAGGAGTCGGTCTACTTGTTATGGACGTGATGCCTATATACATGATCATGCCTAGATAATCTCATAACTATGCGCTTTTCTATCAATTGCTCGATAGTAATTTGTTCAGCCACCGTAATACTTATGCTATCTTGAGAGAAGCCACTAGTGAAATCTATGGCCCCCGGGTCTATCTCTTATCATATTTGCTCCCAATCTACTTTTATTTGCATCTTTACTTTTTTCATCTATATTATAAAAATACCAAAAATATATTTATCTTATCATACTATCTTTATTAGATCTCACTTTCGCAAGTGGCCGTGAAGGGATTGACAACCCCTTTATTGCGTTGGTTGCCAGTTCTCAGTTTGTTTGTGTAGGTGCATGGGACTTTTGAGGAGCCTCCTACTGGATTGATACCTTGGTTCTAAAAACTGAGGGAAATACTTACGCTACACTTGCTGCATCACCCTCTCCTCTTCGAGGAAAACCAACGCAAGCTCAAGACATAGCAGCGTCTAGCGAGGGAAATTACCACCGTAGAGGTCCTTACTTTGATGGTACCAATTTAGCTAGTTGGAAGCATAAGATGAAAATGCATATTCTTGGACATAACCCCGCCGTTTGGGCTATTGTGTGTATTGGCTTGCAAGGTGAATTCTGTGGTGGGAGAGAACCGAACCATGAAGCTACCGCGGAAGGGTTGAAGATGCTGCAATACAATGCTCAAGCTTGTGATATCCTCTTCAACGGATTGTGCCCCGAAGAATTCACCAAAATCAGCCGTCTTGAGAATGCAAAGGAAATTTGGGATACTTTCATTGACATGCACAAATGTACCGACTCCGCCAAGGAATCCAAATTGGATGTGCTTCAAAGTCAACTTGACAAGTTCAAAATGAAGGATGGTGAAGGTGTCGCTGAAATGTACTCTAGGCTTGCTCTCATCACAAATGAGATTGCCGACTTGGGAAGTGAAGAGATGACCGACAAATTCATCATCAAGAAGATCCTAAGAGCCTTGGTTGGAAAATATGATACCGTGTGCACATTGATCCAAATGAAGCCCAATGATAATGATCTCAAGCCAACGAAAGTCATTGGAAGAATTGTTGCGCATGAGATGTCACTCAAGGATAAGGAGGAGCTCCACAACAAGTCAAGTGGTGCTTACAAAGCCTCATGTGGAGCTCCCATATCATCAAGTGAGAAACAAACCTTAAATGAAGAATTGACCCTAATGGTGAAGAACTTCAACAAGTTCTACAAAAGTACAAGCAAGGAAAGAAGCTCCAAGTCAAGGTCCTACAATGACAAAAGATCTTCTAGTCGTGAGCGTAATTGCTACAATTGTGGAAGACCCGGACACTACTCCAATGAGTGTACGGCTCCCTACAAAAGAAGAGAAGATTCTCCGAAAAGAAGGAGTAGAGATGATCGTTATGAACGAAGAACATCCCGGAGAACCAAGGATTCGGAAAGAAAGGATAAGTCATTAAGGAGCTACACAAAACGAAGACATCAAGCTCATGTTGGTGAATGGGTATCCGGCTATGACTCCAACAATCACTCCGAGAGAAGCTATCACTCCGACTCCGAATATAAACAAGATGAAGGTGTTGCCGGTCTAGCACTTGTGTCAACCAACTCCTACGACATATTTGACTCACCAAATGAAGGACTTGGAAGATGCTTCATGGCTAAAGGCCCAAAGGTATCACACCCCGAGTATGTTGATTTCAATAGTGATGAAGATGACTTGTTAGGTGATGATGATTTAATTGTTGACAACTCTAGTGATGAATACTATGATGAAACGTCAAATAATCATGCTAGTCAAGATAAAACGAATGACAATGATAAGGAGAAGATTGAGCGCCTAACTAAAGAAGTAAACACTTTAAGTTAGCTCATGAAACTATCTTAGAAGATCATCGAGAACTTTTAGAGACTCATGAGAAGTTACGCTTTGAAAAGCTCAACCTTGAGCAAGAGCATGAGTTTTTAAAGGCAATCAATGATGATCTTCGCAAGAAAAGTTCTTCTTACATTGCCAAGCGTTTACTCTTATCTACTTACATTCCACAAGTCAAGTCTAGTAACAAGAACAAGAAAGATTCTTCTTCTAGTAGTAACAATAATCATGCTAAATCCAACGTTGTTGCTTCTAGTAGTTCTCTTGATTCCACTAATGATCCTCTTAGCCAAGTTACACTTGAGCAAGAAAATAGCTTATTGAAGGATATTATAGAGAAAGGTGTTTACAAGAGTCTTGCCGGAAGTAAGCAATTCGAGGAAATTGTACGCAAGCAAGGAAGGCACCGAAAGAATCAAGGTGTTGGTTTTGAAAGAAAGTTCAATGCCAATGGAGTTGAGTGGGAAGAAGATCAATACCCCAAGACGAAGTTTGTTCCTCAACATGAGAAGTATGATCCTACTTCTTTCAAAGGGACACAAGATCAAGATGATCTTCCACCACAAGACCACAAGCAAAAAGTCAAGGACAAGCTTCAAGAGGAGATTGATGCATTTGAAGAAGCTCCTAAGGCCATGGTCAAGTGGGTTCCCAAGACTACGACAAGTTCTACTTCAACAAGTACAACTACAACTGTAGCGACCAGACCTCAAACAGTCTGATCTCTGTGCTCAGGTGTCATCCCTGGATCAGTAATGCTGACACCACACAGTACTTGAAGGAGTTATAACAGAGTAGCAATCACACACTTATTACATCGAATTTCTCAAAAGAGAACTTATTAATATAAATATGGCTTACGGCCATATAATAACGATAACAGCGGAAGACTTGGAATATAAGCGAGTCCATCAACCAACGGCATCACTGAGTATAGAACCACGACCTAAAAGCACCTTACTCGTCAAATGCGAAAAATCTGCAACATGAAACGTTGCAGCCCGAAAACGGGTCAAGACATGGAATATCTTTGGCAATGTAACACATAGAGAGTAATGAAAGAATAAGCCTATACTACATGCATATATGGCTGGTGGAAAGCTCTATGGTTACAGCTTTTTTGCGTAAAGCCAGTTTTTCCCTCGCAAAGGAATATATTTTATTTAACTATCATGGTGGTTGTTAAACATTGAGAATGGTTTGACAAAGATCCTCAATCCCAATTAAAGTGATCATAATTAAAACCCAACAATATTAATTTAAAAGTAACATGATGAGATTCACATGATATCCAAGTACTAGATACTCAAAACGTCCATAACCGGGGACACGGCTAACCATGATTAGTTTATACACTCTGCAGAGGTTTGCGCACTTTTACCCACAAGACTCGATCACCTCCGTTGGATTTCTCGCACTACATGATGTTTGAGAAACGGATGACCGAGACATAGTCTTTCAGAAGAGCTAGCACCTTACTATGGATAGACCAGTACACCTACTTTCCCCTACATCTGCTAGTCTACCATATAAGAGTTCGCACGACTTAATCAACTATGCCAGAGCCCATAATGGCTTGTGGCTGCACACGGAAGTTTCTAGTATGAATAATCTCATGATCCCTTTGGGCCTGGGTGGCGGTTCAAAGAAAAAAAACAACAGGCAATCCTGGAATACCCAGGTACCTCAATCCACCCAGATGTGTGTTTAAGTTGCCACCTTAGATAATCCCTTAATTAACAATCTCACAGCTGTCATGAATACACTCACCCAATCCATGTTTACTAGCATAGCATGGCAATATAAGCAAACGTAGAAGTAACTCCCAAAGGTTTGATAATACATCAGGTAATAGGTGCTACCTCAACTACTTCCCATCCCACAATTTAATTAGATCCTAATCATGCAATGTTTGAGGATTGATCTAATGCAATAAAACTGGGTATTAGAAAAGGTATGATCAAAGTGTTACTTTCCTTGCTGATGATCCGCGAAACCTAGAGACTCGAAGTAACAGGCGGCACACTCCGGGTATTCTATCGCAGACAAACAAACAAGCATACAATAAGTACTCATCTAATGCACGAGTAAAACTCAAATAAAAGATCTAACCAGAAAGTTCAACTTGAGAACTCTGGTTTGCAAAAAGAATCAAATCAAACGAAGCAACGAAAGTCAAACGGCGAAAGAAAACGGCTTCGTCTTACTAATCTGGATCTAAGTCAAATTTTACAGAAGCAAAAACTTGTTTAAGTTCGTTAAATGGATAGAGGGTTTCGAGACGAAACTCTAGGCGCGTGAATCGCCTAATTCCGATAAACGAGCGAAAAGTTATACTAAAACGAAGATCGGATCAGAAATCGCGATAAGAAATAATCGCGGAAAAATCTGAGAAAAAGAAAAACGATGAAAAAATTAACGAACGAACGTTCGTTAACTGGATCTAATCAACGAATACGTTCGTTAAAACGAACGAACGAGCGAACGTTCGCTAATTAACCTAAACCGAAAATACCGATCTAATAAAAAAATGGAAACTAACAAAAAAAACCGACGGAAAAACCGAACGGTTTTTCGAGAAAAACCGGCGGCGCGGAAAACGAGGCACCTCGGGCGGCGGGTCGACGACGGTGGGCGGCGGTTCCGGGAGGCGGCGGCGGCGGGCGACGGGGCGCGGGGCTCGAGGCGCGGGCGGCTAGGGTTTCGGCCCGGGGCTGGGCTGCGGCTTATAAAGGCCGATCGGGCCTAGTGTCCTGGTCGGACACGGCCCGTAGGTCGGTTGCGTTTTTTTTAAATATTTCACGCAGAAAAAGAAATAAAAGAAATACTAAACGGACTCCAAAAATCCCGAAATAAATTTTCCCCGACTTCTAAAATCAAGCCGGACAAGGTGAACATTTATTTCGGGCCTAAATGCAATTTTGAAAAACGCAAATTTTCCTAAATTCAAATAAATGGGCAAAAAACTCCAAAATAAAATCTTATTTGATTTCATTATTAAATCCTCAATATTTCTTTATTTTGGGAAAGTCATTTTATTCCCTCTCTCATATTTTTGTAATAGAAATAATTGATGATAAAATAATTAAAATCAAATGATCCTATTCTCAAAATTTGAGAAAACTCAAATATGAAAATAACGAAATCCCCAACTCTCTCCGTGGGTCCTTGAGTTGCGTAGAATTTCTAGGATCAAAACCCAAAGCAAGTAAAATATGATATGCATTGATGATCTAATGTATAACATTCCAAATTGAAAATTTGGGATGTTACAAACCTACCCCCCTTAAGATGAATCTCGCCCTCGAGATTCGGGTTAGCTAGAAAATAGGTGAGGGTGGTCCTTTAGCAAATCTTCCTCTCGCTCCCAGGTGGCTTCATCCTCGGTGTGGTGGCTCCACTGAACTTTGCAAAACTTGATAACCTTGCTGCGGGTAACTCGGCTGGCAAACTCGAGAATCTTAACTGGTTTCTCTTCTTAGGTCAAATCGTTATTCAACTGAATCGCTTCCAATGGCATTGTATCTCTTAGTGGTATTTCAGCCATCTCCGCATGGCATTTCTTTAACTGGGAAACGTGGAATACATCATGAACTCCTGACAATCTTTCGGGCAATTCCAACTTGTAGGCCACTTCTCCCATACGTTCCAAAACACGATATGGTCCTACAAAACATGGCGCTAACTTTCCCTTAACTCCAAAACGCTTAATTCCTCGTAGTGGAGATACTCGAAGATAAACTCGGTCTCCGACTTCGTAAACTGCCTCCTTGCGTTTAGCATCTGCATAGCTCTTCTGCCTGGACTGGGCTACCTTGAGTCTATCGCGAATCAACTTCATTTTCCGTTCAGACTCCTTAATCAAATCCGGTCCAAACAACTGGCGGTCTCCAAATTCATCCCACAACAACGGGGTCCTGCACCTCCTTCCGTACAAGGCTTCGAAAAGGGCCATTTTCAAACTGGATTGATAACTGTTGTTGTAAGAGAATTCCGCATATGGAAAATTTTCGTCCCAACTAGATCGATAATCTAGTGCACAAGCTCTTAGCATATCCTCCAAAATCTGATTGACTCTCTCGGTCTGTCCATCTGTCCGCGGATGGAAAGCTGTGCTAAACTCTAGCCTGGTACCCAAAGTTTCATGCAACTGATTCCAAAACTTTGAGGTGAATTGGGTTCCTCTATAAGATATGATACTCCTCGGAACTCCATGTAAACATACAGTCCTGGTCATGTATATGTTTGCCAACTTAGCACTAGTGTAAGTGGTCTTTACCGGGATGAAATGAGCTACCTTCGTCAACCGATCAACAATAACCCAAATCGAGTCATAGCCTGAACAAGTCCTGGGTAACCATGTGATAAAGTCCATGCCTAGTTTATCCCACTTCCATTCGGGTATCGTCAATGGCTGGAACAATCCTGCTGGCTTCTGATGCTCTGCCTTTACTCTCTGACATACATCACAAACTGGTCCATACTCCGCAATAACTTTCTTCATTCCGGTCCACCAGAAAGTATCCTTCAAATCCAAATACATCTTGGTATTTCTTGGGTGAATCGAATATGGTGAATCATGTGCCTCTTGCAGAATCAACTTCCTGATCTCCGGGTCATTGGGCACATAAACATGGTCTTCAAACCATAGGGTGTCATGCTCATCCTCACGAAATCCTTTAGCCTTTCCTTCGCTCATTTTCTCCTTTATAGAGGCAATCTCTTTGCCAGTCTTCTGAGCTTCTCTGATTCTATCCATCAAAGTTGCCTGAATCTCCAATGCTGCTACATAGCCTCTCGGAACTATTTCCAAACATAGCTCACGAAGATCCTCGGCTAAGTCCTTTGGTATTTCTCCCGTCATTAGTGTATTGACATGGCTCTTACGGCTCAATGCGCAGCTACTACATTAGCCTTTCCGGGATGGTAATGCAATCTCATATCATAATCCTTGATGAGCTCCAACCATATCCTTTGTCTGAGCTTTACTCCTTCTGCGTGAAAATGTACTTCAAACTCTTGTGATCCGTGTACACCTCACAATGGTTTCCAATAAGAAAATGTCTCCATGTTTTCAAAGCATGCACTACGGCGGCTAATTCCAAATCATGCGTGGCATAGTTTAATTCGTGAGGTTTCAGTTGTCGTGAAGCATACGAAACAACTCTTCCCTCCTGCATGAGCACTGCTCCAAGTTCTCGACGTGAAGCGTCTCAATACACCTCATAATCTTTAGTCTGATCTGGCAGAATTAACACTGGTGTGGTAACCAAACGTTTCTTCAACTCCTGGAAACTAGCCTCACATTCCTCTGTCTATATGAACTTGGTATCCTTCTTCAACAATTCCGTCATAGGTTTTGCAATCTTGGAGAAATTCTCAATAAATCTCCGGTAGTATCCTGGGAGTCCAAGGAAACTCCGGATCTCTCCAACTGTTGTTGGTGCTTCCCAATTGGTCACAGTGATAACCTTTGTGGGGTCAATCGCTATTCCTTCTCCGGATATAACGTGTCCGAGGAACCCTACTTCCTTCAACCAAAACTCACATTTGCTGAACTTGGCATATAACTGATGTTCTCTGAGCTTCTCCAGTACCAATTGCAAATGTTCCTTATGTTCCTCTTCATTCTTCGAGTAAACCAAAATATCATCAATGAACACTACGATGAACTTATCCAAAAACTCCATAAACACGTTGTTCATCATGTTCATAAAATAGGCAGGTGCGTTAGTCAGACCAAATGACATAACAGTATACTCATAAAACCCATATCTTGTGGTGAATGCTGTCTTAGCTATATCCTGCTGTCAAATCTTCAACTGATGGTATCCTGATTGCCAATCGATCTCGGAAAACACTTTAGCTCCTTGCAACCGATCAAACAGATCATTGATCATCGGTAGTGGGTACTTTTTCTTGATCGTTACTTTGTTCAACCCACGATAATCAACAACCATTCTTAACGACCCATCCTTATTTTCCACTAGGAGTACAGGTGATCCCCAAGGCGAAGAACTTGGGCGAATGTAACCTTTATCCAGTAACTCCATAATCTGCTTCTTAATCTCCTCCAAATCCTTTGCGGGCATCCTGTATGGTCGCTTCGATATTGGCCCTGTTCCTGGCAAAAGCTCAATCAAAAACTCAATATATCGATCCGGTGGCATGCCTGGCAACTCTTCCGAAATACGTCGGAAATCCTTTACCACTGGTACTTCCTCCTGCACAACTCATGATAAGGAATTTACTTGCGTACTATTTGGCGCATGCCGGGATACATACTTCATCCTTCTTCCTTCTGGCGTCGTAAGCAAAATTGTCTTACTGGCGCAATCGATGTTTCCCCCATACATCGACAGCCAATCCATACCGAGAATCACGTCCAAACCTTGTGATTCCAGAATAATTAAATCCGTTGGGAAAATATGCCTTCCTATACTTAATGGCACTTGAAAACATCCTTGACTGGCCATATACTCCGCCCCTGGTGAGCTTACTAGCATAGGTGTTTTAAGAATCCTAGTGGGCAGGCTATACTTATCCACAAATCCCCTTGATATGTATGAATGCGATGCACCAGTATCAAAAAGAATGAGTGCAGTAAATGATTTAACCAATAACTTACCTATTACTGCATCAGGCTGAGCTTCAACCTCCTCCACGTTAACGTGGTTCACATGTCCCCTGTTGAAAGGGTTCGGCTTTTTTCCAGAGCGTCCATTGCCATTCTGGCCTTCAGGACATTCATTGGCATAATGCCCGGTCTTCTGACACTTCAAGCAGGTGACTTGACTCAGATCTCTCTTGGCTGGGGTTGATGGGGTGGTACGGTGCTGGCCGTTGCTTCCTCCATTCCCATTACCATTCTTGGGGCCATTATGGTTGTGCGAACTACCTCCTCCATGGGTATGCTGAAAATGAACTCCCGGTTTAGGGGTTAGACGGGGCTTCTGCTGAGCTCCAGAATTGTACTTCCCCTGTCCATACTTCCTCTTGCGGTTTTCAATCTGCTGCTGCTTCCCCTCAATCATAAGAGCATGATCTACCAACTCCTGGTAGTTATTGAAGCTTGCTACCATCAACTGCATACTCAGCTCGTCATTCAGTCCTTCCAGAAACTTCTCCTGTTTGGCTGCATCCGTAGCAACATCATCTGGGGCATAACGTGCTAGCTTACTAAAGTCATCCACATACTGGCCAACTGTCCGTCCTCCTTGGCGCAAGTTGCGAAACTCACGCTTCTTCATGGCCATAGCTCCCGCTGAAACATGGGCAGTACGGAAAGCTTCTTTGGCCCGATCCCATGTGACGGTGTCTCTGTGGTAAGTGGCTGTAAAATTCTCCCACCATGCTATTGCGGGTCCTTCAAGCTGATGTGCGGCAAATTTCACCTTTTCCCCATCTGTACATCCTGCAGTGGTCAACTCCCTCCCTATCTTACGAAGCCAATCATCTACCACTATCGGCTCGGTGCTACTGGAAAACACCGGTGATTCAGCCTAAGAAAAGCGGGTTAAATGATCAGCGGTGGTGGTGGTGGTGGGTTGTTGTTGTTGTTGTTGTTGTTGTTGTTGTTGTTGTTGTTGTTGTTGTTGTTGTTGTTGTTGTTGTTGTTGTTGTTGTTGTTGTTGTTGTTGTTGTTGTTGTTGTTGTTGTTGTTGTTGTTGTTGTTGTTGTTGTTGTTGTTGTTGTTGTTGTTGTTGTTGTTGTTGTTGTTGTTGTTGTTGTTGTTGTTGTTGTTGTTGTTGTTGTTGTTGTTGTTGTTGTTGTTGTTGTTGTTGTTCTTCTTGTTGTTGTTGTTGTTGTTGTTGTTGTTGTTGTTGTTGTTGTTGTTGTTGTTGTTGTTGTTGTTGTTGTTGTTGTTGTTGTTGTTGTTGTTGTTGTTGTTGTTGTTCGGACTAGCAACTGCATCAACGCATTCTGCTGCTGGATCAACTGAGTGAGCTCCGGTGGGAAAGCAAATCCATTGTCACGTCTCGGAGGCATCTAAGGGTTTATAGAAAAGACGAGAGTTAAGAATAGATTGAGGTCTAAAGAGAAAACACTACCCAAATGCACCTGAGACAAATGCACACAAAATCACTTCATTCAATCAAGCAAGAGCATACAAACGGTCTAGAACTACCGCAACAGTGCGTGGACTATGCTATGTACATGGTGGAACAATACTACTGTTATGGTGGTCAACTAGAAAAACTGCTCCGATGAAGACTCCATGATATCTGCTCCAGCTTCATCAACATAGTCATCATCACTATCGTCGGGATCCGAGTCGGTGTCGTCGATGATGATATAATTATCCGGGCAAGTGGATTCGTCATCTTCTCTTTTGGGTGCTGAACCTCCCATGAATACTTCAATCTTCTCCTTAAGGTCGCCGTTCTGTCTCACTAGAGCGACGATCTCCTCCATATAGTCTTCACGTGTAGCCTTGAGTTCTTCTTCTAGCTCCTTGATCTTGGTCATAGCCTTCTAGATCCTCCATACCTGCGCACATATGGTTCTCCTGGCGTCGGATGTGTTGGTTTAATTCCTGGGTATAAGCTGCGATTGATATGTCCCTCCTGGTGCTGATCATCTCCCATTGCTCATCTCGGCGCCCACAAATCTGGTAGATAGTATTCTTGAGATCGTTGTGGTAAACTTCTCCAATACGTCCCATGGCGATGTGGGCTGCCATACTCTTTCCTAGACTCCAAGTTGGTGCATCAAAGGAAAACTCTATGGGCTCCGTGACTGGTGCAAATGTCCTTCCTGGAATTTGAACTTGAATCATCCAGCGCTCCTCTTCGGGTAAAATGGCGTTGTAGGTCCCGGTGAAGCTTGGTACTCCTATGTTCAGATATCTAGTGACTTCCTTCAGGTGACAACCAAAGGGTGTATCTTCATATGGTTGTGTGAAATTGTTCCTTGCATCCGCCATCCTAAAAGAGTAGAAAAGATGAGGAGTCAGAAATGAGGAGAAAGAGTAGTGATCTAGGGCTTTAGCTTAGTGGCCGTGTCCTACAGTCAGCGTGTGCTCTGATACCATCTTTGTAGCGACCAGACCTCAAACAGTCGATCTACGTGCTCGTGTGTCATCCCGGATCAAGAATGCTGACACCACACAGTACTTGAAGGAGTTATAACAGAGTAGCAATCACACACTTATTACATCGAATGTCTCAAAAGAGAACTTATTAATATAAATATGGCTTAAGGCCATATAATAACGATAACAGGAGAAGACTTGGAGTATAAGCGAGTCCATCAACTCCAACGGCATCACTGAGTATAGAACCACGACCTAAAAGCACCTTACTCGTCGTCTGAAAAATCTGCAACATGAAACATTGCAGCCCGAAAACGGGTCAGCACATGGAATATGCTCGCAATGTAACACATAGAGAGTAATGAAAGAATAAGCCTATACTACATGCATATATGGCTGGTGGAAAGCTCTATGGTTACAGTTTTGCGTAAAGCCAGTTTTTCCCTACTGCAAAGGAATATATTTTATTTAACTATCATGGTGGTTGTTAAACACTGAGAATGGTTGATGACATCCTCAATCCCAATTAAAGTGATCATCATTAAAACCCAACAATATTAATTTAAAAGTAACATGATGAGATTCACATGATATCCAAGTACTAGATACTTAAAACGTCCATAACCGGGGACACGACTAACCATGATTAGTTTATACACTCTGCTGAGGTTTGCGCACTTTTCCCCACAAGACTCGATTGCCTCCGTTGGATTTCTCGCACTACATGATGTTTGAGAAACGGATGACCGAGACATAGTCTTTCAGAAGCACTAGCACCTTACTATGGATAGACCGGTACACCTACTTTCCCCTACATCTGCTAGTCTACCCTGTAAGAGTTCACACGACTTAATCAACTATGCCAGAGCCCATAATGGCTTGTGGCTGCACACGAAAGTTTCTAGTATGAATAATCTCATGATCCCGTTGGGCCTGGGTGGCGGTCCATAAAGAAAAAAACCAACAGGTAATCCTGGAATACCCAGGTACCTCAATCCACCCAGATGTGTGTTTAAGTTGCCACCTTAGATAATCCCTTAATTAACAATCTCACATCTATCATGAATACACTCACCCAATCCACGTCTACTAGCATAGCATGGCAATATAAGAAAACGTTGAAGTAACGCCCAAAGGTTTGATAATACATCAGGTAATAGGTACTACCTCAACTACTTCCCATCCCACATTTTAATTAGATCCTAATCATGCAATGTTTGAGGATTGATATAATGCAATAAAACTGGGTATTAGAAAAGGTATGATCAAAGTGTTACTTTCCTTGCTGATGATCCGCGAAACCTAGAGACTCGAAATAACAGGCGGCACACTCCGGGTATTCTATCGCAGACAAACAAACAAGCATACAATAAGTACTCGTCTAATGCACGGGTAAAACTAAAATAAAAGATCTAACCAGAAAGTTCAACTTGAGAACTCTGGTTTGCAAAAAGAATCAAATCAAACGAAGCAACGAAAGTCAAACGGCGAAAGAAAATGGCTTCGTCGTACTAATCTGAATCTAAGTCAAATTTTACAGAAGAAAAAACTTGATTAAGTTGGTTAAACCGATAGAGGGTTTCGAGACGAAACTCCAGGCGCTTGAATCGCCTGATTCCGATAAACGAGCGAAAAGTTATACTAAAACAAAGATTGGACCAGAAATCACGATCAGAAATAATCGCGGAAAAATACGAGAAAAAGAAAAACGACGAACAGATTAACGAACGAACGTTCCTTAACTGGATGTAATCGACGAATACATCGTTAAAACGAACGAACGAGCGAACGCTCGCTAATTAACCTAAACCGAAAAAAAACTGATCTAATAAAAAAACGGAAACTAACAAAAAAACCGACGGAAAAACCGAACGGTTTTTCGAGAAAAACCGGCGGCGCAGAAAACGAGGCACCTCGGGCGGCGGGTCAAGGACGGCGGCGGGCGGCAGGGCGCGGGGCTCGAGGCACGGGCGGCGGGCGGCTAGGGTTTCGGCCCGGGGCTGGGCTGCGGCTTATAAAGGCCGATCAGGCCTAGTGTCCTGGTCGGACACGGCCCGTAGGTCGGTTGCGTTTTTTTTAATATTTCACGCAGAAAAATAAATAAAAGAAATACTAAACGGACTCCAAAAATTCCGAAATAAAATTTGCCCGACTTCTAAAATCAAGCAGGACAAGGTGAACATTTATTTGGGGCCTAAATGCAATTTTGAAAATCGCACATTTTTCCTAAATTGAAATAAAAGGGCGAAAAACTCCAAAATAAAATCTTATTTGATTTTATTATTAAATCCTCAATATTTCTTTATTTTGGGAAATTCATTTTATTCCCTCTCTCATATTTTTGTAATAGAAATAATTGATGATAAAATAATTAAAATCAAATGATCCTATTCTCAAAATTTGAGAAAACTCAAATATGAAAATAACGAAATCCCCAACTCTCTCCGTGGGTCCTTGAGTTTCGTAGATTTCTAGGATCAAAACCCAAAGCAAATAAAATATGATATGCATTGATGATCTAATGTATAGCATTCCAAATTGAAAATTTGGGATGTTACAACAACTCCGAGGATTCCCATCAAGATGATGTGGATCCCAAAGAAGAAGAACTAGAGAGTTCTTGAGGGTGACTCCGCCAACGTACTTCACTCTTAATATTTTGGCAAGAACAAGTGCAATCAACTTCCACATCTTGCACTAGTTCAAGGAGTCACAAACCCTCTTGTTGGTAAGACAAGGGACAAGGTAACCTAATGCTTTCATGGACATCATCTTGTGTATGCATCACTCTATGTCTATGGATATCCTCGTTTGTTCCTTGTGGCACTAACCCGTGTAGGTATTGAAAGTGCAACTCACTCCAATGGATTGCTCCAAAAGATCAACATCAACATTGAGCATCCACATCTTAAACACCTACATGAACATCATCGACAAAATCCAAGGTTAGTTCATCCCTCTTAGGGGGGATCTCACGTCTAGGGGGAGCTTTACTCTAAGAGTTGAGCTAAAGCAACTCTAATGGTGTGAACACAACAATGCTTTATGTAAAAGTGGTAACCCCACTTGTGCTTAAACGATGAGTATGACCTATGATCAAATGTTCTCATTTGACTCCTAAGTCAATATACTCATATATAGATGACCTAGTCATCGCCAATTGCTTGATAGATGCTAGAATTGGTTGTGCGTGCTTTGCCACATATTTAATTTGCCATTTTATTGTGTGAGCATGTTGGTTGCATATTTTTCTCATTCGAGGACATCCACTTGTAGTTTTGATTGTTTGGTTTCTTTTCTTTTTGCCAAGTGGATGGACAAGAATGCCTAAGAACCTTCTCTAGATATCTATGCTCTTCTTGTCTCAAACTCTATTCATACTACATCACAAAGTTTCATCAAGTCAGATTCGAACCACTCTGTGTGAGGAGCACTCGGAGTCCCAGATTCGTCATAGACTTAAACTTCCAAAACTTCTTTGTGCATTTCGGTCTCACCGATTCACCATTTTCGGTCACACCAAGATCACTAAGTTGATCTAGGTTTTCAACCTCGGTGCAACCGATTAGCACTTTTCAGTCACACCAAGTTGCAGTAACTGCTTTTAGTTTTGCATCTCGGTGCCACCGAGTTGTTCCACTCGGTCACACCAACAGGGTCAGGCTATATATACCCCCGGGTCAAAGTTTGGAAATATTTCCGAAACTCCTTCGCCCGCGCATAGCCTGCTCTGCCTTCTCAGGTCTCTGGATCGTCCTCCTCGTCGCCAGCAACCTCCCGCTGCTGGTCTCCACCGCCATCAACGGCATTCTGCCCCGCCGTTGACGTCGTAGCGAGTTCGTCGTCGAACTAGGGTATGGACTCGAAACTTTGTGCTATCCTCACTCCGATTCCCAGCACATTGCATTACCATGAATCTTGCCACATTTGAAATCACTCTATCCAGCGAAAGAACTCCGTAGATTAGATTTGGATTAAAAATTTAGGGTTAGGTTTCCGCCGAATTCATCTCGGACCGACCGAGTTGTAGAAATCGGTCTCACCGATTTGGCTTAGAACATTGCACATGTGATTCTCGGTCTGACCGAGAATTGCAAATTGGTGTGACAGTGATCGATTCTTTGTGAAACCCTAGTAGTCTCGGTGCCACCGAACTGTGACTCGGTCTGACTGAGTTCACTAGTTTAGGTTCCAAAAGCTGCTTCGGTATCACCGAGTTTACAAATCGGTAGCTCTGAAATGCTTTTTGTGGAAAACTAAAACTAAGTTTTTGATTCAATTATTTTGCAAAAACCTCTGTGCTTTGTGATGCTCATCCACTCTACCTCATCTACATCTATTCACAGGGTCTGCTGTCAGAGTTTGCAATATGTCTGATCAAAGTGACAGCCAGAACAAGTCAGAGGAGCAAGCTCAGATGAATGAGGGCACTAGTCCCTCTAGCAGTTATGATGAGGGTAGCAGGAGCACACCCAGCAATTTGCCCAAGGCAGCAACCCGGGCAAGGAAGACGAAAACCTCAGATTCTGAAGATGAGGATTATATTGCTGATGAGGATGAGGCCACTTCTAAGAAGAAGGTGCTGAAAAAGGAGTATGGCACAGCTGCTACCACCAAGCTAGGCATGCACAAGAAGGCACCTGCCAGGAGAATTCCCACTTCCAAACCTAGGAAGGTTGCCACTGGTGAAACAATGAAGTTCACCATTGAGTATGATGAAGAAGCTGCTGGCTAAGATAAGAAGAAGAAGAGAGTCAGAACTACTACTGCCAAAGTCCTTGGCAAGCCCTCTATGAGGAGATCTTCTGATGAAGAAGAAGAGGAAGAGGATGCTGCACCAGCTCCTAAAGCTCAGAAGCTACTCCCTGATACGTCTCCAACGTATCTATAATTTTTGATTGCTCCATGCTATATTATCTACTGTTTTGGGAAATATTGGGCTTTATTATCCACTTTATATTATTTTTGGGACTAACCTATTAACCGGAGGCCCAGCCCAGATTTGTTGTTTTGTGCCTATTTCAGTATTTCGAGGAAAAGGAATATCAAACGGAGTCAAAACGGAACGAAATCAACTGAAGAAGTTATTTTTGGAAGGAAAGCCACCAGATAGACTTGGACTCTACGTCAGAAGATACGGGAGCTGGCCACGAGGGTGGGGCACGCCCACCCCCTAGGGCGCCCTGCCTCGTGGCCCCTTCGGTCCATCGACGTACTTCGCACCCATATATACCTCGTGTCGAAAAACTTCCAGAGCAGAAGATAGATCGGGAGTTCCGCTGCAAAGCCTCTGTAGCCACCAAAACCTCTCGAGCCCGTTCCGGCACCCTGCCGGAGGGGGAACCCATCACCGGTGGCCATCTTCATCATCCCGGTGCTATCCATGACGAGGAGGGAGTAGTTGACCCTCGGGGTTGAGGGTATGTACCAGTAGCTATGTGTTTGATCTCTCTCTCATGTTCTCTCTATGGCACGATCTTGATGTATCCCGAGCTTTGCTATTGTAGTTGGATCTTATGATGTTTCTCCCCCTCTACTCTCTTGTGATGAATTGAGTTTCCCCTTTGAAGTTATCTTATCGGATTGAGTCTATTATGAGAACACTTGATGTATGTCTTGCCGTGTTTATCTGTGGTGACAATGGGATATCATGTGCCTCTTGATGTATGTTTTGGTAACCAACTTGCGGGTTCCACCCATGAACCTATGCATAGGGGTTGGCACACGTTTTTGACTCTCCGGTAGAAGCTTTCGGGCACTCTTTGAAGTACTTTGTGTTGCTTGGATGAATCTGAGATTGTGTGATGCATATTGTATAATCATGCACACGGATAGTTGATGTGACAATGGAATATCTAGGTGACATTAGGGTTTTGATTGAATTGTGTCTTAAGGTGTTATTCTAGTACGAACTCCTTTATAGATCGATCCGAAAGAATAGCTTTGAGGTGGTTTCATACCCTACCATAATCTCTACATTTGTTCTCCGCTATTAGTGGCTTTGGAGTGGCTCTTTGTTGCATGTTGAGGGATTGTTATACGATCTATCTATGTTATTATTGTTGAGAGAACTTGCACTAGTGAAAGTATGAACCCTAGGCCTTGTTTCCTAGCTCACTTTTATCATTATTTACCTTGATGTTTTTATATTTTCAGATTACAAAAACCTTTATCTACCATCCATATTGCACTTGTATCACCATCTCTTCGCCGAACTAGTGCACCTATACAATTTACCATTGTATCGGGTGTGTTGGGAACACAAGAGACTCTTTGTTATTTGGTTGCAGGGTTGCTTGAGAGAGACCATCTTCATCCCTCGCCTCCCTACGAACTGATAAACCTTAGGTCATCCACTTGAGGGAAATTTGCTACTGTCCTACAAACATGTGCACTTGCAGGCCCAACAACGTCTACAAGAAGAAGGTTGTGTAGTAGACATCAAGCTCTTTTCAGGCGCTGTTTGTCACATCCCTAATCTTGGTCTGACCTATGCCAGCTTCCATGTGTGCATCATGCCTAATTTTTTCTTAAACTTGAAATGGGGACTAACAAACCCCAACACCCCCTTTTGAAATACTAGGTTCCAACAATTGGAATTTCAATGAACCCAGAATGCCCTTCATAAATGTTCACCATCTTTGGTCCTGGCTAAACCCTCTGCCAAAAATGGTTTCATATTTTTGGAGGCTATTCTGGATTTTTGCACAAAGCCATAAGTATATGCATTTGGGCAATTTAAATCCTATAAATATTATAAAATGCCCAAATAATCCTGAAGGTATTTTTAGGCTGTTGAGTATATTTTCAAATGTGCCTTTGAATATTTTCAGGTTTTTCCTAAATGGAATAGTATTTCTACTATTTCAAAACACAAAACAGAAACAAATAAAAGGTAAAACAAAAAGCAGAGAGAGAGAGGGTTTTACCTGGCGCTCACCGGCTCGCCCAAGACGGCCCAGCCCATCGGCTGTGCTGGGTCACCCACCTCTGCGAGTAGGCAGAGGAGGGACAGCGCACGGCACGCGTGCGGGCGCCACGCCACCAGGTTGCTTGCCTGCGTCACCTGGCCACCGCGAAGCCTCGCGTCTTCTCCTCGGTGCTGCCTCGGCCCCTTGGACACCAGTCTCCCCTCCTATGCTCCTCCCTCGTCCTCTCCCCCTCATGCCCGAGCGAGTTCGTCGCCACCGTTCGCCATAGCCGCGGCCACTGCTTCCCCCTCGACCCCTTGCCGTGCCTGCGAGCTCTGTCTCGACGTCCCCGACCTCCTCGATGACCCACGAGGCCCGGATGCGCTGCAACGCCGCCACCGATGATTTTCCCCTCCTCGGCCGCCAGAGATCGACCTCGCCGCCCAGCTCAGCTCCGGCCTTCCCCGAGCTCGCCGTCTGCACCGTTGCAACCGCCGTAAGCCTCTCCCTCGAACCCCCCCTCTCTGTTCACTGACGACCGAAGCCGCCACCTCCACAGACATTGAGCCACGCCCTCCCGAGCTTCTCTTGCTCGCCCTAGTGGCACAGACGTGCTCCTGGTGACCCCACAACGCCGTCTATGCCCTTGGTTGAGCTCCTCGTGCTCCGCCACGCCGCGCCCGTGCAAACCCATAGCTGCGCCGCCGCCAAAACTCGTCGCCAGCGAAATAATGGCAGCCCCGCGACCCCCTGCCTGGCCCATTTGATGCGCCCGAGCAAGGGCTTCTCCGCGATGCTTTCTGCACGACAAACCGCAGCCCCTAGCGCTTTCCTGGTGCATGTTCGCCGCGGCAAATGGTCGCCGGCGGTGAGCAGCGGCGTCTTGGCGTGTAGCGTCGTTAAGTCACGAATAGCGTTGCTAACTAACCCCCTCTCCCACTGACTACTAGGCCCCACGCCCTTAACTAACACTAGTTTAATTTCTGTTTAGTTTAGATTAACCTAGTGGGACCCACACGTCAGCTTTGACCGCGCTGACATGGCTGTTGACTGGCCCCACATGTCATGTTGACTTCGCCGCGTGGGCGTTGACCGGACCCACCTGTCAGTGTCACTAACCAGCCCCAGTCACTGACCAGTGGATCCCACAGGCCAGGTTTGACCTGGCCGACCCAGATCACGACGTGGCGTCCACGGTGATGCAAAGGTCTTGTGCAGCTAATTATTTTTGGATTTATTCTTATTCATGAAATTCCAGAAAATAGAGCTAACTTCTAAAAATCATAGAAAATCAACCGTAGCTCAGAATGAAATCAGTTATATATGAAAAATGATCAGAAAAATGCAATCTATCCATCTGTAGAATTTTCATGCATGTTAGAACACTTTAACCGTGCTGTTTAGGTGAAACAAGTTAATGCACTAATATAACCTCTTAAAATGGGTTTGCATTTGAATCTTTGGTGCAAATGGACTCATCTCAATCTGTTCTAGCTTGCATTAGCCCAAAACACATTCATATTTCCATGTCATAGCATGCATCATATTGTGCATTGCATTGATCGTGTTTCTTCTCTGTTTGCCGGTGTTGTTCCCCCTCGGTAGACGTTGTACCGACGTTGTGATCGTTGACACCGATGAAGACTCAATGCTATCTTCAGAAGGGCCAGGCAAGCAAAACCCCCTTGTTCATTCCGATATAATCCCAATCTCTCGCTCCTGCTCTCTTTTACTACATTAGGACAACAACGATTCATCTATTACTTGCTGCGGTAGCTGAACCCCTTTATCCTCTGCATGACCTGTCATTCCACAGTAAATAGATGAAACCCACTAGCATGAGTAGGAGTTGTTTGAGCCCTGTTGTGCCTACTCATTCATACTTGTTTGTCGTGCACGCTCTTTGCTTAGAGTTGAGTCAGGTCTGATTCATCGGGGATGAATCGGAGGTGTGTGAACATGTCCTACTGTTGAGAGCTAAGTGTGTGAACACGATTTTGTAAAGGTAGCGGTGAGAGGCCACGTAGGAGTACATGGTGGGTTGTCTCATTGCAGCCGTCCTCAGGAACTGAGTTCTGTGTTTGTGATCCATGAAACAGTTACTACCACACATTGGGATCCTTCATTGACCCTCTCGACTTATTAACCACTCTTGTCCTCTGTCCGGGAGTTGCAAAATAGTTTCTGGTGTTTGTAGCATGCTGTGGGCCCCACGCAACGCTGACCTTAGGGGTGGGCTGTGTTGCGGTAGGCACGTGGCACGGTGTACCGATTCGCCCGTTTGGTGTCTCGGGAACCCTGCACACATCGTTCGGGGCCGTTAGTGCAAACCTCGGCCGGAATCCCTACGGATGGAACCCGAATAGGCGATAAATCTAGACTAGGGACTCGTGTGTTTAGTCAGGTCGTGGCCGACACCCTCGTTGGGCTTCCGCTTGAAGGTTGCCGAGTACATGTCGTGTAAACGGCGGTAAGTGGTGAGAGCGTGTGTGAAGAAGTACACCCCTGCAGGGTTAACATCATCTATTCGAATAGCCGTGTCCGCGGTAAAGGACTTCTGGGTTGCCTATAACAGTTGATAGACAAGTGAAACTGGATACTCTAAAATGCGCAAGATAAGCGTGAGTGCTATGGATGGCGTTCAAGTAGGGAGACGGGAGCGGATCCATAGTGGTGTATTGATATGGTGAATATGTGGACTCGTGTGCGCCACCTCAAAATAGTTACTTGCAGTCATAGTTCAGGATAGCCACCGAGTCAAAGCTGGCTTGCTGCAGTCAAACTCCACCACCCCCTTTGTTGATACTGATGCATATGTAGTTAGTTCTGATGTAAGTCTTGCTGAGTACATTTGTACTCACGTTTGCTTATTTTATGTTTTGCAGAGAGACGTCAGTCTTGCTAGTAGTTCCGCGTGGACTTCGACGTTTAGCTTGTTACCTTAGCTACGATCTTGTGCCCTCTGTAGGATCTGGTAGATAGTCAGGCTTCTCAGCCTTTTTCATTTGTAGATGTCTGTACTCAGACATGTTAAGCTTCCGCTTGTGCTTTGACTTGTATGCTCTGAATGTTGGGTCATGAGACCCATGTTTGTAATATCTCGCTCCTCGGAGCCTAATGAATAAATACTTTGAGTCGTAGAGTTATGTTGTGATGCCATGTTGTATTTACACATATCGAGCATATTGTGTGTATGTTTGAAATGCTTGGTATGTGTGGGATCCGACAATCTAGTTGTTTATCCTTGGCAGCCTCTCTTATGGGGAAATGTAGTCTAGTGCTTCCTTGAGCCATAGTAGTCCGCTACTGACCCGGTTCACCGGAGTCCTGCTAGCCCAGACTACCGCCGGGACACTTGACTGGCCGGCATGTGTTTCACTTTGTTCCTGTGGTTCTGTCCTTCGGGAAATGTCACGCGGTGACATCCGGAGTCCTGCCTAGCCTGCTACAGCCCGGGTTCCCGGAGTCCTGTTAGCCCAGTGCTACATCCCGGATTAACAAGCTGCTGACCGACATGCTCGATGTGATTCATGTATGCCTGTCCCCATGGGTTAGTGCCGCTTTGGGTTCATGACCAACCATGTCGGCCCGGGTTCTCTGTCATACGGATGCTAGCGACACTATCATATACGTGAGCCAAAAGGCACAAACGGTCCCGGGCCATGGTAAGGCGACACCCGTGGGAATACCGTGCGTGAGGCCGCAAAGTGATATGAGGTGTTACCAGCTAGATCGATGCGACTTGGAATTGGGGTCCTGACACCGTTGCCGGGGAGGCTAGGTAAGTGGAGGTATATCTTTAGATCT
The DNA here is from genome assembly GCA_021605145.1 of Aegilops bicornis. NCBI lineage: Eukaryota > Viridiplantae > Streptophyta > Magnoliopsida > Poales > Poaceae > Aegilops > Aegilops bicornis. The sequence continues at coordinate 100,389,791 of CM038674.1, forward strand.
TGCAATCGAATCTTTTTGTTTCTTGTTTTATCACTAGTTTAGTTTATAAAAGAAAACTACAAAAAATGGAATTGAGTTTGTCTCATACGCTTCATCTTTTTAATATCTTTCGTGAGAATGAAGGAAATGAAAATTGTGCTCAAGTGCTAGAAGAAGAATTACATAAAATGCTTGGTACTGAATCTTTGAATGATGAGCATGATTGCAATGTTGTTAGTATGAATTCTTTGAATACCCATGATCCTAATGATATGCAAAGCCACAAGCTTGGGGAAGCTATGTTTAATGAAGATGATATTTTTTGTCCCCCAAGCTTTGATGAGCATATTTACTATGATGAAAGCATGCCTCCTATCTATGATGATTATTGTGATGACACATATGCTTTAAAGAATAATGATAACCATGAAACTTGTCATCTTGATCTTAATTCTCAATCATATGATAGTTATTTAGTTGAGTTTGCTCCCACTATTATTCATGAGAAGAATTTTGCTTATGTGGAGAGTAATAAAATTTCTATGCTTGTAGATCATGAAAAGAATGCTTTAGGTGCTGGTTATATTGTTGAATTCATTCATGATGCTACTGAAAATTATTATGAGAGAGTATCATATGCTTCTACATATTGCAATAATATCAAATTTCCTCTCTATGTGCTTAAAGTTTTGAAATTATGCTTGTTTTACCTTCCTATGCAAGTTGATTCTTGTTCCCATAAGTTGTTTGCTCACAAAATACCTATGCATAGGAAGTGGGTTATACTTAAATGTTCTAGTCATATTCTTCTTGATGCTCTATTTATGTTTCAATTCTTATCTTTTTGTGAGCATCATTAAAATCATCATGCCTAGCTAGGGGCTTCAAACGTTAGCGCTTGTTGGGAGGCAACCCAATTTTATTTTAGTTTCTTGCTTTTTGGTTATGTTTAGGAATAAATAATACATCTAGCTTATGTTTAGATGTGGTTTTATGTTTTAATAAGTGTTTTTTCCAAGTAGAACCTTTGGGAAGACTTGGGTGAGGTCTTTATGATCATGCTGTAAAAAACAGAAACTTTAGCGCTCACAAGATTAGCTAGAACTTTTTACTGGAGAGTGCTATTTAGTTGATTCTTTTTTCAGATGATTACTAGACAAATTCCTCAGTTCTACCAATTGATTTTTGAATTTTTGGAGTTCTAGAAGTTTGCGTTAGTTACAGATTACTACAGACTGTTCTGTTTTTGACAGATTCTGTTTTTCGTGTGTTGTTTGCTTATTTTGATGACTCTATGTCTAGTAAAATAGTTTATAAACCATAGGAAGTTGTAATACATTATTTTAACACCAATATAAATAAAGAATGAGTTCATTACAGTACCTTGAGGTGGTGTTTTGTTTTCTTTCGCTAACGAGGCTTACGATTTTTCTGTTGAATTTTGTGTTGTGAAGTTTTCAAGTTTTGGGTAAATATTTGATGGACTATGGAATAAGGAGTGGCAAGAGCCTAAGCTTGGGTATGACCAAGGCACCCCAAGGTAATATTGAAGGACAACCAAGAGCCTAAGCTTGGGGATGCCCCGGAAGGCATCCCCTCTTTCGTCTTCGTTCATCGGTAACTTTACTTGGAGCTCTATTTTTATTCACCACATGATATGTGTTTTGCTTGGAGCGTCATTTTCTCTTGTTAATTTTTGCTTTCTGTTATTTATAATAATGTTTTGCATCTTTATTTTCAATAAAAAAGTCAAGGATAGCCTTTGCCATGCTTATTTTGCTACTATACATGTTGCTGTTTGAAAACAGAAAGTTTACCGCTGTTGCAAAAATTCCCTAAAAAAGTCAGAGAGTGGTATAATGTTGAATCTTTTTGCATATTGAGATCTGATAAATTTATTACAGCTGGAATTTTGAGTTCATAATTTTTGGAGTCAGGGAAGTATTGATACTCTTGCATTCTTTACAGACTGTACTGTTTTGGCAGATTGCTGTTATGTTTGCATTGTTTGCATATGTTTGCTTGTTTAATGATTCTATTTAAGGGTAGGAGTATTAAATATGCAGAGGAATTTGGTATGAAATGTTGAATAATAATGTTAGTGATTTTGTTACAGTACAAAATGATAAGGTTTTGCATTGGATTATACTAACCTATCTCACGAGTTCTTGTTGAGTTTGTTGTGAATGAAGCTTTTGATAAAAAGAAAAACCATGATATGAGAGGAATTAAGGAGACACAAAAGTTAAAGCTTGGGGATGCCCAAGGCACCCCAAGATAATATTTCAAGAAGTCTCAAGCATCTAAGCTTGGGGATGCCCCGGTAGGCATCCCACCTCTCTTCTTCAACAACTATCGGTTAGTATCGGTTGAGCATAAGTTTTTGCTTCTTCACATGAGTTGTGCTATCCTTGCAATGTAGTTTTATTTAGCTTTGCTTGCTGTTTGAATACAATACCAAGATCTGAAATTCTTAAATGAGAGAGAGTCTTCACATAGTTGTATAATTATTCGACTACTCATTAATCCTCACTTATATCTTTCGGAGTAGTTTGTCATTTGCTCTAGTACTTCACTTATATCTTTTAGAGAACGGTGGTGGTTTTATTTTGAAGAAATAGATGAACTCTCATGCTTCACTTATATTATTTTGAGAATCTTAAATAGCATGGTAATTTGCTTAAATATTCTTAATATGCTAGGTATTCAAAAATAGTAAAAACTTTCTTATGAGTGTGTTGAATACTAAGAGAAGTTTGATGCTTGATGATTATTCTGAGATATGGAAGTAGTGATATTATAGTCATGCTAGTTGAGTAGTTGTGAATTTGAGAGATACTTGTGTTAAAGTTTGTGATTCCCGTAGCATGCACGTATGGTGAACCGTTATGTGATGAAGTCGGAGCATGATTTATTTATTGATTGTCTTCCTTATGAGTGGCGGTCGGGGAATGACGAGGGTCTTTTCCTACCAATCTATCCCCCTAGGAGCATGCGCGTAATACTTTGCTTTGATAACTTGTAGATTTTTGCAATAAGTATATGAGTTCTTTATGACTAATGTTGAGTCCATGGATTATACACACTTTTCTTCCTTCCACCATTGCTAGCCTCTCTAATACCGCGCACTTTTCGCCAGTACCATACACCTACCATATACCTTCCTCAAAACAGCCACCATACCTACCTATTATGGCGTTTCCATAGCCATTCCGAGATATATTGCCATGCAACTTTCCACCGTTCCGTTTATTAAGACACGCTTCATCATTGTCATATTGCTTAGCATGATCATGTAGTTGACATCGTATTTGTGGCAAAGCCACCATTCATAATTCTTTCATAAATGTCACTTATGAATCATTGCATATCCCGGTACACCGCCGGAGGCATTCATATAGAGTCATATTTTGTTCTAAGTATCGAGTTGTAATTCATTAGTTATAAGAAAATAAAAGTGTGATGATCATCATTTTTAGAACATTGTCCCAGTGAGGAAAGGATGATGGAGACCATGATTCCCCCACAAGTCGGGATGAGACTCCGGACGAAAAAAAAGAAGAAAAGAAAAGAGGCCATAAAAAAAGAGAAAAGGCCCAAATAGAAATAAAAATAAAAATAAAAAATGAGAGAAAAATAGAGAAGGGGCAATGCTACTATCCTTTTACCACACTTGTGCTTCAAAGTAGCACCATGATCTTCATGATAGAGAGTATCCTATGTTGTCACTTTCATATACTAGTGGGAATTTTACATTATAGAAATTGGCTTGTATATTCCAATGATGGGCTTCCTCAAAATGCCTTAGGTCTTCGTGAGCAAGCGATTTGGATGCACACCCACTTAGTTTCTTTTGTTGAGCTTTCATATACTTATAGGTCTAGTGCATCCGTTGCATGGCAATCCCCACTCACTCACATTGATATCTATTGATGGGCATCTCCATAGCCCGTTGATACGCCTAGTTGATGTGAGACTATCTTCTCCTTTTTGTCTTCTCCACAACCACCCTTCTATTCCACCCATAGTGCTATATCCATGGCTCACGCTCATGTATTGCGTGAAGATTGAAAAAGTTTGAGAATGTCAAAAGTATGAAACAATTGCTTGGCTTGTCATCGGTGTTGTGCATGATTTAAATACTTTGTGTGGTGAAGATAGAGCATATCCAGACTATATGATTTTGTAGGGATAACTTTCTTTGGCTATGTTCTTTTGAGAAGACATGATTGCTTTGTTAGTATGCTTGAAGTATTATTATTTTTATGTCAATATGACCTTTTGTCTTGAATCTTATGGATCTGAATATTCATACCACAAGTAAGAAGAATTACATTGAAATTATGCCAACTAGCATTCCACATAAAAAATTCTCTTTTTTATCATTTACCTACTCGAGGACGAGCAGGAATTAAGCTTGGGGATGCTTGATACGTCTCCAACCTATCAATAATTTTTGATTGCTCCATGCTATATTATCTACTGTTTTGGGAAATATTGGGCTTTATTATCCACTTTTATTTATTTGTTGTTTTATGCATATTTCAGTATTTCGAGGAAAAGGAATATCAAACGGAGTCAAAACGGAACGAAATCAACTGGAGAAATTATTTTTGGATGGAAAGCCACCGGATAGACTTGGACTCTACATCAGAAGATACGAGAGCTAGCAACGAGGGTGGGGGGCGTGCCCACCCCCCTAGGGCGCGCCCCCTGCCTCGTGGCCCCCCCTTCGGTCCACCGACGTACCCCCTGCACCCATATATACCTACGTATCGAAAAACTTCCAGAACAGAAGATAGATCAGGTGTTCCGCCGCCACAAAGCCTCTGTAGCCACCAAAACCCTCTCAGGAGCCCGTTCCGGCACCCTGCCGGAGGGGGAACCCATCACCGGTGGCCATCTTTATCATCCCGGCGCTATCCATGACGAGGAGGGAGTAGTTCACCCTTGGGGCTGAGGGTATGTACCAGTAGCTATGTGTTTGATCTCTCTCTCTCTCTCTCTCTCTCTCTCTCGTGTTCTCTCTCGTGTTCTCTCTATGGCACGATCTTGATGTATCCCGAGCTTTGCTATTGTAGTTGGATCTTATGATGTTTCTCCCCCTCTACTCTCTTGTGATGAATTGAGTTTCCCCTTTGAAGTTATCTTATCGGATTGAGTCTTTTATGGGAACACTTGATGTATGTCTTGCCGTGTTTATCTGTGGTGACAATGGGATATCATGTGCCTCTTGATGTATGTTTTGGTGACCAACTTGCGGGTTCCACCCATGAACCTATGCATAGGGGTTGGGACACGTTCTTGACTCTCCGGTAGAAGCTTTGGGGCACTCTTTGAAGTACTTTGTCTTGGTTGGATGAATCTGAGATTGTGTGATGCATATCGTATAATCATGCCCATGGATACTTGAGGTGACAATGGAGTATCTAGGTGACATTAGGGTTTTGATTGATTTGTGTCTTAAGGTGTTATTCTAGTACGAACTCTTTTATAGATCAATCTGAAAGAATACCTTTGAGGTGGTTTCATACCCTACCATAATCTATACATTTGTTCTCCGCTATTAGTGGCTTTGGAGTGACTCTTTGTTGCATGTTGAGGGATTGTTATATGATCTATCTATGTTATTATTGTTGAGAGAACTTGCACTAGTGTAAGTATGAACCCTAGGCCTTGTTTCCTATCATTGCAATACCGTTTACACTCACTTTTATCATTAGTTACCTTGCTGTTTTTATATTTTCAGATTACAAAAAACTTTATATACCATCCATATTGCACTTGTATCACCATCTCTTTGCCGAACTAGTGCACCTATACAATTTACCATTGTATTGGGTGTGTTGGGGACACAAGAGACTCTGTTATTTGGTTGCAGGGTTGCTTGAGAGAGACCATCTTCATCCTACTCCTCCTACGGATTGATAAACCTTAGGTCATCCACTTGAGGGAAATTTGCTACTGTCCTACAAACCTGTGCATTTGCAGGCCCAACAATGTCTACAGAAGAAGGTTGTGTAGTAGACATCACTCCCAAGGCTGTTGCACCAGCACCCAAGCCTAAACCCAAGAGGAACACCAGAAACATACCTGCATCTGAGAAGAACAAGGCCCCAGTGCCTGAAGCTGCTAAGGAAGAAGAACATTCTCTTGTTTTGAGAAAGTTGAAGCCCAAGATTCCTGATCACAATGATGCTCATCCTGTAGCTGAATACATGCATATCAGAAAGGATGCTGGACTGAGATTGTGGAGACAGTCAGATCCTTATGCTGTGAGGAGAAGGACAACAACTGACTACAGATTTCACACCAAGGAGCAACAGGACTTTTATGAGACGATCTTGCTTGACAAGAAGCCCATTGTGTGTGACATGAGATGGATCAACTGAGAATACATCAAGAAGAATGAAGCTCACTATCCACGAGTGTATGACAGCTCCAAGTCTTGTGGAGTTTATGACTTTGTTGCCCAGAAGCTCACCAAGTGGAATGATGAGCTCATTATGCAGTTTTACTCCACAGCTCATTTCTACCCAGATGGGAGGATTGTCTGGATGTCTGAGGGTACTAGGTACCAATCCACAATTGAGGAATGGGCTGAGCTGATCAATGCTCCTAAGGAATCTGAAGATGACCTGGATGTATATGCAGAGAAGAAGAAAGACCACAACTCTATGGCTCACATGTACGGAGAGATCCCAGAAAAGGCTTTGGAAACTCACAAGCTTGGATCTATGCATCTCTTGTTGTCTGGTCTGCCTACTATCAACTAGATACTTAGGCACACATTGCTTCCCAAGTCAGGAGATCACAAGATGATCAGAGGTCATGCTATCAACTTGCTGCACTTGTTTGATATACCTCAGAAATTGAAAGTCATGAGCCTGATTGTGGAAACAATCAAGAGGACTGCAGCTGATTAGAAGAGGAGTTGTGGGTATGCTCCACACATTCAGGAGCTCATCAACTCAAAGATGGGCACAGGCACATATCTTTTGGATAGGGAGTATCTACCTCTATGTCCTAAATTTGAAGACAACACTGTTGAGGTGAATGAGGAAGAACCATCATCTGTGCAAGCACATGAAAAGAGAGAGAAAGCAAGGGCAGAGAAAGCTGCATAGATGCCAACTGCAGAAGAGGCATCTCAAGTGTTTCTGAAAAGCAAACAATACCAGCTTGACTACTTGATTGCCTTCACCTTGAGGATTCAGAAGGGTTTGGCCAGCCTAACTCAAAACCAGGAGCGCTTGGAGAGAATCATAGAGCAGAAGTTTTATGCACTTGATGTGAAGGTCACAAAAATCCAAACTGCAGTTGAGCAACTTCAGGAGGAAGTGGAGGACAAGAAGGGAAAGTCTACCATAGATGCATTTGCTAGAGTGCCCAGAGGACAGAGATCTGCTGTTGTGCCTGTTCCAGACACCAGAGCTACATCATCTGCACCAGTTGCCACAGCCTCAGTGTCTCCAGCTCCAGCACCCACTCCACCATCTCCAACTACATCAACTGATGCTTTCGTCCTTGGTGTCATCTCTGCACCACCACATGAATACCAAGCCTGAGAGTCGATTAGTACTATGCATCTTTGAACTTTTTGGTAACTTTGCCAAAGGGGGAGAAGAATGTATAGATCATAGGCTTCGAGAGAGAGTGTTGCTTTTTATCTCTCTTGCTTTTGGTGGTTGAACTTCTTTTTGTGTCTGTTTGCTTGATACATTATGCCTTTTGTGAGATACTTGGATGATCATGTGTTTGATCATATGCTACCTTAATGCTTATTTGATGGCATTATCATCTATATCCTTATATGATCATTAACTTTGCTTGGTGATGAGTGCATGTGTTTAATTATTATCTTTTTGAGTGCTCCACCAATATGTATGTGACATGGAAGAGTGACCCATAATCCTAACTCATTGTGCATTTGCAGTCCAAAGCAAAATTTTAAAATAGTGCACAACTTTAGGGGGAGCTCTTACTTATCACATACTTATCAAAGCGACGATGTCTTTCAAATCTTATTATCATTTGTCGAAGCTTTGATCTATATGTTGTCATCAATTACCAAAAAAGGGGAGATTGAAAGTGCAACTATTCCTGGGTGGTTTTGGTAATTCCTAACAACATATAGCTCATTGAGCTAATGCTATTTCAAGATAAATATTTTAGGAAAGCTCAATGATTGGCATGGCATGGATGAGAAAAGTGGATCCCTCAAATTGTGAAGGACAAAAGGATTGGCTCAAGCTCAAAGCACAAGACTCTGCATTTTATATTTTAGTGATCCAAGATCACATTGAGTCTATAGGAAAAGCCAATACTATCAAGGAGGGATGAGGTGTTTCTTAATGAGTTTCTTGCTCAAAATGCTTAGTGATATGCTCAAAAGCCCTCAACTACTTTCTCACATCCACATATGACCTAAACCAAAAGTCAAACTCGGCCCGACCAAAACCATCTATCCGGCGCCACCGAGTTCAGTTCTCATAGCCACATCCACAAACCCTAGTCTTTTCGGTCTCACCGATAGGGATCTCTGTCTCACCGAGATGGGATTGCAATCTCTCTATTTCCCTTCGTAACGTTTTGGTCAAACCGAGATGAGCGATAGGTCCCACCGAGATTGCAATGCAAACTCCCTGTTTCCCCTTCGTAACGTTTCAGCCTAACCGAGATGAGCGAATCGGTCCCACCGAGTTTGCCTGACCAACCCTCTGTGTGTCAGTTACCAAAATCGGTCTCACCGAGTTTGTGTATTCGGTCTCACCGAGATTACGTTATGCCCTAACCCTAACCATATCGGTCCCGCCGAGTTGACATGTTGGTCTCACCGAAAATCCTAATGGTCACATTATTTCCTAAATCGGTCCGACCGAGTTTCACGATTCGGTCCCACCGAGTTTGGTAAGTTGTGTGTAACGGTTAGATTTTGTGTGGAGGCTATATATACCCCTCCACCCACCCTTCATTCGTGGAGAGAGCCATCAGAACGTACCCACACTTCCGGTATACATTTTCTGAGAGAGAACCACCTACACTTGTGTTGAGGTCAAGATCTTCCATTCCTACCACATAAATCTTGATCTCTAGCCTTCCCCAAGTTGCTTTCCACTCAAATCTTCTTTCCACCAAATCCAAATCCTGTGAGAGAGAGTTGAGTGTTGGGGAGACTATCATTTGAAGCACAAGAGCAAGGAGTTCATCATCAACACACCATTTGTTACTTCTTGGAGAGTGGTGTCTCCTAGATTGGCTAGGTGTCACTTGGGAGCCTCTGACAAGATTGTGGAGTTGAACCAATGAGTTTGTACGGGCAAGGAGATCGCCTACTTCGTGAAGATCTACCCCTAGTGAGGCAAGTCCTTCATGGGCGACAGCCATGGTGGGATAGACAAGGTTGCTTCTTCGTGGACACTTCGTGGGTTGAGCCCTCCATGGACTCGCGCAGCCGTTACCCTTCGTGGGTTGAAGTCTTCATCAACGTGGATGTACGATAGCACCACCTATCGGAACCACGGCTAAAAAATCTCTGTGTCAACATTGCGTTTGCTCCTTCAAACTCCTCCCTTTACTATCATATGCAATTGTTTTACATTCCGCTGCTATACTCTTAGAATTGCATGTGTAGGTTGATTGCTTGACTTGTGCTAAGTTGATAAAATCTGCCAAGAACTAAAATTGGGAAAAGGCTAGATTTTTATTTGGTGAAGTAGTCTAATCACACCCCCCCCCTCTAGACATACTTTCGATCCTACAGATCTCCTTGGTGTTCCTGTATATCCATCGCACAATCAACCTTGACCTCCCCGCTGCACCCATATATCAAGGCTACCATCTTTCTGGACATCCCCAGTTGCCTCATCTATCCACGACCCCATCTTCCTCAACCTCCTCGATGACACCATCTACCCATGCCACCATCTTCCATCACCACCTCGGCAACCACACCTATTCATGCCACCATCTTCCATAAAACCGAGTGCCTCTATCCATGTCACCATCTTCCTCCACCTCACAAGTGCCCCTGGCTATCCATGTCAACATATTCTTTCACCTTCCAGTGCCCCCAACTGTCCATGCCTCCGTATATCTACACCACCATATTGTTCGATCTCCCCGGCATCCCCATCTATCCATACCACCTCTTCCTTGACATGCCCCTCGCCACCATCTATGCACACCAACATCTTCCTCAATCTCCGTAGTGCCCTCATCTATCCATGCCACCATCTTACTTGACCTCCATATCTCCCCCACTTATGCATGCCACCATCTTCCTTGATCTTACACAACACCCCATCTATCCATGCCACCATTTTCTTGAACCTCCACATCACAGTTTTCCCCCTTTCATGGTCGAGTACGATGAGGGGTGACATAGCAAGGTGCAAATGTGAAGTACAAGAGTAAGAGATGACAAGGATGATGATGCCATTGTCCACACGAGGGAACATGAGGTAGTGACTGACCACATGTAATTCTCTGTCCGCCCGACAACAATGGAATTGCCTTTGACCAGCGGCAACACTACCACTTCGTCTAGAAGAAAAATCATTGACTTTTGTTTCCCTCTCACTGTTTCTCTATATTGATCTCTTCCCTTGTTTCTAGACACATCGGGGAAAGCAGAAGAGGTTCTATTGGGATTCTGTGACTCTACAAGTCCTCAAAATTGCTTATTAGAGGAAGGTATTTCGTGACTCTTTACTTTTACCAATTTTCTTAGTATAGGGAAAATTTGGTGACTCTTTACTTTTGCATTGTATGTTGATGACTAGGTTGGAGCACAAATTTTTGACAAAATGTCATCAAATTTGGATTTTCCTATTAGCGTTCGTAATTGGTCTTAACTTTTGTTTTGTTTTTAGATCATTTCCATCTTCTGTATTTTCGAAAACTAGGCTTTAGAAATTAAAATGAATCACATATTTTTCTACTTATTTTGTATCTTGTTTAGTGTACAGCAAGGTAAGAACCTACAAATGCACGTCACAACTCTAGGGTTCAGGGTACGGTGTGACTTTCCGGTAGCGGGCCATGTAGTGGGAGGTCTTTTGTAGAGAGAGAGAGGGAGAGAGCGGGTGAGAGAGAGAGAGAGAGAGAGAGAGAGAATCGTGCGAACCGTGGGTTGAGAGAGAGCTAGAAAAATAAGGGAACTGGGGTGGAACGCGACCAAGTAGGAAAAGCAAAGGGCGCGATGCAGTGAGACCAACCTTTGTCATTTGTTGCTCTCTCTAACATATCGTGATATTCGTCATGGAATGGGTGGATCACTGTATATGGAAAGTGTTGAATAGGACAACTTGTGTGGATGGAATGGAACAAGATAGGTTTCCCTTGCCTTTAGGAGTTTATTTCTCTTGGGCGTTGCGTGTTTTGTATCACCCTCATGTTCTTTGAATCTATCTGTAGGATGTCTTGGGTCTGTTCAAATTGAAGTATAGTTTTTCTTCACATTTTCCTTTCAAAAACCGCATGTTTTGAGCGATGATGGTTGATTTCGAAAAGGGAGTTACACACATCTGTATTTGTGTGGATGGATGGAACAAGGTGTTTTGAAACCAACCATCATCACCCAACGCAAGCAATTTTGAAACAAGAAGTGCAGACGAAAAGAAGGTGTAGTCCATTTAAAAGAACCGAACCAACCCGTCATGTTAGATGGAGTCAGTTGAAGAACCTGGTGGTGATCCGTAACGCGCAAAAATTGATCAAGGGAAAACACCTGTGACGACTAGAAATCCAGCCATTCCATTCCATTCACACATGCAGAAAGATGAGTGTTTCTCTTCAAAGCTTGCCACACGAGACATCCACCCATTCCATGATCGATGGACTCCTGTGATCTGAGAGAGCGTAAGTGGATGGTGGAGGTCGATCTCGCGCATCCCTTTCCATTTTGCCACGACCACGTTCCATCACGTGTTCCCTTCTAGTTCAAGCCCTATTTATTTATATCTTTCTTTCCATCCACAGTTCCTACGGCTCTCTCTCTCTCTCTACAAAAAAATGCTCCCACTACAAGGCCAGCCACCCCAAAGCCACACTAACTACCAAATGATAGAGGTGAAGGTGTCCATATGTTTCGATGAGATGGTGGCTATCGTTTTCTGCCTGAGTCGACCTTGACGATCCAAATACGAATGTGCGAGACGTCGCGCCTTAGCAATCACTAAACTAACTTCCGAGGGGTTATTGACCACGCCGGAGCACGATCAACCTGACCACGAGGGTCTGTTTTCCTGCGAGCAAACGAAGAACAAGCAAGAAACTGAGATTTCAATCTAGATATTGGGAATATAAGAGGAAAGCTTTATTAATTAAGGTGGGGTTCTATGACGCCTTTGTCTGGTCGTTGAACAGAAAGGAAGTACCCGAAGTTGCAGCTATGCCGAACTTTTAATCTAAACAAAACCCAAAGTCTAAACGGTGCCCTAAGGGATGTATATATGGAGGAAGAGGGGGAAATTTCGTGGCCCTTGAAGGAGTGGTCCGAAATCAACCCTATCTCTTGTTTCCCCACACATACGGACTCTACAAACAGTCTATACTCAAGTATTTCGAAATTACATAGGCCTGGCCCAAAAATAAGGTGACGCGGCTCCTATAATAGCCTCTGGACGAAATTTATGAAGTGGCATCTTGTATATTTCGTCCAAGGCTTCATGCACTCATTATGGTGGCTTCAAAGTCCTGAAATCATCACTTGTAACTCCGTTCTTATTCCCCTTGCCATCATCTCCATGCTTGATCTTGCTCCAATGTTCATCCTTCTTGTCCAAGTTAGGCCCTTCATTTGTAAGCAAGACAAATGTATCCAATTTAGGCAGTATCATATTCTCATGAAAATTAGAATCATTACCAAGAAAGGAAAACACCTCATAATTTAAGTGGCGTGCGCGAGCTCTAGTAATTGGTCCAGTATGTATAGCAGCAGGGGCCGTGGGTGTAACAATGGTATTGATGTCCTCATCGTCCTCCCCTTCTTGAAATGAAGTCGTCCTCAACGGAAGCTCATCTTCCTCACCCAAATAAGGCTTCAAATCTTCAATGTTAAAAGTGGGATTATCCCCAAAAATCTACAGACAGCTCAAGTTTATATGAATTACCATTTATTTTCTCTAACACCTTAAAAGGACCATCAGCACGTGGCATTAGCTTTGATTTGCGCAAATCAGGAAATCTATCCTTACGCAAATGTAACCAAACAAGATCTCCAGGAGCAAACACAACATGTTTTCTACCCTTATCTCCGGCAAGTTTATATTTAGCATTAATACGCTCAATGTTTTCCTTAGTTAACTCATGCATTTTTAAAATCAATTCAACATGTTGTTTAGCATCAAAATTAACCTTCTCCGAAGATGGAAGAGGCAACAAATCAATAGGTGCACGAGGTAGGAAACCATACACAATTTCAAAGGGCACATCTTAGTAGTAGAATGCAACGAACGATTATAAGCAAATTCAATATGAGGCAAGCATTCTTCCCACATTTTTTCTTATTATTCTTCAAAATAGCCCTAAGCATACTAGATAATGTTCTATTGACTACTTCAGTTTGTCCATCAGTATGGGGATGACAAGTAGTACTAAAAAGCAGTTTAGTCCCCAACTTAGCCCATAAACATCTCCAAAAGTGGCTAAGAAATTTAGTATAACGATATGAAACTATTGTATTTGGCACACCATGCAAGTGAATAATTTCACGAAAGAACAAATCAGCAACATTAGCAGCATCATCGCTTTTATGACATGGTATAAAGTGTGCCATTTTGGAGAATCTATCCAAGACAAAAAATATGTTATCCCTCCCCTTCTTTGTTCGAGGTACACCTAAAACAAAGTCCATAGATATATCCTCCCACGGAACACTAGGTACAGGCAAAGGCATATATAAACCATGAGGATTGAGTCGTGACTTAGCTTTTTGACATGTAGTGCAGCGAGCAACAAAATGCTCAACATCCCATCTCATCTTTGGCCAAAAGAAATGTGTAGCAAGTACATCCTCCGTCTTGTTCATGCCAAAGTGTCCCATTAATCCTCCTCCATGCGCCTCCTGCAACAACAAAAGATGAACATAGCTGGAATGCATAGCTTGTTAGCACAAAACACAAATCCATCATTAACGATGAACTTGTTCTATGTTCTTCCTTCTTTACAATTCTGCAATATATCTTTAAAATCAGCGTCATGCACATATTGATATTTGATGGTCTCCAAACCAAATATTTTGAAGTCAAGTTGTGAAAGCATAATATAGCGATGAGACAATGCATCAGCAATAACATTTTCTTTACCCCTCTTGTGTTTAATGACATATGGGAAAGTCTCAATGAATTCAACCCATTTAGCATGTCTACGATTCTGTTTAGCTTGACTTATAATATGTTTCAAAGATTCATGATCAGAATGTATAACAAATTCTTTGGGCCATAAATAATGTTGCCATGTTTCTAAAGTCCGAACAAGAGCATATAATTCTTTATCATAAGTAGAATAATTCATACTAGGCCCACTCAATTTTTAAGAAAAGTATGCAACGGGTTTGCCATCTTGTAATAACACACCTCCTAATCCAATTCCACTAGCATCACATTCAAGCTCAAAAGTCTTACTAAAATCGGGAAGTTGGAGTAAAGGAGCATGTGTCAACTTATTTTTCATTACCGTGAAGGATTCTTCCTGTGCGGTACCCCAAACAAAAGGCACATCATTCTTTGTAAGCTCATTGAGAGGTGCAACAATGGTGCTAAAATCTCTCACAAAACGCCTAGAAACCAGCGAGTCCAAGAAAAGTCATCACTTGTGTGACCATTTTGGGCTGCGGCCAACTCTCAATAGCTTCAATCTTGTCTTTATAACTTCAATTCCCTGTGGAGTAACAACATAGCCAAGAAAAGATACTCGGTCGGTGCAAAAGGTGCACTTCCCAAGGTTACCAAACAAACGTGCATCACGTAGAGCAATAAAATCAACACGTAAATGTTCCAAATGTTCCTCCAAAGATCTGCTATAAATCAGTATATCTTCAAAATAGACTACCACAAATCGTCCAATGAAAGCACGTAAAACTTTGTTCATTAATCTCATGAAGGTACTAGGTGCATTAGTTAACCCAAAAGGCATGACTAACCACTCATATAATCCAAACTTAGTTTTAAATGCTGTTATCCATTCATCTCCCAATTTCATACGAATTTAATGGTATCCACTACGCAAATCTACTTTGGAGAATATTGTAGAGCCACTCAATTCATCAAGAATATCATCTAGCCTAGGAATAGGATGACGATAACCAATAGTAATATTATTAATGCATCTACAATCAACACACATACGTGATGTACCATCCTTTTTTGGCACTAGAATAATAGGAACAACACAAGGACTAAGTGATTTGCATATATAACCTTTGTCGACCAGCTCCTGTACTTGACACATAATCTCATTCGTCTCCTCTGGATTGGTACGGTATGGTGCACGGTTGGGTAGCGATGCACCGGGAATTAAGTCAATATGATGCTCAATCCCTCGAATAGGTGGTAATCCCGGTGGCACGTCTTGTAGAAAGACGTCAGGTAACTCCTGCAAAATGTTAGTGACAGTAGGAGGCAAAGAGGAAGGCACGTCCTCGAATGAAAATAATGCCTCTTTGCACACAAAAGCATAGCAAACAAATTTGCTAAACTAATTCATCAATATCAGATTTGGTGGCAAGTAAACATGCACTTTTCAATTTAATTTCAGAAGCAACACTAGATGGTTTATTACTAGGCTTCATTTGTTGCTCAAATTCTTTTGCCACAATACGATTTTCACTCTTATTTTCTCCTGTTTTGCTTTATTAGCTCTATTAATATCATCTTTCAAAATGGAATTACGAGTCATATGAAACAAAGTAATATGCTTATCGTTATGAAGAAGAGTATACTGATTGTTTCTACCATGGTGTACAGATTTTTTATCAAATTGCCATGGTCTACCAAGTAATAAGGAACATGCTTGCATGGGTACCACATCACAATCAACATAATCAGCATATGTAGAGATACTAAAATGCACACGAACAGTACATGTTACCTTAACCTTGCCGCTGTTGTTGAACCATTGGATGTAGTAAGGATGTGGATGTGGTCTTGTGGTGAGAGATAGCTTCTCTACCATTTCCATGCTAGCCAAGTTATTGCAGCTCCCTCCATCGATGATAAAGCAAACAGAACATTCCTTCACAACTCCCTTTGTATGGAACAAATTATGCCTTTGATTTTGCTCGGCTTGTGTGACCTGCACACTCAAAACACGTTGAGCAACTAAACTTTCATACCTGTCAGCGTCTTCAGAAGCCATGTATTGCGTCTCATGTTCAGAATCATCTCCACCGTGTTCTTCACTTGTAATAAGAGCCAAAGCCTCCTCATCATAGTCACTAGCGGACTCATTCCCACCATCCTCAGTAGCAATCATCACACGCTTAGATGGGCATTCTCTCGCGTAATGACCTCCACCCTTGCAACGACGACAAATAATATCATGTGTTTGCACTATTGATGCCATGGATGAAGAAGGGCTTTGTGCAGGCCCGGCAGGTGTGCTCTTGGCAGATAGTGGAGGTTGTGCCTGCTTTCTTGTATCACGACTGGAGGTGGTAGGTGATGGAGGTGCTGATGCAGTGGAAGTAGAGGATGCATGTTGTGTCCATGATGAAGATCGACCTGCAGAAAAGTAAGTTCGTGCCAATGCCTGATCCTACACTTCATGTTCAGCTTTACAAGCAAGATGGAAGAAACGAGTGATATTATTATATTCCTTATACTCTAAAATGGTCTGAATCTCCTTATTTAATCCACCCATAAAACGTGCAAGCACAACTTCATTATCCTCAACAATACCACATCTAATCATACTAGTTTGCAATTCCTGATAATATTCCTCTATAGAATTTTTTCCTTGTCTTAAACGCTGCAATTTTTGAAGCAAATCACGTTGACAACATGGTGGAACCCAATGAGTACGCATAGCAGTTTACAAAGCAGCCCAAGTAGCTGAATAGGATATAATCTACAATGTTCAGACCACCAAACAGAAGCAAAGCTAGTGGATTCACAAACAGCGGCAACAACATGTTTATCCTCGGGATATTGTAAGTATGTGAAACGTTGTTCAATTTCTAACTCCCAAGTACGATAGACATCAGGAATGTATGGACCCTCAAATGGTGGAATATTCAATTTCTGTTTAGGAACATGGTCATAATCTCGTACCAGAGGTGGTGGTGCAGCCCTACCATTACAAATATAGGCATGAGGACGGCCTAGTGGTGGTGCTGGTGGTTGCACATAGTGCTGATTTTGATCAACCTCATCCTCGTAACCGCCCTCGTGAACGTCCTCCACATCGGTAGCAGCAGGAGCCACAGAAGTATCAACAGTAGGTGCAGCGGCACCAGAATATTGGCCAGGCTCAAGGGGAACGCGCAGTGCTCGTCCCACTTGATTTGGAAGGCGACATTATTGTTGTTGTAGAGGTGCGACAGGTGCAGCTGGCGGTGGTTGTGGAAGACGCGCGAGCACTTCATTAAACTTTTTATTGAGCTTTATTTCAAACGTCTTCTCAATGCCGTCTATCTTCTCCATGACCTCTTCAAACCTGTTTAGCACATCTTGCACCTGTCCACTCGTCATTTGCTGAAATTTATCATGTAGCTGTTTGTTCAACATGTTCTCCCAATCAGCCTCATCGGCTTGTGTTCCTGCCATGGTTAGCAGGAATAGAAACGCACAAGAATATGATCCTACAGACTACTAGTAAGTGTTGTGGTGGTGGTGGTGGTGTGTCACAAATCCGTCAAGCGAATCTCAAATTCTTACCAGTTCTTACCTAGCAGCAGGTGGTGATCGGCAACCGTTGTAGTCAAAACTCTCAAAGCTTGGATAGAGCGATGGCCAGGGAGAGTCAAACACATGACATAGATATATGTGGAGCTTGGAAGGCTTATGATATGGTAGCAAAAAGGGTCAGCAATAATCAATTCAGATATGCAAAGTTGAATAAACGCTCAACGACGGTACTGTGCTGGTCCTAGGCTAGACCGTGCTAGAGACGCGAGCCTAGAACACTAACAAAATCACGACGCGACATGGAAACAAGGGAAAAGCACACTCTTAAAAAATCGCTTTTTTGCGCTCCTTTTTTTTGCGGAAAATCACTATAATGGCGAGTGTCTCAAAACTCTTCTCAAGTCAAAGTAACAGGATAGGCACAAAATTTGTTTGACTATTTTTTCGGAAATAGGGCAGCGACGACGAAAAAGTGCGTCAAAAAATCACTATGATGGCGAGTGTCTGAAAACGCTCTTTGGGACCTAAAAACAGGATAGGGAAAACATATTTTCGGTCGCCGAAATTTTGGCCTAAAAACTGCCCGGGGGTCTCTAGACAATTTTTTCTGAAACCTACTCAGGCAAGGAAACGTGCATCGGAAAATAGATGGATCTCGAAAACAAACCTAATATGAAAAGAACTCGGATTGGTGGTGGATATATGATGGTAGGATATGGCATTGGTGGTGGTATATGGTAGCGGTGGTGGTATATGAATACGGATCGGTGGTGGTATATGGATACAGATCGGTGGTAGTATATGGATACGGATCGGTGGTGGTATATGGATTCGGATCGGTGGTGGTATATGGATACGGATCGGTGGTGGTATATGGATTCAGAGCGGTGCCGGATAACCGGTGATGGTAGATGGCAGGGGCGATGATGATGGTGCGGTGGCAGCGTGAAAACTTATGACCAGAACTAGAAACTTTAAAAGAGTAGACGCTAAGACCAGCAACTTGACACGACGATGCAACCACAAATTCAACAAAGAAAATACATAACAGATTATGCAAAGGCTCAGATTGGTTTAGATATGATGAACTAACCCTAATTTTTTTTGGCTTTTTCGTGGACTGTAGGTATGAAGAACAAACTCGATCTAAATACTGGAAAATCTCACCGAGCAACCTGGAAACCTGATACCACTTGATAGAGGCGAAGGTGTCCCGATGTTTCGATGAGATTGTGGCTATCGTTTTCTGTGGGAGTCGACCTTGACAATCCGACTACGAACATGCGAGACGTCGCACCTTAGCAATCGCTAAACCAACTTCCGAGGGGTTATTGACCACGCCGATGCACGATCAACCTGACCACGAGGGTCTGTTTTCCTGCGAGTAAACGAAGAACAAGCAAGAAACTGAGATTTCAATCTGGATATTGCGAATATAAGAGGAAATCTTTATTAATGAAGGTGGGGTTCTGTGACGCCTTTGTCTGGTCATTGAACACAAACGAAGTACGCGAAGTTGTAGCTATGCTGAACTTTTAATCTAAACAAACCCCAAAGTCTAATGGTGCCCTAAGGGCTATATATATGGAGGAAGAGGGGGGAATTTCGTGGCCCTTGAAGGAGGGGTCCGAAACCAACCCTATCTCTTGTTTCCCCACGCATCCGGACTCTAAAAACAGCCTATACTCAAGTATTTCGAAATTACATGGGCCTGGCGCAAAAATAAGGTGACGCAACACCTATAATAGCCTCTGGACGAAATTTATGAAGTGGCATCTTGTATATTTCCAAGGCTTCATGCACTCATTATGATGGCTTCAATGTCCTGAAATCATTACTAGTAACTCTGTTCTTGTTCCCCTTGCGCATGTCATCATCTCCATGCTTGATCTTGCTCCAATGTTCATCCTTCTTTTCCAAGTTAGGCCCTTCATTTGTAAGCAAGACAAATGTATCCAATTTAGGCAGCATCATATTCTCATGAACATTAGAATCATTACCAAGAAAAGGAAGTACCTGATAATTTAACTGGCGTGCGCGAGCTCTAGTAATTGGTCCAGTCTGTATAACAGCAGGGGCCATGGGTGTAACAATGGTATTGATGTCCTCATCACCAAACCCAGAGTTTCATGCACACATCCTTTCCATGTTGCTCACCATGCTCTACACTAAATAGGGTACACAATACGAAGAACAAATCCATGGTTCATTTTGTCTACTAAAGCCTCGTGATCAAAAATAAGGAACGTGTAAACAATCTTAAACACATAAAAAATATAGGATCAATTCTAAACTAGTAGCAAGTCAAAATTTGAGAAGTGACAAGGATGTGGGAGAGGAGGAAATGTAGACTGCCATACGGAAAGAGAACCACTAGAGTCTCTATGACATAAAGGATCAGTGGAGAGGATGTGGGAAGAGGAAATGGAGACCAACCACAATAGCACCATATGAGGCCGTCTTCCTTGATCTCCCCTCTGCCCCATCTATCGAGGCTACCATCTTCCTTGATCTCCCCGATTGCCTCATCTATCACCGCCATCATCTTCCCCGACCTCTCGTCGGGGACACCATCTATCCATGCTACCATATTCTTTCACCTGATGACCTTACCTATTCATTCGACCATCTTCTTCCACCCCTCGGTGGCCCCATCCATCCATGCCACCATGTTCCTCCACCTCCCGAGTGTCCCCATCTATCTATGACACCATGTTTCTCAATCTCCACGGTGCCTCCATATATCCACACCACCATTTTATGTGATGTCCCCAGCATCCCCATCTATCCATAACACCATCTTCCTCAACCCCCTCTCCACCATCTATGCACCCACCATCTTCCTTAATCTCCCTAGCGCTTTCATCTGTCCATGCCACCATCTTCCTTGACCTCCATATCTCCCCGTCCATTCAAGCCACCATTTCCCTTGGCACCCCATCTATCCGTGCCACCATCTTCTTCAATCTCCTTATCACAAGTGTCCCCTTTCGTGATCAGGCACAATGGGAGGATGAAGGAAATATGCCCTAGAGGCAATAATAAAGTTATTATTTATTTCCTTATTTCATGACAAATGTTTATTATTCATGCTAGAATTGTATTAACCGGAAACATGATACATGTGTGAATACATAGACAAACATATAGTCACTAGTATGCCTCTACTTGACTAGCTCATTAATCAAAGATGGTTATGTTTCCTAACCATAGACATGTGTTGTCATTTGATTAATGGGATCACATCATTAGGAGAATGATGTGATTGACATGACCCATTCCGTTAGCCTAGCACTTGATCGCTTAGTATATTGCTATTGCTTTCTTCATGACTTATACATGTTCCTGTAACTATGAGATTATGCAACTCCGTTTACCGGAGGAACACTTTGGTGCTACCAAACGTCACAACGTAATCGGGTGATTATAAAGGAGTACTACAGGTGTCTCCAAAGGTACATGTTGGGTTGGCGTATTTCGAGATTAGGTTTTGTCACTCCGATTGTCGGAGAGGTATCTCTAGGCCTTCTCGGTAATACACATCACATAAGCCTTGCAAGCATTGCAACTAATAAGTTAGTTGTGAGATGATGTATTACGGAACGAGTAAAGAGACTTACCGTAACGAGATTGAACTAGGTATTGGATACCGACGATCGAATCTCGGGTAAGTAACATACCGATGACAAAGGGAACAACGTATGTCGTTATGCGGTTTGACCGATAAAGATCTTCGAAGAATATGTAGGAACCAATATGGGCATCCAGGTTCTGCTATTGGTTATTGACCGAGAATAGTTCTAGGTCATGTCTACATAGTTCTCGAACCCGTAGGGTCCGCACGCTTAACGTTACGATGACAGTTATATTATGAGTTTATGAGTTTTGATGTACCGAAGGAGTTCGGAGTCCCGGATGTGATCACGGACATGACGAGGAGTCACGAAATGGTCGAGACATAAAGATTGATATATTGGAAGCCTATATTTGGATATCGGAATGGTTCCGGATGAAATCGGGAATTTTCCGGAACACCGGGGGGTTACCGGAACCCTCCCGGGGGATGTTGGGCCTTGATGGGCCATAAGGGAGAAGAGGAGGGCCGGCCAGGGCAGGCTGCGCGCCCCTCCCCCCCTAGTCCGAATAGGACAAGGAGAGGGGGGGCGGCGCCCCCTCTTCCTCTTTCCCCTCCCCCCTTTCCTTCTCCAACAAGGCAAGAGGGGGGAGTCCTACTCCCGGTGGGAGTAGGATTCCTCCAGGCGCACCCTAGGAGGGCCGGCCGCACCTCCCCCTCCCTCCTTTATATACGGGGGCAAGGGGGCACCCCATGACACACAAGTTGATCTACGGATCGTTCCTTAGCCGTGTGCGGTGCCCCCCTCCACCATATTCCACCTCGGTCATATATCGTCGTGGAGCTTAAGCGAAGCCCTGCGCCGGTGAAGCATCATCATCGTCACCACGCCGTCGTGCTGACGGAACTCATCCCCGACACTTTGCTGGATCGGAGTCCGGGGATCGTCATCGAGCTGAACGTGTGCTGAACTCGGAGGTGCCGTATGCTCGGTACTTGGATCGGTCGGATCGTGAAGACGTACGACTACATCAACCGCGTTGTCATAACGCTTCCGCTTACGGTCTACGAGGGTACGTGGACATACACTCTCCCCTCTCGTTGCTATGCCATCATCATGATCTTGCGTGTGCGTAGGAAATTTTTTGAAATTACTGCGTTCCCCAACAGAGGAGAGGGTGACAAAGCGAGCCAGAAATGCGGGGTGGAAGAGTAGGAAAAAATAATGAAGGCGATAAGGTCATCGTCCGCATGTGTGAGATGTGAGGCGGTGAGTAACAACGTGCGCTTCTCCGTTCGCCCAACAGCAATGACACTCCCTTTGTCCAGCAGCAACAATAAAACTCCATCTAGCAACATAATCATTGAGTTTTCTTTCCCTCTCACTTTATCTCTATATTTCTCTTTTCCATTTGTATGTAGGCACACCAGGGGAAGTAACAGAAGGTCTGTTGGGATTTGGTGACTCTACAAGTCTTCTAAATTTCTTACTAGAGGAAGGTATTTAGTGCCTCTTTACTTTTACCAAATTTCTTAGTACAGGGAGAAATTTGGCAACTCTTTACTTTTGCCTTGTATGTGGATAATTAGGTTGGAACATGAATTTTTGACAAAAGGTCATCAAATTTTGATTCTTCCTACTCGTTTGGAATTGTTCTTTCCATTTAGTTTCTGTTTTCGATTGTTTCCATCTTCCTTATTTTTCACAACTAGGACTTAGTGAATAAGATGAATAATATGTTTTCCTACTTATTTTGGACCTTGTTTAGTGTAGAGCGAGGTGAAAAATTACATATGGACGTGCACAACTCTAGGGTTTGGGGGTCGGCGTGGCTTTGCAGTAGCGGGCCTTGTAGTGGGAGGTTTTTCTAGAGAGAGAGCCATGGGTATTGTGGGTGGACACACACACACACATGGCTAGAAAACAAAGGGAACTTGAGGAGGAACATGACCGAGGTGGAAACATAAAGGGCGTAATGCGGCGAGGCTGATCTTTGACGTTCGTTGCTCACTTCCGCAGACCGTGATAATAGTCCAACGTCATGGAGTGGGTGGATGACTGCATGGGAGCATGTTGAAGAGGGCATCTTGTGTGGATGGAATGGAACAAGTATGGATTTTCCTTTCAGTCAGGAGTTTATCTCTCTCAGGTGTTGCTGTTGCGTATCACCACCAGATTCTTTAAATTTGTGAGATGTTTCACGTCTGTTCAAAATGGACTATGGTCTTTTCTTCATCTGTTCTTCTGAAAACCACATGTGTTGTGAGATGATTGTTGATTTTGAAAAAAAAGTTGCACACATCCATCTTTGTGTGCATGGATGGAACACGGTGTTTTAGAAACCAACCATCATCACCCAACGCAAGCAGGTTTCAAACAAAACGACAGATGAAAAGAAAGTGTACTCGATTTTTATAAGGATCAAACCATCCGTCATGTCAGATGGAGCTGGTCGAAGAACCAACTGATGATCCATAGCGTGCAACAACCAATTGAGGGAAAACTCTCGCGGCGATAGGAAATCCGGCAATTCCATTCCACCCACACATGCACAAAGATGACTTGTCCTCTTCAAAGCTTGCCCCATCCGGACATCCAGCTGTTCCATGATCGATGGACTCCTGTGATCTAACATAGCATACAATGGATGGTGGAGATCAATCTTACGCACCACTTTCCATTCCTCCACATGATCCCTTCCAGTTCTAGCCCTCTTTCTATCTTTCTATCTCTCCCCACCCGCAATTTCCACAGCAGAATGCTCCCACTTGCAAGGCCAGCCACCCCAAACGCACAGCGGTTACCAAACCCAGAGTTGCACCCGCTCTACAGTAAATAGGGTACACAATAGGAGGGAAAACCCATGGTCCATTTTCTTTACTAAAGCTTAGTTGTCAAAAGTAAGGAACATGGAAACAATCTGAAACCCATAACAAAATGTACGATCAAGTCACCAAGGTTCAAGTCCTAGACTTGGCAGTGGCGCTCGCGTTTTCCTGGATTTATTTCAGGCTTTTTGGCGACCATTGAGTGGGAGAAGACGTTCGCGTCGACTACGAGGTGCCTTTGGTGACTTCGTCAATCTCAAGATGTTGTGCCGGCTCAGTATCTCAGAGGTGCTCATAGGGTAGAGTGTGCGTGTGTACGTTCATATGGGTGAGTATATGTACATGTTTACGAGGTTTTATTTCTGTCGCGTGGATTGACCGTGATCCACGCGGTTTGGGCCGGAAATTTCATAGTCCCAGCCCAAAACGAATAAGAAAAAATGCCAAGCCTAAAATCGAAATCACTAATTAAGAAGTACTCCTTTTAAAGATCTCCCCCACCTCCCGCGGCACTTATTGCAACTTGGAAGTTTTTTCATTTTTCGTAGATTTGTCTATTCAAAATGTTTTATCTCTTAAACCACGCGTCCAAATCTCGAACCTTTTTCACCGTTGGATTCCTTGCATCGAGATCTTCAAAACTAGATCCAATGTTGATAGGTTTTAATGAACCGAGCCGGGAGTATAATTTTCCCTTTTCGAAAGACGTTTTTCTGAGAGGTATGGCCGTGCCTCTCGCGGAAGCAAATACGTGCCTCTCGCGGGAGAAGAAGAAAACATGTTCTTTTTTTTGTTTTCCAAGAGGCATAGTTGTGCCTGTCACGGAAGCAAAACCGTGCTTCTCGCGTAAAGAAAAAAAAGACAGAGAAAACATTTTTTTTTTGTTTATAAGAGGCACGACCGTGTATCTCGCGAAAGAAAATTTGTGCCTCTCGCGGAAGCAAAACCATGCCTCTTCCGAAAGGAGAAAAAAGGACACGTTTTTTCCAATTCCAAGAGGCACGGCTGTGCCTCTCACTGAAATAAAACCGTGTCTCTCACAGAAGAAAAAAGAAGAGAAAACACGTTTTTCCCATTGTCGAGAGGCACGGCCCGTGGAAGTGAAACCGTGCCTCTCACGAAAGAAAAAATAAGAGAAAACACGTTTTTGCACTTTTGAGAGGCACGGTCATGCCTCTTGTGGAAGCAAAATCGTGTCTCTCGCTAAAGCAAAATCATGCCTCCCGTGGAAGCAAAAAACGCATTTTTTAGCATGATTTTTTTTTCCTTTTTTTTGTCAAAAATTTTAGAAAGACCAGTGGAAAACCGGAAAGCAAAAAAACAAAAACATCTGCAAAGTTTAAAATGTGTGCGAATAAAAATTCAGAGGGAGTGCCAAAAGCGTGACACATAGCGTGCTTTCACCTCACTCCAAATGATCCTTAAGAGGCTCCAAGAAACGCCGCTCAATTTTTTTTGCTTTTTTTTGAGACAAACTCGCAAAGCCTTTATTATCCCGTCACAATGTTTACAGGGACGAAATAAAGATTTCCCGGTTGACCTAACCAAACATGGCGGCCAACCTGAAGAGTAAGTGCATGCTTTGCGAGGTTGTGAGCTTCAAAATTGGAGCTCCTAAATTCATGAACTACGTTACAAAAATGAAACTCTGAAGATCTATCTATAGTTTCTTTGATCACCGACCCATACACCGCGGACGTGCCCTTGCTCACGTCATCTACCACCATCTTGCAATCCGATGCGACATGGATATCTTGGAATAAAGATCTGCCGTGAGGGACAAAGTTTCCCTTATTGCCATCGCTTCAAGTGTTGCTGGATCGATGATATGCTTCACCACAATGGCCGTCGCACCGAGAAATCCCTCCTGCTGATCTCTACATACTGAAGCAATAGCGCCATACCTGCTACGCACTGAGATAGCAGCATCTGCATTTAACTTTGCACAACCCTGAGGAGGAGGAAGCCAGGTTGACGGTCTTGAAACGTGCACTGTCATAGGCCGTTGAGTCCGAAAGCTCACTTGCTTTAATTCTGACAAGTATTTTGTTATGAAGCTGTTGGTGGCGTAAGGTGATTGGAAAATATCCTCATACACGGCCTTCCTCCACAAGACCCCATATGGCCCAGGCCGTAACCACCAAACGAGTGAACTCCTCCTCATCCAATATTTCATGTAAAGCAAACAGCCATGCCTTCGGATCCTCCTCTTGGCTAGCAATGACTTTCTCCACAAAATCCTTCGGCGCAAGGGCCCATATTCTTCTCGACATAGAGCATGTCATAAGCGCATGTCTCCATGTATCTCGAGCCCCACAGATTCTGCATGTATCATGATCAGCCATGTTCCTATGATGTAGCACATCGCCGGTCGGCATCGACTGTCTAGCTAGCCTTCAAAAAAACATCCGAAGCTTTGAAGGGACATGTATGTGCCAAAGCGCAGACCACTTCTCACTCTCCCTTGCTGATGGACCTTCCTCTTGATATAGCCACCGTTCCCTGCTCAACTTGGTCCTCAAGATCATCTGATATGCCGACCGGACAGTGAAGACACCTTGGTCTTCCTCATGCCATGCCCAAAAATCCGTCACGTTCCTTGTGCACAAAGGTATTTTCAAAATCTCCTCAGCATCCAAAGGGATAAAGACCGCCCGCACTAATCCCTCATTCCATTCAGCAGTAGGTGCCTCGATGTAGTCTGAAACTTTAGTTGGAGGGTTAGCAAGTAAGGATGTAATCGGGCGTTTGAAATTGTCTCTCGGTATCCAATTGTGTGTCCACACGTCTGTCTCCTATCCATTGCCAATCCTCCTTATAATCCCTTGGGCCAAGATATCCCTTCCGTCCAACACTGCACGCCAAATCTGAGAAGGATGGGCTCCCAATTCGGCTTCCAGGTCAACAATCTAGCACTCAAAGATTGCTCATCTGTCATTAGTCAAAGATGTCTCATCTGTCATTAGTCACCAAGGTTGTCTGGCCAAGAGTGCTAAGTTGTCTCTCGGTACATTAGTCACCAAGGTTGTCTCTCGGTACATTGTGGATAGTAAACCGCTTTCAACAATCTAGCACTCAAAGATGTCTCATCTGTCATTAGTCACCAAGGTTGTCTGGCCAAGAGTGCTAAGTTGAATATCTCCGGGTCACGGAACCCCAATCCTCCCAAGTGTTTTGGCCTAGTCATTGTATCCCACGCAACCCAGCTAGGCTTCCTCTTTCCGTTCTTGCTTCCCCACCAAAACTGTCGTATGATAGATGTAATATTCTCACACAAACCCCTTGGCAAGCGGAAACATGACATGGAGAACACTGGAATAGCCTGTGCAATAGACTTGATCAACACTTCTTTACCAGCAGCTGACAGCAGCTTCTCCATCCACCCTTTAATTTTTTCCCACACCCGATCTATCAAATACTTGAAGGTGCCATTTTTTGAGTGTCCTACATCAGTAGGCATTCCCAAGTAGCGTTCACTCAATGACTCATTGTGTACATGCAAAGAATTTTTGATCTCTTCCTTCAGAATTGCGGGGCAACACTTGCTGAAGAAGATTGAAGATTTGTCATGGTTTATCCTCTGTCCCGATGCATTACAATATGTATCTAGCAGGTTTGACACTGCAACTGATCCCTCCACAGTAGCCTTGAATAACAGCAGGCTTTCATCTGCAAATAAAAGGTGATTTATGGTGGGTGCCGTTGGGGCCACCTTAATACCTGCAATTGATGACTTAGAACTGGATTTCAGGAGGCACGAAAGGCCCTCTGCTGCAATCAAGAATAAGTAAGGGGATATTGGGTCTCCCTGCTGAATACCTCTCGTCGGCTTAAAAGATTCAAGTTTCTCTCCATTGAAAAGAACTGAGAAAGATACTGAAGAAACAAAGCTCATAACTGTGTTGATCCACTGCTGTGAGAAACCCAGCTTAACCATAATACCCTTCAGATATGGCCATTCCAGTCTATCATATGCTTTCATCATATCTAATTTCAAAGCACATAAACTGTTTGACTTTGATTTTGACTTTTTCTTGAAATGAAAAAATTCATAAGCACATATGATATTGTCTGTGATAAGTCTACCAGGCACAAAAGCAGATTGCTCGTCAGAAATTATGTGAGGCAGCACTAACTTCAGTCTGTTGGCCACAACCTTAGAAGCAATTTTATATAGTACATTGCAAAGGCTTATGGGACGAAACTGTGATAACAGAGAGGGGCTGATTACCTTTGGTATTAAAACCAGGATTGTATCATTGATTCCCTCCGAGCTTTCCTCTCCCCGTACTATACGAAGCACAATCCTCGTGACATCCTCACCAAAGATATCCCAGTTGCGTTGATAGAAATGAGAAGGAAAACCATCAGGCCCCGGTGCCTTTATAGGGAACATCTGGAATAGCACTATTTTTACCTCCTGGGCAGTATAATCAGCGTTCAGCCTTGCATTCATCTCATCTGTCACCCTCCTTGGAACATGATTCAAAACAGCCTCCATATCACGGACCCCCTCTGAGGTGTATAAATTTTGATAGAAGCTACTGGCCATTTCTTTAAGTTCATCAGGATAAACCACAATTGCTCCGAAGGAGTTTTGCAATGCTTTTATCATGTTCCTTTTGCGGCGCAGACTTGCTCTTAGATGAAAGAACTTTGTATTTTTGTCTCCAGCTGCCAGCCACTCAATCCTTGCCCTCTGGCGCTACATTATTTCTTCTCGGTGATACATCTCTATCAGTCGTTCATTGATCTTTAGCTCCATGTGGGATGGCCCCAGCCGCAAAGGATCAGTCCGTAGCTCCTCCAATTTTTTCTTGAGTGTTTTGATTTCTTTCCGGACGCTATCAAAAGTGTCAGTGCTCCATCGCGCCATACCCCCTGCTAGATCAGCAAGCTTTTGGTGTAGCTCTCCCACCGTGGTACAAGGCGGTCCAGAGTCCCATCCGTACGTCACCACATCATGAAAGCCTTCATGTGACTCCCACATCACCTCATACTTGAAATCACATGGCTTCGGTCGTTCCTTTCTACCACCCCAGTCAACCATGATCGATGCATGATCGGATGTCGCCGCTTGTTTGTGCGTTACCACTGCCAAAGGAAACCTTGCCATCCAATCTGTGTTGACCAAGGCACGATCAAGTCTACATCGCGTGAAGGACCCTCCTGTGACCTTCTTCTCAAACGTCCAAAAACGGCCTTGATATCTAGCAGCATGCAAACATCAATCGTGTCTCTAAAAGCTTGGATCTGTGCATTGCTACGTTGTCCAACTCCTTCATGTTCATTTGGACGTAAAACCTCGTTGAAATATCCCATGCACATCCATGGAAAGTCACTCAAAGTGCTAATGTTTTTCAGTATGGTCCAAGTTTGATGGCGCAAGTGGGTTTGAGCTTCTCCATACACAGAAGTTAGCCTCCACTTTTCCTCCCCTTGTTCTTCCACAGACACATCTAGGTGGTACCCAGAGTAACCGAGAATTTCAATATTTATTTCATTATTCCAAAAAAGGCCAATTCCACCACTCCTACCTTGACTATCAATGGCAAAAGAATTATCATAGCCAATCAAACTTGCCAAAGATTCTACCCTAGATCCTGCGATCTGTGTTTCAACAATACAAAGCAGGGTAGGGGCAAACTTCCTCGCGAACTCGCGAAGCTCTCGGACTGTCAGCAGGTTTGCCCGCTCCATGGCAGTTCCAAGACATGGCACTCATTGGGCCCGGCCGCTCTCCTCAAAGGAGCCCGCCAAGTTCCTAACTGCTGAGTTTGATCCTTCCTTCCCTTCTTCAAAAGTCTTCGATCTCTTCAACTCTCGCGTCGGTGGTGGACTGACAACAGAGCTGTCCACAGGCACCAGAGCTAGATTATTGTCAACTATAGTCGTTCCATGCCCTGTGGTATTGTTCTGTGTTCCTTCTAGCAGTCCAGCCGCAAGACTTTTCCTGTTCAAATCTTCCATGTCAACATCTTCAGTCCCCAGCGCTGCAGCCGCCCCTGTTCTTCCCATGTTCTTGGTCCCCGAGTAGCTAGTATTGCCCTCTTCATACATGTTGCTGTTTCTACCTCCAGAGCGGCCTCCCCTTCTACCTCCACGATTGCCACGGCCTCCCCCCCAGGCCTCTTCTTGTACGCATGGCCCAGCTCGCTCGAAGGTCCTTGAAAACCAAGGCAGACGTAGGTTGGATCCCGTTCCCATGCTCCTTGTAAAGATGCCCAAGCATACCACATACGGCACACCAGTCAGGCAGCTTTTCGTATTTGACTCTGTAGATCTGCCTCTTCCCCTCTCTGACCATGGATACAACATTCTTCAAAGGTTTGGAGACATTGATCCACACCCAGACCCGGTAGAAATTACCAATGAAGTCATGAGATGAGGGCTCCGTAAACAGGACTTCCCCCACTTTTGCCGCCAGAGGGGTAATGAGATGGGCATACAGGTCGGGCAGATCGTGGATTTGAATCCATATATCGATCGTCTCCAGCTTGACCGTCGACGGCTTTGAGATCCCATCATAGCGAGCCATTACAACCGCATCTCCTCTGAAGTTCCACGGCCCGTCATTGATCACCCTCTCCCAATCTCCCAAGCACGAGAATTGGACGGTATACAGATTCTCTTCAAGAGGTTTGAACTTCACTTCTTGCGCAGCATCCCATGCCGATCGCATGTTCCATATAAAACCAGGTCTGGCTATAGGTTTTGGTGGTGTTGACTTTGGCAAGCATGATCCATCTAGGCTTCTCCGCAGGTGCTTCCTTCTCATCAAAGATCACATCATCTAGGTCTTCCTCCGTCAGTCTCAACTCTCTCATCATTGCCTCAACATCATCTACTTCCGCCGTGGCCGACGCCGCGTTCAAAGCCATCAAGAACCCTAACCCGATGAAGCAAGCAGATTGGGTTTTTTGTTGGGGGAACCCTAACTCCACCGCTCCCTAGCCAAGCAGAAGCAAGGCGGCGGCACGCGACCGCTCCCAGCATCGTCAGGCGATCGCCAGAGATAGAGGAACGTGGTAGGGGAGGATAGAACTCGACGGCGGCCTGGTCGCCTCCGGGAGAAAAAACAAACCCTAACTAGAGGGAAACATATATACGAAGGTGCTCAATTTTTTTGTGTGAGTGGTAAACGCTGCTAAACTAGTTGCTCTATCGTGGATTGGGCCAGAATGATTAACGGCAAGAAAAACCCGGCGGGTTCGCTTCCATCCATGTTCGCGACCAGTTGTCCACTTCATGGCATGCCTTTGCTCAAAAAGATAAAAATAAAAAAATCAAGGCTTGCCCCATCCAAACATCCACCTATTCCACCGTCGATGTACTCCCGCGATCCGCCGCACCGGGCAACGGATGGCGGAGGTGGATCTCGCGCCCGTTCCTTTTCGTTTTCCGCCTCGACCGCATTCATCCACGCGTTCGCTCGCTCTCTTTATATATCTCCTTTTTTTAAGAACCACCCTCAAGGCACATTTACTAAGTAGGCGGAACAAGGTCTGATTGCACAGCTGCAATCAGATTCTCAGGAATTACAAGATGATCAACAGAATGATCAACCAATACTAGTGCCCCCCTAGCACAAGGATGAGCAGGGTAATTAGCACTTCTACGAACAAAATTCAATTTAAATTCCTGGAAGTTTAAGAGATATGATTTCATCTCCTGAATCAACGTCAATCCCGTAGATCTATCCTCCTCTTCATTCCACATTTTGCATACTGTCTGGCAGTCTGTCTCAATAACGATCCTCTGCATGTTTCTCGCTACCGCCATTAACATTGCATCTCGGCATGCAGTCAGCTCCAGGATTAGTGGATCAATCATTTCTTCATACTTCGACTGTCTTGCGCAAATGAAAGCTCCTGAATGGTCCCGTGCCACTGCTGCCACTCCTCCACTTCCTTCCTTGCATACAGCTGCTTCAGTGTTTATCTTTGTCCAGCCATCGTCCGGTGGCGTCCATCGCTCCTGAATGAACATTTTCGTCACAGGAGCTGGTGGTGGTATGTCCAGAGCCTTAATGAACTCATCGATAATCTCAATTGATTGGATTGGTTGGTACTTGATCTCCTCATGTGTATACTTATTTCTACTCATCCAAATAGCCCACATGACAAATATAGCTATAGCACTCTTCTCTTTACTCATGAACTGTATGTCCAGGAGGTCCCTCGTCCAAGTTACAGGGTGTAGCTTGGGTAGTATAAAACCAAAAAAATCCTTCCGCTGCCTCCCAATATCTGCATGCATGGCACATTCTGTGAGAGCATGGAATAATGACTCCACCTCACATCCACACATTGGGCAGTAACTGTCCGTTCTTATATGCCTCTGTTCAGCTCAGCATGTGAAGGTAACAGGTTTTTCAAAACTCTCCACCAGAACACTCTTATCTTTGGCTGAACTCTTAGTTTCCACAACGCCTTCCAGGTTTCACTGCCATCCGTCGAACTCGACGGCGCCGCCAACTCACTAGCCTGCCTTTCCATCGTCAGCGTGGTAAGCTGATTGGACTGAGAACATGCCCGACCTTTCCCACACCCATGCCCAGAAATCTTCCGTCTCCCTCCTCGGGCGTGGTATACTCAGGATAGCTTGGGCATCCGATGATATAAACATCGTCTTCACCAACTCGATATTCCACTGTCCTGCTTCGTCCATAAGGTCAGAAACCAAGTGAACTAGTTCAGTTGACAACCTGCACACAAGTTTCATAGAAACAGTCCCTCGAAGCCATTTATCATGCCATATTTCCGTTGTTCTTCCACTGCCAATTCTCCTAATGAGCCCTTCTTTGAGTACATCTCGTCCTATTATGATTGCCTTCCATATAGATGATGCACTCTTCGGGCAGTTTGCTTGTAATATGTCCCCCTCACCATAGTATCTAGCTCGTAGCACTCTCGCACACAAGCTTTGCGGTTTATCCAATAGCCTCCACGCTTGCTTAGCATGCATGGCATTATCCAATAGTCTCGAAACCCCATCCCTCCTTTGCTCTTCGGGATCGACATTTTCTCCCAAGATTGCCAATGCATGCCTTGTTTGTCAAGGGATCCAGCCCACCAACTTTGCCATGATGGCTATTATTTTCTTGCACAACCCCTTAGTGAGTTTGAAACAACTCATAGAGAAGGTAGGTAAAGCTTGGATCACTGACTTCAACAAGGCTTCCTTCGCTGCACTAGACATGAATTTTTGACACCATCATTGGACTCTCCCTCTCGAGTTTTCCACTATATGCTGAAAGTGTTGCTCTGTAATTCGACCTGCTGCCGTAGGGAGGCCAAGATATTTTTCTGACAGAGCCTCTCGCTGGATCTGCAAGTTATTTCTTACCCCTGCTCTCCTTGATGCCCCGTGTTTGGGCTGAAATAAATTGAGCTCTTTCACTTGTTTACTCTCTGACCGGACCCTATCTCATATGCCTCCAGCACTTCATTGAGCCTCATTGCACTTCTTCCATCTGCCTTCATAAATACCAGACAATCATCCGCAAACAGCAAATGTGATATCCAAGGTGCCGTGAGACTTACACGGACACCCCGATCAATCCACCCACCATCATAGTTCTTAAGCATACTGGATAAACCTTCTCCACACAATAAGAAAATATATGAGGATATAGGGTCCCCCTTCCGGAATCCCCTCGATAGCTGAAAAGGTGCAAGCAACGCACCGTTCACCTTCACCTGGAAACTCACCGAGGTAACACACCGCATAACAAGTGAGATCCACTCCTCGGCGAAACCAAGTTGCTGCATAATCCCTTGTAGGTAAGGTCATTCCACCCGGTCGTAAGCCTTGATCATATCCAGCTTCACCGTACACCACCCTTGTTTGCCCCTCTTCCTCCTCATAGAGTGAACACATTCGTATGTCGTCAACACGTTATCCGTAATGAGCCTTCCTGGCACAAATGCACTATGTTCTTCCGCAATAATCTCATCAAGAATATCTCTCAACCTGTTCGCCAGTACCTTAGAGCAAATCTTGTAAATTACATTACAAAGAGAAATAGGTCTGTACTGTGTAATGTTCCTCGGAAATTTTACTTTTGGTATCAAATAGATCACTGTCTTGTTTATAACCTCCGGCATTAAGCCCCCATTAAGGAACTCCAAAACTGCACTAGTTACCTCCTCCTTCAGGACTGGCCAATGGCGCTGAAAAAAGCCCGCATTGAATCCATCAACACCCGGTGCCTTTGATGGTTTCATCGCAAAAAGCGCGGCATGTACTTCATCTGCTCTGAATGGCCGCAGTAAACGGTCATTCATCTGTTGGTTTACCTTCTCCGGTACATGATGCAATACTGCCTCAATATCAAGCTCCTGCTGAGCAGTATAAAGGTTAGTGTAGAAGTTATGTACCTCAGCTTGTATCTCCTCTATCGACTCACACACTCTCACATCTTCTGTTTCTAGGGATTGAATTCTGTTGTGCCTTCTTCTAGCCGATGCTTGGGCTTGAAAATACCCCATATTTCAGTCTCCTTCGTGCAGCCAATCCACACGTGATCGCTGCCGCGCCATAATCTCCTCCTTGTGGAGAAGATCATTTAGTTGTCTTGCTAATTCGCGCTCCCTCCTAGAAGTGCCACGGTACAGAGCATTAGACCGCTGCTCAAATTCCTTTCGTACTTTCCGTATTTTCCTTCTAATATCTCCGAACTTCTTATTCTTCCAGTCACTAAGGTGGCCTTGCATATGCAATAATGTATCATGTAGACCTGCTAATCCACCCTGGACAACTCTCTGCTCCCAACCTTCCATAAAAGCTGCATCATATGATTCTTCCTTGTGCCATGCATCTTCGTATCTAAAAGGTTTTTGCCCACTGTCCTCGACATGCACCAACCTCCTTATCTTTGCGAAACCACACAATGGTCTGACCTAGGCGATGGGATGTGTTTGACCGTCGTCACTTCATACAAATAAATGAACGCAGGATAGGCCAGAAAACGATCCAGCCTAACTTTCACGTTGTCCACTCCCTCCTGCATATTATCCCACGTGTATGGGACACCCGAGTATCCCAAGTCCTGGAACTGACAAAAATCAACCACTGGCCTGAAACCTTCCATCTGCCATTCAGCTCTATCGTTTGCACCAAAATATTGAGAGTTATCAAGGATTTCATTAAAATCACCCGCACAAAGCCACGGCAAGTCACACTGACCCCAAGAACCAAAGTAGCAGGTCCCAACTCATAGTCCTCTCACTCCTTTTTGCCTTGGCATAAAAGCCAGTAAATGCCATGTCTTCCGATCCCCTCCAATGTTTACAACTTTTACATCTATATGCTGCGAGGAAACATTGTTTACCGTCACATCAACTTCATGGGACCAGAACAAAGCCAAACCGCCACTTAAGCCTACACTGCTTTTTCCAACCGGGCTCGCACCCCCTTTCCATTAATTTTGCAATCAACGGAAATACAAAGTTCCAGAAATTCTCCAGGTAACAAACCCAAATTAAGACTGAAAGGGGAGGAGCGAGCTGGAGCATCGACAGGAAACCCACCGCAGGACGACCCTAAAACGGATCAACTGACATGGGACGAAAACCTGACGACACTAACTAGCCACTACCCTAACCACTAATCATAGTACGAAAACCTGAGAGGCTACACGCCTACTCAGGGACATAGAAAGATAATCTCCCAACATCACAGAACTTCCAGAACGGGCATCAAACCCCAGTGGACTCCTACACTACTTACGGGCACACAACCGGCAAAACCCAACCTAGTAGTCAAATCACCTACTCTCTTCCCGTCGATCTTCGTTTCACTCACAAAGACCAACGCAGGCGCTTCCAACCTCACAATATTGCGAAGATCTCGAACTGTCTCTGGGTTCCCAAGCCCGCGACAGTTCCATATTAAGCAACTCATTGATCTAGGCAGGGCCGAGTCGCAGCCTCCGCCTCCTTGAATTTTTCAGCCTCCATTGCCTTTCTTTTCTTCTCCCTCGAGTCACTAGACAGCTCATCCCCACTCTGCCTTTTTTTTATCCAACGTTTGCTGATCAACAAGCATTAGCATCTTTCTTGTATTACTATCAGCCTGACCATTGCGATCATCCATATTCACCCTTCTGTACACTTGGCTATTGCCTCGTCCTCTATTCTCAAAACTGCAGTACCACGACCCATGTTTCCGCCTCCTCGTGCATTAAACTGATACAAAACATCTTTCACTTTGCCCTTAGCTGTTTTGTCCGGGGAGGTAACTTCTTCCCCCGTCTCTACTTCTTCCTCCTCATCCCATTCCTCTCCTACTTTCCCAGCTGCAAAAAATTGACCTTGTTTCCTCGGTTGCGCACTCCCCCAGCTTCGTTTCTGATTCGTCATCCGGAGTGCTTCACTATAAGGGAGACGCCCGCACCTACACCAACTAGGGAGGAACTAGCCGTATTTTTCCCCTAACGCAAGTTAGGGTTCCCCTTTTCCCCTGGCGACTCGCTAGGGTTCCCCACAGATCTGATCACCCCGGACGAAATTCTCACGCTAGATTGCTTGCGGAGTGATCCTTGCGTGATTCCACCAATCTCAGGCGCCCTAAGGAACACCGGCATGTCCAATGGGAGAGGAGGCCAGCGGCCGGACGTGGGCTGCTCTAGGGCTGGCGGCGGCGGCGAGGGAGTTGAGAACATACATGATCAGAAGGCGAATTTGGAGGACAGATTTGAAGGTCTGAAGTTACATGGTGAGGAAGAAGAAGAGCTAGATCTTGCTGGGGAAGTTGAAGAACTAATCAAGGAGACACGATGGATAGCGATCTTTAGGGTTCATACTCAGAAACCCTTTAGCCATGTAGCTCTGTTCAAGACGATGAGAAACGCCTGGACCCCGACGCAGGGTGTAACGTTCAAAACTATGAACCCTAATCTGTTCTTGGCTCAGGTTATGTGTTTGGGAGACTGGAATCGGATCATGAATGGGGGCCCGTGGCTGTTCAGAGAATGTGCAGTAGTAATTGAGGAGTATGATGGCATCACAAACGCCAATGATTATAAATTAGATAGGATTCCGGTCTGGGCAAGAATTACCGGGATCCCAGATGGGCTGATGAAGAAGAGGGAAGTAGCTGAAAAGATAGCTAGAAAGGTTGGAGTCCCACCGATCAAAGTTGTAGTTAATGAAGGCCGCTTAAACCCTACAAAGTATCTGCGGGTGAGGGTGTTTGTAATGCTCGATACACCGCTGGTCCGTTTTGTGCCTTTAACTCTGAAGGAACTGAAGAAGTACCCGGTTGAATATGAGAAACTGCATGATTTCTGTTACTTCTGTGGTATGATGGTACATGTGGTGACTGAATGTGGAGATGGAATACATGCGGAGGAAGAATGT
This sequence comes from Aegilops bicornis, assembly GCA_021605145.1. Lineage (NCBI taxonomy): Eukaryota > Viridiplantae > Streptophyta > Magnoliopsida > Poales > Poaceae > Aegilops > Aegilops bicornis. The sequence goes on from CM038674.1 coordinate 100,427,386, forward strand.
GAGTGGGGGGAATGGCTCTTAACAAATTTTGAGTTTCAACCTGGTGGTGGAGGCCGAGGAGATTTTGGCCAAGGAGGTACAGCATGGAGAGGAGGGGGAGTGGGGAGGGGAAGAGGAAATCCGGGTGACCCCAACCCAGAAGAAGGAAGAGAGATGAACATTGGCAGAGGTGCGGAGCATGGTATGCCGGTGCCAACAGCACGAAAAAGGTTGGTTGAATCGGATGGTACTTTCATTAAACCTGCCGAGGGGCCATCTTCCACAACAGGTGTGGTGGCGGATCGAGTTTTGCGGCTAGAAGGGGCACCGAGTGTACAGGTGGATAAGAGCTTGATGACCACACCACAGAAGGTGCATGATCCAAAGAGGCAGAGAACGGCGGAAGGAGAAACTACGACTTCCACAGGAGGAAACAATGATACTGAAATGGGATCGGCGACCCCTCTCGAAGGGGATCGCCGGGCACAATGAAAACTCTATGTTGGAACTGCCGTGGTATGGCCAGCACCACGGCAGTTCGAGCGCTTCTGGACATTCAGAAGCAATGGGGCCCGGATGTGATTTTCCTGTCTGAGACACATCTGAATAAAGCAAAGGCAGAGAAACTGATGAGGAAGCTGCGGATGGATAGGTTGGAAGTCTATGAGAGTGACTGTGCTAGTGGGGGGTTGCTGTTAACTTGGCGTAGCCAAGTTGTAATACAAACCCTGAGTGTACAAAAAAATTACATTGATGTAGCTATAGATGGTCCTGGAGAAGCTATGTGGAGATTGACTGGGTTCTATGGTGAGCCCAAGTGGGAGGACAAACATCTATCTTGGGATTATCTGAGATCCCTAAGGACACAGATGAATGGACCCTGGGTGGTCATTGGTGATTTTAATGAAATATTATACTCCCATGAGAAAGAAGGAGGTGCTCCAAGACCAACCAAAATGATGCAAAACTTCAGAGATGCGCTGGTGGATTGCCAGCTAGATGATATGGGATATAAGGGCGAAATGTTTACATGTCGGCGGAGGAGACTGAAAGAAAGATTGGACAGAGGTATTTGCAATGGAGCTTTTCATGCACTATTCCCAGATGCAACTATTACCAATGCTGAACACTCAAAATCAGACCATCGTCCTTTGGTCTTGGACTTGGAAGGGGATAGTAGTGTTGTCCAGCACCCAACTGATGGAACCCGTCGTTTTGAGGCAAGATGGCTGCAGGAAAATGATGTTGCGCAACGGGTTACTGATGCCTGGGAGAAAACGAGTGACCAAGACTCGTTCGCGGCGCGAACATCAGCGGTACATAAGGAGCTGCACTCATGGGACCGGACGGTGTTGTGTGCACCGCAACGGCGTCTGAAGAAGCTTAAGGCGGAGTTGGAAAACTTGCGGTCGGGACCCCTTACTGATGAGGCGGCAGATCGGCAACGAGAAATTCTTATTCTCATTGAAGAAACTCTAGAAAAGGAGGAAATATATTGGGTGCAACGGAGCCGGGCCAACTGGCTGAAATATGGGGATCGGAACACAAGTTTCTTCAACAACTTCGCGACGGCCAGAAGAAAAAGGAATCAGATCCGGAAGCTCCTTGGAGATGATGGTACATGGAAGGAAGATGTAGTATCTATGGGCACCCTAATTCCTGATTACTTCAAGTCACTATTTACTTCTGAAGTTGTACACCCAAACATGGATGTTTTGAATAAAGTGAAAACTAGAGTTTCGGACTATATGAATGAAGCACTGCTTGCACCTTATACGGCAGAGGAGGTGAAAAAAGCACTGTTTAGTATCGGCGATCATAAAGCGCCCGGTCCATATGGATTGCATGCAATCTTCTATAAGAGGTTCTGTCCTCTGTTGGGAGAAGAACTAGTGACTGAGGTTTTAAACGCAGTGAATAGTGGAGTTATACTGGAAGGTTGGAATTCAACCACCATTGTGCTCATACCCAAGGTGGAAAATGTAGAGAAGATCTCTCAATACAGGCCTATAAGTCTCTGCAACGTGGTATATAAGGTGATCTCTAAACTCTTGGCTGCAAAATTAAAGGTCTTCTTGCCTGACACTATCAGCGAGACGCAGAGCGCTTTTGTACTTGGGAGGATTATCACTGACAATGTTATCGTGGCGTATGAATGCCTACATACAATGAAGAAGAGGAAACAAGGGAAGAATGGCACGTGCGCTGTCAAGTTAGATATGCATAAGGCCTATGATCGAGTAGAATGGGTGTTTCTTAAAGCTATTTTGGGCAAACTTGGATTTGCAGAAAGATGGATTGACTTGATCATGGCTTGTGTGACCTCTGTTGACTACAAGCTGAGATTTAACTCAAATGAAACTTCTCCTTTTAAACCGACCAGAGGACTCAGGCAGGGGGATCCTCTCTCCCCCTACCTCTTTTTATTATGCGCAGAGGGCTTGTCAGTGCTAATTGAACATGAAGAAGAACATGGCAGGCTATTGGGGGTCCAGGTCTGTAGAGACTCCCCCAAAATATCACATTTGCTATTCGCTGACGACTCTTTAATCTTGACGAGAGCTGATTCTGCAAATGCACATTCACTCAAAAGTGTTCTGGATGATTATTGTTCAGCTTCAGGTCAAATGGTTAGTGTGACCAAATCCTCAATTTTTTTCAGTCCAAATACAGATGTTGAGGTCAAAGCCGAGGTATGTCAAGTGCTAGATATTATGACTGAATCATTGTCGGAGAAATACTTGGGGCTACCGGCTATGATAGGCGTAGACCGAACTGATTGCTTTTTGCACCTTATTGAGAGAATCCAGAAACTAATCAATGGATGGAAGGAGCGTACCCTTTCTTTTGGAGGAAAGGAGGCGTTAATTAAAGCGGTGGCACAAGCCATCCCTACGTATGCGATGAGTGTTTTCAAATTCCTGAAGAAAATTTGCAAAGGAATCACTGATGCAATGTCGCAATACTGGTGGGGTGATGAGGATGATCATCGCAAAATGCATTGGGTAGCTTGGTGGAAGATGTGTGTACCGAAAGAAAAAGGTGGAATGGGGTTTAGAGATATCCATGCCTTCAACTTAGCACTTCTAGCAAAACAATGCTGGAGGTTGATTGAGAACTACGACTCGCTTTGTGCAAGAGTGTTGCATGCTCGATACTATCCCACGGGTGATATCCTAAATTGCACTTTGAAGAAGGGTTCTTCCTTTGTATGGCAGAGCATATATGTAGGTATACAAACTTTCAAGAAAGGAAGCATCTGGCGTGTTGGGGACGGTACAAAGATTGATATCTGGGAAGACAGTTAGATACCAAACAGCCCAACGAGAAAGGTACCGACACGACGAGGCAAATGCATATTAACACATGTGAGCGACCTGATAGACCCTATATCAGGTGATTGGGATGAGCAGATTATCAGGGACAAATTTTGGGGAATAGATGCAGATCGCATACTACAGATTCCTTTATCCCAATATGTCTTGGATGATGCTGTTGCATGGCACTTCACAAAAAATGGAGTATACAACGTTCGATCGGGCTACTACAGAGAATGGGAGGACCAATTAGGTTTGAAAATTGGCGATGAGGCTGGACAGTCGAGCACAACCGATCATCCGGTTTGGAAGAGGCTTTGGAATTTAAAGCTACCAGGGAAAGTTAAAATCTTCATCTGGCGGTGCCTGCATAACACCATTCCCTTCAAGTGCACACTTGCCAACAGACATATTCCTACAAGTGGACAGTGTCCAGTTTGCCAGCAAGGGGCGGAGGACATCAAACATGCGCTCTTCACTTGCACCCGTGCTAGGACGATTTGGTCTGAGTTGGGCCTAGAATATGTGATAGATGAGGCGACCCCAATCGACAGATCCGGTGCGAGAGTACTGGAGTCTCTTTTATGCGATGACAAGTTTCAGCAAAAGTATATGGAGGTGATTGATATACCCGAAATTATAGCCTCCACCTGCTGGTATCTTTGGTGGCAGCGGAGGGAGTTGGTAAGAGGTGAACAAGTTCAGAACCCAGTCCGCACGGCTATGGCCATCCAGGCCTTATCTCTGAATTTCGTCCGAGCGGCTGGGAAACCGAATCCATTGCCTCGTCAGAATGCTTGGAAGAAGCCACTGTCAGGGATGCAGGTACTGAACGTAGATGCTTCGTTTATGGAAGATGATTACTCGGGATCCTACGGAATGATAGTGAGAGATCATAACGGTGGATTTATAGCAGCAGCAATAACTCAGATGACTCATGTTGCGAATGTAGTAGCAGCTGAGGCCGAGGCTATGCACCAGGGTATCATGTTCATACGCGGCCTTGGATGTGAGAGCATTGTGATTCAATCCGATAGTTTGATCGTCGTGGAAGCATTGAGGATGAATGAAGGGTATGCTTTGGTGGCAGCGCCAATTCTTGAGGACTGCCGTAAGTTACTTGCAGATTTTGGGAAGGTCATTATCAAACATTGTAATAGGGAATCGAACATGGTTGCACACGAGCTTGCTAGCTATGGGAGGGGTAATCCACCGTTGGTGTGGTCGGATACTCCCCCCTCTTTCATTTTGAATGCCTTAGCAAACGATGTAAGTTTATTATAAATTAATAAAGCAGCCATGAAGGCCTTCCCCTCAAAAAAAAAGGGAGACGCCCGCACTCATCTCTCTCGCTATGGTCTTGGGCAGTACAAATCTGAATGGCCCAGAACACCGCACGAGAAACAAAAGTACGGCAGATTTTCATACTGTATTTCCTAGAAGATTGTTTGTTGAGCCTTGCTTCGGTACATCCCCCTCACAAACCGTATAAGGGTAGTATGGTCATTTGATCATAACATATACCTATCTCCGTATGTGACATCATTTGATCATAATGTATACCCATCTCCGTATGTGACATCATTTGATCATAACGTATACCCATCTCCGTATGTGACATGTATACGTAGACATACACAGTCCGTCACACCCTTCCGTCATGGGCCTGGCCCATTTTCCTTTTCTATTTTTAACCTTCAAAAAATTAAGTGCAAGAGGTAGATTTGAACCCTAACTTCGTGGTTTTCTTCTTCCTGCTATAACCAATTGAGACAGCTTACGTGTTGTGCATTGTTAATCCCTCCAATCCTAATATTTAGTTTGTGCGTAACTCTGTTCATGCATACAAGCGAGTCCAAGCTTTGATTGATTTTGGAATGCTATTGCTGCTCTGCTTGATGGATTTGCAAAGCTCGTGGGAGGTGGGCGAGGTAAATATGCATACATGCCCATGGCTAGGAATTAGTAAAGCGGATTAAAGGGGCAGATTTACGGGGATTGGTTGCATGCCAAACAGGGAGAGGCTGACTTTTCCTAAAAAAAAAAAGAAACAAGGAGAGGTGGGCGTGCAAATGCCCATTGGCTAGGATTTGAAATTCCAAGTCTCTACTTCTAATGAAGGAGTTGGTGAATAGTCCGCCGGTTATTTTTCGCTTGTTATTTTTCGTCTCACCACTTTCGTTGATTTTATTTCGCTGGTTTTATTTCGTCTCTCTCCCACCTGCCTTTTCGCTTCACTACCCACATAAACCCATCAGATTAGTTACCATATAAAAAATAAATCACAATCAATCAAGTATTGATGGACCACCTACATAAACCCGTCAGATTAGTTACCATATAAAAAATAAATCACAATCAATCAAGTATTGATGGGATATTTTCTTATATTGATGTGATTTTCCCTTTCTTATCATCAATCATCTCTATAGCCTAAAAAATGCGTAGCTTTCCTTTTCCTGCCAACCGACCGCATCCCGTCTCCCTACGTCCGCCCTCGTTGCTCTGCCTCCCGCATGAAAAAAAACCTCTCGTTTGACCTCCCCCAAACCCCGCACGATGGAAAAACCCAGCCGCCTGCTTCCCCTCCTCTCAACCACTCCATACGTCCAGATCGCAGCCCCATCCCCATCCTCCTCTCACGTCACGACGGCCGATGGACTGCCGCCACCACCCTCCTACTCTCTTGCCACCGCCGTCCTCCCGCTCGCGCGCCGCCGCCGTCGCCATCAATCCCGGCGAAGGCGCTGTTGCTGCTATGTCGCCTCCTTTCCCCATCCAAGCCTGACCATGGCAACGGCGCCCTCTCATGTGTCCCGCGGTGAGGTTTGGGGAAGCGCGACCACAATCCAGTAGGGATCTCACATGGACCCGTCCATTGGGGACGGTGTTGCCTCCGTTGCGAATGGGATCGAAGGAGGGACTACTCGTCGTCAAGGTCGGCGAGGCAGCGGCCGATTGGGAGCCTGGTTGTGAACATGGGAGTTCGTCCCCATGGAGGCGGCGGTCGTGGAGATTGGATGTGAAGCAACCCCACTTGCCGGTGGTGGAGGCTTGCCGTCCATGTGCTCCTTTCTTCTCCCGGTATCCCCATTCCTTGCCTCCCATTACAAAAGCAAGCATGAATGAGAGCAGGGCTGATTTTCATCAATTCATTTCTCATATTTTTAGTTGCTTTTTTGAGATTATACAAGATGCTCCCGATTTGTTTTGTCAAATTACTTGGATCGTCTTATGGAATTGACAGCCATCGTATTTTTTCACCTCATGTTATTTCTTAATCCTTGTCCCACTAGGCATCCACTACATGTTTGGTAATGACGTGATGTTGAGGCGGCTAGGAGAAGCTCAGCAGCCAGATCAAGGGCTATCGAGATGGATATGGGAGCCAAGCAGTAGTTCTTCTGTTAAATTTTGGTTATTATCTTTTCTATTGTTACGATTGTGGGATGGTTGATTTTGACTCGGTGTAACATTTGCATTTGTTTCCCCAGCTTGTTGGCGTAGATGCGTGGCACTGCGGCAACTAATCAAGAGCAAGGGCACTGCACATCAGAGCTACGCTGAATGTAGCGAGCCAACCACGAATTGGGTATGTTCACACGAGGGATGGGAGAGGAGAGGAACATTAACATTTTTCATGATTTGGATGAAAATTTCAGTTCGTAGTTTCTCTGTACGTGGCAACACACTAGCGGTACTCATGGGCTTAGGATGAAAGTAGCGCCAACAGAATCAGTAGGTTGGATGGGAAGGCGGTTGTTGCCCTTGTCCCTTGGTGCTAACCTACCGTGGCGGCCTCACTAACTTTCTCATTGCGAATACGAGTTCATGGGGTCGCGAGTTGCTGCAGATTTGTTTTATCACTTTTTACAATATTTATTGATGTATCCCTAACTCATCGAGTCATTTTTAGCTTCGATTTCCCATATACGCCAGCCTAAATATCCCATGGTCAGAATATTTGCATGGTTAGTGGACATTGTCCCTTTCTTTCGTATTCAGTGATGGATGAAAAGTCAGAAATGACAATTCCGCTTATTCAATTCGAACTAATGTTTAGTATTTTATATTGCCGATAGAAATAATTTTATCCGCTTGATTTAAGAAGTGCACATAGGTAGGTCAACATATTTTGTAGCTCTTTCAGATGTAAAAGCATATGTTGCATAAGAAATTATTATCTTCGAAGCATACTCACATTTCACTAACAAATAGGTTGAGGTTCAGACTTCAGAGCAATGATAACAAGGTTTGTTCCTCACTCTTTTGTTGGAATTTTAGTTCCAAGTTAACATGATTTCTTATCCGCTTCATAAGTCATGCATTTGCTTAATTAGGTGATAAGTAGAGCAAAAAAAATTGATCATGTTATTGTGGGGTTTGTTTAAACTCCAGCATAAGGAATTCTGGTTTAAGAAAAAAGACTTTTGGTTTGGCTTCTTTAATTACAAATTGATTGCAGCATCGTGTTAGTATGTGATTTCTCACATCTGGTTATAATATTTGTGAAGACGTGCATTGCACGTGCACTTGGAAGCGGGCCCATTGCCTGCGCCGGGACGGCGCCGACACCGACCCGGGCCACCTCCTCCACGTATTCTTGGAGCTGTGGCTAAACAATTTACATGAAATTAATTCCCTCAGTTCTGGTGGCAAATATAATACACATAATCCATATTGTTATGCACTAGCGTGTGTGTGTGAAATAGATGAATTATGGTCCCGTACCCAATAAGATGGATATGTGTGTGTGTTAGAGAGAGGGAGAGGGGGAGAGAGAGTGAGGAAGAGGGAGGGAGAGTGTGTGTGTGTGAGGATTTGATGGTAAAAAAGGTCGCCAATGTCGTAATATTAAACTCTTAAAATTAATGTGGCCCCGTTGCAATGCACGAGCGTTCTTCTAGTCAGATTTAATATGAAAGGTTGCCAGTGAGACAGATTACCGGCGGCAGATCTGGAAAGGATCGCTAGAAAATGGAAAGGGGCAGAGTAATACGCAAAAAGATTTAAAAAGATTATGTGCAGACTAAATAGAATCAGTGGGAGTACTTCTTTTATTTTTCTTGTTGTGCATCTTCTCAGTCTAGTGTTTTATCAATGGCATTTTTTCTTCGGTTTATTTTTTAGTTTTCTTTACTTTTTCTTCTTTTTCTTAGTCTTTTTCATTTGCTTAAATTCATGAATATTTTCTTAAATTTTTTATTTTTTTAAATCCATGAACTTTAAATGGCCTTTTTTTTCATGGCCTTCTACAATCAATTCAAGGCATAATGCTAAGTGGTTTTGGTTTTCGATAATTTTTGCATTTTCTGAAGTTTTCTCGGTAAAAATTTACTGAAAATGGCCAGACGTGTCACAACTTGCATACAGTGTTGGAAACCATTCAAACCTGGCATGGATGCTTAACATGGACACGCCCACCTACTTGTAAAAGTTGGGGTTATTTGAAGAATGTCCAAAACTACATATGTCCAGGTGTTCGGATTGGCCAGAAGGCTCCCTCTAAGAGCACATTGTTTTCTCGAAATTCTTGAAATGACCCTAATTTTTCAACCAGTTTCTATGACAAATTCAAGGCACCATGCTAAGTTGTTTGAATTTTGGACAATTCTTACCTTTTCTGGAGTTTACTCAGTGAAAAACGGTCGATAAATGACCGGACATGACACAACTTGCATACGATATCAGAATTCATTCAAACCTAACATGGATGCCTATCATGGGCATCCCAATTACTAAAAAAGGTCGGGGTAATTTTATGCATGTACAAAAATAGACCAGGTTCGACGGAGTTTGTCTGGATATGCCACACGGCTTCGTCTAAGAGCATATTGTTTCTCGACATCATTGAAATGACCTCAATTATTTTTCATGGGCTTGCATGACCAATTCAAGGCACCATTCCAAGTTATTTTGCTTTCCCATAATTTTTTTGGAGTTTTCTCGGTCAAAAAAGACCGAAAATGGACGAACGTGTCGTAACTTACATACGTTGTCGGAAATCGTTCAGAACTGACACGGATGACTACAATGGGCATGCCAACCTGCTTGCAAAAGTTGGAGTCATTTTAAGGATGTCCAAAAATAGATAATGTTCCACATGTGGTGTCCGGGTAGGCGAGAAAGCTCCATTTGAGAGCACGTTGTTTCTCGACATCCGTCAACTGGATTCATTTTTTTTCATCGCCTTATATGACCAATTCAAAGCACCCTGCCAAGTTGTTTGGGTTTTAGACAACTTTTGCATTTTCTAGAGTTTTTTTAATAAAAAAGCCGATAAATGACCGGACATGTCGCAACTTGCATACAATATCGGAAATCATTCAAACCTATCATGGATGCCTATGATGGGCATGCTCGCTGTCCTGCAAAAGTTGGATTATTTCATGGATGTCCAAAACCAGACCATATTCAATGGAGGGTGTCTAGATATGCTAGAAGGCTCCGGCTGAGAGCACATTGGCTCTCGGCATCCTTGAAATATTCCTAACTTTTTCCATGGCCATGTATGCCCAATTCTAGGCACCATGCGCATTTGTTTTGGTTTTTGACAAGTTTCACATCTTCTGGAGATTTCCTGGTGAAAAAAGATCGATAAATGGCCAGACGTGTCGCAACGTGCATATGGTGTTGGAAATCGTTCGAACCTGACATGGATGCCTACCATGGGCATTCCCACCTGCCTGCAGAAGTTAGGGTCAGTCCTGAGTGTCGTGGGTGCAAGTCTGACAATGGTGTATGGGAGTACGAATTAGAGGGCGGAGCCTAGCTACGGCGCATTTGTTACACTCGGATTTACGAGTTTGGGCCCCTGGCGGTGGAGGTAAGGACCCTACGTCCCGGTGCTCTGGAGCTGTATGATTGAGTGTATGTTTACAGAAGATGCGAACCCCTGTCACGGAGCAGGGGGGCTTATATAGAGTTCTCGCTCGCCCCATGAATGCCACCGTTTGCCAGGGGTTAAGGAGGAGTTCAAGAGCGCCAATTTCTGGTAACGGGCGCACTAATCACAATTGATGCGGACGGCCGCACTTCCTAACTGTTGGGATCTCGGGGGGCCTCCTATTCTTCTCTATTCGAGTGTCGACAACTCCTCCAAGTGAAGTGGTCCGGTCGAGTGGAGTGTTGACTTCTGAGTGGTTAGAGACTTCCGAGTTACCGTCAGGTTGCACGGTATTTGAATGCTGGTCTGGCCCTGGAGTCCAGTGCAGGGTGTTTGGTGTCCCAGGGTAAGGTATGTTGGTCAGGCATGTCATCCTATCCTTAGTACATGTTCCCATCACTGAGATTTACAAAAAAAAGACCATGTGCAACGGAAGGCGAGAATGGTCCGTTTGAAATCAAGTTGTTTTTCGACATCCTCAAATGACCCCAATCTTTTCCCACCAATTTGACATGGGTCTACGGTAAAAGAAAAGCCACAAATGGTCTGTTTGAAATCAAGTTGTTTTTTGACATTCGTGGGGCCTTGGTTAGGCAATCAATTCGTGGGGCCCTTTTTTGGCAATCAATCTGTCAAATGACCCCTAATTTGTCGTGGTCGGTCTATGAAAAAAACATGAATTGATTGCCTTAAAAGAAAGAGGTAAATACACCGTTGGTGCTTGAACTTGTCACGGATGTTCAATTTAGTGTCTAAACTTGAAAAATACATTAAACTAGTTCCATAACTTGGCATGAGCGTGCAAATACAGTTCAAATCTCTTCTGCATATGCACACGATGCTGACAAGGCATTCCGGCGTGGCATGGGGTCCGCTGTCAGCTACTGAATGGCAGGGCGTGCGGCCTATTTTTTGGAAAACCCCTTAAAACTATTTTCTTAGAAATAAGACCTCACAGATAAAGGGCTGAAATAAAACTGAAAGCTAGACTGATAGGGAATCGAACGAGTGAACTACTGTTAGCTTGCGGCTAGCCAGTCGACCGCAACACAGTTGTATAGTCAAAACTGGATTCATGACCATTATGTACACTAGGCGAAACAACATAAATTAAAGGAATTTAATAATCCAGCAAAAAATAGTGTCGGGTCTGGGATCCAAACATCCGACAAAATGTTATATATCAGCCTTGGATACCACTTCTACCAAAAAGGTCTCATGTTTCTAAAGTATAATTAATATTTATGACTATATAAAAAACACGATTTCAAAAAGAATTTAAATTTTACATGTCATTTTAAAAATAATTCATGTGTTATTTTAAAATATATACATACAATTTAAATATTTACAAATTATAAAAATGTCTATTTTATTCAAATATTATTCATGTGAGGATCTGCAATCTGAGGGCGCACTAGGTTTGCTTTTTTTTAAACACACAAACTTTTATATATTATATAAAATTTTTAAAACAACACCTTTTTTCTTATAGTATGAACACTTTAATGTACTACATAAATATTTTATTTATAACGTGGAAATGTTGAGAATTATATGGGAATTTATTTAAATATACAAAACTTTCTTAAATTACTTTAATGTTTCATTAAAATGTGAGCACTTTTAAAAATTGTAAAATTAATTTCATTTAATATTTAATATTTATATTTTTAAATCATTTGTGGAGATATTTTATTAAATGATATGAATTTTTAATGTACTTTAATTTAATTATATATATATATATATATATATCATTTATAACACACAAATATAATTTACATAGTTTTACAAAAACTGGAAAAAACTGAAATGTTGAAAATGGTCCATTTTACCCACACGAGCGCATTATGTTATATAAAGAGAAACTTATCCTTTGTAAAATTACATGTTCTTGGTTGGAGTGGTATTTGTGGCCGCTATATAGTATTAGGGTGCAGGTTCAAATAATTGACCCGGCACTATTTTTGATCAAATAAATTAATTTGTTTACGTTGTTCAACCTGCTGTATAAAAAGCGTGTGAATATATATATGACAAGAAATTTCACCTTGTCTGCTGGTTAGCCACTCCCACATGAAGGTACAGGTAACAGGTTCGATCCCTCACCACAAGCGTGTGAATATATATTTGTTTCTCACCGAGGTCTTTTATGTAAGGAGAAAACAATTCCAGGGATTTTTCCACATAAACCACGACACTTGGGGTGCCTCGTCAAGGCCGTGGACGTATACATATAAGATGTGAACCGTATTTGCACGTCCATGCCAAATTATGGAACCAGTTCAATGTGTTTTTCAAGTTCAGGCACTAAAGTGCATATTCGTGGCAAGTTCAAGCACCAGTGGTGTAATTACCTCTAAAAGAAAGGCCTCACGAATGGAGCGGTTGTGATTTCATTTCCTCTCCGACTTTCATGGCATGCAATCAACGGCAAAGACCCGAAAATAAATAACGCATGCAGTTGAGAGTTCTGCGGGAGAAAAAAATCATTGTTGGGAGTTCTGCGGGAGAAAAAAAATCATTCTCAGGTGAGATGGAAAGAAATCCCATGTATGCAGGGAGATAATTAAGGAGACCGCGGGCCGTGCGTAAAGTAGGAAATAAATCACTAGCCGGTTAAATCGTGTGTGACATCCCATGTAGTTAGCGCCTGATTAGTGCGATTTGGAGCCTGTGCAGTCGCTCACTCCCCTCACTGAAGGGCCCGTTTTTATTAAAGCAGAGAAAAAAGTATAAAGGACACAACAAATAAGGTGTTCTGTTGGTCTCTAGTTCGAATCATGTTGCACGCATATTCTTTTTTTTTGAGACAAAGCATATTCTTTTTCTAATCTTAATAGAAGAGTAAAAAGAGCGTAAATGGGCCGGCCCATGACGAGGTGGAAAGGTCGTGTACCTGCGCGCATACAACGTAGTTCTAAAAAAGACCATCCTAACCTTTGTTAGGAAGGGGTATGAGTTAATCGCAGCATTGATGTGCTTAAGGGGGTGTATCGAGCAGAAGTGTTGTTTTTTTTTGTTCTCCTTTTGACCCCTTTACTTGTGCACGGGCAGTGAGAGCCACGCGCCGCGGCCATGCATGGCAGGGCAAAGGAGGGAAGCCGGAGAGAAGCCGAAGGCTCAGGACGAACAAGGCAACATCAAGGACCAAGGCCACAAAGCGCAGACGGGCGAAGCAGGTTGCCCCGGCAAGACACTTGCTGGGGGCAGCCTCCGCAGCCCCGGCAAGCCCCTTGCCGGGGCAGCTCGCCCACGCTGGCAGAGCGAGCCACCCTTGAAACCACGACCTCCAATGTCAACAACCACGTTGGACCAGGGCTCGGGAGGCACCTCCATGGTGGCATGCAGATCTTTGTGAAGACATAGAGTGCTCAAGATCAGATGAGGGTTGAGAAGCAACGATCCTCACCAAGATCCTTACCAAAGGAATCCACAAGACCCCATGCAAGATCCTTGCCGGGGACGCCAGCGCGCCGCGGCAGGACCCTTGCCGGGCCACCCGACAAGACCCTTGCCAGAGGCGACAGAAGGGCCACCGCTAGGCCCGCACCAGCCAACTCTTCGCCGCCGTTCGCATGCAGCTGCCACAACCAGCTGGGCAGGCACCTGTGTGGCAACATGCAACTTCCAGGCCAACTCAGCACACACCTGCGTGGCGGCATGTAGATCTTCATGGAGGCTCCACCACCGTGCCACCTCAGCTACTTGCCTGCCTACATGGCACCGCATGCATCACTGGTCAGGGCGCGTGTCGAAGCGAGGACGAGTGGCGACGGACGGGATGGGCCTCGCTCCCGTGCCCGATAAAGTGAAGGGACACCTAAGCCATGAATTAAATGCATCTTGTCCTGTAATACGAGCAATAAGCTCGCAACACTGTAGGCCTTCCCACCTCATGTGTGCCACTGTGGCGACCGCTTCGCCTATAAAAGAAGGCCCGTGGCATACAGGGAAAGGATTCGGCTCTTTCGAACCACGCAGCACCCGTAGCTAGTTCGAGAGATCAAGAACACTCAATACATCCAGGAAGCAGGACTAGGGTTTTACGCATCCTTGCGGCCTGAACCTGGGTAAACGATCCCTTTGTCGATTACTAATCCTGCTCTTCTCATGACCCCGCGCCCCGCAACCGTAGTAGGGATTCTTGTGATCCCATAGGTGTCGTTTCCCACCGACATCTTTGGCGCGCCAGGTAGGGGGCGCGCAATTGTGAGAATCTGGTCTAGCAGTTGACCTAGTTGTTCCTCATCGCCATGGCTCCTAAGAAGAGGATGACCACGGCGATCGGTTCGTCCGGAACCGTATTGCCAGTACCGGTGCGGACCAGTAGCGGGTCGGTCGCGGAGAGGACCCGTGGCGCAGCCCGCAAACATTCGCATCACCCTGGCGGTCCAGGCCTGGCGAGTGGCGTCGTTCACGCGCCAGGCGACGAGCCACCAGTCGCGGGCTCCAGAGACGGAGTCGGGCCCCCCGCAGGCGGCGCGGGGCCCTCGAGGGGCGCTGCCATCCCGCCAGATGGCGGCGCGACGGCCTCCAAGACGCCAACACCGGCGCCCATGGTGCGCTCTTCTCAGGTTGTGCGTGATTTAGCAGCGCCGCCCATGGAGACCCCAGGCGTCGTCACCTGAAGAGTCACATGCGCCCTTCGCATGATGAGGAAGGCCAGCATGAGCGCCGAGGTGCAGACGGGATGGGGAACGACTGCGGGGCCGTGATGCGACTTCTTCTAACGCGGTTAGAAGTCGAGGCGCATCGCGGTCCACCCAGCTTTCGCCGCCACCCACTTCAGCTGAGGGAGTCCTGAATTAGGGGGTGTCCGGATAGCCGAACTATCACCGTTGGCCGGACTCCTGGACTATGAAGATACAAGATTGAAGACTTCGTCCCGTGTCCGGATGGGACTTTCCTTGGCGTGGAAGGCAAGCTTGGCGATACGCATATGTGGATCTCCTACCATTGTAACCGACTCTGTGTAACCCTAACCCCATCTGGTGTCTATATAAACCGGAGGGTTTTAGTCCGTAGGACGAACAACAAACATACCATAGGCTAGCTTCTAGGGTTTAGCCTCTCTGATCTCATGGTAGATCCACTCTTGTACTACCCATATCATCAATATTAATCAAGCAGGAGTAGGGTTTTACCTCCATCGAGAGGGCCCGAACCTGGGTAAAAACATCGTGTCCCTTGTCTCATGTTACCATCCGCCTAGACGCACAGTTCGGGACCCCCTACCCGAGATCCGCCGGTTTTGACACCGACATTGGTGCTTTCAATGAGAGTTCCTCTGTGTCGTCATCCTTAGGCCCGATGGCTCCTCCGATCATCAACGACGATGCGGTCCAGGGTGAGACTTTTCTCCCCGGACAGATCTTCGTATTCGGCGGCTTTGCACTGCGGGCCAATTAACTTGGTCATCTGGAGCAGATCGAAAGCTACGCCCCTGGCCATCAGGTCAGATTTGGGAGTTTGAACTACACGGCCGACATGCGCGGAGACTTGATCTTCGACGGATTCGAGCCACAGACAAGCGCGCCGCACTGTCTCGATAGGCATGATCTAGCTCTGCCGCCCGAGCGATTGCCTCGAGGCCACACCAGCGTCCGCTCCGACCCTTAGCTCGGAGCCGACTCCGTCGATCGAGGACGAGTGGTTGGACACCGCCTCGGGGTCTAAGATCTCTACGATGGTTGAGCCGAACTCCATCCCCGTCCTTTGCGAAGACCGTGACTCCAAGGTGTCGGACTCCGAACCCTCCGCGCCCCTGCCAATCGAATCCAATTGGGCGCCGGTTATGGAGTTCACTGCCGCGGACATCTTTCAGCACTCGCCCTTTGGCGACATCCTGAATTCACTAAAGTCTCTCTCTTTATCAGGAGAGCCCTGGCCGAACTACGGTCAGGAAGGTTGGGATGCGGACGACGAAGAAATTCAACGCCCACCCACCACCCACTTTGTAGCCACTGTCGAAAGCTTAAACGACGTGCTCGATTTCGACTCCGAAGACATCGACGGTCTGGACGACGATGTAAGAAACAACCATGAACCAGCACCTATAGGATACTGGACAGCCCCCTCATCCCACGATGTATACATGGTGGATATACCTAAAGGAAGTGACGACGAGGAACAACGGGACACTACGAAGGATAAATCCCTCGAAAAGCAGTCAAAACGGCAACATAAATGCCGCACCAAGTCCTGCCTCGACAAAGACGGCAGCCACACGCACTCCAACCATAGAGCAGGGCGAACAGTGGACGATTTAACATGCTATCGAGCAACCGTCTGAACAGGACAACTTGGATAAACAAGCCATCCCCGGCGAAGATAACAGTCCGGACGATCTCACGCCGGACAAATTGTTGGAGCAGAAGAACCTCCACAAAATGCTCGTCGCCACTACGCGTAGCCTGAAAAAGCAGAAGCGGAAGCTCAAAACAGCGGAAGATGCACTCAGAATCAGATGGAGCAAAGTACTCAACACCACGGAGAAATACGGCGACAGTCGCCAAACAAAGAGCTACCCGAAGCGCAAATTACTGCCTGAATTCGATGAGGAGGCCGTAGAGCCCCCGCAATCAAAGAACAAAGAGGCCGCCTGGTCGGATAGACGACCACATGGCAAACATGGAGCGGCAAGCGGCGCCAAGACACAAGCCGCACGCGATCCGCATAAGGATTCGCATCAAAAGGATGGCCCGATTAGGTCCATCTATGGGCCGAGAAAGCAAGCTCTTCCAAGCAATGCAACACGCCAAATATCCGAACATCACGGCACACCAAAATATAGGGGTGCCGCACACCCCCTGTGTTTCACCGATGAGGTGCTGGATCACGAATTCCCAGCGGGATTCAAACCCGTAAACATAGAGGCATACGACGGAACAACAGACCCTGGAGTCTGGATTGAGGATTACATCCTCCACATACACATGGCTAGAGGAGATGATCTCCACGCCAAAAAATATTTACCCCTCAAGCTCAAAGGGCCAGCCCGGCATTGGCTCAAAAGCCTCCCTGAAAATACCATTGGAAGTTGGGAAGAGCTCGAGGATGCTTTTTGCAAATTTTCAAGGGACTTATGTCCGCCCTCCGGATGAAGACGATTTAAGTCACATAACTCAACAACCCGGAGAGTCAGCCCAAGAATTCTGGAACAGGTTCCTCACCAAAAAGAACCAAATAGTCGACTGTCCGGACGCCGAAGCCTTAGCAGCTTTCAAACACAACGTCCGAGATGAATGGCTCGCCAGACATCTCAGCCAGGAGAAGTCGAGGAGAATGGCTGCATTAACAAGCCTCATGACCCGCTTTTGCGCGGGAGAGGATAGTTGGCTGGCAAGATGCAGTACCAGCGACCCAAGTACATCCGAAGTCGGGGATGGAAATGGAAAACCATGACGCAGCAAGGACAAGCGCCGGACAAAGGGAAACAACCCGAAGAGCACGGCAGTCAACGCCGGATTTAGAAGCTCCCGGCAGAATCATAAAAAACTGCCCCTCAAGGATAACAGCGACGAGCTACCAACTTAAACAAAATGTTGGACAAAATATGCCAAATGCACAACACTCCCGGGAAGCCTGCAAACCATACCCACAGAGATTGCTGGGTCTTTAAGCAGTCCGGCAAACTCAATGCCGAACACAAGGGGCTCGATACACCAAGCGAGGACGATGACGAACCCCACAAGCAGAAAGCACCGGAAAACAAAAGAATTTCCCACATGAAGTCAAAACAGTGAACTCACTTCAAGTGACAAAGGGAAAAACAGAGCAGCGCCCATAGAAACACGCTACCGCACGGTCTATCCCAAAGAGAGTCCCAACGTTGGTTGTCAAAACCAATCACCTTCGATCATCAAGATTATTCCGGAAGTATCCGGAACGCAGGATGGACTGCCTTGATATTAGATCCTATAATCGACGGACTCCAATTTACACAAGTCCTAATGGACGGAGGTAGCGATCTAAACCTGCTATATCAGGACACAACCCGCAAAATGGGGATAAACCCAACCAAAATTCGCCATAGCAACACCTCCTTCAAAGGGGTAATGCCAGGCCTATATGCCCATTGTACGTGCTCCCTACTGCTAGAAGTTGTGTTCGGCTCACCCGACAACTTCCGCCGCAAAAAGTTAACCTTCCATATCGCCCCATTCGAAAGTAGCTATCAAGCACTACTGGGACATGAAGCTTTCGCCCGCTTTAACGCAATACCGCATTATGCATCTCTTACACTTAAAATGCCCGGTCCACGCGGCATCATCTTATTAAAAAGGAGTATCAAGTGTTACTCGAGAACGGAAGAACGTGAGACTGCCTTGACAGCCCCGCACTAATCCGGCTCCGCTAATCAAAGCACCTGAATAGGTCATTCGGACCCCGGACATGGCTAGACGAGTCCGGCGTAAACATATAAACGCCTAGTAGCGGCATACCCCCGTACAAGGGGCTGCACGCATGTACAACAAGAGATAATAAAGCTCAATTTTATTCACTTTTCAAACCGTACTCTATTTATTTAATATAAAGTACATTTTTCGCACGATCTTTTTTCTTTTCAACTAAGTTCTTCTCTTTTACAGATGAACACCGTGCTACACCCGTCCAGGACATGGCACAACGGAGACACAGGCGCAGACGTGCAGAAGGGACCCGTTGCAAGGATTCTTTTCAGATTAAGACCCTGCGTAAATCTTTTTTACTGTCTCTTGTTGATACACATCCCCCGGTTTCTTGCTATAACCGAGGAGGAGGCTGGCGTTTTGGCATTGGCCGCACCAGAATTTTTTGCGCTGCACTGGACACCAGGGGCTTCGGGCATTATTCTGCCCGTTTTCATAAAGACCGAATACCTTAGGGAGTGTTCGGCGTCTCGAGTTAGGCCTTATATGCATCAACTCCGAATCATGTCTTTGGTCAAATGTTGGGTTTTCACGGCTCCTATGTTTTGCTGCCTTACGTTCCGTTCTATTGGCTAACGCGGCAGCAGGAGAACTATTGCGATTGTGCCCCGGTTCGGCCAGGTGAGCACCTCAGTAGAGAAAGCCGAAAACTGACTGTCATGATATGGCGTGAGACTGGTCAACCACTCGATGACCCACCGGAATGTTTAGAATTCCCCCGCATTAACGAAGGACCGCTTCCCGGTCAGGCACATACGCCGCCCAATTCGAGATCATGCGGTGCCCCTAGGGGCTATATAGTAGGCCCACCATCGAACTCCTATGGCTAAGTGAAAGTGATAAAGCATTATAGTATGGTTGCCTATTTTGCTACGCTATCACCTCCTTTACAGGACCAAGACGTTGGATTAAGTGTGAAAATGCGCCTTTTTGCAAACACCCCCGCACTATGTGCGTGGGGCTAAAGCCAAGACTGCCATCTTTCGTGTTATATACACATATACATCAACGGTCAAGACAGGAGGTGTTTTAATACTTGAACACACAAGTATAAAAAGCTCTTATATTATATTGAAACATTGTTTTCACAAATCATACATGTCATTAAAACATAATATCCTTCGAGCACTGCGTCTCTATTAAACGAGCGCCCTGTAGGACTTCCTCAAAATAGTGCTCGGCAGGTACTTGGCTTCTGTCCGAATCTTGGGATGCAACGTCGGTGGCCTCATCTCTGTCCAGTATGTCTTGACACGGGCAAGAGCCATCCGCGCACCCTCTATGCATGCTGACCGCTTCTTTGCATCGATATGCAGCACCGCACCAAGAACTGTTGCACCAAGCCAAAATAACTCTTCGGCTCGGTCCTTTTCGGCCACAAATTAGTCACGACAGCCTTCATGGCAAGTCCGGACAACCTATTCAGCTCAGCCCATTCGGCCAAACAATCGGTTAATGAAAGTGGACGCTCCGGACTATGGAACGGCGACCAAAAAAGCTCTTCCATTCCGTGATCCTTTTGACCTCAGAAGTGTTCGGCCGCGTCTGCGGCACTCGCCGCCAAGTCCAGATAAGCATCCTCCGCACCCCACAGCCGGTCCAATTGAGCGGACTTAGGATCCATGAATTTCCTCCGCATCAGAAAGGGCTTTCTAGCCGCAATATCTCCGGCTTGACGTAGCTCCTCCTTCATAGCTCTCATCGCAGAGCGAGTATCCTTGGCCTCGGTGGCGGCCTTTTTCAGGTCATCTTGTTTCGCTCGATCTTCTTTTTCAAGAAGCTCGCAATGGTCAGTAGCATTCTTCAATTTCACGGCCATCTCGGCCATTTCTTTCTTGCTTCGGCAGTGAGCAGCCTGTTCGGCTTTTAGCTCTACGGCCCCCTTTAAGGCAGCCACATCACTTTTTCTGGCTTGCTCCTTGGCTCGGACGAGCTCTGCCCGAAGGTTCTCCATAGCAGCGGCACCATCTGCATTAAGCATACATGTTGTAAGGCATGGGCGTCAAGCTCCCTTACCAGGTGTCCGCGGAGAAGTTGCATACCTTGTGACTCGTCAAGCCGCTTATTAACAAGCGTGATGTCCGTGATCCGCCACATCAAGTTGCCGCTTGATTCGGCAAATTCATCAGCCCGACTAGCCACCGGACGCTTCGCCACCTACATTGGAAGAGCGCATATTATACTCGTTATGATCCTCGGTGCGCCGTCATTTTTGACACCGCACCAAGTCTCAGGGCTACTATCTATACAGGCGATTTTATATGCAAAACTGTCGAAGGTACATCATTTTGCGTATTCTCAAAACCCGTCGATAAACTTACGACGGCTTCATGCAATCCGCTCTCAGCGGATGAAATCCTTTCAATCACCGTACCCGTTAACGTACGGTGATCTTCCGAGATAGACGCTCGCCTGAGCAGATCCTTCAGCTCCTCCGACCGTCCACCCGTTGGAGCCGGACTCGTCCAGTGGCCTTTTTCGAAGGCCGGACACGGAGGGCTTTGAGGGGACATACGTCTGCCTTCTGGCCCCGCCGGATTCGGAGACGCCCTCCGCGACGACACCTCAGGGTCATCCACCTCGCATAACGGTACGGCAGGCGGAGGCGTTTCGCTCTCCATCATCTCCGGACCAAGATCCTCAAGACGAGCTTTCTTTGTGAAGGGCTGAGATCCGAACTACAAGGTAAACTTTCGGTTACCTTCAGAAATAAAACGGGGATGTCTCTCTTTAAAAAAATGCCCCCCTTAACTTACGGCTCGCTGTAGGGCTGATCTCCTTGGGGAAATAGTGCGGCTGGGACATCTCCCTCCACAGGACCCTCTGGTGAAGATTTCTTCCCCCGCTTCGAGGCTTTGGTCTCCGGATCTTCAGAAGCGATCCTCTTCTCCCCTTGGAGGGAGGGATTCTCGATCCCCCCTTTCTTGATAGCCTCCTTCATGGAGGTAGTAGTTCCCTTGTTCCCCCCTTCGCCTTCTTCAAAGGGCACAACCTGTAGCATCTTGGTTAATACAGGATCCGGCGTGGTCTCAGGGAGGGGGGCCGGACACCTGATCGGTTTTGCTTTTGCTATCCACTCTTGTTTAAAGGATAGCTCTTTTAAGGGCAAGTTTATGATAAATATGCGGATAGCATGTCCGGGTACATGACTACTTACTTGAGTATCCGGGCGATTGCAGCTCAGACCTGCGTCCTCGGTTAAGTCCGGACACATTGCTTGTGATCCGAAGAACAGTTGGTACATCTACACGGGCATTACGCCCATAAAATGTTGGAGAGATCGTGGTCCCTCCGGATTAAACTCCCACAGGAGGAGGGGGCGGTGTTTGCAGGGCAAGGTGCGACGAATCAGCATGACCTGCGCTACTACGACCAGATTGATCTCTCTTTCTCTCTCGGAGGTCTCGAATACGGCCCTGCAAGAGAGGTACGTCCTTGGACGGTCCCCAGTCGAGCCCTTTATTGACCCATGACGCCCATCGCAGTGGAGGACCCAAGCAGAAGGCAGGTGGCGCCGCCCATTTGGTGCCCCTGGGAGCGGTGATATAAAACCACTCATGTTGCCATAAATTGAGCTCCTCTTGAAAAGAGCCCTCGGGCCATGGAGCGTCCGCATTCTTGCTTATAACAGCCCCTCCACACTCTGCCTGATGCCCCTTGATCATCTTCGGCTCCACTTTGAAGGTCTTGATCCACAATCCGAAGTGAGGAGTAATGCGGAGGAAGGCTTCACATACGACAATGAACGATGAGATGTGGAGGATGGACTCCGAATCCAAGTCATGGAATTCCAGCCCATAATAAAACATGAGCCCCCTCACAAAGGGGTCCGTCGGGAAGCCTAAACCCCGAAGGAAGTGAGACACGAATACCACGCTCTCACCAGGCTCGGGAGTGGGAATAACCTGCCCTTGGGCAGGCAGCCTAAGCGAAATTTCGCCGGTTAGATACCTGGCGTCTCTCAGCTTTAGCACATCTTCTTCCCTGACGGAGGAAGACATCCACCGGCCGTGCAGGTCGGAGCCGAACACCGTTGAAGGTCCGAAGCGCCTAAATCTGGAGCCTTGGGTGGTTCTACTATTTTTATTAATAAAATCATTCGGTAAATTGCTCATATTTCCAACAATCCAAAAACCTTATTATAGGCAATTTACCCCGAGTGGTTTTGCTGCTTCCATGAGACCTCCTATGTTTGAGGGTATCCACTATAAGAGGTGGCGCGTGAGAGCAGTCTTATGGTTTCGGATCACGAGCTGCTATGACACCACTCTTGGCAAACCTGAAGGAGAGCAAGATGCCCAACAGGCACAAGCTTTTCGTAAAATGGATACCTTGTTTAAGGCTTCTCTCTTGAGTGTTCTTGGTGAGAACATAGTTGATGCTTATCGTCAATTGACAATGGAAAAGATATGTGGGGCCTTTTCGAGGCCAAGTTTGGGGTCTCGGATGCCGACACCGAGCTGTACATCATGGATCAATTCTATGATTACAGGATGATCAAGAGCACTCCGTGGTTGAGCAGGCTCATGAGATACAGTCATTTGCTAGAGAACTTGAGCACTTCAATTGCATGCGACCGGACAAGTTTGTTGCCGGGGGTATCATCACTAAGCTTCCTCCTTCATGGAGGAACTTTGCTACCTTACTGAAGCATAAGAGACAGGAGTTTTCCGTTCCGGATCTCATTGGTACTCTTGATGTGGAATAAAAGGCGAGAGCAAAGGACACACGTGCTCGAGGTATTGAGGGAGGATCTAGTGCCAATTTGGTACGTATGTAACTTCCACCCCACAAGTTCAAGAACAAGGGCAAGTTTGATGGTAAACCAAAGTTTGATGGAAAGAACAAGGCTGTACACGCATTTAACTTCAAAAAGAAGAATGGCAAGAAGAAAGGTGCTTGTCATGTGTGTGGAGATCCTGATCATTGGGCTCCTAGTTGCCCTAATTGCTATGACAAGCGTCATCCTGGGAAAGGCGACAAGACCGCTAATGTTGTCATTGGAGACACTGACATGAAGGATGCTGGGTATGGTATATTTCCCACTATTCTTTCAGTATGTCATTCTCCGACCGTTGATTGACACGGGTGCTAATGTGCATGTATGCGGTGATATTTCCATGTTTTCGTCTTATCGGACCATGGGACTTCAACCGTCTTGATGGGCAACGATTCAAGTGCTTCGCTCGTGGTGTTGGCACGGTCGATCTGAAGTTTACTTCGGGAAGATCGTATGGCTGAAGAACGTGCATTATGTCCCCTCCGTCAATAAAAATCTTGTTAGCGGATCTCTTCTTTGTAGAGATGGCTACAAGCTTGTCTTTGAGTCGAATAAATTTGTAATATCCAAGTATGGAACCTTTGTTGGTAAAGGCTATGAGTCGGGAGGCCTGTTTCGTTTATACTTATCAGACGTTTCAATAAAGTTGTTAATCACATTTGCAACAATAGTGAATCAAATGTGTGGCATTCACGTCTTTGTCATGTTAACTTTGGTTGCATGTCGCGACTAGCGAAGTTGAACTTAATCCCTAGTTTCACCACTGTCAAGGGATCTAAGTGTCAAGTATGTGTGCAAGATAAGCAACCTCGTAAGACTCACGTAATCATGAGACGAGAAATCTTGCACCACTAGAACTTATACATTCAGATCTATGTGAAATGAATGGTGTTTTGACAAAAGGTGGAAAGAAATATTTCATGACGTTAATTGACGACTCCACTAGATACTGCCGTGTGTATCTTCTGAAATCTAAGGATGAGGCTTTGAACTTTTTCAAGATCTATAAAGCTGAAGTGGAAAACCAACTTGATCGGAAAATCAAGAGGCTTAGGTCCGACCGTGGTGGAGAGTATTTTTCCAATGAATTTGATGCTTTTTGTGCGGAACATGGTATAATCCATGAGAGGACGCCTCCCTACTCACCTCAGTCAAATGGGGTGGCCGAAAGAAAGAACCGTACTCTAACTGATTTGGTTAACACCATGTTAGACACATCGGGTCTCTCCAAGGCATGGTGGGGGGAGGCGATATTGACAGCATGTCATGTCCTAAATCGAGTCCCTACAAAGAACAAAGAGATAACTCCATTCGAGGAATGGGAGAAGAAAAGGTTAAAACTCTCTTATCTGCGAACATGGGGTTGTTTGGCGAAAGTCAATGTTCCAATTCCAAAGAAGCGGAAGCTTGGACCAAAGACTGTGGATTGTGTTTTCTTGGGATATGCTTTTCATAGCATTGGCTATAGATTCTTGGTTGTAAAATCTGAGGTACCTAACATGCATGTCGGTACGATCATGGAGTCGAATGATGCGACTTTCTTTGAAGATATCTTTCCCATGAAGGATATGGCTACCTCATCTAATCAGGGGATGCCTAGTTCATCGAATCAGGAACCAGTTACAATTACCGAACCTGGCATTTTGATGGAACACTTTGAAAGTCCTGTGGAGGAGAACAATGAAGTTCCTACTAGGAGCAAGAGACAGAGGACATCAAAGTCCTTTGGTGATGATTTTCTTGTGTATCTCATAGATGACACTCCCAGTTCGTAGCGAGATGACACTCCAGAAGATGCTGACTACTGGAAGGAAGCGGTTCGTAGCGAGATGGATTCCATCTTGGCGAATGAAACTTGGGAGATAACTGATCGTCCTTATGGGTGCAAACCTATAGGATGCAAATGGGTATTCAAGAAGAAGCTTAGGCCTGATGGTACTATCGAAAAGTACAAGGCTCGGCTCGTGGCTAAGGGTTATACCCAAAAGGAAGGTGAAGACTTCTTTGATACTTACTCACCGTGGCTCGACTGACCACTATTCGAGTTCTACTTTCACTAGCTGCCTCACATGGTCTTCTCGTTCACCAGATGGATGTTAAGACTGCTTTCCTAAATGGAGAGTTGGATGAGGAAATTTATATGGAACAACTAGATGGGTTTGTAATAGATGGTCAGGAAGGGAAAGTGTGCAAGCTGCTGAAGTCTTTGTATGGACTCAAGCAAGCACCCAAACAGTGGCATGAGAAGTTCGAAAGAACTTTAACAGCTGCAGGCTTTGTTGTGAACGAAGCTGATAAATGTGTGTACTATCGCCATGGTGGGGGCGAGGGAGTTATGCTTTGATTGTATGTTGCTGACATACTGATTTTTGGAACAAATCTGAATGTTATTAAGGAGGTCAAGGATTTCCTATCTCGTTGTTTTGAGATGAAGGATTTAGGAGTGGCTGATGTCATTCTGAACATCAAGTTGTTGAGAGATGATGATGGTGGGATTACATTGCTTCAATCTCACTATGTGGAAAAGATCTTGAGTCGCTTTGGCTATAGTGACTGCAAGCCCTCTCCAACACCATATGATGCTAGCGTACTGCTTCGAAAGAATCGAAGAATTGCTAGAGATCAATTGAAGTATTCTCAGATTATTGGCTCGCTTATGTACTTAGCCAGTGCTACAAGACCTGACATCTCTTTTGTTGTTAGCAAACTGAGTCGGTTTGTCTCAAAACCAGGAGATGTGCATTGGAAAGCTCTAGAGAGAGTTTTGCGTTATTTGAAAGGCACTACAAATTATGGAATTCACTACACCGGGCACCCAAAGGTGCTTGAAGGGTATAGTGACTCAAACTGGATCTCGAGATGTCGATGAGATAAAGGCCACGAGCGGATATGTATTCACTCATGGGGTGGCGCTGTTTCTTGGAAGTCTTGCAAGCGCACCATCTTAACGAGGTCAACAATGGAAGCAGAACTCACAGCACTAGATACCGCTACGGTCGGCAGATTGGCTTCACGGCTCTTGAATGACTTGTCGGTAGTTGAGAAACCTGTACCGGTATCCTTATGAATCATGCGACAATCAAACTGTGATCACGAAAGTGAGCAGCTCAAAGGATAACATGAAGTCATCAAGACACGCTCAAAGAAGGTTAAAGTCTGTCAGAAAATGAAAAACTCCGGAGTTATTATGCGTTTGATTATATCCAAACGCCTAAAAATCTTGCAGATCCTTTTACTAAGGGTCTATCGCGTAATGTGATAGATAATGCATCGAGGGAGATGGGTATGAGACCCACAATATGAGTTGTTCACAGTGGTAACCTATTCTTTGTGATCGGAGATCCCGTGAATTAGATGTGGAAGACAAGCTGTTGGTCAACTGAGAGGAGAGTATCCCTACTATTCACAATACCACTCCATGAAGATGCAATACTCTCATAATCTGCATGGCAGGTTGATGCATATCTTAATGTGTTCTAAGTGGCTTATTTAAGCAGAGATGTTATCCTGCAGAACATCTTTTGAAGAACACACCTATATGAGTCTGATTGTCAAACGTCGCAATCTATGACAAGAGTGTTCTCTCTAGTAAACTCATGAAAGGTCACGGAGTATGACGCATAAGCTCCACCCGCGGGGAAGACCCACGGTAGCCACGTATCGGTCAAGGCTTTATGTGAAGCTAGATTCGCACAAAACTTGCAGTTCAAGGCCCAGTCCATTGTTCAAGTTGCTTACTAGTGTAGCATAGAGTTCTAGGTGGAAGTTCAACTTAACAGTCTCCACTGCAGTACCGGTATATAAAATAGTGTTTTGGAACCAAAGGCAAATTTCTGTGTGCCTCTGGGATCTGGTGGGGGATTGCTGGAATTTAGTCTATATTGGGGCAGCCCAATAACTATTTCAGAAATTCCTAATAAATCCTAGAGGCCCACTTAGCCCATTTGTGCAAGGCAAGGGATACTACTAAAGTTTAGTCTCACATTGCTAGTTGAGTGGGAATTGGACCTCCTTATAAGGGAGGTTCTTTCCCCACTTGTATGAGCATGAAAACAAGAGGGACATCCATGCGCACTCCTCCTCCGCCGCCCGCCTCGCCGATGTCTAATTTTTGCCACGCACTACGGGTATACGAAAGGTCACTCGGAAGCTGAAACATTTTTTCTGTAGTGGACACTGAATCCGAACGGCGCGCCCCTTCGGCTGCTGCCTGTTCGTTTCGTCTCCCGCATTCCCTTCAGCTCCCGGCGCAGCCTCTCGCCTCCTTCTCTTGCGCCTATAAAAGGGAGGTCGCTCCTCTCAGAGAGACGCACCAGAATCTCTTCCTCCTCTCGCCACAAGTTCCTGAGCACTGCGCTGCTGCTACGTTCTTCCTCATCCCGGCTTGCGGCGTGCACCGCACGTCGGGACAGTAGGCCTCCGAGACCGCACCTTTTGAGTCCTGTACGGAAGAAGGGTGATAAGGTTTATGGGGAGCGCTCAGCGCGACTACTGGTTGTTTCATCACGGACGATCCGGTTGCCGACGACTACTTCCCCAACGACGACTTCTTCCCCGACGTCTACGACCTCCTTGACGACATGGCAGGCGAGGACACCGACCCCAAGTCCAGCGCTTCTGCTGCTGCTGTGTCGTACGTGTTCTTCTCCTTTCTGTTAGAAGTCCTCCTACAGTTCTTGGCTCTAGTTTCTGCCCTACGTATGTTAGGTTCTGTTTCGTATAAGCAACTTCATCTAGTGTCTGTTCTAGATGTGTTTACCTCAAGTTCATATATGCAGACGATGTTCACCTTCTCTCTGTCAGATTGCATGACTTGCTTTATATTTGCTATTTTAGTCATGCTTTATCTAGTATTTTTATTAATAAAATCATTCGGTAAATTGCTTATATTTCCAACAGATAGTCCAACGTCATGGAGTGGGTGGATGACTGCATGGGAGCATGTTGAAGAGGGCATCTTGGGTGGATGGAATGGAACAAGTATGGATTTTCTTTTCAGTCAGGAGTTTATCTCTCTCAGGTGTTGCTGTTGCGTATCACCACCAGATTCTTTAAATTTGTGAGATGTTTCACGTCTGTTCAAAATGGACTATGGTCTTTTCTTCATCTGTTCTTCTGAAAACCACATGTGTTGTGAGATGATGGTTGATTTTGAAAAAAAAAGTTGCACACATCCATCTTTGTGTGCATGGAAGGAACACGGTGTTTTAGAAACCAACCATCATCACCCAACGCAAGCAGGTTTCAAACAAAACGACAGATGAAAAGAAAGTGTACTCGATTTTTATAAGGATCAAACCATCCGTCATGTCAGATGGAGCTGGTCGAAGAACCAACTGATGATCCATAGCGTGCAACAACCAATTGAGGGAAAACTCTCGCGGCGATAGGAAATCCAGCAATTCCATTCCACCCACACATGCACAAAGATGACTTGTCCTCTTCAAAGCTTGCCCCATCCGGACATCCACCTGTTCCATGATCGATGGACTCCTGTGATCTAACATAGCATACAATGGATGGTGGAGATCAATCTTACGCACCACTTTCCATTCCTCCACATGATCCCTTCCAGTTCTAGCCCTCTTTCTATCTTTCTATCTCTCCCCACCCGCAATTTCCACAACAGAATGCTCCCACTTGCAAGGCCAGCCACCCCAAACCCACACCGGTTACCAAACCCAGAGTTACACCCGCTCTACAGTAAATAGGGTACACAATAGGAGGGAAAACCATGGTCCATTTTCTTTAGTAAAGCTTAGTTGTCAAAAGTAAGAAACATGGAAACAATCTGAAACCCATAACAAAACGTACGATCAAGTAACCAAGGTTCAAGTCCTAGACTTGGCAGTGGCGCTCGCGTTTTCCTGTATTTATTTCAGGCTTTTTGATGATCCTTGAGTGGGACAAGACGTTCGCGTCGACTACGAGGTGCCTTTGGTGACTTCATCAATCTTAAGATGTTGTGCCGGCTCAGTATCTTAGAGGTGCTCATAGGGTAGAGTGTGCGTGTGTACGTTCATATGGGTGAGTATATGTACATGTTTACGAGGTTTTATTTCTGTCGCGTGGATTGACCGTGATCCACGCGGTTTGGGCCGGAAATTTCATAGTCCCAGCCCAAAACGAATAAGTAAAAATGCCAAGCCTAAAACCGAAATCACTAATTAAGAAGTACTCCTTTGAAAGATCTCCCTCACCTCCCGCGGCACTTGTTGCGACTTGGAAGTTTTTTCATTTTTCGTAGATTCGTCTATTCAAAATGTTTTATCTCTTAAACCACGCGTCCAAATCTCGAACCTTTTTCACCGTTGGATTCCTCGCATCGAGATTTTCAAAACTAGATCCAATGTTGATAGGTTTTAATGAACCGAACCGGGAGTATAATTTTCCCTTTTCGAAAGGCGTTCTTGTGAGAGGTATGGCCGTGCCTCTCGCGGAAGCAAATACGGGCCTCTCGCGGGAGAAGAAGAAAACACGTTCTTTTTCTTTTGTTTTCCAAGAGGCATAGTTGTGCCTCTCACGGAAGCAAAACCGTGCTTCTCGCGTAAAGAAAAAAAAGACAGAGAAAACATATTTTTTTTGTTTATAGGAGGCACGATCGTGTATCTCGCGAAAGAAAATTCGTGCCTCTCGCGGAAGCAAAACCATACCTCTTCCGAAAGGAGAAAAAAGAACATGTTTTTTCCAATTCCAAGAGGCACGGCTGTGCCTCTCTCTGAAATAAAACCGTGTCTCTCACAGAAGAAAAAAGAAGAGAAAACACATTTTTTCCATTGTCGAGAGGCACGGCCCGTGGAAGTGAAACCATGCCTCTCACGAAAGAAAAAAGAAGAGAAAACACATTTTTGCACTTTTGAGCACCGTGTCTCTTGTGGAAGCAAAACCGTGTCTCTCGCCAAAGCAAAATCATGCCTCTCGTGGAAGCAAAAAATGCATTTTTTGCATGAATTTTTTTCCTTTTTTTTGTTAAAAATTTTAGAAAGACCAGTGGAAAACCGGAAAGCAAAAAAACATCTGGAAAGTTTAAAATGTGTGCGAATAAAAATTCAGAGGGAGTGCCAAAAGCGTGACACATAGCGTGCTTTCACCTCACTCCAAATGATCCTTAAGAGGCTCCAAGAAACGCCGCTCAGTTTTTTTTGCTTTTTTTCGAGATAAACTCGCAAAGCCTTTATTATCCCGTCACAATGTTTACAGGGACGAAAGAAAGATTTCCCGGTTGACCTAACCAAACATGTCGGCCAACCTGGAGAGTAAGTGCATGCTTTGCGAGGTTGTGAGCTTCGAAATTGGAGCTCCTAAATTTATGAACTACGTTACAAAAATGAAACTCTAAAGATCTATCTATAATTTCTTTGATCACCGACCCATACACCGCGGACGTGCCCTTGCTCACGTCATCTACCACCATCTTGCAACCCGATGCGACATGGATATCTTGGACATAAAGATCTGCCGAGAGGGACAAAGCTTCCCTTATTGCTGTCGCTTCAAGTGTTGCTGGATCGATGATATGCTTCACCACAATGGCCGACGCACCGAGAAATCCCTCCTGCTGATCTCTACATACTGAAGCAATAGCGCCATACCTGCTACGCACTGAGATAGCAGCATCTGCATTTAACTTTGCACAACCCTGAGGAAGAGGAAGCCAGGTTGACGGTCTTGAGACAGGGAATGTCATAGGCCGTTGAGTCCGAAAGCTCACTTGCTTTAATTCTGACAAATATTTTGTTATGAAGCTGTTGGTGGCGTAAGGTGATTGGAAAATATCCTCATACACGGCCTTCCTCCGCGCACCCCATATCGCCCAGGCCGTAACCACCAAACGAGTGAACTCCTCGTCATCCAATATTTCATGTAAAGCAAACAGCCATGCCTTCGGATCCTCCTCTTGGCTAGCAATGACTTTCTCCACAAAATCCTTCGGCGCAAGGGCCCATATTCTTCTCGACATAGAGCATGTCATAAGCGCATGTCTCCATGTATCTCGAGCCCCACAGATTCTACATGTATCATGATCAGCCATGTTCCTATGATGTAGCACATCGCCGGTCGGCATCGACTGTCTAGCTAGCCTCAAAACAAACATCCGAAGCTTTGAAGGGACCTGTATGTGCCAAAGCGCAGACCACTTCTCACTCTCCCTTGCTGATGGACCGTCCTCTTGATATAGCCACCGTTCCCTGCTCAACTTGGTCCTCAAGATCATCTGATATGCCGACCGGACAGTGAAGACACCTCGATCTTCCTCATGCCACGCCCAAAAATCCGTCACGTTCCTTGTGAGGTATTTTCAAAATCTCCTCAGCATCCAAAGGGGTAAATACCGCCCGCACTAATCCCTCATTCCATTCAGCAGTAGATGCCTCGATGTAGTCTGAAACTTTAGTTGGAGGGTTAGCAACTAAGGATGTAATCGGGCGTTTGAAATTGTCTCTCGGTATCCAATTGTGTGTCCACACGTCAGTCTCCTCTCCATTGCCAATCCTCCTTATAATCCCTTGGGCCAAGATATCCCTTCCATCCAACACTGCACGCCAAATCTGAGAAGGATGGGCTCCCTATTCGGCTTCCAGTAAGGTACATTGCGGATAGTAAACAACTTTCAACAATCTAGCACTCAAAGATGTCTCATCTGTCATTAGTCACCAAGATTGTCTGGCCAAGAGTGCTAAGTTGAATATCTCCAGGTCACGGAACCCCAATCCTCCCAAGTGTTTTGGCCTAGTCATTGTATCCCACGCAACCCAGCTAGGATTCCTCTTTCCGTTCTTCCTTCCCCACCAAAACTGCCGTATGATAGATGTAATATTCTCACACAAACCCCTTGGCAAGCGGAAACATGACATGGAGAACACTGGAATAGCCTGTGCAATAGACTTGATCAACACTTCTTTACCAGCAGCTGACAGCAGCTTCTCCATCCACCCTTTAATTTTTTCCCACACCCGATATCTCAAATACTTGAAGGTGCCATTTTTTTAGTGTCCTACATCAGTAGGCATTCCCAAGTAGCGTTCACTCAATGACTCATTGTGCACATGCAAAGAATTTTTGATCTCTTCCTTCAGAATTGCGGGGCAACACTTGCTGAAGAAGATTGAAGATTTGTCATGGTTTATCCTCTGTCCCAATGCATTACAATATGTATCTAGCAGGTTTGACACTACAACTGATCCCTCCACAGTAGCCTTGAATAACAGCAGGCTGTCATCCGCAAATAAAAGGTGATTTATGGTGGGTGCCGTTGGGGCCACCTTAATACCTGCAATTGATGACTTAGAACTGGATTTCAGGAGGCACGAAAGGCCCTCTGCTGCAATCAAGAATAAGTAAGGGGATATTGGGTCTCCCTGCTGAATACCTCTCATCGACTTAAAAGATTCAAGTTTCTCTCCATTGAAAAGAACTGAGAAAGATACTAAAGAAACAAAGCTCATAACTGTGTTGATCCACTGCTGTGAGAAACCCAGCTTAACCATAATACCCTTCAGATATGGCCATTCCAGTCTATCATATGCTTTCATCATATCTAATTTCAAAGCACAGAAACTGTTTGACTTTGATTTTGACTTTTTCTTGAAATGAAAACATTCATAAGCACATATGATATTGTCTGTGATAAGTCTGCCAGGCACAAAAGCAGATTGCTCGTCAGAAATTACGTGAGGCAGCACTAATTTCAGTCTGTTGGCCACAACCTTAGAAGCAATTTTATATAGTACATTGCAAAGGCTTATGGGACGAAACTGTGATAACGGAGAGGGGCTGATTACCTTTGGTATTAAAACCAGGATTGTATCATTGATTCCCTCCGGGCTTTCCTCTCCCCGTACTATACGAAGCACAATCCTCGTGACATCCTCACCAAAGATATCCCAGTTGTGTTGATAGAAATGAGAAGGAAAACCATCAGGCCCTGGTGCCTTTGTAGGGAACATCTGGAATAGCGCTGTTTTTACCTCCTGGGCAGTATAATTAGCGTTCAGACTTGCATTCATCTCATCTGTCACCCTCCTTGGATCATGATTCAAAACAGCCTCCATATTGCGCACCCCCTCTGAGGTGTATAAATTTTGATAGAAGCTACTGGCCATTTCTTTAAGTTCATCAGGATCAACCACAATTGCTCCCAAGGAGTTTTGCAATGCTTTTATCATGTTCCTTTTGCGGCGCAGACTTGCTCTTAGATGAAAGAACTTTGTATTTTTGTATCCAGCTGCCAGCTACTCAATCCTTGCCCTCTGGCGCCACATTATTTCTTCTCGGTGATACATCTCTATCAATCGTTCATTGATCTTTAGCTCCATATGGGACGGCCCCAGCCGCAAAGGATCAGTCTGTAGCTCCTCCAATTTTTTCTTGAGTGTTTTGATTTCTTTCCGGACGCTACCAAAAGTGTCAGTGCTCCATCGCGCCATACCCCCTGCTAGATCAGCAAGCTTTTGGTGTAGCTCTCCCACCGTGGTACAAGGCGATCCAGAGTCCCATCCATACGTCACCACATCATGAAAGCCTTCATGTGACTCCCACATCACCTCATACTTGAAATCATGTGGCTTCGGTCGTTCCTTTCTACCACCCCAGTCAACCATGATCGATGCGTGATCAGATGTCGTCGCTTCTTCGTGCGTTACCACTGCCAAAGGAAACCTTGCCATCCAATCTGTGTTGACCAAGTCACGATCAAGTCTACATCACGTGAAGGACCCTCCTATGACCTTCTTCTCAAACGTCCAAAAACGGCCTTGATAGCCCAAGTCTAGCATCATGCAAACATCAATCGTGTCTCTAAAATCTTGGATATGTGCATTGCTACGTTGTCCAACTCCTTCATGTTCATCTGGACGTAAAACCTCGTTGAAATCTCCCATGCACATCCATGGTAAGTCACTCAAAGTGCTAATGTTTTTCAGTATGGTCCAAGTTTGATGGCGCAAGTGGGTTTGAGCTTCTCCATACACAGAAGTTAGCCTCCACTTTTCCTCCCCTTGTTCTTCCACAGACACATCTAGGTGGTACCCAGAGTAACCGAGAATTTCAATATTTATTTCATTATTCCAAAAAAGGCCAATTCCACCACTCCTACCTTGACTATCAATGGCAAAAGAATTATCATAGCCAATCAAACTTGCTAAAGATTCTACCCTAGATCCTGCGATCTGTGTTTCAACAATACAAAGCAGGGTAGGGGCAAACTTCCTCGCGAACTCGCGAAGCTCTCGGACTGCCGCAGGTTTGCCCGCTCCATGGCAGTTCCAGCACATGGCACTCATTGGGCCCGGCCGCGCTCCTCAAAGGAGCCCGCCAAGTTCCTAACTGCTGAGTTTGATCCTTCCTTCCCTTCTTCAAAAGTCTTCGATCTCTTCAACTCTCGCGTCGGTGGTGGACTGACAACAGAGCTACCCACAGGCACCATAGCTAGATTATTGTCAACTATAGTCGTTCCCTGCCCTGTGGTATTGTTCTGTGTTCCTTCTAGCAGTCCAGCCGCAAGACTTTTCCTGGTCAAATCTTCCATGTCAACATCTTCAGTCCCCGGCGCTGCAGCCGCCCCTGTTCTTCCCATGTTCTTGGTCCCCGAGTAGCTAGCTAGAATTGCCCTCTTCATACCTGTTGCTGTTTCTACCTCCAGAGCGGCCTCCCCTTCTACCTCCACGATTGCCACGGCCTCCCCTCGGGCCTCTTCCTGTACGCATGGCCCAGCTCGCTCGAAGGTCCTTGAAAACCAAGGCAGACGGAGGGTGGATCCCGTTCCCATGCTCCTTGTAAAGATGCCCAAGCATACCACATACGGCGCACCAGTCAGGCAGCTTTTCGTATTTGACTCTGTAGATCTGCCTCTTCCCCTCTCTGACCATGGATACAACATTCTTCAAAGGTTTGGAGACATTGATCCGCACCCAGACCTGGTAGAAATTACCAATGAAGTCATGAGATGAGAGCTCCGTAAACAGGACTTCCCCATCTTTTGCCGCCAGAGGGGTAATCAGATGGGCATACAGGTCGGGCAGATCGTGGATTTGAATCCATATATCGATCGTCTCCAGCTTGACCGTCGACGGCTTTGAGATCCCATCATAGCGAGCCATTACAACTGCATCTCCTCTGAAGTTCCACGGCCCTTCATTGATCACCCTCTCCCAATCTACCAAGCACGAGAATTGGACGGTATACAGATTCTCTTCAAGAGGTTTGAACTTCACTTCTTGCGCAGCATCCCATGCCGATCGCATGTTCCATATAAAACCAGGTCTGGCTATAGGTTTTGGTGGTGTTGACTTTGGCAAGCATGATCCATCTAGGCTCCTCCGCAGGTGCTTCCTTCTCATCAAAGATCACATCATCTAGGTCTTCCTCCGTCAGTCCCAACTCTCTCATCATTGCCTCAACATCATCTACTTCCGCCGTGGCCGACGCCGCGTTCGAAGCCATCAAGAACCCTAACCCGATGAAGCAAGCGATTGGGTTTTTTGTTGGGGGAACCCTAACTCCACCGCTCCCTAGCCAAGAAGAAGCAAGGCGGCGGCACGCGACCGCTCCCAGCATCGTCAGGCGATCACCGGAGATAGAGGAATGTGGTAGGGGAGGATAGAACTCGACCGCGGCTTGGTCGCCTCCGGGAGAAAAAACAAACCCTAACTAGAGGGAAACATACGAAGGTGCTCAATTTTTTTTGTGTGAGTGGTAAACGCTGCTAAACTAGTTGCTCTATCGTGGATTGGGCCAGAATGATTAAGGGCAAGAAAAACCCGGCGCGTTCGCTTCCATCCATGTTCGCGACCAGTTGTCCACTTCATGGCTTGCCTTTGCTCAAAAAGATAAAAATAAAAAAAATCAAGGCTTGCCCCATCCAAACATCCACCTATTCCACCGTCGATGTACTCCCGCGATCCACCGCACCGGGCAACGGATGGCGGAGGTGGATCTCGCGCCCGTTCCTTTTCATTTTCCGCCTCGACCGCATTCATCCACGCGTTTGCTCGCTCTCTTTATATATCTCCTTTTTTTAAGAACCACCCTCAAGGCACATTTACTAAGTAGGCGGAACAAGGTCTGATTGCACAGCTGCAATCAGATTCTCAGGAATTACAAGATGATCAACAGAATGATCAACCAATACTAGTGCCCCCCTAGCACAAGGATGAGCAGGGTAATTAGCACTTCTACGAACAAAATTCAATTTAAATTCCTGGAAGTTTAAGAGATATGATTTCATCTCCTGAATCAACGTCAATCCCGTAGATCTATCCTCCTCTTCATTCCACATTTTGCATACTGTCTGGCAGTCTGTCTCAATAACGATCCTCTGCATGTTTCTCGCTGCCGCCATTAACATTGCATCTCGGCATGCAGTCAGCTCCAGGATTAGTGGATCAATCATTTCTTCATACTTCGACTGTCTTGCGCAAATGAAAGCTCCTGAATGGTCCCGTGCCACTGCTGCCACTCCTCCACTTCCTTCCTTGTATACAGCTGCTTCAGTGTTTATCTTTGTCCATCCATCGTCCGGTGGCGTCCATCGCTCCTGAATGAACATTTTCGTCACAGGAGCTGGTGGTGGTATGTCCAGAGCCTTAATGAACTCATCGATAATCTCAATTGATTGGATTGGTTGGTACTTGATCTCCTCATGTGTATACTTATTTCTACTCATCCAAATAGCCCACATGACAAATATAGCTATAGCACTCTTCTCTTTACTCATGAACTGTATGTCCAGGAGGTCCCTCGTCCAAGTTACAGGGTGTAGCTTGGGTAGTATAAAACCAAAAAAAATCCTTCCGCTGCCTCCCAATATCTGCATGCATGGTCACATTCTGTGAGAGCATGGAATAATGACTCCACCTCACATCCACACATTGGGCAGTAACTGTCCGTTCTTATATGCCTTCTGTTCAGCTCAGCATGTGAAGGTAACAGGTTTTTCAAAACTCTCCACCAGAACACTCTTATCTTTGGCTGAACTCTTAGTTTCCACAACGCCTTCCAGGTTTCACTGCCATCCGTCAAACTCGACGGCGCCGCCAACTCACTAGCCTGCCTTTCCATCGTCGCGTGGTAAGCTGATTGGACTGAGAACATGCCCGACCTTTCCCACACCCATGCCCAGAAATCTTCCGTCTCCCTCCTCGGGCGTGGTATACTCAGGATAGCTTGGGCATCCGATGATATAAACATCGTCTTCACCAACTCGATATTCCACTGTCCTGCTTCGTCCATAAGGTCAGAAACCAAGTGAACTAGCTAGTTCAGTTGACAACCTGCACACAAGTTTCATAGAAACAGTCCCTCGAAGCCATTTATCATGCCATATTTCCGTTGTTCTTCCACTGCCAATTCTCCTAATGAGCCCTTCTTTGAGTACATCTCGTCCTATTATGATTGCCTTCCATGTAGATGATGCACTCTTCGGGCAGTTTGCTTGTAATATGTCCCCCTCACCATAGTATCTAGCTCGTAGCACTCTCGCACACAAGCTTTGCGGTTTATCCAATAGCCTCCACGCTTGCTTAGCATGCATGGCATTATTGAAGAGGTTCGGAGGTCTCGAAACCCCATCCCTCCTTTGCTCTTCGGGATCGACATTTTCTCCCAAGATTGCCAATGCATGCCTTGTTTGTCAAGGGATCCAGCCCACCAACTTTGCCATGATGGCTATTATTTTCTTGCACAACCCCTTAGTGAGTTTGAAACAACTCATAGAGAAGGTAGGTAAAGCTTGGATCACTGACTTCAACAAGGCTTCCTTCGCTGCACTAGACATGAATTTTTGACACCATCATTGGACTCTCCTCTCGAGTTTTCCACTATATGCTGAAAGTGTTGCTCTGTAATTCGACCTGCTGCCGTAGGGAGGCCAAGATATTTTTCTGACAGAGCCTCTCGCTGGATCTGCAAGTTATTTCTTACCCCTGCTCTCCTTGATGCCCCCGTGTTTGGGCTGAAATAAATTGAGCTCTTTCAGTTGTTTACTCTCTGACCGGACCCTATCTCATATGCCTCCAGCACTTCATTGAGCCTCATTGCACTTCTTCCATCTGCCTTCATAAATACCAGACAATCATCCGCAAACAGCAAATGTGATATCCAAGGTGCCGTGAGACTTACACGGACACCCCGATCAATCCACCCACCATCATAGTTCTTAAGCATACTGGATAAACCTTCTCCACACAATAAGAAAATATATGAGGATATAGGGTCCCCCTTCCGGAATCCCCTCGATAGCTGAAAAGGTGCAAGCAACGCACCGTTCACCTTCACCTGGAAACTCACCGAGGTAACACACCGCATAACAAGTGAGATCCACTCCTCGGCGAAACCAAGTTGCTGCATAATCCCTTGTAGGTAAGGTCATTCCACCCGGTCGTAAGCCTTGATCATATCCAGCTTCACCGTACACCACCCTTGTTTGCCCCTCTTCCTCCTGGAGTGAACACATTCGTATGCCATCAACACGTTATCCGTAATGAGCCTTCCTGGCACAAATGCACTATGTTCTTCCGCAATAATATCATCAAGAATATCTCTCAACCTGTTCGCCAGTACCTTAGAGCAAATCTTGTAAATTACATTACAAAGAGAAATAGGTCTGTACTGTGTAATGTTCCTCGGAAATTTTACTTTTGGTATCAAATAGATCACTGTCTTGTTTATAACCTCCGGCATTAAACCCCC
The DNA here is from genome assembly GCA_021605145.1 of Aegilops bicornis. Classification (NCBI taxonomy): domain Eukaryota; kingdom Viridiplantae; phylum Streptophyta; class Magnoliopsida; order Poales; family Poaceae; genus Aegilops; species Aegilops bicornis. The sequence goes on from CM038674.1 coordinate 100,466,452, forward strand.
ATTAAGGAACTCCAAAACTGCACTAGTTACCTCCTCCTTCAGGACTGGCCAATGGCGCTGAAAAAAGCCCGCATTGAATCCATCAACACCCGGTGCCTTTGATGGTTTCATCGCAAAAAGCGCGGCATGTACTTCATCTGCTCTGAATGGCCGCAGTAAACGGTCATTCATCTGTTGGTTTACCTTCTTCGGTACATGATGCAATACTGCCTCAATATCAAGCTCCTGCTGAGCAGTATAAAGGTTAGTGTAGAAGTTATGTACCTCAGCTTGTATCTCCTCTATCGACTCACACACTCTCACATCTTCTGTTTCTAGAGATTGAATTCTGTTCTGCCTTCTTCTAGCCGATGCTTGTGTTAGGAGTAAGCACATTGTGTTAGGAGTCTGGTTGACCGAACTGTTGAAGTATAAAACAGTTTCGGAAGTATCGTGTGCGTCTAGGAATCGATCAGATAAGGGGATAGGAGAGTTTAAACCTGCTTATCAGGGTCACGTCGTGTTGGGCAAGTACGCAGCCGTGTTGGACGTGGAATTCGTTGTAAACCCCTATATAAAGCAAAGAATAGGAAGGAGGGCGATCGAGCCATCGTTGAATATCTTCTTCTGTAGTTTTTCCTCTCGTGAGTTCTTGTGCAGGTCGCGTACATACAGCAGGAAGCTGATTGACTTTCTCTAACAATTGGTATCAGAGCCTTGCTAGATCATCGATCACGAGAGAGCAATGGGCGACGACGATAGCAAGACCAAGCAGCTTGCGATGGGAGGCAGTTCGGCGGTGAAGAAAGAAACCTTACCCCCGACGACCTTCCCGCGGCTAGAGGGAGAGGACTATGCTATGTGGGAGATCAAGATGGAGTGCGCCATGGAGGCTCACGAAATCTGGGATGCGATCGATCCTGGAGGCGATGCATATAAGAAGGGAGGTACAGAATATAAGAAGGATCGGCAGGCCATGTCTGCGATCTACTCTGTCATCCCCAATGATGTAGCACGTCATGTATCCGGGAAGAATACAGCAGCAGAAGCCTGGGAGGTGATCAAGGAACTTCACCAAGGGCACAGCCGTGTTCGTGAGGCTCGTCTACAATCTCTGTTGAGGGATTATGAAAGTCTGAAGATGGATGAAAGTGAATCCGTGGATAAATTTGCCATGAGGGTGGTTGAGATCACCAGCTCCATCAAGGACCTTGGAGAGACTTTGACAGATATCGCGATTGTACGTCGCTTCCTCCGTGCTGCAGCACCACGATACATGCAGATTGTCACCTCAATCGAACAGTGCGTGGACCTGAAGACCTTGTCGGTCGCAGAACTCGTCGGGAGATTCAAAGCCCATGATGAGAGGATCAGGTTGAACTTCGGCGATCCGAAGGAAAGTGAAAATTTGTTCCTGACCAAGACGCAGTGGATGGAACTGTCAAACAACAAGAAAAACAAGGGGACATGAGCAAGCAAGCGGCAGTGGCAAGAAGGAATATCGGCTTAACCCGAAGAAATCAGAAGAAGAGGTTGAGGCCCCAGCCAAACCAAAGTTTGATCGGAAGAAAATGAAGTGCCATAACTGTGGAATTTTTGGACACTTTAAATCTGAATGTCGCAAGCCACCAAAGAAGGAAAAAGCTTTCCTAGCAAAGGGAGGTGATCATCAGCCTGAGATGCTGATGGTAGAGCTGTGCGAGCTCATGGAAGATGAGCAGATTGAAGAACGTCCAAAGCACAAGCTCGTGCCTAAAGAGGTTCAGGAAGAGAAAATACAGAGAAAGCTCACTGAATATGTGACACTTGTAGAGGATAAAGTGCATCTGCAGCAGAAGGAAAAGGTTGAAGCTGGTGGGAATGTCTGGTACTTGGACTCCGGAGCGAGTAATCACATGACCGGCGATATTGATCAATTTTCTGAGTTGAATACTTCAGTTGGAGGCACTGTAAAATTTGGAGATGCCTCGACCGTGCAGATTTGTGGTCGCGGAACCGTGTTATTTGAGACACGAAAGGGAGAACACAAGGTGCTGACGGATGTGTATTTCATCCCGAGACTGAAGAGTAGCATTATAAGTCTCGGCCAACTCGAAGAGCGCGGTTGCAAGATCGTCATTGAGGATGGCATGATGTTGGTGTTTGACCGTCAGCGTACACTGCTCGCACGGGTGAAGCGCTCAAGGAATCGCCTCTACATACTGAACCTTGATCGTGCCGACCCAGTTTGTTTGCTCACTGGTATGCAGGAGGATGCCTGGAGATGGCATGCACGCTATGGTCATCTGAATTTCCGAGCGTTGCGTACACTAGGGCAGAAGGAGATGGTGCATGGTCTACCAAGAATTGAGCATGTCGAGTAGCTTTGTGATGGTTGTCTTGTTGGGAAACAGAAGCGTAACCCGTTCCCCTATGAGGCAAATTTCAGAGCAAGCAAGGTTATGGACTTGATGCATGGTGATTTGTGTGGACCAATCACACCTGCTACCCCAGCTGGCAATCGATATTTTTTGCTCATTGTCGATGACTATAGCAGGTTCATGTGGATAGTGTTGTTGAAGACCAAAGATCAGGCTTTTGAAGCATTTAAAAAGGTCAAGGTTGCAGCCGAAGTAGAAGCTGAAGCACAGTTGAAAGCTCTCAGAACGGATAGAGGTGGTGAGTTCAGATCCAAGAGGTTCAATGCCTATTGTGAAGAACATGGCATTAGAAGGTATTTGACGGCTCCCTACACACCGCAGCAAAACGGCGTGGTAGAGAGAAGAAACCAAACGGTTGTAGCTATGGCACGGAGCATGTTAAAGAGTAAAAATATGCCCGGAAGATTTTGGGGGGAGGCTGTTACCACAGCAGTCTATTTGCTCAATCGAGCGCCCACCAAAAGTGTGATCGGAAAGACTCCGTACGAAGCATGGTGCGGGAGGAAACCTACTGTGGAACACTTGCGCACATTCGGTTGTGTAGCTCATGTAAAAACAGTAGGAGGTCACATTGGAAAGCTAGAAGACCGCAGCACACCGATGGTGTTGCTTGGATATGAGCCTGGATCAAAAGCATACCGAGTATATGACCCTCGTACAAGGATGCTAAGAGTAACTCGAGATGTTGTCTTTGAAGAAGCAAAAGCATGGAATTGGGATTCTGCAACTGAACCAGCTCCGCATTCTTCAGGTGATATATTTAAGGTGTTTTATGATCACCATGATGCAGGTCACGATGAGCACAATCATGACCATGGGGACAAAGGGGAAGTACCGAGCACGCCCGTTGTACAAGGCGGTGCTCCGGAGTTTGTGGATTTAGGCTCACCAACAACCCCTTCATCATTCATTGAGAGCGGCAGCAAAAGCCCCAGCACAGCTGCCATGGCAACAGAAAATGCTGCAATGGCAGGACATCCACATGAGGCTACAGATCTGACAGAACAAGGTGATGCAGAAGCAGCAAGCGAACCTCCTCGAGGACCGCCAACTCCAGTTCGGCTGCGCTCAATCGATGACATTTATGAAGCCACGAATCCACCAGCAACCAGGGGAAGAGGACGCAACAGAGGTCAGGTTGCGAGTAGAAGAAGTTCATCTGCAAGTTTAAGAGAAGAAATTGCAGAGCTCTGTTTTCTAGTTGCAGAGGAACCTGTATCATTTGAAGAAGCAAACCAGGAAGAAACTTGGAGGAAAGCAATGACAGAGGAGATGGACTCGATCATTGATAACAAGACTTGGTCCTTAACCAATCTTCCTGAAGGACACCGAGCTATAGGTCTGAAGTGGGTATTTAAAGAAAAGAAAAATTCAGAGGGATCGGTGATCAAGAACAAGGCTCGCCTTGTCGCGAAAGGATTTGTACAGCAACAAGGAGTGGACTTTGATGAGGTTTTTGCCCCAGTTGCGAGGATGGAATCTGTCCGCTGCTAATTGCAATTGCAGCTCAGAAAGCGTGGAAGCTACATCATATGGATGTCAAGTCGGCATTTTTGAATGGTGTGTTAGAGGAGGAAGTTTATGTAAAACAACCTCCAGGTTTCATCAAGGTGGGTAGTGAAGAAAAGGTGTTGAGACTCCACAAAGCTCTGTATGGTTTACATCAAGCTCCGAGAGCGTGGAACATTAAATTAAATGACACGCTGATATCTCTCGGATTTGAGAGGAGTCCATTTGAGCATGCTATGTACAAAGGGGGAAAGAAAAATCTCGCCTAATAGTTGGAGTATACGTGGATGACCTACTGATAACAGGAGAGGATGAGCAAGAATTGGCAAGGTTCAAACAGCAGATGAAGGACTTATTTAAGATGTCCGACCTGGGTTTATTGAGCTACTATCTAGGCATAGAAGTGCATCAAAAACCAGGGAGTATAACGCTATGTCAGGAGGCATACGCGAGAAAGATCCTAGAGATCAGTGGCATGACAGATTGCAATTCTGCTCAAACTCCTATGGAAGTTCGTCTCAAGCTGAGTAAGAGAAGTGAAGCCCCAGAAGTTGACTCAACAAAGTACCGTAGTATCGTGGGATGTTTACGGTACCTCGTACATACAAGGCCTGATTTGGCATATCCAGTGGGCATTGTGAGTCGCTTTATGGAGGCCCCGACATCTGAACATCTGGCTGCAGTAAAACACATATTGCGCTATGTGAAAGGAACACTCAATTTTGGGTGTAGCTATGTCAAGAAGAAAGGTGCAAAAGATGAGCAGCTCCATGGTTACAGTGATAGTGACATGGCGGGAGACGTGGACGATCGGAAGAGCACATACGGCGTTGCATTTTTCCTTGGACCAAACTTGGTCAGTTGGCTCTCACATAAGCAGAAGGTTGTAGCTCTTTCTTCTTGTGAGGCTGAATATATAGCAGCAGCGACAGCGGCGTGTCAGGGAGTTTGGCTTGGCGACTACTTGGTGATCTCCTAGACCAAGAACCAGAGAAGGTGCTATTGAAGATCGACAACAAATCTGCAATTTCCTTGTGCAAGAACCCTGTTCATCATGATAGAAGCAAGCATATAGATACAAGGTATCATTACATAAGGGACTGTGTGGAGGAAGGGAAGGTGGAAGTCGATCATGTATGCACTGAAGATCAGCTAGCTGACATCTTGACTAAATCTCTTGGAAAACAGAAATTTTTGGAGATGAGGAAGAGAATTGGAGTGGCAGCTGTGAAATGATAACACAACATGCTTAGGGGGGTAAATGTTAGGAGTAAGCACATTGTGTTAGGAGTCTGGTTGTAACCGAACTGTTGAAGTATAAAACAGTTTCGGAAGTATCGTGTGCGTCTAGGAATCGATCAGATAAGGGGATAGGAGAGTTTAAACCTGCTTATCAGGGTCACGTCGTGTTGGGCAAGTACGTGTGCCGTGTTGGACGTGAATTCGTTGTAAACCCCTATATAAAGCAAAGAATAGGAAGGAGGGCGATCGAGCCATCGTTGAATATCTTCTTCTGTAGTTTTTCCTCTCGTGAGTTCTTGTGCAGGTCGCCTACATACAGCAGGAAGCTGATTGATTTGCTCTAACAGCTTGGGCTTGAAAATACCCCATATTTCGGTCTCCTTCGTGCAGCCAATCCACACGTGATCGCTGCCGCGCCATAATCTCCTCCTTGTGGAGAAGATCATTTAGTTGTCTTGCTAATTCGCGCTCCCTCCTAGAAGTGCCACGGTACAGAGCATTAGACCGCTCGCGTTCAAATTCCTTTCGTACTTTCCGTATTTTCCTTCTAATATCTCCGAACTTCTTATTCTTCCAGTCACTAAGGTGGCCTTGCATATGCAATAATGTATCATGTAGACCTGCTAATCCACCCTGGACAACTCTCTGCTCCCAACCTTCCATAAAAGCTGCATCATATGATTCTTCCTTGTGCCATGCATCTTCGTATCTAAAAGGTTTTTGCCCACTGTCCTCGACATGCACCAACCTCCTTATCTTTGCCGAAACCACACAATGGTCTGACCTAGGCGATGGGATGTGTTTGACCGTCGTCACTTCATACAAATAAATGAACGCAGGATAGGCTAGAAAACGATCCAGCCTAACTTTCACGTTGTCCACTCCCTCCTGCATATTATCCCACGTGTATGGGACACCCGAGTATCCCAAGTCCTGGAACTGACAAAAATCAACCACTGGCCTGAAACCTTCCATCTGCCATTCAGCTCTATTGTTTGCACCAAAATATTGAGAGTTATCAAGGATTTCATTAAAATCACCCGCACAAAGCCACGGCAAGTCACACTGACCCCGCAACCAAAGTAGCAGGTCCCAACTCATAGTCCTCTCACTCCTTTTTGCCTTGGCATAAAAGCCAGTAAAATGCCATGTCTTCCGATCCCCTCCAATGTTTACAACTTTTACATCTATATGCTGCGAGGAAACATTGTTTACCGTCACATCAACTTCATGGGACCAGAACAAAGCCAAACCGCCACTTAAGCCTACACTGCTTTTTCCAACCGGGCTCGCACCCCCTTTCCATTAATTTTGCAATCAACGGAAATACAAAGTTCCAGAAATTCTCCAGGTAACAAACCCAAATTAAGACTGAAAGGGGAGGAGCGAGCTGGAGCATCGACAGGAAACCCACCGCAGGAAGACCCTAAAACGGATCAACTGCCATGGGACGAAAACCTGACGACACTAACTAGCCACTACCCTAACCACTAATCATAGTACGAAAACCTGAGAGGCTACACGCCTACTCAGGGACATAGAAAGATAATCTCCCAACATCACAGAACTTCCAGAACGGGCATCAAACCCCAGTGGACTCCTACACTGCTTACGGGCACACAACCGGCAAAATCCAACCTAGTAGTCAAATCACCTACTCTCTTCCCGTCGATCTTCGTTTCACTCACAAAGACCAACGCAGGCGCTTCCAATCTCACAATATTGTGAAGCTCTCGAACTGTCTCCGGGTTCCCAAGCCAGCGACAGTTCCATATTAAGCAACTCATTGATCTAGGCAGGACCGAGTCGCAGCCTCCGCCTCCTTGAATTTTTCAGCCTCCATTGCCTTTCTTTTCTTCTCCCTCGAGTCACTAGACAGCTCATCCCCACTCTGCCTTTTTTTTATCCAACGTTTGCTGATCAACAAGCATTAGCACCTTTCTTGTATTACTATCAGCCTGACCATTGCGATCATCCATATTCACCCTTCTGTACACTTGGCTATTGCCTCGTCCTCTATTCTCAAAACTGCAGTACCACGACCCATGTTTCCGCCTCCTCGTGCATTAAACTGATACAAAACATCTTTCACTTTGCCCTTAGCTGTTTTGTCCGGGGAGGTAACTTCTTCCCCCGTCTCTACTTCTTCCTCCTCATCCCATTCCTCTCCTACTTTCCCAGCTGCAAAAAATTGACCTTGATTCCTCGGTTGCGCACTCCCCCAGCTTCGTTTCTGATTCGTCATCCGGAGTGCTTCACTATAAGGGAGACGCCCGCACCTACACCAACTAGGGAGGAACTAGCCGTATTTCCCCCCCCCCCTTTTCCCCTGGCGACTCGCTAGGGTTCCCCACAGATCTGATGACCCCGGACGAAATTCTCACGCTAGATTGCTTGCAGAGTGATCCTTGCGTGATTCCACCAATCTCAGGCGCCCTAAGTAACACCGGCATGTCCAATGGGAGAGGAGGCCAGCGGCCGGACGCGGGCTGCTCTAGGGCTGGCGGCGGCGGCGAGGGAGTTGAGAACATACACGATCAGAAGGCAAATTTGGAGGACAGATTTGAAGGTCTGAAGTTACATGGTGAGGAAGAAGAAGAGCTAGATCTTGCTGGGGAAGTTGAAGAACTAATCAAGGAGACACGATGGATAGCGATCTTTAGGGTTCATACTCAGAAACCCTTTAGCCATGTAGCCCTGTTCAAGACGATGAGAAACGCCTGGACCCCGGCGCAGGGTGTAACGTTCAAAACTATGAACCCTAATCTGTTCTTGGCTCAGGTTATGTGTTTGGGAGACTGGAATCGGATCATGAATGGGGGCCCGTGGCTGTTCAGAGAATGTGCAGTAGTAATTGAGGAGTATGATGGCATCACAAACGCCAATGATTATAAATTAGATAGGATTCCGATGCAGGCAAGAATTACCGGATCCCGGATGGCTGATGAAGAAGAGGGAAGTAGCTGAAAAGATAGCTAGAAAGGTCGGAGTCCCACCGATCAAAGTTGTAGTTAATGAAGGCCGCTTAAACCCTACAAAGTATCTGCGGGTGAGGGTGTTTGTAATGCTCGATACGCCGTTGGTCCGTTTTGTGCCTTTAACTCTGAAGGAACTGAAGAAGTACCCGGTTGAATATGAGAAACTGCATGATTTCTGTTACTTCTGTGGTATGATGGGACATGTGGTGACTGAATGTGGAGATGGAATACATGCGGAGGAAGAATGTGAGTGGGGGGAATGGCTCTTAAAAAATTTTGAGTTTCAACCTGGTGGTGGAGGCCGAGGAGATTTTGGCCAAGGAGGTACAACATGGAGAGGAGGGGGAGTGTCGAGGGGAAGAGGAAATCCGGGTGACCCCAACCCAGAAGAAGGAAGAGAGATGAACATTGGCAGAGGTGCGGAGCATGGTATGCCGGTGCCAACAGCATGAAAAAGGTTGGTTGAATCGGATGGTACTTTCATTAAACCCGCCGAGGGGCCATCTTCCTCAACAGGTGTGGTGGCGGATCGAGTTTTGCAGCTAGAAGGGGCACCGAGTGTACAGGTGGATAAGAGCTTGATGACCACACCACAGAAGGTGCATGATCCAAAGAGGCAGAGAACGGCGGAAGGAGAAACTACGACTTCCACAGGAGGAAACAATGATACTGAAATGGGATCGGCGACCCCTCTCGAAGGTGATCGCCGGGCACAATGAAAACTCTATGTTGGAACTGTCGTGGTATGGCCAGCACCACGGCAGTTCGAGCGCTTCTGGACATTCAGAAGCAATGGGGCCCGGATGTGATTTTCCTGTCTGAGACACATCTGAATAAAGCAAAGGCGCGAAACCGATGAGGAAGCTGCGGATGGATAGGTTGGAAGTCTATGAGAGTGGATCATGCTAGTGGGGGTTCTTTGTTAACTTGGCGTAGCCAAGTTGTAATACAAACCCTGAGTGTACAAAAAAATTACATTGATGTAGCTATAGATGGTCCTGGAGAAGCTATGTGGAGATTGACTGGGTTCTATGGTGAGCCCAAGTGGGAGGACAAACATCTATCTTGGGATTATCTGAGATCCCTAAGGACACAGATGAATGGACCCTGGGTGGTCATTGGTGATTTTAATGAAATCTTATACTCCCATGAGAAAGAAGGAGGTGCTCCAAGACCAACCAAAATGATGCAAAACTTCAGAGATGCGCTGGTGGATTGCCAGCTAGATGATATGGGATATAAGGGCGAAATGTTTACATGGCGGTGGAGGAGACTGAAAGAAAGATTGGACAGAGGTATTTGCAATGGAGCTTTTCATGCACTATTCCCAGATGCAACTATTACCAATGCTGAACACTCAAAATCAGACCATCGTCCTTTGGTCTTGGACTTGGAAGGGGATAGTAGTGTTGTCCAGCACCCAACTGATGGAACCCGTCGTTTTGAGGCAAGATGGCTGCAGGAAAATGATGTTGCGCAACGGGTTACTGATGCCTGGGAGAAAACGAGTGACCAAGACTCGTTCGCGGCGCGAACATCAGCGGTACATAAGGAGCTGCACTCATGGGACCGGACGGTGTTGTGTGCACCGCAACGGCGTCTGAAGAAGCTTAAGGCGGAGTTGGAAAACTTGCGGTCGGGACCCCTTACTGACGAGGCGGCAGATCGGCAACGAGAAATTCTTATTCTCATTGAAGAAACTCTAGAAAAGGAGGAAATATATTGGGTGCAACGAAGCCGGGCCAACTGGCTGAAATATGGGGATCGGAACACAAGTTTCTTCAACAACTTCGCGACGGCCAGAAGAAGAAGGAATCAGATCCGGAAGCACCTTGGAGATGATGGTACACGGAATGAAGATGTAGTATCTATGGGCACCCTAATTTTTAATTACTTCAAGTCACTGTTTACTTCTGAAGTTGTACACCCAAACATGGATGTTTTGAATAAAGTGAAAACTAGAGTTTCCGACTATATGAATGAAGCACTGCTTGCACCTTATACGGCAGAGGAGGTGAAAAAAACACTTTTTAGTATCGGCGATCTTAAAGCGCCCGGTCCAGATGGATTGCATGCAATCTTCTATAAGAGGTTCTGGCCTCTGTTGGGAGAAGAACTAGTGACTGAGGTTTTAAACGCAGTGAATAGTGGAGTTATACCGGAAGGTTGGAATTCAACCACCATTGTGCTCATACCCAAGGTGGAAAATGCAGAGAAGATCTCTCAATACAGGCCTATAAGTCTCTGCAACGTGGTATATAAGGTGATCTCTAAACTCTTGGCTACAAAATTAAAGGTCTTCTTGCCTGACATTATCAGCGAGACGCAGAGCGCTTTTGTACCTGGGAGGATTATCACTGACAATGTTATCGTGGTGTATGAATGCCTACATACAATGAAGAAGAGGAAACAAGGGAAGAATGGCACGTGCGCTGTCAAGTTAGATATGCATAAGGCCTATGATCGAGTAGAATAGGTGTTTCTTAAAGCTATTTTGGGCAAACTTGGATTTGCAGAAAGATGGATTGACTTGATCATGGCTTGTGTGACCTCTGTTGAGTACAAGGTGAGATTTAACTCAAATGAAACTTCTCCTTTTAAACCGAACAGAGGACTCGGGCAGGTGGATCCTCTCTCCCCCTACCTCTTTTTATTATGCGCAGAGGGCTTGTCAGTGCTAATTGAACATGAAGAAGAACAGGGCAGGCTATTGGGGGTCTAGGTCTGTAGAGACTCCCCCAAAATATCACATTTGCTATTCGCTGACGACTCTTTAATCTTGATGAGAGCTGATTCTGCAAATGCACATTCACTCAAAAGTGTTCTGGATGATTATTGTTCAGCTTCAGGTCAAATGGTTAGTGTGACCAAATCCTCAATTTTTTTCAGTCCAAATACAGATGTTGAGGTTAAAGCCGAGGTATGTCAAGTGCTAGATATTATGACTGAATCATTGTCGGAGAAATACTTGGGGCTACCGGCTATGATAGGCGTAGACCAAACTGATTGCTTTTTCCACCTTATTGAGAGAATCCAGAAACTAATCAATGGATGGAAGGAGCGTACCCTTTCTTTTGGAAGAAAGGAGGCGTTAATTAAAGCGGTGGCACAAGCCATCCCTACGTATGCGATGAGTGTTTTCAAATTCCTAAAGAAAATTTGCAAAGGAATCACTGATGCAACATCGCAATACTGGTGGGGTGATGAGGATGATCATCGCAAAATGCATTGGGTAGCTTGGAGGAAGATGTGTGTACCGAAAGAAAAAGGTGGAATGGGGTTTAGAGATATCCATGCCTTCAACTTAGCACTTCTAGCAAAACAATGCTGGAGGTTGATTGAGAACTACGACTCGCTTTGTGCAAGAGTGTTGCGTGCTCGATACTATCCCACGGGTGATATCCTAAATTGCACTTTGAAGAAGGGTTCTTCCTTTCTATGGCAGAGCATATATGTAGGTATACAAACTTTCAAGAAAGGAAGCATCTGGCTTGTTGGGGACGGTACAAAGATTGATATCTGGGAAGACAGTTAGATACCAAACAGCCCAACGAGAAAGGTACTGACACGACGAGGCAATTGCATATTAACACATGTGAGCGACCTGATAGACCCTATATCAGGTGATTGGGATGAGCAGATTATCAGGGACAAATTTTGGGGAATAGATGCAGATCGCATACTACAGATACCTTTATCCCAATATGTCTTGGATGATGCTCTTGCATGGCACTTCACAAAAAATGGAGTATACAACGTTCGATCGGGCTACTACAGAGAATGGGAGGACCAATTAGGTTTGAAAATTGACGATGAGGCTGGGCAGTCGAGCACACCCGATCATCCGGTTTGGAAGAGGCTTTGGAATTTAAAGCTACCAGGGAAAGTTAAAATCTTCATCTGGCGGTGCTTGCATAACACCATTCCCTTCAAGTGCACACTTGCCAACAGACATATTCCTACAAGTGGACAGTGTCCAGTTTGCCAGCAAGGGGCGGAGGACATCAAACATGCGCTCTTCACTTGCACCCGTGCTAGGACGATTTGGTCTGAGTTGGGCCTAAAATCTGTGATAGATGAGGCGACCCCAATCGACAGATCCGGTGCGAGAGTACTGGAGTCTCTTTTATGCGATGACAAGTTTCAGCAAAAGTATATGGAGGTGATTGATATACCCAAAATTATAGCCTCCACCTGCTGGTATCTTTGGTGGCAGCGGAGGGAGTTGGTAAGAGGTGAACAAGTGCAAAACCCAGTACGCACGACAATGGCCATCCAGGCCTTGTCTCTGAATTTTGTCCGAGCGGCTGGGAAACCGAATCAATTGCCTCGTCAGAATGCTTGGAAGAAGCCACTGTCGGGGATGCAGGTACTGAACGTAGATGCTTCATTTGTGGAAGATGATTATACGGGATCCTGCGGAATGATAGTGAGAGATCATAACGGTGGATTTATAGCAGCAGCAATAACTCAGATGACTCATGTTGCGAATGTAGTAGCAGCTGAGGCCGAGGCTATGCACCAGGGTATCATGTTCATACGCGGCCTTGGATGTGAGAGCATTGTGATTCAATCTGATAGTTTGATCGTCGTGGAAGCATTGAGGATGAATGAAGGGTATGCTTTGGTGGCAGCGCCAATTCTTGAGGACTGCCGTAAGTTACTTGCAGATTTTGGAAAGGTCATTATCAAACATTGTAATAGAGAATCGAACATGGTTGCACACGAGCTTGCTAGCTATGGGAGGGGTAATCCACCGTCGGTGTGGTCGGATACTCCCCCCTCTTTCATTTTGAATGCCTTAGCAAAGGATGTAAGTTTATTATAAATTAATAAAGCAGCCATGAAGGCCTTCCCCTCAAAAAAAAAGGGAGACGCCCGCACTCATCTCTCGCTGCGGGTCTTGGGCAGTACAAATCTGAATGGCCCAGAACACCGCACGAGAAACAAAAGTACGGCAGATTTTCATACTGTATTTCCTAGAAGATTGTTTGTTGAGCCTTGGTTCGATACATCCCCCCTCAAAAACCGTATAAGGGTAGTATGGTCATTTGATCATAACGTATACCTATCTCCGTATGTGACATCATTTGATCATAATGTATACCCATCTCCGTATGTGACATCATTTGATCATAATGTATACCCATCTCCGTATGTGACATGTATACGTAGACATACACAGTCCGTCACACCCTTCCGTCATGGGCCTGGCCCATTTTTCTTTTCTATTTTTAACCTTCAAAAAATTAAGTGCAAGAGGTAGATTTGAACCCTAACTTCGTGGTTTTCTTCTTCCTGCTATAACCAATTGAGACAGCTTACGTGTTGTGCATTGTTACTCCCTCCAATCCTAATATTTAGTTTGTGCGTAACCCTGTTCACGCATACAAGCGAGTCCAAGCTTTGATTGATTTTGGAATGCTATTGCTGCTCTGCTTGATGGATTTGCAAAGCTCGTGGGAGGTGGGCGAGGTAAATATGCATACATGCCCATGGCTAGGAATTAGTAAAGCGGATTAAAGGGGCAGATTTACGGGGATTGGTTGCATGCCAAACAGGGAGAGGCTGGCTTTTCCTCCAAAAAAAAAGAAACAAGGAGAGGTGGGCGTGCAAATGCCCATTGGCTAGGATTTGGAATTCCAAGTCTCTACACCTAATGAAGCAGTTGGTGAATAGTCCGCCGGTTATTTTTCGTTGATTATTTTTCGTCTCACCACTTTCGTTGATTTTATTTCACTGGTTTTATTTCGTCTCTCTCCCACCTGCCTTTTCGCTTCACTACCCACATAAACCCATCAGATTAGTTACCATATAAAAAATAAATCACAATCAATCAAGTATTGATGGACCACTCACATAAACCCATCAGATTAGTTACCATATAAAAAATAAATCACAATCAATCAAATATTGATGGGATATTTTCTTATATTGATGTGATTTTCCTTTTCTTATCATCAATCATCTCTACAGCCTAAAAAATGTGTAGCTTTCCTTTTCCTGTCAACCGACCGCATCCCGTCTCCCTACGTCCGCCCTCGTTGCTCTGCCTCCCGCATGAAAAAAAAACCTCTCGTTTGACCTCCCCCAAACCCCGCACGATGGAAAAACCCAGCCGCCTGCTTCCCCTCCTCTCGACCGCTCCATACGTCCAGATCGCAGCCCCATCCCCATCCTCCTCTCACGTCATGACGGCCGATGGACTGCCGCCACCACCCTCCTACTCTCTCGCCATCGCCGTCCTCCCGCTCGCGCGCCGCCGCCGTCGCCATCAATCTCGGCGAAGGCGCCGTTGCTGCTATGTCGCCTCCTTTCCCCATCCAAGCCTGACCATGGCAACGGCGCCCTCTCATGTGTCCCGCGGTGAGGTTTGGGGAAGCGCGACCACAATCCAGTAGGTATCTCACCGCGGACCCGTCGGCTGGGACGGGTGTTGCCTCCGTTGCGAATGGGGTCGAAGGGAGGGACTACTCGTCGTCAAGGTCGGCGAGGCAGCGGCCGATTGGGAGCCTGGTTGTGAACATGGGAGTTCGTCCCCATGGAGGCGGCGGTCGTGGAGATTGGATGTGAAGCAACCCCACTTGCCGGTGGTGGAGGCTTGCCGTCCATGTGCTCCTTTCTTCTCCCGGTATCCCCATTCCTTGCCTCCCATTACAAAAGCAAGCATGAATGAGAGCAGGGGCTGGTTTTCATCAATTCATTTCTCATATTTTTAGTTGCTTTTTTGAGATTATACAAGATGCTCCCGATCTGTTTTGTCAAATTACTTGGATCGTCTTATGGAATTGACAACCATCGTATTTTTTCACCTCATGTTATTTCTTAATCCTTGTCCCACTAGGCATCCACTACATGTTTGGGAATGACGTGATGTTGAGGCGGCTAGGAGAAGCTCAGCAGCCAGATCAAGGGCTATCGAGATGGATCTGGGAGCCAAGCAGTAGTTCTTCTGTTAAATTTTGGTTATTATCTTTTCTATTGTTACGATTGTGGGATGGTTGATTTTGACTCGGTGTAACATTTGCATTTGTTTCCCCAGCTTGTTGGCATAGATGCGTGGCGCTGCGGCAACTAATCAAGAGCGAGGGCAGTGCACATCAGAGCTACGCTGAATGTAGCGAGCCAACCACGAATTGGGTATGTTCACACGAGGGATGGGAGAGGAGAGGAACATTAACATTTTTCATGATTTGGATGAAAATTTCAGTTCGTAGTTTCTCTGTACGTGGCAACACACTAGCGGTACTCATGGGCTTAGGATGACAGTAGCGCCAACAGAATCAGTAGGTTGGATGGGAAGGCGGTTGTTGCCCTTGTCCCTTGGTGCTAACCTACCATGGCGGCCTCACTAACTTTCTCATTGCAAATACGAGTTCATGGGGTCGCGAGTTGCTGCAGATTTGTTTTTATCACTTTCTACAATATTTATTGATGTATCCCTAACTCATCGAGTCATTTTTAGCTTCGGTTTCCCATATACGCCTGCCTAAATATCCCATGGTCAGAATATTTGCATGGTTAGTAGAACTTGTCCCTTTCTTTCGTATTCAGTGATGGATGAAAAGTCAGAAATGACAATTCCTCTTATTCAATTCGAACTAATGTTTAGTATTTTATATTGACGATAGAAATAATTTTATCCGCTTGATTTAAGAAGTGCACATAGGTAGGTCAACATGTTTTGTAGCTCTTTCAGATGTAAAAGCATATGTTGCATAAGAAATTATTATCTTCGAAGCATACTCACATTTCACTAACAAATAGGGGGAGGTTCAGACTTCAGAGCAATGATAACAAGGTTTGTTCCTCACTCTTTTGTTGGAATTTTAGTTCCAAGTTAACATGATTTCTTATCCGCTTTCATAAGTCATGCATTTGCTTAATTAGGTGATAAGTAGAGCAAAAAAAATTGATCATGTTATTGTGGGGTTTGTTTAAACTCCAGCATAAGGAATTCTGGTTTAAGAAAAAAGACTTTTGGTTTGGCTTCTTTAATTACAAATTGATTGCAGCATCGTGTTAGTATGTAATTTCTCACATCTGGTTATAATATTTGTGAAGACGTGCATTGCACGTGCACTTGGAAGCGGGCCCGTTGCCCGCGCCGGGACGGCGCCGACACCGACCCGGGCCACCTCCTCCACGTATTCTTGGAGCTGTGGCTAAACAATTTACATGAAATTAATTCCCTCAGTTCTAGTGGCAAATATAATACACATAATCCATATTGTTATGCACTAGCGTGTGTGTGTGAAATAGATGAATTATGATCCCGTACCCAATAAGATGGATATGTGTGTGTGTGTTAGAGAGAGGGAGAGGGGGAGAGAGAGTGAGGAAGAGGGAGGGAGAGTGTGTGTGTGTGTGAGGATTTCATGGTAAAAAAGGTCGCCAATGTCGTAATATTGAACTCTTAAAATTAATGTGGCCCCGTTGCAACGCACGAGCATTCTTCTAGTCAGATTTAATACGAAAGGTTGCCAGTGAGACAGATTACCGGCGGCAGATCTGGAAAGGATCGCTAGAAAATGGAAAGGGGCAGAGTAATACGCAAAAAGATTTAAAAAGATTATGTGCAGACTAAATAGAATCAGTGGGAGTACTTCTTTTATTTTTCTTGTTGTGCATCTTCTCAGTCTAGTGTTTTTTCAATGGCATTTTTTCTTCGGTTTATTTTTTAGTTTTCTTTACTTTTTCTTCTTTTTCTTAGTCTTTTTCATTTGCTTAAATCCATGAATATTGTCTTAAATTTTTTATTTTTTTTAAATCCATGAACTTTAAATGGCCTTTTTTTTCATGGCCTTGTACAATCAATTCAAGGCATAATGCTAAGTGGTTTTGGTTTTCGATAATTTTTTCATTTTCTGAAGTTTTCTCGTTAAAAATTTACTGAAAATGGCCGGACGTGTCACAACTTGCATACAATGTCGGAAACCATTCAAACCTGGCATGGATGCTTAACATGGACACGCCCACCTACTTGTAAAAGTTGGGGTTATTTGAAGAATGTCCAAAACTACATATGTCCAGGTGTTCGGATTGGCCGTAAAGCTCCCTCTAAGAGCACATTGTTTTCTCGAAATTCTTGAAATGACCCTAATTTTTCAACCAGTTTCTATGACAAATTCAAGGCACCATGCTAAGTTGTTTGAATTTTGGACAATTCTTACCTTTTCTGGAGTTTACTCAGTGAAAAACGGTCGATAAATGGCCGGACGTGACACAACTTGCATACGATATCAGAATTCATTCAAACCTAACATGGATGCCTATCATGGGCATCCCAATTACTAAAAAAGGTCGGGGTAATTTTATGCATGTACAAAAATAGACCAGGTTCGACGGAGTTTGTCTAGATATGCCACACGGCTTCGTCTAAGAGCATATTGTTTCTCGACATCATTGAAATGACCTCAATTATTTTTCATGGGCTTGCATGACCAATTCAAGGCACCATTCCAAGTTATTTGCTTTCCCATAATTTTTTTTTGGACTTTTCTCGGTCAAAAAAGACCGAAAATGGACGAACGTGTCGTAACTTACATACGTTGTCGGAAATCGTTCAGAACTGACACGGATGACTACAATGGGCATGCCAACCTGCTTGCAAAAGTTGGAGTCATTTTAAGGATGTCCAAAAATAGATAATGTTCCACATGTGGTGTCCCGGTAGGCGAGAAAGCTCCATTTGAGAGCACGTTGTTTCTCGACATCCGTCAACTGGATTCATTTTTTTTCATCGCCTTATATGACCAATTCAAAGCACCCTGCCAAGTTGTTTGGGTTTTTAGACAACTTTTGCATTTTCTAGAGTTTTTTTAATAAAAAAGCCGATAAATGACCGGACATGTCGCAACTTGCATACAATATCGGAAATCATTCAAACCTATCATGGATGCCTATGATGGGCATGCCCGCTGTCCTGCAAAAGTTGGATTATTTCATGGATGTCCAAAACCAGACCATATTCAATGGAGGGTGTCCAGATATGCTAGAAGGCTCTGGCTGAGAGCACATTGCCTCTCGGCATCCTTGAAATATTCCTAATTTTTTCCATGGCCATGTATGCCCAATTCTAGGCACCATGCGCATTTGTTTTGGTTTTTGACAAGTTTCACATCTTCTGGAGATTTCCTGGTGAAAAAAGATCGATAAATGGCCAGACGTGTCGCAACGTGCATATGGTGTTGGAAATCGTTCAAACCTGACATGGATGCCTACCATGGGCATTCCCACCTGCCTGCAGAAGTTAGGGTCAGTCCTGAGTGTCGTGGGTGCAAGTCGACAATGGTGTATGGGAGTACGAATTAGAGGGCGGAGCCTAGCTACGGCGCATTTGTTACACTCGGACTTACGAGTTTGGGCCCCTGGCGGTGGAGGTAAGGACCCTACGTCCCGGTGCTCTGGAGCTGTATGATTGAGTGTATGTTTACAGAAGATGCGAACCCCTGTCACGGAGCAGGGGGGCTTATATAGAGTTCTCGCTCGCCCCATGAATGCCACCGTTTGCCAGGGGTTAAGGAGGAGTTCAAGGGCGCCAATTTCTGGTAACGGGCGCACTAATTACAATTGACGCGGACGGCCGCACTTCCTAACTGTTGGGATCTCGGGGGGCCTCCTAGTCTTCTCTATTCGAGTGTCGACAACTCCTCCAAGTGAAGTGGTCCGGTCGAGTGGAGTGTTGACTTCTGAGTGGTTAGAGACTTCGAGTTACCGTCGGGTTGCACGGTATTTGAATGCTGGTCTGGCCCTGGAGTCCAAAGTCAGGTGGTGTTTGGTGTCCCAGGGTAAGGTATGTTGGTCAGGCATGTCATCCTATCCTTAGTACATGTTCCCATCACTGAGATTTACAAAAAAAAGACCATGTGCAACGGAAGGCGAGAATGGTCCGTTTGAAATCAAGTTGTTTTTCGACATCCGTCAAATGACCCCAATTTTTTCCCACCAATTTGACATGGGTCTACGGTAAAAGAAAAGCCACAAATGGTCTGTTTGAAATCAAGTTGTTTTTTGACATTCGTGGGGCCTTGGTTAGGCAATCAATTCGTGGGGCCCTTTTCTGGCAATCAATCTGTCAAATGACCCCTAATTTGTCGTGGTCGGTCTATGTAAAAAACATGAATTGATTGCCTTAAAAGAAAGAGGTAAATACACCGTTGGTGCTTGAAATTGTCACGGATGTTCGGTTTAGTGTCTAAACCTGAAAAATACATTAAACTAGTTCCATAACTTGGCATGAGCGTGCAAATACAGTTCAAATCTCTTCTGCATACGCACACGATGCTGACAAGGCATTCCGGCGTGGCATGGGGCCCACTGTCAGCTACTGAATGGCAGGGCATGCGGCCTATTTTTTGGAAAACCCCTTAAAACTATTTTCTTAGAAATAGGACCTCACAGATAAAGGGCTGAAATAAAACTGAAAGCTAGACTGATAGGGAATCGAACGAGTGAACTACTATTAGCTCGCGGCTAGCCAGTCGACCGCAACACAGTTGTATAGTCAAAACTGGATTCATGACCATTATGTACACTAGGCGAAACAACATAAATTAAAGGAATTTAATAATCCAGCAAAAAATAGTGTCGGGTCTGTGATCCAAACATCCGACAAAATGTTATATATCAGCCTTGGATACCACTTCTACCAAAAAGGTCTCATGTTTCTAAAGTATAATTAATATTTATGACTATACACAAAACACGATTTCAAAAAGAATTTAAATTTTACATGTCATTTTAAAAATAATTCATGTGTTATTTTAAAATATATACATACAATTTAAATATTTACAAATTATAAAAATGTCTATTTTATTCAAATATTATTCATGTGAGGATCTGCAATCTGAGGGCGCACTAGGTTCACTTTTTTTTAAACACGCAAACTTTTATATATTATATAAAAATTTTAAAACAACACCTTTTTTTCTTAAAGTATGAACACTTTAATGTACTACATAAATATTTTATTTATAACGTGGAAATGTTGAGAATTATATGGGAATTTATTTAAATATACAAAACTTTCTTAAATTACTTTAATGTTTCATTAAAATGTGAGCACTTTTAAAAATTATAAAATTAATTTCATTTAATATTTAACATTTATATTTTTAAATCATTTGTGGAGATATTTTATTAAATCATATGAATTTTTAATGTACTTTAATTTAATTATATATATATATATCATTTATAACACACAATTATAATTTACATAGTTTTACAAAAACTGGAAAAAACTGAAATGTTGAAAATGGTCCATTTTACCCACACGAGCGCATTATGTTATATAAAGAGAAACTTATCCTTTGTAAAATTACATGTTCTTGGTTGGAGTGGTATTTGTGGCCGCTATATAGTATTAGGGTGCAGGTTCAAATAATTGACCCGGCACTATTTTTGATCGAATAAATTAATTTGTTTACGTTGTTCAACCTGCTCTATAAAAAGCGTGTGAATATATATATGACAAGAAATTTCACCTTGTCTGCTGGTTAGCCACTCCCACATGAAGGTACAGGTAACAGGTTCGATCCCTCACCACAAGCGTGTGAATATATATTTGTTTCTCACCGAGGTCTTTTATGTAAGGAGAAAACAATTCCAGGGTTTTTTCCACATAAACCAGGACACTTGGGGTGCCTCGTCAAGGCCGTGGACGTATACATATAAGATGTGAACCGTATTTGCACGTCCATGCCAAATTATGGAACCAGTTCAATGTGTTTTTCAAGTTCAGGCACTAAAGTGCACATTCGTGGCAAGTTCAAGCACCAGTGGTGTAATTACCTCTAAAAGAAAGGCCTCACGAATGGAGCGGTTGTGATTTCATTTCCTCTCCGACTTTCATGGCATGCAATCAACGGCAAAGACCCGAAAATAAATAACGCATGCAGTTGAGAGTTCTGCGGGAGAAAAAAATCATTGTTGGGAGTTCTGCGGGAGAAAAAAAATCATTCTCGGATGAGATGGAAAGAAATCCCATGTATGCAGGGAGATAATTAAGGAGACCGCGGGCCGTGCTTAAAGTAGGAAATAAATCACTAGCCGGTTAAATCGTGTGTGACATCCCATGTAGTTAGCGCCTGATTAGTGCGATTTGGAGCCTGTGCAGTCGCTCACTCCCCTCACTGACGGGCCCATTTTTATTAAAGAAGAGAAAAAAAAGTATAAAGGACACAACAAATAAGGTGTTCTGTTGGTCTCTAGTTCGAATCATGTTGCACGCATATTCTTTTTCTTTTTTTTTTGAAACAAAGCATATTCTTTTTCTAATCTTAATAGAAGAGTAAAAAGAGCGTAAATGGGACGGCCCATGGCGAGGTGGAAAGGTCGTGTACCTGCGCGCATACAACGTAGTTCTAAAAAAGACCATCCTAACCTTTGTTACGAAGGGGTATGAGTTAATCGCAGCATTGATGTGCTTAAGGGGGGTGTATCGAGCAGAAGTGTTGTTTTTTTTGGTTCTCCTTTTGACCCCTTTACTTGTGCACGAGCAGTCAGAGCCACGCGCCGCGGCCATGCATGGCAGGGCAAAGGAGGGAAGCCGGAGAGAAGCCGAAGGCTCGAGACGAACAGGGCAACATCAGGGACCAAGGCCACAAAGCGCAAACGGGCGAAGCAGGTTGCCCCGGCAAGACACTTGCCGGGGGCTGCCTCCGCAGCCCCGGCAAGCCCCTTGCCGGGGCAGCTCGCCCACGCTGGCAGAGCGAGCCACCCTTGAACTCACGACCTCCAATGTCAACAACCACGTTGGACCAGGGCTCGGGAGGCACCTCCATGGTGGCATGCAGATCTTTGTGAAGACATAGAGTGCTCAAGATCAGATGAGGGTTGAGAAGCAACGATCCTCACCAAGATCCTTACCAAAGGAATCCACAAGACCCCATGCAAGATCCTTGCCGGGGACGCCAGCGCGCCGCGGCAGGACCCTTGCCGGGCCACCCAACAAGACCCTTGCCAGAGGCGACAGAAGGGCCACCGCTAGCCCCGCACCAGCCAACTCTTCGCCGCCGTTCGCATGCAGCTACCACAACCAGCTGGGCAGGCACCTGCGTCATGCAGCTTCCAGGCCAACTCAGCACACACCTGCGTGGCGGTATGCAGATCTTCATGGAGGCTCCACCACCGTGCCACCTCAGCTACTTGCCTGCCTACATGGCACCGCATGCATCACTAGTCAGGGCGCGTGTCGAAGCGAGGAGGAGTGGCGACGGACGGGACGGGCCTCGCTCCCGTGCCCGATAAAGTGAAGGGACACCTAAGCCATGAATTAAATGCATCTTGTCCTGTAATACGAGCGATAAGCTCGCAACACTGTAGGCCTTTCCACCTCATGTGTGCCACTGTGGCGACCCCTTCGCCTATAAAAGGAGGCCCGTGGCATATAGGGAAAGGATTCGGCTCTTTCGAACCACGCAGCACCCGTAGCTAGTTCGAGAGCTCAAGAACACTCAATACATCCAGGAACCAGGACTAGGGTTTTACGCATCCTTGCGGCCTGAACCTGGGTAAACGATCCCTTTGTCGATTACTAATCCTGCTCTTCTCACGACCCCGCGCCCCGCAACCGTAGTAGGGATTCTAGTGATCCCATAAGTGTCGTTTCCCACCGACATCTTTGGCGCGCCAGGTAGGGGGCGTGCAATTGTGAGAATCTGGTCTAGCAGTTGACCTAGTTGTTCCTCATCGCCATGGCTCCTAAGAAAAAGATGGCCATGGCGATCGGTTCGTCCGGGACCGGATTGCCAGTACCGGTGCGGACCAGTAGCGGGCCAGTCGCGGAGAGAACCCGTGGCGCGGCCCGCGAACATCCACATCACCCTGGCGGTCCAGGCCTGGCGAGTGGCGTCGTTCGCGCGCCAGGCGACGAGCCACCAGTCGCGGGCTCCAGAGACGGAGTCGGGCCCCCCGCAGGCGGCGCGGGGCCCTCCAGGGGCGCTGCCATCCCGCCAGATGGCGGCGCGGCGGCCTCCAAGACACCAACACCGGTGCCCATGGTGCGCTCTTCTCAGGTTGTGCGTGACGAGCAGCGCCGCCCTGCTGGAGACCCTGGGCGCCGTCCTGGGAAGAGTCCCATGCGCCCTTCGCATGATGAGGAAGGCCAGCATGAGCGCCGATCGAGGTGCAGACGGGATGGGGAACGGCTGCGGGGCCGTGACTCGGCTTCTTCTAACGTGGTTAGAAGTCGAGGCGCATCGCAGTCCACCCAGCTTTCGCCGCCACCCACTTCAGCTGAGGGAGTCCTGGATTAGGGGGTGTCCGGATAGCCGAACTATAACCGTTGGCCGGACTCCTGGACTATGAAGATACAAGATTGAAGACTTCGTCCCGTGTCCGGATGGGACTTTCCTTGGCGTGGAAGGCAAGCTTGGCGATACGCATATGTGGATCTCCTACCATTGTAACCGACTCTGTGTAACCCTAACCCCATCTGGTGTCTATATAAACCGGAGGGTTTTAGTCCGTAGGACGAACAACAAACATACCATAGGCTAGCTTCTAGGGTTTAGCCTCTCTGATCTCGTGGTAGATCCACTCTTGTACTACCCATATCATCAATATTAATCAAGAAGGAGTAGGGTTTTACCTCCATCGAGAGGGCCCGAACCTGGATAAAAACATCGTGTCCCTTGTCTCATGTTACCATCCGCCTAGACGCACAGTTCGGGACCCCCTACCCGAGATCTGCCGGTTTTGACACCGACATTGGTGCTTTCATTGAGAGTTCCTCTGTGTCGTCATCCTTAGGACCGATGGCTCCTCCGATCGTCAACGACGATGCGGTCCAGGATGAGACTTTTCTCCCCGGACAGATCTTCGTATTCGGCGGCTTTGCACTGCGGGCCAATTCACTTGGTCATCTGGAGCAGATCGAAGCTACGCCCCGCCATCGTGTCAGATTTGGGAGTTTGAACTACACGACCGACATCCGCGGAGACTTGATCTTCGACGGATTCGAGCCACAGCCAAGCGCCAAGACTGTCTCGAGATAGGCACGATCTAGCTCTGCCACAGAACAGTGCCCTGGAGGCCACACCAGCGTCCGCTCCGACCCTTAGCTCGGAGCCGACTCCGCCGATCGAGGACGAGTGGTTGGACACCGCCTCGGGGGCTAAGATCTCTATGACGGTTGAGCCGAACTCCATCCCCGTCCTTTGCGAAGACCGTGACTCCAAGGTGCCGGACTCCGAACCCTCCGCGCCCCTGCCAATCGAATCCAATTGGGCGCCGGTTATGGAGTTCATCATCGCGGACATCTTTCAAGACTCGCCTGCTTGCGACATCCTGAATTCACTAAAGTCTCTCTCTTTATCAGAGAGCCCTGGCGAACTACGGTCGTGAAGGTTGGGATTCGGACGACGAAGAAATTCAACACCCACCCACCACCCACTTTGTAGCCACTGTCGAAAGCTTAAACGACGTGCTCGATTTCGACTCCGAAGACATCGACGGTCTGGACGACGATGTAAGAAACAACCATGAACCAGCACCTATAGGATACTGGACAGCCACCTCATCCCACGATGTATACATGGTGGATACACCTAAAGGAAGTGACAACGAGGAACAACGGGACACTACGAAGGATAAATCCCTCAAAAAGCAGTCAAAACGGCAACATAAACGCCGCACCAAGTCCTACCTCGACAAAGATGGCAGCCACACAGACCCAACCGTAGAGCAGGGCGAACCGGTGGACGACGAACATGCTATCGAGCAACCGTCTGAACAGGACAACTTGGATAAACAACTCGTCCCCGGCGAAGATAACAGTCCGGACGATCTCACGCCGGACAAATTGTTGGAGCAGAAGAACCTCCACAAAAAGCTCGTCGCCACTATGCGTAGCCTGAAAAAGCAGAAGCGAAAGCTCAAAACAGCGGAAGATGCACTCAGAATCAGATGGAGCAAAGTACTCAACACCACGGAGAAATACGGCGACAGTCGCCAAACAAAGAGCTACCCGAAGCGCAAATTACTTCCCGAATTCGATGAGGAGGCCGTAGAGCCCCCACAATCAAAGAACAAAGAGGCCGCCCGGTCGAATAGACGACCACATGGCAAACATGGAGCGGCAAGCGGCGCCGCACACAAGCCGGCACGCGATTCGCATAAGGATTCGCATCAAAAGGATGGCCCCGTTAGGTCCATCTATGGGCCGAGAAAGCAAGCTCTTCCAAGCAATGCAACACGCCAAATATCCGAACATCACGACACACCCAAATATAGGGGTGCCGCACACCCCTGTGTTTCACCGATGAGGTGCCGGATCACGAATTCCCAGGATTCAAACCCGTAAACATAGAGGCATACGACGGAACAACAGACCACAGAGTCTGGATTGAGGATTACATCCTCCACATACACATGGCTAGAGGAGATGATCTCCACGCCAAAAATATTTACCGTCAAGCTCAAAGGGCCAGCCCGGCATTGGCTCAAAAGCCTCCCTGAAAATACCATTGGAAGTTGGGAAGAGCTCGAGGATGCTTTTCGGGCAAATTTTCAAGGGACTTATGTCCGCCCTCCGGATGCAGACGATTTAAGTCACAAAACTCAACAACCCGGAGAGTCAGCCCGCAAATTCTGGAACTGGTTCCTCACCAAAAAGAACCAAATAGTCGACTGTCCGGACGCCGAAGCCTTAGCAGCTTTCAAACACAACGTCCGAGATGAATGGCTTACCAGACATCTCGGCCAGGAGAAGTCGAGGAGAATGGCTGCATTAACAAGCCTCATGACCCGCCTTTGCGCGGGAGAGGATAGTTGGCTGGCAAGATGCAGTACCAGCGACCCAAGTACATCCGAAGTCGGGGATGGAAATGGAAAACCATGACGCAGCAAGGACCAGCGCCGGACAAAGGGAAACAGCCCGAAGAGCACGACAGTCATCGCCGGATTCAGAAGCTCCCGGCAGAATCATAAAAAACTGCCCCTCAAGGATAACAGCGACGAGCTATCCAACTTAAACAAAATCTTGGACAAAATATGCCAAATCCACAGCACTCCCGGGAAGCCTGCAAACCATACCCACAGAGATTGCGTGGTCTTTAAGCAGTCCGGCAAACTCAATGCTGAACACAAGGGGCTCGATACACCAAGCGAGGACGATGACGAACCCCACAGGCAGAGCACCGGAAAACAAAAGAATTTCCCACATGAAGTCAAAACAGTGAACTCACTTCAAGTGACAAAAGGGAAAAACAGAGCGGCACCCATAGAAACACGCGCCACACGGTCTATCCCAGCAGAGTCCCAACGTTGGTTGTCAAAACCAATCACCTTCGATCATCAAGATTATTCCGGAAGTATCCGGAACGCGGGATGGACTGCCTTGATATTAGATCCTATAATCGACGGACTCCAATTTACACAAGTCCTAATTGATGGAGGTAGCAATCTAAACCTGCTATATCAGGACACAATCCGCAAAATGGGGATAAACCCAACCAAAATTCGCCATAGCAACACCTCCTTCAAAGGGGTAATGCCAGGCCTATATGCCCATTGTACGTGCTCGTGTTCGGCTCACCCGACAACTTCCGCCGCAAAAAGTTAACCTTCCATATCGCCCCATTCGAAAGTAGCTATCAAGTACTACTGGGACGTGAAGCTTTCGCCCGCTTTAACGCAATACCGCATTATGCATCTCTTACACTTAAAATGCCCGGTCCACGCGGCATCATCTTATTAAAAGGGAGTATCAAGTGTTACTCGAGAACGGAAGAACGTGAAACTGCCTTGACAGCCCCGCACTAATCCGGCTCCGCTAATCAAAGCACCTGAATAGGTCATTCGGACCCCGGACATGGCTAGACGAGTCCGGCGTAAACATATAAACCTAGTAGCGGCATACCCCCGTACAAGGGGCTGCACGCATGTACAACAAGAGATAATAAAGCTCAATTTTATTCACTTTTCGAACCGTAATCTGTTTATTTAATATAAAGTACATTTTTCGCACGATCTTTTTTCTTTTCAACTAAGTTCTTCTCTTTTACAGATGAACATCGTGCTACACCCGTCCAGGACATGGCACAACGGAGACACAGGCGCAGACGTGCAGTAGGGACCCGTTGCAAGGATTCTTTTCAGATTAAGACCCTGCGTAAACCTTTTTTACTGTCTCTTGTTGATACACATCCCCCGGTTTCTTGCTATAACCGAGGAGGAGGCTGGCGTTTTGGCATTTCCCGCACCAGAATTTTTGCGCGTGCACTGACACCGGGGCTTGGGCATTATTCTGCCCGTTTTCATAAAGACCGAATACCTTAGGGAGTGTTCGGCGTCTCGAGTTAGGCCTTATATGCATCAGCTCCGAATCATGTCTTTGGTCAAATATTGGGTTTTCACGGCTCCTGTGTTTTGCTGCCTTACGTTCCGTTCTATTGGCTAACGCGGCACCAGGAGAACTATTGTGATTGTGCCCCGGTTCGGCCAGGTGAGCACCTCAGTAGAGAAAG
Organism: Aegilops bicornis; assembly: GCA_021605145.1. Lineage (NCBI taxonomy): Eukaryota > Viridiplantae > Streptophyta > Magnoliopsida > Poales > Poaceae > Aegilops > Aegilops bicornis. Next base: position 100,494,055 of record CM038674.1, read on the forward strand.
CCGAAAACTGACTGTCATGATATAGCGTGAGACTGGTCAACCACTCGATGACCCACCGGAATGTTTAGAATTCCCCGCATTAACGAAGGACCGCTTTCCGGTCACGCACATACGCCGCCGAATTCGAGAGCGCGGTGCCCCTAGGGGCTATATAGTAGCCCCACCATCGAACTCCTATGGCTAAGTGAAAGTGATAAAGCATTATAGTCCGGTTGCCTAGTTTGCTACGCTTATCACCTCCTTTACAGGACCAAGACGTTGGATTAAGTGTGAAAATGCGCTTTTTGCAAACACCCCCGCACTATGTGCGTGGGGGTAGCCGATGACTGCCATATTTCAGGTTATATACACATATACATCAACGGCCGCACAGGAGGTGTTTTAATACTTGAACGCACAAGTATAAAAAGCTCTTATATTATATTGAAACATTGTTTTCACAAATCATACATGTCATTAAAACATAATATCCTTCGAGCACTGCGTCTCTATTAAACGAGCGCCTTTGCGTGACTTCCTCAAAATAGTGCTCGGCAGGTACTCGGCTTCTGTCCGAATCTTGGGATGCAACGTCGGTGGCCTTCATCTCTGCCCAGTATCTCTTGACACGGGCAAGAGCCATCCACGCACCCTCTATGCATGCTGACCGCTTCTTTGCATCGATATGCAGCACCGCACCAAGAACTGTTGCACCAAGCCAAAATAACTCCTCCGCACCCCACAGCCGGTCCAATTGAGCGTACTTAGGATCCGTGAATTTCCTCCGCATCAGAAAGGGCTTTCCAGCCGCAATATCTCCAGCCTGACGTAGCTCCTCCTTCATAGCTCTCATCGCAGAGCGAGTATCCTTGGCCTCGGTGGCGGCCTTTTTCAGGTCCTCTTGTTTCGCTCGATCTTCTTTTTCAAGAAGCTCGCAATGGTCAGTAGCATTCTTCAATTGCACGGCCATCTCGGCCATTTCTTTCTTGCTTCAGCAGTGAGCAGCCTGTTCGGATTTTAGCTCTACGGCCGCCTTTAAGGCAGCCGCATCACTTTTTCTGGCTTGCTCCTTGGCTCGGACGAGCTCCGCCCGAAGGTTCTCCATAGCAGCGGCACCATCTGCATTAAGCATACATGTTGTAAGGCATGGGCGTCAAGCTCCCTTACCAGGTGTCCGCGGAGAAGTTGCATACCTTGTGACTCGTCAAGCCGCTTATTAACAAGCGTGATGTCTGCATCCGCCACGTCAAGTTGTCGCTTCAGTTCGGCAAATTCATCAGCCCGGCTAGCCATCGGACGCTTCGCCACCTACATTGGAAGAGCGCATATTATACATGGGGTTATGATCCTCGGTGCGCCGTCATTTTTTGACACCGCACCAAGTCTCAGGGGCTACTATCTATACAGGGCGCATTTTATATGCAAAACTGTCAGAAGGTACATCATTTTGCGTACCTCGAAACCCGTCAGTAAACTTACGACGGCTTCATGCAATCCGCTCTCAGCGGATGAAATCCTTTCAATCACCGCACCCATTAACGTACGGTGATCTTCCTAGATAGACACTCGCCTGAGCAGATCCTTCAGCTCCTCCGACCGTACACCCGTTAGTGTCGGACTCGTCCAGTGGCCTTTTTCGAAGGCCGGACACAGAGGGCTTTGAGGGGACATACGGCTGCCTTCTGGCCCCGCCGGATTCGGAGACGCCCTCCGCGACGACACCTCAGGGTCGTCCACCTCGCATAACGGTACGGCAGGCAGAGGCGTTTCGCTCTCCATCATCTCCGGACCAAGATCCCCTGAAGACGAGCTCTGCTGTCAAGGGCCGAGATCCGAACTACAAGGTAAACTTTCGGTTACCTTCAGAAATAAAACGGGGATGTCTCTCTTTTAAAAAAATGCCCCCTTTACTTACGGCTCGCTGGAGGGCTGATCTCCTTGGGGAAATAGGCGGCTGGGGCATCTCCCTCCGCAGGACCCTCTGGTGAAGATTTCTTCCCCCGCTTCGAGGCTTTGGTCTCCGGATCTTCAGAAGCGGTCCTCTTCTCCCCTTGGAGGGAGGGATTCTTGATCCCCCCTTTCTTGATAGCCTCCTTCACGGAGGTAGTAGTTCCCTTGTTCCCCCCTTCGCCATCTTCAAAGGGCATAATCTCTAGCATCTTGGTTAATACAGGATCCGGCGTGGTCTCAGGGAGGGGGGCCGGACACCTGATCAGTTTTGCTTTTGCTATCCACTCTTGTTTAAAGGATAGCTCTTTTAAGGGCAAGTTTATGATAAATATGCGGATAGCATGTCCGGGTACAGGACTACTTACTTGAGTATCCGGGCGATTGCAGCTCAGACCTGTGTCCTCGGTTAAGTCCCGACACATTGGTTGTGATCCGAAGAACAGTTGGTACATCTACACGGGCGTTCCGCCCATAAAATGTTGGAGAGCTCGTGGTCCCTCCGGATTAAACTCCCACAGGAGGAGGGGGCGGTGTTTGCAGGGCAAGGTGCGACGAATCAGCATGACCTGCGCTACTACGACCAGATTGATCTCTCTCTCTCTCTCTCTCTCTCTCTCTCTCTCTCTCTCTCTCGGAGGTCTCGAATACGGCCCTGCAACAGAGGTACGTCCTTGGACGGTCCCCAGTCGAGCCCTTTATTGACCCGAGCAGAAGGCAGGTGGCACCGCCCATTTGGTGCCCCTGGGAGCGGTGATATAAAACCACTCATGTTGCCATAAATTGAGCTCCTCTTGAAAAGAGCCCTCGGGCCATGGAGCGTCCGTATTCTTGCTTATAACAGCCCCTCCAAGACTCTGCTCGATGCCCCTTGATCATCTTCGGCTCCACTTTGAAGGTCTTGATCCACAATCCGAAGTGAGGAGTAATGCGGAGGAAGGCTTCACATACGACAATGAACGACGAGATGTGGAGGATGGACTCTGAATCCAAGTCATGGAATTCCAGCCCATAATAAAACATGAGCCCCCTCACAAAGGTGTCCGTCGGGAAGCCTAAACCCCGAAGCAAGTGAGACACGAATACCATGCTCTCACCAGGCTCGGGAGTGGGAATAACCTGCCCTTGGGCAGGCAGCCTAAGCGAAATTTCGCCGGTTAGATACCTGGCGTCTCTCAGCTTTAGCACATCTTCTTCCCTGACGGAGGAAGACATCCACCGGCCGTGCAGGTCGGAGCCGAACATCGTTGAAGGTCCGAAGCGCCTAAATCTGGAGCCTTGGGTGTTGGAACTCGAGGCGAGGGGCGGATTCGATTGAGATTGAAAGAAAGGAGCGGGCCTTGGTCTCGTTATAAAGAGGTTGAATACCAAGAGCCCTCCCTGCGGACTGCTCGGGACTCGCCTTCGATGGAGGAGGCGTACCAACGGGCGCGACTGGGTTACCCACGCCCGTATTGATGAGGATCCCAGAATAAGGGGGGCACGATCTCTGCTTTGATAAGACGTGCCGAAGAAACCGCCTCGCTAAATGCGCTGAGGTGGGACAGTAAAAACGATTCGTATAAAGGCCTGGCCGTGGTGTGATGTCACGCCGTGGAATACATCAGCAGATCTGTGCAAAGGTAATTCTCTCAATGGTAGTATGTGGAACTTGTTTTGCAGAGCCGGACACTATCCTTGTGTTCAAAATCTTCTATGAAGTATTCGGAGGAGGAACCCGCCTTGCAATGCCGAAGACAATATGCGCGCCGGATTCATCGTCATTGAAGCCTGGTTCAGGGGCTACTGAGGGAGTCCTGGATTAGGGGGTGTCCGGATAGCTGAACTATCACCGTTGGCCAGACTCCTGGACTATGAAGATACAAGATTGAAGACTTCGTCCCGTGTCCAGATGGGATTTTCCTTGGCCTGTAAGGCATGCTTGGCTATACGTATTTTTATTTCTCCTACCTTTGTAACCGACTCTGTAACCCTAACCCTATCTAGTGTCTATATAAACCGGAGGGTTTTAGTCCATAGGATTTAACAACAATCATACCATAGGCTAGCTTCTAGGTTTAGCCTCTCGATCTCGTGGTAGATCCACTCTTGTACTACCCATATCATCAATATTAATCATGCAGGAGTAGGGTTTTACCTCCATCGAGAGGGCCCGAACCTGGGTAAAAACATTGTGTCCCTTGTCTCCTATTACCATCTGCCTAGACGCATAGTTCGGGACCCCCTACCCGAGATCCGCCGGTTTTGACACCAACACCAGCAGAAGCCCTAGCGCGCGCAGCTGCTCCTCGATTTTCCTCCCGCCACGGAGAAGCTCGACGAATGGAGGGCCACCGTCCGGATCCTCGTCGGCATCGCCAACAACGACGAGTTGCGGCCGGCGGGACCCGTAGGCCGTCGCTCCATCGGGCCACCGCATGCCATCGGAGGCCGGGCCGGAGGCGATGCGGCTAGGGAGCACTCCCCTCCTCCATCCCGACCACCGCGGGTGTCGGTCCGTCGCGACGACGCTCGTGAAGATATCTCCATAGCGTCGTCCGACCCACGAACCCACCGCGACTGTCGGTGTCAAAACCGGCGGATCTCGGGTAGGGGGTCCCGAACTGTGCATCTAAGGCGGATGGTAACAGGAGACAGGGGACACGATGTTTACCCAGGTTCGGGCCCTCTCTATTGAGGTAATACCCTACTTCCTGCTTGATTGATCTTGATGATATGAGTATTACAAGAGTTGATCTACCACGATATCGTAGAGGCTAAACCCTAGAAGCTAGCCTATGGTATGATTGTTGTCTATCTCTATCGACTAGCCTGGCCTCGGTTTATATAATGCACCAGAGGCCTAGGATAACAAGAGTCCTAGCCGAATATGCTGGTGGGGGAGGAGTCCTTGTCTTGATCGCGAAGTCTTGTGGAATCTTCCTTGTATGCGGCAGCTGTCCGGGCTGGCCCATGAGTATACGGCCATGGGGGGGTCCTCAGCCCAATCTAACAGATCAAGAGATGACGTGGTGAGTACCCCCTAGTCCAGGACACCGTCAGTAGCCCCCTGAACCGGTCTTCAAGTTTAGGGACACTCCTCGATTCTTCCGAACCGTTCTTCATCTTCAGTCGTCGATGTTGAAAACTGGTTCAACAAATCTTCTCATCTTCGATCTTGAGGATCGCCGAAATGCATTCGACGAGTTCACACGTCGGGTATCCGAGGAGCCCCTTTAAGTTTCCGGCCTTTATCAATGCCTTGTTATTTTTATGCCACACCTCGGGTTTGAAGTTTTTCCCGGGCGGCAGCGTCCTCCTGCGTCCGAGCTCCAACGCTGGACTGCATTCGAGGTATGTTTTGCAGCCGAGCACCAATGCCGGACTGCTTCCCAGCTCTAACGCCGGAATGTATCCGGGATCCAACGCCGGACTATGTATCCGAGCTCCAACGCCGGACTGTATCCAAGCTCCAACGCCGGACTATGTATCCGAGGTGTCGTAAATCACCTTGGTTCAAAGAAGTTTGAAGGAGTTTGGCCGAGCTTAATGCCGGAAATGCCCTCTATGGAGCCAGCCACTAGTGCCCGAGCTTTATGTCGGACTGCTTCCGAGGTGGTGCACCACCCCGAATGTGGGCCAATTTTTGTCAATATTTTTGATTGGTGCAATTTATTCTCCGCCGAGATACATAGCCAAGAGCCCTCAAGGTGGGTATCGGTCTAGAACCCGAGATGCACATGAAGGATGACATAAGACCGCTGAATCCTCAGAGTCAGCCGAGACTCAAAGTTGATTTGCAAAATCAGTCCGAGGATCAAGTCCTAGCTCGGCGTAATACTTCGACACAAAAGCAGCGTGCTCAGTCCGCAAGACTCAGGTTGGGTGCGGCCGACCAACCCGAGGATCAAAACCTCCTCGGAGACCTGTATTACACTTCAAATTTTCTCGCATTGGACAGGCAATGCAGAGCCCCCGAGACATCGGGTCGGGTGGCAACACCGCATCAGGGGATCAAGCAGCCCTTTAATATTTGTAAATAATAAACCCGAAGCCCAGTAGCCCTCGAGCCTTAATGCAGGCACGGGAGGCCGAATTAAGGATCGATATCCATAGTAAAATCACAAATTATGTGTAATGACTCAATGTATCCAAGTACTTTACGTCATTAATGCTCGGATCCGCATTGTACAAAACTTTGTTGACCGACCATCGGCTTCCACCTCCTCGGCCAATAGCCGAGGAGTGTTTGTCCTACTTTATAAAGCCTTTATGAGGGCAAAGATTTACAACAAACAAGGCAATCTGGCCATAAGGTTTTATAAACAAAGGTACGCGGAGAGATATGTTATATTACTGTTTAACAGAAGAAATTTCTTCCAAAGAAAATAGTCCTGCTATCGGTTCCTTTCTTCGGGTTGTCATGCTAAGCATGATCATGAAACCTCAGCTCCAATGTAAGAGCAAAATATCGAGGATTTAGTTTGGGAGGCCAGTTAATAGCCCCCGGTAGTGTTCGCGACAGTCGAGGTCAAGCCGTAAACACTTCGGTCATTGTTATGAATGGCTCGTCGTTTAACACCGTCATCGGATCACTGACCAGTTTACACTTATTGTGTCAGTCAGTTTTCGGCTTTCTCCACTGAGGTGCTTAACCACGTGAGCTGGAAGCACAATCGCAATGGTTCTCCCTTTGCACACTAGCCGAACAAAGCGGAACGTAGGAGGCAAGCGCAGAGCCGGGCAAGCCAACTATTGACCGAAGACACAATTCGAAACCGATGCATATATAGCAATATCCGAGAATGTTTTTGCCGAATCTCGAAAGGTGTCCAAATACAGATCGCGAGACTTGTGCTGAAAACACACAAATAGTTTAAAAGTGCCATAAGCTTGAAAACCAAAAAACGTCCAAGAAACTTGACGTCCGAACAAGATCAAGTGTTCGGTGCCAATCCGAAAATTAGCCTTAGCAAAAGAAGTGCTTCTGTCGTGCTTTAACATGATACATCTTATCTCAAGACTTCAAGCGGGTCAGCCTACGGCTTCAACCTCCTATCCCAAGGGTGGAGTACTTCTCATTAGGCCATTTTAGCAAAATAAACTCTAGCAGCTTTGAGAGAGAAATTAGGCTCCCCGGCTAGTGACCACACGCTCGTGTCAAAAAAAGGAGTGATCGATAATAATACTAATAATAAAACTTTGCAATGACTAAGAAGAAGAACACTTATCATAAAACGGCTCATATAAATTTAAGAGCCCCCTAGTGACTTGGGTAAAAGAATGATTGCATGTACCGAAGTACTTATATCATATCTATGTTCAACCGAACTTTAAACGCGTCTTAACCGACCGTCAGCTTCTCCCTCTTAGGTCAAGGACCGAAAAGTGTTATGTACTCCATCTGTTGAGAATATCGACGGTGTTTCCAATAACCAGGCAATCAGGCCATAAGGCTGTAATGCATAAAGCGCGCTCGGGGAAGTTATGCTATATTATCGCGAAGTGTAAGAAGCATCTTGAAGGAAATAGTACCCCACCGATACCTTTCTTCGGTGCTCATTGTTATTATGAGACTTGTGCAATAGATTTTTTGTACTCATGAGTTCCGTTGTGTGCCGACCATCATTGAAAACTATAAGAGCGCTAGCTTTCGGCTTCACCCAATCTGAAGTCTGGCTCGGATGACCCATCGTGACAATCGCAGAGGTGCTCCCTTTACTCCCTAGCCGAACAATCGGGAACGTAGGGGTAAACACAGGAGCGAGGCAACCCAGCTTGCAAATCGCTTAAGTCAATATGGTGCATATTGTATGCGTAATACACGAACAAGGAACGAAGCCGTACAAGTATAATCATATGCAAGAGGAAAAGCTTCATGAAGGAAGCCCCCAAATGAATTGGGTATTTGAATTTATGCGTCACAAACAAAGTTTGGACAAGAAAAAATTTACAAGCAACATTTTTCAAAAAAAGTGTAATGCTTGGTCGAACCGAACACAAGTTAGAAATTAAAGCTTTGAGCATGAAGGCGACTTAGCTGGTTAATGTGTTCGGTATTGATGACGCGGTCCGAGCTTGATACGGGACAAGGTTCCATCCCACAAGCCGGTCCCGAGGTGGCAGAGCGGAGAGCTCGACACCGGTGGTGACATAGCACGGTCAATGCAGACCGCAGTGGTGACGCCAAAGTCCCCGGATCATTTTCCTGTGCACAAAAAATGGTGCAAACCGGAGATAATAGTAATAATGATAATTAAAAAAATCATTGCATAATAAATAATTTATGCAAAGTGAGTAATAAAAGAAATATGGCCTGGCGCCGAAGTCAATGTCGATGCAGGGCGTTGGCGTGATGCGGTAAAGGCGTGGCAAAGCCTGAATTCACAGGTCGGTCCGAGCTCCGGATGCGGTGTTCGGCGGACTATGTACGGAAACTGATCGAACCACCATGCGACTGTCGTTAATGCGGCCACCATTTGATAGACCTGTGTACATATGATGGACAAACCAGAGTAACAATTCCCTGGGAAAAATGAACCCAAACAGGCAAAAAATACTGGGATTAATAGCACCTGGTTTATTTGTTGTAGCAATCCGAAGGAAGGTGATTCCCAAAATTGGGACTCGATCCGCGCACCCATTGCCTGATGGGCGATAAAACGACGACATGGCAATGCTGGCAAAGGTTGGCTCACCGAGGCAGAGCCCTCGGTCCAGCTAACGTGATGGAGCTGGTCGGCTAGTGACGCTGAAGTGTCCGGAGTAGGTTGATGAAGAGATGGCGAAGCCCTCGGTCCAGCCAAAATGTCGAAGTAGGTCGGCGTGATGGACACCAGCTTGAAGAAGCAATAGTGTGGCCCTACTAATGCAGGTCATGACGTGGTCGATGCCTGCTTGATGAAGGGACCGTGTGGCGATGCCGGTATGCCCGCTCCGTGTAATCCGTGGGGCGGCGATGTTGGTGATTATTTATCCTTCACGATGCCGTACTTTTGTTCGGCTTGCCGAGATGATGATCCGAAAAAGTTGAGCTCGGCTCAACAAAGTGACGACGTGTCTAGCGCAGGTCGGCAGCCGTGGAGCAATATTGCCGGACTGGTTTAACACCAACATGATATTGAAGATCATGTTCAAAATATTTTAAAGTTAGTGGGATGTGTTCGGGAACAAAGCACAATACCCCATAAAAAACTTCTTTCAAAAAGGATGTCCGAAATCCCGTTCGTAAAAAGGACGAACTCGGGTCGGATTTGTTTTCGCGCAGAAAACAGATCTGAAAAGTGATGCACTAATCGGAAGGTTCCCGGAGTTTGGACGGTCGGATCGAGCTGAAATTTTAAGGGGTGGTAGATATAGGAATTCCGCAGTCGATCAACGGTTGGATCTTCCAAAGGAGGTCCGATCTAGAAGCTGTACACCATGCCCTAAACTCGTCCAGATTTGACAAGGCTCCGGTATATCGTAGATTGTCGAAGATTCCTCCATCGGAACTCGACGAAATTTAGCGTGGCTGTTGTAGACGTAATTCCGCACTATTCCACCGAAGCAATCGTCAAACCGACGCTCGAGGAGGCGGTGACGGCGGATACAAGTTCGCTGTCCAGAAAAACAGCACGGTCGCCCGAGGGCAATGTTGACGTTGAGCCCCCGGGCTCCCTGGATGATTCCTCCATGATCTTGATAGAGATCGGAGCTGATGTTGATGAAGGCCCTCATCCGAACATGACGATCGGAGATAGGGAGCAGTCCTTGGTCGAACCAAGGTGACCAGTCAAGCTGGTGACGAAGATGTCGAAGTCGCAGTTGATCTGCAGGCGAGCCATCGACCTTTTGCCGAACACACAGCGGAACTCTCAATGAAAGCACCAATGTCGGTGTCAAAACCGGCGTATCTCGGGTAGGGGGTCCCGAACTGTGCATCTAAGGCGGATGGTAACAGGAGACAGGGGACACGATTTTTACCCAGGTTCGGACCCTCTCTATGGAGGTAATACCCTACTTCCTGCTTGATTGATCTTGATGATATGAGTATTACAAGAGTTAATCTACCACGAGATCATAGAGGCTAAACCCTAGAAGCTAGCCTATGGTATGATTGTTGTCTATCTCTATCGACTAGCCTGGCCTCGGTTTATATAATGCACCAGAGGCCTAGGATAACAAGAGTCCTAGCCGAATACGCCGGTGGGGCAGGAGTCCTTGTCTTGATCGCCAAGTCTTGCGGAATCTTCCTTGTATGTGGCAGCTGTCCAGACCGCCGATGAGTATACGGCCATGGGGTCCTCGGCCCAATCTAATGATCGGGAGATGACGTGGTGAGTACCCCCTAGTCCAGACACCGTCACGACCAACGCCGTGTTCTTCGAGCGAAGTTCATCAAGACGCCGAACTACCATCGAAGCGCCGCGCCGACCGCACCACCGGCCGGACAAAGGCGGGGCCCACTACGGACCACCCAGCACCGGGAGGCTATGGTGGCCTATCCTACGAGGTAGGTTGTCCGGCCTTCACCCGTGAGCCGCGGTAGTTCAGGTGGCCCTCTCACCGCACGTTCAAACCCGACGTTGGCGAAAAGTACAACGGCAAGACTCAGCCGTCGGAGTTCCTCAACATCTACACCATCACGATGCAAGCTGCTGGGGCCCACGACGACAAGGTGCTTGCCAATTACTTTCTGTTGGCACTTAAGCCCAATGTTATGTCATGGTTGATGTACTTGCCGGTAGACTCCATTTCTTCTTGGGCGGATCTGTGTCATGAGTTTTTTGGCGCCTTTACCGGAGGCCACCAAGCTCATGGTCGGGCAAGTGATTTGCATATCATCCCCCATAAGGAAGGAGAAAACTTGTGTAAGTACATCCAAAGGTTCAGCCGAGTGCAGTACAACATCCCTAACGTTCATCCTGCTGCCATGATCAGTGCATTCCATCAGAATGTGCGCAATCGTAAGATGCGTGAAGAGCTGGCAATGAAAAAGGTCAGGGATGTGGCCGAACTTTATGTTCTGGCCGATCGATGCGCTCACGCTGAAGAGGGAAGGAAGTACCCTGGCGAAGATGCCGGTGCGGAAACCGACTCCATGGATGATACCGCCGCCCCGGCGAGGAAGGGCCGATGCCGTAACAGGAAGCACAGTGGCAAGACCGTGCTTGCCGTCGAGGGATCCGACGACACCGGCGCCACCAAGAAACCCAAGGCAAGTGACCCCGGCAAGGAGGTTTCCGGGTGTGCCGCTTGCTGGGCCTTGGCAGCTGCCGACAAGCCAGGAAGCTCCGACAAGCAGTATTGCAAGATCCACCGCACCAAAAGCCACGATCTCCAGAACTGCCGGCAAGTAGAGCTGCTTGCTGAGAAGAAGAAAGCCGAGTATGAGCGGTGGGACAAGGAGAAGGGTCAAGAGGGTGCCGAAGGATCTGGCAAGAAGCGTGGCGGCCAAGGAGGCCGCCGCGGCAAAGATAATCAGCAAGAGAGGCCCGCTCGGGGCCGCGACAAGAAGCAGGAAGACGATGATCATGACGAGGGCGATGAGTCCGGTGACCACGAGTTCCAGAAAGCCACAGAAGCCATGTGCGTCGACAGTGGCGCCTCGCTGCATACATCCCACTGCCAGCTCAAGCAGTGGGCGCATGAGATCACAGCGGTGGAGCCATCAGTCGACGCACGGAAGCCGCTGACGTGGTCCAGCACACCTATCATCTTTGACACCGAGGACCACCCTGACCGCACTACCGCGGTCGGGTTCTTGCCGTTGTTGGTCTCACCAACAATCTGCAACCTCAAGGTGACGAAGATGCTGGTTGACGGCGGGGCCGGTCTGAACTTGATCTCGCCCGTTGTGATCAAGAGGCTGCAAATCCCTTATAGAGATCTCGAGGAGACGGGCACGTTCCAAGGGGTCAACCCGGGGAGGAGCCAGCCGAAGGGAAAGGTCACGCTGCCTGTGACGTTCGGAGGCGAGCTGAACCACAGGGGTCAATGTCGCCGAGATCCCCTTGCCCTACAACGGGATCCTCGGCCGCCCGGCGCTAGCCAAATTCATGGCGGCTTCACATTACGCCTACAACATGTTGTAGATGCCCGAACCGATGAACATCATCACCGTCCTCTCCGACAAGAAAGATGTGTTGATTTGCGCCGACCAACTCTACCGGGAAGCAGTTGCGGCAGCTGTCGCCAAGGCACCTGCTCCCGCCGACGGAGCCCCGGGAGGGAAGAAGACCGGCGAGACCCCTCGCACCTACTCCGGCAAGCGCACCTCTTCAGGGTGTTGCGCTCCCGTTGAGGAAGTGCCAGAGAGCTCCGCCGGCAAGAGCAAGAAGTCCAGAGCTGCACCACCAGAGACCAAGAAGGTGCCCGTAAGGGAGGACGGCGCAGGGGAGCTTTGATAACCCACAAGTGTAGGGGATCGCAACAGCTTTCGAGGGTAGAGTATTCAACCCAAATTTATTGATTCGACACAAGGGGAGACAAAGAATATTCTCAAGTATTAGCAACTGAGTTGTTAATTGAGCCACACCTGGATAACTTAATATCTGCAACAAAGTGTTTAGTAGCAAAGTAGTATGATAGCAGTGGTAACGGTAACAAAAGAGCAATGAAATAAAAAGTAATATTTTTGGTGTTTTGTAGTGATTGTAACAATAGCAACGGGAAAGTAAATAAGCGTAAACCAGTATATGGAAAGCTCGTAGGCATTGGATCGGTGATGGATAATTATGTCGATGCGGTTCATCATGTAATACCATAACATAGGGTGACACAAAACTAGCTCCAATTCATCAATGTAATGTAGGCATGTATTCGAATGTAATCATATGTGCTTATGGAAAAGAACTTGCATGACATCTTTTGTCCTACCCTCCCGTGGCAGCGGGTCCTAATGGAAACTAAGGGATATTAAGGCCTCCTTTTAATAGAGAACCGAACAAAGCATTAGCACATACTGAATACATGAACTCCTCAAACTATGGTCATCACCGAGAAGTATCCCGATTATTGTCACTTGGGGTTGTCGGATCATAACACATAATAGGTGACTATAGACTTGCAAGATAGGATCAAGAACACACATATATTCATGAAAACATAATAGGTTCAGATCTGAAATCATGGCACTCGGGCCCTATTGACAAGCATTAAGCATAGCAAAGTCATAGCAAAATTAATCTCGTAACATAGTGGATACTAGGGATCAAACCCTAACAAAACTAACTCGATTACATGATAGATCTCATCCAACCCATCACCGTCCAGCAAACCTATGATGGAATTACTCACGCACGGCGGTGAGCATCATGAAATTGGTGATGGAGGATGGTTGATGATGACGACGACGACGATGAATCCCCCTCTCCGGAGCCCCGAACGGACTCCAGATCAGCCCTCCCGAGAGGTTTTAGGGCTTGGTGGCGGCTCCGTATCGTAAAACGCGATGATTTCTTCTCTCTAATTTTTTCTCTCCGAAAGCCAATATATAGAGTTGGAGTTGGCGTCGGAAGGTCTCCAGGGGGCCCACGAGGTAGGGGGGCGCGCCCAGGAGGGGCGGCACGCCCCCACCCTCGTGGACAGGGTGTGGGCCCCCTGGTCTTCATCTTTGGCGAGGATTTTTTATTGTTTTTTCTAAGATGTTCCGTGGAGTTTGAGGTCATTCCGAGAACTTTTGTTTTCTGCACATAAAACAACATCATGGCAATTCTGCTGAAAACAGCGTCAGTCCGGGTTAGTTCCATTCAAATCATACAAGTTATAGTCCAAAACAAGGGCAAAAGTGTTTGGAAAAGTAGATACGACGGAGACGTATCAAGCTTTCACCATAAGCTCCACCCTCGACAGCAAATAGGAAAGCGAGCTCGTCACTTTCCTGTGGGCAAATGTCGATGTGTTTGCATGGCAAGCTTCCGACATCCCCGGCGTTCCCAGGGAAGTGATTGAGCACCATCTTGTTCTCTGTCCTCATGCACGGCCCGTCAAGCAGAAGGTCAGGAAGCAAGCTCCGGAGAGGCAGGAGTTCATCACAGAGGAGATCGGAAAATTAGAGGCGGCAGGCTTGGTAAGAGGAGTACTCCATCCTACATGGTTGGCCAATCCGGTAGTGATGCGCAAGGCAGACGGGAAGTGGAGACTGTGTATTGATTACACGGACATTAATAAGGCTTGTTCAAAGGATCCCTTCCCGTTACCGTGCATTGACCAGATTGTTGACTCCACGGCTGGGTGTGACATGTTATCATTCCTTGACGCCTACTCAGGATACCACCAGATCTTCATGACGAAGGAGGACGAGGAGAACACAGCATTCATCACCCCATGTGGTACGTATTGCTTTTTACGGATGCCTTTCAGGTTGAAGAGTGCTGGCTCAACCTTTGCAAGAGCGGTCCAAATTGGTTTTGAGCCCCAGCTACATAGAAATATGGAAGCTTATATGGATGACATAGTGGTCAAAACCAAGGACAAAGCAACCCTTGTGCAAGATCTGGAGGAAACATTTGCAAACCTGCGCAAGATCAACCTCAAATTGAACCCTGAGAAGTGTGTCTTCGGCATCCCGTCTGGCAAGCTTCTCGGGTTCTTTGTGTCCCAACGCGGGATTGAAGCAAACCCAGATAAGATCAAGGCCATCGAGTAGATTGGGGCACCCAAACGGATCAAGGATGTGGGTCGGCTCACTGGCTACGTTGCTGCCATGAGACGATTCATCTCCAAGTCCGCGGAGCGTGCCCTTCCTTTTTTCGAGATCTTGAAGAAAGCAGGGCCAGTGGAGTGGACCCCAGAGGCCGAGGCAGCGCTGCAGGATTTGAAGAAATACCTCTCCTCTACCCCAGTGCTGGTTGCGCCCACAAGAACCATTGTTGCTTTATCTAACGATAACAAATCAGGTGGTTAGCGCCGCACTAGTGGCGCAGAGAGAGGTTGACGAGAAGGTAGCGGCAGCGGCAGAGTCAATAGACAGCAAGCCGGAACCCTCTCCGGCAGGGCTCGATCCCGGCAAGACTGAGTCCCCGGCAGAGGCTGACGCCAGTGCGACAGGGCCCACACGACCGGGTGAAGAGGCGCAGAAGAAGAAAATGGTACAGCACCCAGTTTACTTCGTCAGCTCCCTCTTGCAGGGGGCTAGGTCGAGGTACTCAGGTGTGCAAAAGCTGCTCTTCGGTCTCCTTATGGCTTCGAGGAAGCTGCGCCATTACTTCCAAGTGCACGAGATCACGGTGGTCACCCGCCTCCCATTGCAACGGATACTGCATAACCCAGATGCAACAGGGAGGATCGTGGAATGGGCCCTGGAGCTGTCAAGTTTCAGTTTGAAGTTCGAAAGTACCTCGACGATTCAGAGCAAAGTCTTGGCGGAGTTTGTTGCAGAATGGATCTCGACGCCCGATGAAGATGTGCAGGAGACCACTCTCCCTGGCAAGGAAACGAGCCGCAACTGGATCATGTACTTTGATGGTGCCTTCTCGCTGCAAGGCGTCGGTGTTGGTGTGCTGCTTGTCACACCCACCGGAGAGCACCTCAAGTATGTCATCCAGATGCACTTCCCCCGGGAGATGTCAACCAACAACACCGCCGAGTACGAGGGTTTGCTTGCCGGTCTCAGGATCGTGGCAGACCTCGGAGTTAAAAAGCTCATCGTCAGGGGCGACTCACAGCTCGTCGTCAGGCATATCAACAAAGATTATCAAACCCCATTGACGGAAGCTTACGTAGATGAGGTGAGGAAACTAGAGGAGCGCTTTGACGGTATACAAGCGGAGCATGTCCCTCGGACGGAGAACGACATCACCGACTACCTGTCAAAGCGCACTGCCCTCAAGCTACCTGTGGAACCAGGTACTTTTGTACTTCAGTTAACTCAACCATCCGTTGAGCCGACAACCGGGCAGAGCAAACAAAGGAAGCTAGGCTCCGGCAAGTACTTCCCCGCCGAGCTCCCCGGAGCCGCCGGCGAAGATGTTGCCGTGGATGCCGATCCTGACGCAGGGCAACCGACTCCGGAAGGACCTCAGGTCATGGCCGTAGCGACGTCCGCTCCCGTGGCAGAAGAGATGCCTTTGGTCGTTGTCGTCGAGCCACAGGCTCCGGCATGGGCACAGCACACCGTCTGTTTCCTCCAAAAAGGAGAGCTTCCTGAGGAGCAGGAAGAGGCAGAAAGAGTAGCCCGTCGGTCTGCTCTGTACCAATTCTTTGATAACGCATTGAAGGAAATATTCCCTAGAGGCAATAATAAAGTTATTATTTATTTCCTTATTTCATGATAAATGTTTATTATTCATGCTAGAATTGTATTAACCGGAAACTTAGTACATGTGTGAATACATAGACAAACATAATGTCACTAGTATGCCTCTACTTGACTAGCTCGTTGAATCAAAGATGGTTAAGTTTCCTAGCCATAGACATGAGTTGTCATTTGATTAACGGGAACACATCATTAGAGAATGATGTGATTGACTTGACCCATTCCGTTAGCTTAGCACTTGATTGTTTATTATGTTGCTATTGCTTTCTTCATGACTTATACATGTTCCTATGACTATGAGATTATGCAACTCCCATTTACCGGAGGAACACTTTGTGTGCTACCAAACATCACAACGTAACTGGATGATTATAAAGGTGCTCTAAGGTGTCTCCGAAGGTACTTGTTGAGTTGGCGTATTTCGAGATTAGGATTTGTCACTCCGATTGTCGGAGAGGTATCTCTGGGCCCTCTCGGTAATGCACATCACTATAAGCCTTGCAAGCAATGTGACTAATGAGTTAGTTGCGGGATGATGCATTACATAACGAGTAAAGAGACTTGCCGGTAACGAGATTGAACTAGGTATTGAGATACCGACGATCGAATCTTGGGCAAGTAACATACTGATGACAAAGGAAACAACGTATGTTGTTATGCGGTTGGACCGATAAAGATCTTCGTAGAATATGTAGGAGCCAATATGGGCATCCAGGTTCCGCTATTGGTTATTGATCGGAAACGTGTCTCGGTCATGTCCACATAGTTCTCGAACCCGTAGGGTCCGCACGCTTGACGTTCGGTGACGATTTATATTATGAGTTATGTGTTTTGATGTACCGAAGGTAGTTCGGAGTCCCGGATGAGATCGGGGACATGACGAGGAGTCTCGAAATGGTCAAGACATAAAGATCGATATACTGGACGACTATATTCGGACATCGAAAAGGTTCCGAGTGATTCGGGTATTTTTCGGAGTACTAGAGAGTTACAGGAATTCGTATTGGGCCTTAATGGGCCATACGGGAAAGGAGAGAAAGACCTCAAAGGGTGGCCGCACCCCCTCCCCATGGACTGGTCCGAATTGGACTAGGGAGGGGAGGCACCCTCTTCCTTCCTTCTCCTTTTTCCTTCCCGTCTCCTACTCCTACAAGGAAAGGAGGAGTCCTACTCCTGGTAGGAGTAGAACTGCCCCCTTGGCGCGCCCTCCTCTTGGCCGGCCGCCTCCCCCTTGCTCCTTTATATACAGGGGCAGGGGGGCACCTCTAGACACAACAATTGATCCCTTGGATCTCTTAGCCGTGTGCGGTGCCCCCCTCCACCATAATCCACCTCGATAATATCGTAGCGGTGCTTAGGAGAAGCCCTACGTCGGTAGAACATCATCATCGTCACCACGCCGTCGTGCTGACGAAACTCTCCCTCAAAGCTTGGCTGGATCGGAGTTCGAGGGACGTCATCGAGCTGAACGTGTGTTGAACTCGGAGGTGCCATGCGTTCGGTACTTCATCGGTCGGATCGTGAAGACGTACGAATACATCAACCGCGTTGTGCTAACGCTTCCGCTTTCGGTCTACGAGGGTACGTGGACAACACTCTCCCCTCTCATTGGTATGCATCACCATGATCTTGCGTGTGCGTAGGAAATTTTTAAAATTACTACGTTCCCCAACAGTGCCATCCGAGTCTGGTTTTATGCGTAGGTGTTATATGCATGAGTAGAACACAAGTGAGTTGTGGGCGATACAAGTCACACTGCTTACCAGCATGTCATACTTTGGTTCGGCGGTATTGTTGGATGAAGCAGCCCGGACCGACATTCCGCATACGCTTACGCGTGACTGGTTCTACCGATGTGCTTTGCACATAGGTGGCTGGCAGGTGTCAGTTTCTCCAACTTTAGTTGAACCGAGGGTGGCTACACGCGGTCCTTGAGAAGGTTAAAATAGCACTAACTTGACAAACTATCATTGTGGTTTTGATGCGTAGGTAAGAACGGTTCTTGCTCAGCCCATAGCAGCCACGTAAAAACTTGCAACAACAAAATAGAGGACGTCTAACTTGTTTTTGCAGGGCATGTTGTGATGTGATATGGTCAATACATGATGCTAAATTTTATTGTATGAGATGATCATGTTTTGTAACAAAGTTATCGGCAACTGGCAGGAGCCATATGGTTGTCGCTTTATTGTATGCAATGCAATCGCCCTGTAATTGCTTTACTTTATCACTAAGCGGTAATGATAGTCATAGAAGCAATAGGTGGCTAAACGACAACGATGCTACGATGAAGATCAAGGTGTCGCGCCGGTGACGATGGTGATCATGACGGTGCTTCGAAGATGGTGATCACAAGCACAAGATGATGATGGCCATATCATATCACTTATATTGATTGCATGTGATGTTTATCCTTTATGCATCTTATTTTGCCTTGATTGACGGTAGCATTATAAGATGATCTCTCACTAAATTTCAAGGTATAAGTGTTCTCCTTGAGTATGCAGCATTGCGAAAGTTCTTCGTGCTGAGACATCACGTGATGATCGGGTGTGATAGGCTTACGTTCAAATACAACGGGTGCAAAATAGTTGCACACGCGGAATACTCAGGTTAAACTTGACGGGCCTAGCATATACAAATATGGCCTCGGAACACCGAGACCGAAAGGTCAAGCGTGAATCATATAGTAGATATGATCACCATAGTGATGTTCACCATTGAAAACTACTCCATCTCACGTGATGATCGGACATGGTTTAGTTGATTTGGATCACGTGATCACTTAGATGATTAGAGGGATGTCTATCTAAGTGGGATTTCTTAAGTAATATGATTAATTGAACTTTAATTTATCATGAACTTCGTCCTGATAGTATTTTGCAAATAATGTTGTAGATCAATAGCTCGCGTTGTTGCTTCCCTATGTTTTATATGTGTTCCTAGGGAAACTAAATTGAAAGTTGATAGTAGCAATGATGCGGACTGGGTCCATGATCTGAGGTTTATCCTCATTGCTGCACAGAAGAATTATGTCCTTGATGCACCGCTAGGTGACAGACCTATTGCAGGACCATATGCAGACGTTATGAACATTTGGCTAGCTTAATATGATGACTACTTGATAAGTTTAGTGCACCATGCTTAACGGCTTAGAATCGGGACTTCAAAGACGTTTTAAACGTCATGGACCATATCAGATGTTCCAGGAGTTGAAGTTAATATTTCAAGCAAATACCCGAGTTGAGAGATATGAAGTCTCTAACAAGTTCTATAGCTAAAAGATGGAGGAGAATAGCTCAAGTAGTGAGCATGTGCTCAGATTGTCTGGGTACTACAATTGCTTGAATCCCGTGGGAGTTGATCTTCCAGATAAGATAGTGATTGACAGAGTTCTCTAGTCACCACCACCAAGTTACTGGAACTTCGTGATGAACTATAGTATGCAAGGGGTGACGAAAACGTTTCCCGAGTTTTTCATGATGATGAAATCGATGAAGGTAGAAATCAAGAAAGAGCATCAAGTGTTGATGATTAACAAGACCACTAGTTTCAAGAAAAGGGCAAAGGGAAAGAAAGGGAACTTCATGTAGAATGGCAAGCAAGTTGTCACTGGACCAAAGCCTGAAACTGAGTGCTTATACTGCAAAGGAAATGGTCACTGGAAGCGGAAATACCTTGAATATTTGGTGGATAAGAAGGATGGCAAAGTGAACAAGGGTATATTTGATATACAGGTTATTAATGTGTACCTTACTAGTGTTTATAGTAGCCCCTGGGTATTTGATACTTGTTCGGTTGCTAAAAATTAGTAACTCGAAATAGGAGTTGCAGAATAAACAAGGACTAGTTGAGGGTGAAGTGACGATGTGTGTTGGAAGTGGTTCCAAGATTGATATGATCATCATCGCACACTCCCTATACTTTCGGGATTAGTGTTAATCCTAAATAAATGTTATTTGGCGCTTATGCTGAGCATGAATATGATTTGATCATGTTTATTGCAATACGGTTATTCATTTAAAGTCAGATAATAATTTTTGTTCTTTACATGAATAAAACCTTCGATGGTCATACACCCAATGAAAATAGTTTGTTGGATCTCGATCATAGTGATACACAAATTCATAATATTGATGCCAAAAGATGCAAGTTGATAATGATAGTGCAACTTATTTGTGGCACTGCCGTTTGGGTCATATCGGTGTAAAGCGCATGAAGAAACTCCATAAAGATGGATTTTTTGGAATCACTTAGTTATGAATCATTTGATTCTTGCGGACCGTGCCTTTTGGGCAAGATGACTAAAACTCCGTTCTCTGGAACAATGGAACGAGCAACTGACTTATTGGAAATAATACATACCGATATATGTGGTCCGATGAGTATTGATGCTCGTGGCGAGTACCGTTATTTTCTGACCTTCACTGATGATTTGAGCAGATATGGGTATATCTACTTAATGAAACACAAGTCTGAAACATTTGAAAAGTTCAAAGAATTTCAGAGTGAAGTGGAGAATCATCGTAACAAGAAAATAAAGTTTCTATGATCTGAGCATGGAGGAGAATATTTTAGTTACGAGTTTGGCCTTCATATAAAACAATGTGGAATAGATTCACAGCTCACGCCACCTGAAACACCACAGCGTTATGGTGTGTCCGAACGTCGTAACCGCACTTTATTGGATATGGTGCGATCTATGATGTCTCTTATCGGTTTACCACTATCGTTTTGGGGTTATGCATTAGAGACAACTGCACTCACGTTAAATAGGGCACCATCTAAATCCGTTGAGACGACATTGTATGAACTATGGTTTAGCAATAAACCTAAGCTGTCGTTTCTTAAAGTTTGGGGCTGCGATGCTTATGTGAAAAAGTTTCAACCTGATAAGCTCGAACCCAAATCGGAGAAGTGCGTCTTCATAGAATACCCAAAGGAAACTGTTGGGTACACCTTCTATCACAGATCCGAAGGCAAAATATTCGTTGCTAAGATGGATCCTTTCTAGAGAAGGAGTTTCTCTCGAAAGAAGTGAGTGGGAGGAAAGTAGAACTTGATGAGGTAACTGTACCTGCTCCCTTATTGGAAAGTAGTTCATCACAGAAATCAGTTCCAGTGATTCCTACACTAATTAGTGAGGAAGCTAATGATGATCATGAAACTTCAGATCAAGTTACTACAGAACCTCGTAGGTCTTGCAGAGTACAGTCCGCACCAGAGTGGTATGGTAATCCTATTCTGGAAGTCATGTTACTAGACCATGATGAACCTACGAACTATGAGGAAGCAATGATGAGCCCAGATTCCGCGAAATGGCTTGAGGCCATGAAATCTAAGATTGGATCCATGTATGAGAACAAACTGTGGACTTTGGTGGACTTGCCCGATGATCGGCAAGCCATATTAAATAATGGATCTGCAAGAGGAAGATAGACGTTGATAGTAGTGTTACTATCTAAAAAGGTCGACTTGTCGCAAAAGGTTTTTCGACAAGTTCAAAGTGTTGAAAACGATGAGATTTTCTCACTCGTATCAATGCTTAAGTCTGTCCGAATCATGTTAGCAATTTCCACATTTTATGAAATCTGGCAAATGGATGTCAAAACTGCATTCCTTAATGGATTTATTAAAGAAGAGTTGTATATGATGCAACCAGAGGTTTTGTCAAATGTGCTAACAAAGTGTGCAAGCTCCAGTGATCTATCTAGTGGACTGGTGCAAGCATCTCGGAGTTGGAATATACGCTTTGATGAGTTGATCAAAGCATATGGTTTTATACAGACTTTTGGAGAAGCTTGTATTTACAAGAAAGTGAGTGGGAGCTCTGTAGCATTTCTAAAACTATATGTAGATGACATATTGTTGATTGGAAATTATATAGAAATTCTGGATAGCATAAAAGGATACTTGAATAAGAGTTCTTCAAAGAAAGACCTCGGTGAAGCTGCTTACACATTGAGCATCAAGATCTATAGAGATAGATCAAGACGCTTGATAGATTTTTCAATGAGCACATACCTTGATAAGATTTTGAAGTAGTTCAAAATGGAACAGTCAAAGAAGGAGTTCTTGTCTATGCTACAAGGTGTGAAGTTGAGTAAGACTCAAAACCCGACCAAGGCAGGAAATAGAAAAAGAATGAAAAGTCATTCCCTATGCCTAAGCCATAGGTTCTATAAAGTATGCTATGTTGTGTACTAGACCTATTGTATACCTTGCTCTGAGTTTGGCAAGGGAGTACAATTTTTGATCTAGAAGTAGATCACTAGATAGCAGTCAAGAATATCCTTAGTAGGGACTAAGGAAATATTTCTCGATTATGGAGGTGATAAAAGAGCCCGTCGTAAAGAGTTACATCGGTGCAAGCTTTTACACCGATCCAGATGACTCTAAGTCACAATCAGGATACATATTGAAAGTGGGAGCAATTATCTAGAGTAGCTCCGTGCAGAGCATTATAGACATAGAATATTTGCAAAATAGATACGGCTCTGAATATGACAGACCCGTTAACTAAACTTCTCTCACGAGCAAAACATGATCATACCTTAATACTGTTTGGGGGTTAATCACATAGCGATGTGAACTAGATTATTGGATCTAGTAAACCCTTTGGGTGTTGATCACATGACGATGTGAACTATGGGTATTAATCACATACATATGTGAATATTGGTGTTAAATCACATGGTGATGTGAACTAGATTATTGGCTCTAGTGCAAGTGGGAGACTGAAGGAAATATGCCCTAGAGGCAATAATAAAGTTATTATTTATTTCCTTATTTCATGATAAATGTTTATTATTGATAACCCACAAGTGTAAGGGATAGCAACAGCTTTCGAGGGTAAAGTATTCAACCCAAATTTATTGATTCGACACAAGGGGAGCCAAAGAATATTCTCAAGTATTAGCAACTGAGTTGTAAATTCAGCCACACCTGGAAACTTAATATCTGCAGCAAAGTGTTTAGTAGCAAAGTAGTATGATAGTAGTGGTAACGGTAACAAAAGTAACAGTAGCAAAAGTAATATTTTTGATATTTTGTAGTGATTGTAACAATAGCAACGGGAAAGTAAATAAGCAAAGACCAATATATGGAAAGCTCGTAGGCGTTGGATCGGTGATGGATAATTATGCCGGATGCGGTTCATCATGTAACAGTCATAACATAGGGTGACACAGAACTAGCTCCAATTCATCAATGTAATGTAGGCATGTATTCCGAATATAGTCATACGTGCTTATGGAAAAGAACTTGCATGACATCTTTTGTCCTACCCTCCCGTGGCAGTGGGGTCCTAATGGAAACTAAGGGATATTAAGGCCTCCTTTTAATAGAGAACCAGAACAAAGCATTAGCACATAGTGAATACATGAACTCCTCAAACTATGGTCATCATCTAAGTATCCCGATTATTGTCACTTCGGGGTTGTCGGATCATAACACATAATAGGTGACTATAGACTTGCAAGATAGGATCAAGAACTCACATATATTCATGAAAACATAATAGGATAAGATCTGAAATCATGGCACTCGGGCCCTAGTGACAAGCATTAAGCATAGCAAAGTCATAGCAACATCAACCTCAAACCCTAACAAAACTAACTCGATTACATGATAAATCTCATCCAACCCATCACCGTCCAGCAAGCCTACGATGGAATTACTCACGCACGGCGGTGAGCATCATGAAATTGGTGATGGAGGATGGTTGATGATGACGACGGCGACGAATCCCCCTCTCCGGAGCCCTGAACGGACTCCAGATCAGCCCTCCCGAGAGGTTTTAGGGCTTGGCGGTTGCTTCGTATCGTAAAACGCGATGATTTCTTCTCTCTGATTTTTTTCTCTCCGAAAGCCAATATATAGAGTTGGGGTTGGCGTCGAAAGGTCTCCAGGGGGCCCATGAGGTAGGGGGCGCGCCCCCCACCCTCGTGGACAGGGTGTGGGCCCCCTGGTCTTCATCTTTGGCGAGGATTTTTTATTATTTTTTCTAAGATGTTCCGTGGAGTTTCAGGTCATTCCGTGAACTTATGTTTTCTGCACATAAAACAACATCATGGCAATTCTGCTGAAAACAGCGTCAGTCTAGGTTAGTTCCATTCAAATCATACAAGTTACAGTCCAAAACAAGGGCAAAAGTGTTTGGAAAAGTAGATACGACGGAGACGTATCAACTCCCCCAAGCTTAAACCCTTGGTTGTCCTCAAGCAATTCAGTTGACAAACTGAAAGAGAAAAAGAAAAACTTTTGCAAACTCTGTTTGCTCTTGTTGTTGAAAATATGTCAAGCCAGCATTCAAGTTTTCAGCAAAGATTATAACTAACCACATTTGAAATAATTCTCAGGTCTCATGATTACTCATATCAATGGCCTAATCAACTAGCGAGCCGTAATAATAAATCTCGGATGACAACACTTTCTCAAAACAATCACAATATGATATAACAGGATGGTATCTCGCTAGCCCTTTCTGAGACCGCAAATCATAAATGCAGAGCAGCTTTAAAGATCAAGGACTGACTAGACATTGTAATTCATGGTAAAAGAGATCCAGTCATAGTCATACCCAATATAAATTAACAGTAATGCATGCAAATGACAGCTGTGCTCTCCAGCTAGTGCTTTTAATAAGAGGGTGATGACTCAACATAAAAGTAAATAGATAGGCCCTTCGCAGAGGGAAGCAGGGATTTGTAGAGGTGCCAGAGCTCGGTTTTGAAATAGAGATAAATAATATTTTGAGCGGCATACTTTCATTGTCAACATAACAACTAAGAGATGGCGATATCTTCCATGTCACACACATTATAGGCGGTTCCCAAAACAGAATGGTAAAGTTTATACTCCCCCTCCGCCAACAAGCATCAATCCACGGCTTGCTCGAAACAACGAGTGCCACCTGTTGGGGAACGTAGCAGAAATTCAAAATTTTCTACGCATCACCAAGATCAATCTATGGAGATACTAGCAATGAGAGAGAGGGGAGTGCATCTACATACCCTTGAAGATCGCGATGCGGAAGCGTTACAAGAACGCGGTCAGTGGAGTCATTCACGGAGCGATTCAGATCGCGGCCGAATCCGATCTAAGCACCGAACAATGGTCCCTCTGTGTTCAACATACGTACAGCCCGGGGACGTCTCCTCCTTCTTGATCCAGCAAGGGGAGAGGAGAAGTTGAGGGAAAACTCCGACAGCACGACGGCATGGTGGTGATGGAGCTCGTGGTTCTCCGGCAGGGCTTCACCAAGCACTACGGAGGAGGAGGAGGTGTTGGAGGAGGGAGAGGGCTGCGCCAGGGGAAGGGTGCGGCTGCCCTCTCTCTCCCTCACTATATATTGGGGGAAGGGAGGAGAGGGAGGCGCCCTAGGGTTCCCTAGGGGAGGGGCGGCGGCCACAGGGGAAACCCTAGATGGGTTTGGGCGCCCCCACTCCCTAGGAAACTTGCCCCCCAAGCCGGGAGGGGCGGCTGCCCTACGGGTGGCACCCCCACCTCACCTGGTTACGTGAGATGGGGTGGGAGGGGCGCTCAGCCCCTTAGTGGGCTGATGTGCCCTCTCCCCTTGGCCCATAAGGCCCCCCAACGCTTGTCGGGGCCTCCGAAACCCCTTTCGGACACGCTGGTCATCACCTGGTACCCCCGGAACAATTCCGGACTCCAATACCCTTCGTCCAATATACTGATCTTCACCTCCGGACCATTCTCGAGCTCCTCGTCATGTCCGGGATCTCATCCGGTACTCCGAACAACCTTCGGTAACCACAAACTATTTCCCATAACAACTCTAGCGTCACCGAACCTTAAGTGTGTAGACCCTACGGGTTCGGGAACCATGCAGACATGACCGAGACGTTCTCCGGTCAATAACCAACAGCGGGATCTGGATACCCATGTTGGCTCCCACATGTTCCATGAATATCTCATCGGATGAACTACGATGTCAAGATTCAAGCAATCCCGTATGCAATTCCCTTTGTCAATCGGTATGTACCTCGTTCAATCTCGTTACCGGCAAGTCACTTTACTCGTTCCATAATGCATGATCCCGTGACTAACTAGTTAGTCACATTGAGCTCATTACGATGATGCATTACCGAGTGGGCCCAGAGATACTTCTCCGTCATACGGAGCGACAAATCCCAGTCTCGATTCATGCCCCCAACAGACACTTTCGGAGATACCCGTAGTGCACCTTTATAGCCACCCAGTTACGTTGTGACATTTGGTACACCCAAAGCACTCCTACGGTATTAGGGAGTTACACAATCTCATGGTCTAAGGAAATGATACTTGACATTAGAAAAGCTTTAGCAAACGAACTACACGATCTTGTGCTATGCTTAGGATTGGGTCTCGTCCATCACATCATTCTCCTAATGATGTGATCCCGTTATCAATGACATCCAATGTCCATGGTCAGGAAACCATGACCATCTGTTGGTCAACGAGCTAGTCAACTAGAGGCTCACTAGGGACATGTTGTGGTCTATGTATTCACCAATGTATTACGGTTTCCAGTTAATACAATTATAGCATGAACAATAGACAATTATCGTTAACAAGGAAATATAATAATAACCATTTTATTATTGCCTCTAGGGAATATTTCCTACAGTCTCCCACTTGCACTAGAGTCAATAATCTAGTTCACATCACTATGTGATTGTAATGAATTAAACGCCCATGTGGTTTGATCATATCTCGCTTGTGAGAGAGGTTATTAGTGAACGGGTCTGAATCTTTCAGATCTATGTGTGCTTTACAAATCACTATGTCATCTCCTAGATGCAGCTACCACGCCCTATTTGGAGCTATTCCATATAACTGTTCTACTATACGATTCTGGTTTACTACTCAGAATAATCCGGATTAGTGCCAAAGTTCGCATCGGCGTAACCCTTTACGACGAACTCTTTTACCACCTCCATAATCGAGAAAATTCCTTAGTCCACTAGTTACTAAGGATATGTTTTACCGCTGTCTTGTTATACATTCCTGGATCATTCTTGTGCCCCTTGACTGACTCATGGCAAGGCACACTTCAGGTGCGGTACACAGCATAGCATACTGTAGAGCCTATGTCTGAAGCATAGGGGATGACCTTCATCCATTCTCTCTCTTCTGCCGAGGTCATGTCTTGAGTCTTACTCAATACTCACACCTTATAACACAGCCAAGAACTCCTTCTTCACGATCTATTTTGAACTTCTTCAAAATCTTGTCACGGCATGTATTCATTTGAAAGTATTATTGAGCGTTTTTTATCTATCCTTATAGATCTTGATGCTCAATGTTCAAGTAGCTTAATCCAGGTTTTCCACTGAAAAACACCTTTTCAAATACCCTATATGCTTTCTAGAAATTATATATCATTTCTGATCAACAATACGTCAACAACATATACTCATCAGAAATTCTATAGTGCTCCCACTCACTTCTTTGGAAATACAAGTTTCTCATAAACTTTGTATAAATCCAAAATATTTTATCATCTCATCAAAGCATATATTCCAACTCCGAGATGCTTACTCTAGTCCTTAGAAGGATTGCTGGAGCTTTGCATACTTGTTAGCATCTTTTAGGATTGTCAAAACCTTCTGGTTGTATCAGATACAACTTTTCCTCAAGAAAATCGTCGAGGAAACTATATTTTGACATCCTATCTGCAAGAGTTCATAAATAATGCAGTAGCTGCTAATATAATTCTAACAGACTCTTAGCATCGCTACGAGTGAGAAAGTATCATCGTAGTCAACTCCTTAAACTTGTCGGAAAACATCTCAGCGACAAGTTGAGCTTTGTTAATGGTGACACTTACCATCATTGTCTGTCTTCCCTTTTAAAATCCATCTGTACCCAACAGCCTTATGACCATCAAGTAGTTCTTACAAAGTCTACACTTTGTTTTATACATGGATCTTCTATCGGATTTTATGGCCTCGAGCCATTTGTCGGAATCCGGGCCCACCATCGCTTCTCCATAGCTCGTAGGTTCATTGTTGTCTAGCAACATGACCTCCAAGACAGGATTACCGTACCACTCACGAGGCGATGCTGGCGTCCTTGTCGTCCTACGAGGTTCGGCAATGACTTGATCCGAGGCTTCATGATCACTATCATCAGCTTCCACTTCAATTGGTGTAGGTGCCACAGGAACAACTTCCTGTGCCCTGCTACACACTAGTTGTAGTGACGCTTCAATAACCATATCAAGTCTCCACCATCCTCCCACTCAATTCTTTCGAGAGAAACTTTTCCTCGAGAAAGGACCCGTTACTAGAAACAATCACTTTTGCTTCCGGATCTTAAATAGGAGGTATACCCAATTGTTTTGGGTGTCCTATGAAGATGTATTTATCCGCTTTGGGTTCGAGCTTATCAGGATGAAACCTTTTTTCACATAAGCATCGCAGCCCCAAACTTTCAAGAAATGACAGCTTAGGTTCCTCTAAACCATAGTTCATACGGTGTCATCTCAACGGAATTACGTGGTGCCCTATTTAAAGTGAATGTGGTTGTCTCTAATGCCTAACCCATGAACGATAGTGGTAATTCGATAAGAGACATCATGGTATGCCCCATATCCAATGGGGTGCATCTATGATGTTCGGACACACCATCACACTAAGGTGTTCCAGGCGGTGTTAGTTGTGAAACAATTTCCACAATGTCTCAATTGTGTACCAAACTCGCAACTCAGATATTCATCTCTATGATCATATCATAGACATTTTATCCTCTTGTCACGACGATCTTCAACTTCACTCTGAAATTACTTGAACCATTCAATAATTCAGACTTGTATTTCATCAAGTAAATATACTCAGTATCTACTCAAATCATCTATGAAGTAAGAACATAACGATATCCACTGCGTGCCTCAGCACTCATTGGACTGCACACATCAAAATGTATTACTTCCAACAAGTTGCTTTCTTGTTCCATTTTACTGAAAACGAGGCTTTCAGTCATCTTGCCCATGTGGTATGGTTTGCATGTCTCAAGTGATTCAAAATCAAGTGAGTCCAAACGGTCCATCTGCATGGAGTTTCTTCATGCGTATATACCAATAGAACTCAAATGGTAGTGCCACAAGTAGGTGGCACTATATCATTACTATCTTATATCTTTTGGCATGAACATGTGTATCACTACGATCCAGATTCAATAAACCATTCATTTTAGGTGCAAGACCATTGAAGGTATTATTCAAATAAACAGAGTAACCATTATTCTCCTTAAATGAATAACCGTATTGCGATATACATAATCCAATCATGTCCATGCTCAACGCAAACACCAAATAACAATTATTTAGGTTTAACACCAATCTCGATGTTAGAGGGAGTATGCGATGCTTGATCACATCAACCTTGGAAACACTTCCAAACCATATCATCATCTCACCTTTAGCTACTCTCCGTTTATTCCGTAGCCATTTATTTCGAGTTACTAACACTTAGCAACTGAACCGGTATCTATTACCATGGTGCTACTAGGAGTACTAGTAAAGTACACATCAATATAATGTATATCCAATATACTTCTGTCGACCTTGCCAGCCTTCTCATCAACCAAGTATCTAGGGTAGTTTTGCTTCAGTGACTGTTCCCATCATTACAGAAGCACTTAGTCTCGGGTTTGGGTTCAACCTTGGGTTTCTTTACTAAAGAAGCAACTGATTTGCTATTTCATGAAGTATCCCTTCTTGCCCTTGCCCTTCTTGAAACTAGTGGTTTCACTAACCATCAACATTTGACGCTCCTTCTTGATTTCTACTTTCGCGGCGTCAAACATCGCGAATATTTCAAGGATCATCATATGTATCCTTGATATGTTATAGTTCGTCACGAAGCTCTAGCGGCTTGGTGGCAATGACTTTGGAGAAACATCACTATCTCATCTGGAAGATTAACTCCCACTTGATTCAAGTGATTGTTGTACTCAGACAATCTGAGCACAAGCTCAACGATTGAGTTTTCTCCCTTAGTTTCCAGGCTAAGAAACTCGTCGGGGTCTTATACCTCTTGACGTGGGCACGAGCCTGAAATTCCAATTTCAGCCCTCGAAACATCTCATATGTTTCGTGACGTTTCGAAATCGTCTTCGGTGCCTCAATTCTAAACGGTTTAACATTACTGAACTATCACATAGTTAGCAAAACGTGTATGTCAGATGTTCGCAACATCTACAGACGACGTTCGAGGTTCAGCATACCGAGCAGTGCATTAAGGTCATAAGCCTTCTACGCAGCAATGAGGACAATCCTCAGTTTACGGACCCAGTCCGCATAATTGCTACTATTAACTTTCAACTAAATTTTCTCTAGGAACATACCTAAAATTGTAGAACTAAAGCACAAGCTACGACATAATTTGCAAAAACCTTTTGACTATGTTCAGGATAATTAAGTTCATCCTATGAACTCCCACTCAGATAGACATCCCTCTAGTCATCTAAGTGATACATGATCCGAGTCAACTAGGTCGTGTCCGATCATCACGTGAGACGGACTAGTCATCATCGGTGAACATCTTCATGTTGATCGTATCCACTATACGACTCATGTTCGAACTTTCGGTCTCTTGTGTTTCGAGGCCATGTCTGTACATGCTAGGCTTGTCAAGTCAACCTAAGTGTTTCGCGTGTGTAAATCTGGCTTACACCCGTTGTATGTGAACGTTAGAATCTATCACACCCGATCATCACGTGGTGCTTGAAACAACGAACTTTCGCATAGCGGTGCACGCT
Organism: Aegilops bicornis; assembly: GCA_021605145.1. Classification (NCBI taxonomy): domain Eukaryota; kingdom Viridiplantae; phylum Streptophyta; class Magnoliopsida; order Poales; family Poaceae; genus Aegilops; species Aegilops bicornis. The sequence goes on from CM038674.1 coordinate 100,524,965, forward strand.
TAGGGGAACACTTTCTTGAAATTATTATGAGGGATCATCTTATTTACTACCGTCGTTCTAAGCAAATAAGATGCATAAACATGATAAACATCACATGCAATCAAATAGTGACATGATATGGCCAATATCATTTTGCTCCTTTTGATCTCCATCTTCGGGGCTCCATGATCATCATCGTCACCGGCATGACACCATGATCTCCATCATCATGATCTCCATCATCGTGTCTCCATGAAGTTGTCTCGCCAACTGATTACTTCTACTACTATAGCTAATGGTTTAGCAATGAAGTAAAGTAATTACATGGCGTTATTCAGTGACACGCAGGTCATACAATAATTAAAGAAAACTCCTATGGCTCCTGCCGGTTGTCATACTCATCGACATGCAAGTCGTGATTCCTATTACAAGAATATGATCAATCTCATACATCACATATATTTCATTCATCACATGCTTCTTGGCCACATCACATCACACGGCATATGCTGCAAAAACAAGTTAGACGTCCTCTAATTGTTGTTGCAAGTTTTTACGTGGCTGCTATAGGTTTCTAGCAAGAACGTTTCTTACCTATGCCAAAACCACAACATGATATGCCAATTGCTATTTACCCTTCATAAGGACCCTCTTCATCGAATCCGATCCGACTAAAGTGGGAGAGACTGGCACCCGCTAGCCACCTTATGCAACAAGTGCATGTCAGTCGGTGGAACCTGTCTCATGTAAGTGTACGTGTAAGGTCGGTCCGGGCCGCTTCATCCCACAATACTGTCGAAACAATATAGGACTAGTAACGGCAAGCATATTTAACAAAACCAACGCCCACAACTACTTGTGTTCTACTCGTGCATAGAATCTACGCAATAGACCTAGCTCATGATGCCACTGTTGGGGAACGTAGCAGAAATTCAAAATTTTCTACGCAACACCAAGATCAATCTATGGAGATACTAGCAACGAGAGAGAGGGGAGTGCATCTTCATACACTTGAAGATCGCGATGCGGAAGCGTTACAAGAACGCGGTCGGTGGAGTCGTTCACAAAGTGATTCAGATCGCGATCGAATCCAATCTAAGCACCGAACAACGGTGCCTCCGCGTTCAACACACGTACAGCCCGGGGACATCTCCTCCTTCTTGATCTAGCAAGGGGAGAGGAGAAGTTGAGGGAAAACTCCGACAGCACGACGGCATGGTGGTGATGGAGCTCGTGGTTCTCCCAAGCAGGCTTCGCCAAGCACTACGGAGGAGGAGGAGGTGTTGGAGGAGGGAGAGGGCTGCACCGGGGAAGGTGCGGCTGCCTCTCTCTCCCTCACTATATATAGGGGAAGGGAGGAGGGAGGCGCCCTAGGGTTCCCTAGGGAAGGGCGGCGGCCACAGGAAAACCCTAGATGGGTTTGGGCGCCCCACCCCTAGGAAACTTGCCCCCTCAACCCGGGAGGCGGCTGCCCTAGGGTGGCGCCCCCACATCTCCTGGTTATGTGAGATGGGGTGGGAGGGGCGCTCAGCCCCTTCGTGGGCTGATGTGCCCTCTCCCCTTGGCCCATAAGGCCCCTCAACGCTTGTCGCGGCCTCCGAAACCCCTTTCGGACACGCTGGTCATCACCTGGTACCCCCGGAACAATTCCGGACTCCAATACCCTTCGTCCAATATACCGATCTTCACCTCCGTACCATTCCGGAGCTCCTCATTATGTCCGGGATCTCATCCGGGACTCTGAACAACCTTCGGTAACCACATATATTTCCCATAACAACTCTAGCGTCACCGAACCTTAAGTGTGTAGACTCTACGGGTTCGGGAACCATGCAGACATGACCGAGACGTTCTCTGGTCAATAACCAACAGCGGGATCTGGATACCCATGTTGGCTCCCACATGTTCCACGATGATCTCATCGGATGAACCACGATGTCAAGGATTCAAGCAATCCCGTATGCAATTCCCTTTGTCAATCGGTATGTTACTTGCCCGAGATTCGATCGTCGGTATCCCAATACCTCGTTCAATCTCGTTACCAGCAAGTCACTTTACTCGTTCCATAATGCATGATCCCATGACTAACTACTTAGTCACATTGAGCTCATTATGATGACGTATTACCGAGTGGGCCCAGAGATACCTCTCTGTCATACGGAGCGACAATCCCAGTCTCGATTCGTGCCAACCCAACAGACACTTTCGGAGATACCCGTAGTGCACCTTTATAGCCACCCAGTTACGTTGTGACGTTTGGTACACCCAAAGCACTCATACGTTATCAGGGAGTTACACAATCTCATGGTCTAAGGAAATGATACTTGACATTAGAAAAGCTTTAGCAAACGAACTACACGATCTTGTGCTATGCTTATGATTGGGTCTCGTCCATCACATCATTCTCCTAATGATGTGATCCCGTTATCAATGACATCCAATGTCCATGGTCGTGAAACCATGACCATCTGCTGATCAACGAGCTAGTCAACTAGAGGCTCACTAGGGACATGTTGTGGTCTATGTATTCACACATGTATTACGGTTTCCAGTTAATACAATTATAGCATGAACAATAGACAATTATCATGAACAAGGAAATATAATAATAACCATTTTATTATTGCCTCTAGGGCATATTTCCAACACCTCCAACATACATCAGGTCCCAGGGGGGTTTTGTTTGCAATTATTTTGATTTAGTTTGCATAAAGCATGGGACTGGGCATCCCAGTGACCAGCCATGTTCTCGTGAGTGAGGAGCGGGGTCCACTCCTCTTGAGAATAACCCGCCTAAAATGGAAGATAAGGACAACCATAGTTGATACATGAGCTATTCGAGCATACAAAACAGAATGTTTATTTGAAGGTTTAGAGTTTGGCACATACAAATTTACTTGGAACGGCAGGTAGATACCGCATATAGGAAGGTATAGTGGACTCATATGGAATAACTTTGGGGTTTAAGGGATTGGATGCACAAGCAGTATTCCCGCTTAATACAAGTGAAGGCTAGCAAAAGACTGGGAAGCGACCGACTAGAGAGCGACAACAGTCATGAAAATGCACTAAAATTAATAAACATTGGATACAGGCATGAGTAGGATAAAATCCACCATGAACAGAAATATCGTGAAGGCTATGTTGATTTTATTTCAACTACATGTGTAAACATGTGCCAAGTCAAGTCACTCAAATCATTCAAAGGAGGATACCACCCCATTATACCACATCATAACCATTTTAATAGCATGTTGGCACGCAAGGTAAACCATTATAACTCATAGCTAATCAAGCATGGCATAAGCAACTATGATCTCTAATTGTCATTGCAAACATGTTTATTCATGATAAGCTGAATAAGGAACGATGAACTCATCATATTTACAAAAACAAGAGAGGTCGAGTTCGTACCAGCTTTTCTCATCTCAGTCAGTCCATCATATATCATCGTAATTGCCTTTCACTTGCACGACTGAACGATGTGAATAATAATAAGAGTGCACGTGCATTGGACTAAGCTGCAATCTGCGAGCATTCAACAAATAGGAGAAGACAAGGCAATATGGGCTCTTGGTTAAATCAACACTAATGCATATAAGAGCCACTTCAACAATTTAATCATGGTCTTCTCCTATCGACCCCCAAAGAAAAGAAACGAAATAAAACTATGTACGCGGGAAAGCTCCCAACAAGCAAAAGAAGAACGGGAAATATTTTTGGGTTTTCTTTTTAATTATTACTACTACAGCAGGAAAAGTAAACTAACTAGAAGCTACACTAATTTTTTTTCTTAAAGTTTAACAAACACATAAGAAGAAAGCAGGAAAAAGAAAATAAACTAGCATGGATATTACAATGGAAGAGTATGAGCACCAACATCTAGCAATGAGTGTGTGTGAACATAAATGTAATGTCGGTGGGAAATACGTACTCCCCCAAGCTTAGGCTTTTGGCCTAAGTTGGTTCATTGCCAGGGATAGCCTGGCTGATACCCGTTGGTGTAGCTGGGGTCGTACTGTGATGCAGCGGCTATCGCCTCCTGGGCTGCAGCGTGGCGTCGAGCCGCCTCCGCTCTCCTCTCGTACTCATCTGCCTCCTCTCTAGTAATAACATATCTTCCTTTTGTCTGAGAATCAAAGAAGGCAGGAGCAGGAAGAGTAATATAGAAAACATGCCGTTTGTTAAAGATTGGTCGATACTGGAGGGGTGATTCAGTCCTCTCAACAAACTGGTGGGAAACCATAGAATCAAAATCTAAATAAGTAGGGGGTAACTCCATATCACCCTCACGAATGTCTATCTCAAGAAAATTAGCTAAGCGGGTTGCATGAATTCCTCCAAAGAAATCTCCGTTATATCTCTTATGATGCAACCTACGAGCTACTATGGCTCCCATATGATAAGATTGGTCTCCTAACACAGCACTCCTGAGAATGCTGAGATCAGGGACACACATGTGACATGCTTCATCCTTAGCATTTATGCACCTACCGATGAAGAGAGCAAAATAATGTATAGCAGGAAAGTGAATGGTCCCTATAATGGCTTGCGTTATATCTCTAGATTCCCCCACAGTTATACTAGCAAGAAAGTCTCTAAATTCAGATTTACGGGGATCAACAGTACTACCCCATTGTGGGAGTTTGCAAGCAAAAGTAAAATCCTCTAAGTCCATGGTATAAGATTTGTCATAAAGATCAAACATGACAAAACGGGTATTACGCGAAGATGAAAAGTCAAACCTCCTCACAAATGAACTAGTGAGATCATGATACTGTGGGCATTTGTCTGCCTCGAAGTCCACAAGACCGGCATTACGCAAATATGCGTTAAATTCTTCATTGATTCCCGCTCAACCCATAAAATTTTACGAAGGCCATTCACAGGGCCTCACGGGAGCGTCCCTTGGGGGCTCCTCAACGGCATCGCGCATTGCAAGGCTAGGGCCTTGCTTCCTTGAAGAACCACCTTGGAACATCTTCCTAAACATATTGTTTTCTCTGAAAAATTTCTGAAATTTTTAGTAACTTCAAACAAAAGTGAACCAACTTCAATATAATTGATAGCAACTACTCCTATAAGTGACTAGAGCCTATAGCATGCATTAGAACTACTTGGAACCATATAAATTTGACATGCAAGCTCAAGAACATGGTCACCTATGCAGCACAAATTTGCAATGAATAAAGCACTAGAAGAAAAACTAATTGGACCAATGGAGGAGTCACATACCAAGGAACAATCTCCCCAAGCAGTTTTGCGAGAGGTGCTTTGAGCAAGGAGATCGAAAATCACAACAACGGGGGCTGGAACTCGTGTTTGAGCCAGATATTCGTGTTTGTGGGAGGAAGATGAAGAGGATGGGTGCAGGAATAAGTGGAGGAGGGCCACCATGGGCCCATGAGGCAGGGGGCGCGCCCAGGGGGGTAGGGCGCGCCCTCCACCCTCGTGGCCAGGTGGCAGCTCCTCCCGCGGTAATTTTTGCACTAAAAATCCTCAAACATTCAAGAAAAAATCATATTAAATTGGCATGGCATTCTGAGAACTTTTATTTTCAGGATATTTTTATATTGCACGGATAAATCAGGAAACAGACAGAAAAATACTATTTTTACTTTATTTCAACTAAATAACAGAAAGTATAAAGAGGGTACATAAGGTTGTGCTTCTAGTTTGATCCGTCTCATGCTCATCAAGAGGAATCCACTAACAAGGTTGATCAGGTCTTGTTAACAAAGTCATTCCTATTAACATGGAACCAGAGAAATTTCGAATAACACTATGTTATCTCAACGGGGATATGCACATCCCCTATAATAAGAATATCATATTTCTTCTTGAAAGTAGGAAGAGGAAATTCAAAACCTCCGAATATAATCGATGGAACTTTTCCAATAGAGTTGATGCTATAAACTTGAGGTTGTTTCCTCGGAAAGTGTACCGTATGCTCATTACTATTAACATGAAAAGTGACATTACCTTTGTTGCAATCAATAACAGCCCCTGCAGTATTCATAAAAGATCTTCCAAGAATAATAGACATACTATCATCCTCGGGAATATCAAGAATAACAAAGTCTGTTAAGATAGTAACGTTTGCAACCACAACAGGCACATCCTCACAAATACCGACAGGTATAGCAGTTGATTTATCAGCCATTTGCAAAGATATTTCAGTAGGTGTCAACTTATTCAAATCATGTCTATGTTATAAAGAGAGGGCATAACACTAACACCGCTCCAAGATCACATAAAGCAGTTTTAACATAATTTCTTTTAATGGAGCATGGTATAGTGGGTACTCCTGGATCTCCAAGTTTCTTTGGTACTCCACCCTTAAAAGTATAATTGGCAAGCATGGTGGAAATTTCAGCTTCCGGTATTTTTCTCTTATTGGTAATGATATCCTTCATATACTTAGCATAAGGGTTTGTTTTGAGCACATCAGTTAATCACATACGCAGAAAGATAGGTCTAATCATTTCAGCAAAGCGCTCAAAATCCTCATCATCCTTTTTCTTGGATGGTTTGGGAGGAAAGGGCATGGGTTTCTGAACCCATGGTTCTCTTTCTTTACCATGTTTCCTAGCAACAAAGTCTCTCTTATCATAACGTTGAATCTTTGATTCTGGGTTATCAAGAGCAACAGCAGGTTCAACTTCTACATCATTATCATTACTAGGTTGAGCATCATCATGAACATCATCATTATTATTTTTGCTAGGTTCATGTTCATTTCCAGATTGTGTTTCAGCATCAGACATAGATATATCATTTGGATTCTCAGGTGGTTCAGCAATAGGTTCACTAGAAGTTTGCAACGTCCTATCATTTTTCTTTTTCTTCCTTTTAAAAGAACTAGGCACATCAATATTATTTCTCTGAGAATCTTGCTCAATTCTCTTAGGGTGGCCTTTAGGATACAAAGGTTCCTGAGTCATTCTACCAGTTCTAGTAGCCACTCTAACAGCATAATCATGTTTTTACTATTCATTTCATTGAGCAAATCATTTTGAGCCTTAAGTACTTGTTCTACTTGAGTGGTAACCATAGAAGCATGTTTGCTAACAAGTTTAAGTTCACCTCTAATATTAGCCATATAATCACCCAAGTGTTTAATCATATCGGAATCATATTTCAATTGTCTACCAAAATAAGCATTGAAGTCTTCTTGTTTAAACATAAAGTTATCAAACTCATCCAAGCACTGACTAGCAATTTTAGTAGGAGGGACTTCAGTTTTATCATATCTATAGAGAGAATTTACCTTTACTACCTGTGTTGGGTTATCAAGATCAGGAGGTTCTTCAATAGGTAATGGATTAAGATCATACGTTTCTTCAGCAGGCGGTAAATTAAGACCATATATTTCTTCAATAGGAGGTAAATTCTTAACATCTTCAGCTTTAATAGATTTCTTTGCCTCTTGCATATCTTCAGGACTGAGAAATAGAACACCTCTCTTCTTCGGAGTTGGTTTAGGAATAGGCTCTATAATTGGCTCAGGAGCTGGCTCAGGAGGTGACCAATTATTTTCATTTGTCAACATATTATTCAATAGAATTTTAGCTTCATCGGGTGTTCTTTCCGTGAAAAGAGAACCCGCACAACTATTCGAGGTATGAATGACATATGGCTGTCCGATTTGTATTCCAAGCTCTCTCTCCATCTAGCCATATATATATGGAGATATTGCCATCAATGCGATAAATTACAAGCTAGCTAGTAGTATCGTACAGTAGTTGGAAGCAATTGAGCTGCACGATAGAATGAATGAGGCATCCTCAGCTAATGTTGCATGCATGTACCTTACTCATTCAAATGTAAACGGGCCATGGTCATGCTAAGTCCAGAAGCCTCTAAATTTAGACCTAAAACAAGCTTCTTCTTTTTTTTTCTTCTAGTGAGAGGCTTGAGCAGAAACTCAGGGAATCAAATGTGCTACAGATATCTCTAGAAAGAAAACTGAGTTGAAGGCTTGAACTATGAAATTCCAACATCGTTCTAAGCCAAGATGTGTCAACTCATGATGCTGAGAATTAAAATGCTATTTTTTTCAATTTAATTGTGCATACTATGTAACAAAAAGTTCTCCAGCCTCTTCTTCCATTCCCTTTTTTAGTTTGAAAATTTATATAGAAAAATGCATAAATATCTACGATATCAGATATATATACTATAAAAATATTTTTTATGATGAATCTAATTAAACTAATTTAGTGTTGTAGATATTTTTCAGTAGACTTGCTCAAACTTAAATATGTGGACCTAGAAAAAAACTAAAACTTCAAGTATTTTAGAACAGAGGGAGCAGAAAATAATCTCGTTCACCTCAATTCACGCTGTCTTCTTAGTTCAGATTAGTACATAGCCGGCCCGGCCCTAGTAGGTATTCCCTTACGTCATCAATGCACAAAAACTTGAAAGATGAACATATACAGTATTTGTTTTTGTCAAGAGAAGGGCGACCAAAGCCATTTGAAAGAGCATCCAAGCTAGGCTCGGAGGTCGGAGCTATGTCAAGTACTCCCTCCGTCCCAAAATAAGTGTCTCAAGTTTAGTACAACTTTGTACTAAAGTTAGTACAAAGTTAAGACACTTATTTTGAGACGGAGGAAGTACAACCTTGATTCTGGATGAACATGCAATCCACTGGCCTACACTATGTCGTTGTAGAACACACACACTTTTCTCTGGCTTGTCTCGGTCATATAATTTCCAGGTGACTCCCAAGCCTGGCTCATGAATAAAAAAAGAGAACAAGCACTACGATGTGAACCTAAAAGGGGAATATTTGGCATTTTACTGTGTCATGCGACTTGAAAAGAAAGTTCCCTATCGTGTTTCAAAAAAAAAATAGTTCCCTAGCACATATAGCTCCTACTTACAAAGTACTTGGCCATGTTACTACTTATCAAACAGTACCCAATGCAAGCATGGTGTAAGGCCAATAGGGTGAGACGAACTTTGGGGGTTCACAATGTCTGCAAGATGTGGTCAGGATGTGAAAGGAAAACAACACATGTTTGGTGCTGCCGTTGGCAAAACACCAGAGTAGGCCACTTGAGAGAGAGACATGGAGCAAGCCTGGTACTGGGTGTGTTAAACTGAATGCTGAATCGTGTTTGTTGAGCAGACTGGGCAGGGCGGCATAAGAATGGTGGCGAGGAACCAGCAAGGAGCAATCATTATCTCGGCTATTCTGCAACTTCCCCTATATAAGCGACGGGATGAATCACTCTGAAATTGCTACTGTGGATGCGGGGCTCCGGCTCCGTGCTGGCCCTCTAATCCCTGGGGTTAACTGTGAACCCATCGCACAGGCTTTAGAAATGATGACGACAAATTGTTCAAGATGGTGCGCTGAGTATTGATAAGCAAGAAATATCCTCACCTACTTAACTGAGTGGAAAGTTTAGTACTCCCTACGTATGAAAATATAAGATGTTTTTGCGGTGCAAATTGAACTATGAAAACATCTTATCTTTTGATACGGAGGCAGTATGTCCGGACAGAGAGCAGCAAAGTGGCACATAGGCTGGCTTGCTATGCTACTCATATTCTAAGTTGCTTTCTGCCGCTGGTGACTCTTTCCGTCTTCCCAAAGATCTGCGAATCCTGGATTTCCGCTGCCTCCCAAGCCGCACCCGTATGTATATGAAAGAAGTTCATTTACAATTGTGCACTCAGCATGCATATGCATGAATCGTGCATTCATGCATGTGTGAAGTATTACAAACTAGTGTGCTCCACCTTTGCCCAGTCGTAGCTACTCAACCACTAGAGATATCGATGACGCGGGACTGTTTTATTTGGATTCCAAGCTATCTCTCCATCTGAACACATATATGGACACATCACCATCAATGCAATTAATTTACTCTCTACTCGTACCATATATAGTGGCTGAGAGCAATTGAGTTGCACGATAGAATGTGCCGTCCTCTGCATTCATGTTAATTGGTCGCTGGGATGTAACTTGGCTTGCTCATGCTAAAGCCCAGAAGCCTTTGAATCTAAAACAAACCCTTTTTCTTCTTGTGTGAGGCTTGATCGGACACTCTTGGGGTCCAAAAAGGGCATACTGTTTTGGCTATGGAGAGCATTTGCTCCTAAGATGAATAGTAAATTAAAAATAAATAGCAAAAAATAATTTATTTTTTCATGTTCATGTTGGTGTCCAAAGTGTGCTTAACAACTTTAATGCGTGACCACTAGTAGAAAACAGGGCTTTGGGTCCGGGGCAATATTCACATTAGTCCCGGTTCAGTCACGAACCGGGACTAATGTGAGCATTGGTCCCGGTTCATGCGGCTAAGGCATTAGTGAATGTGAATTTCGACTTTATTTGCAAAATCTCTCTGGAATTTGTAAAAATGAGCATAACTTTTGCATACTAACTCGGATGAAAAAGTTTTTTATATGGAAAATCATCTACTCAAAAAGTTACACCGAATTATCGGGGCATAATTAATATCAATTATCTCAAAAATAATCTGCTGACTACGACTCACCGCTTGGATTACCCGCCCTTTCCAACGTTCAGTTATCATACCTGTCATCTTTCAGTTCATCCTAACAACAAATTAAGCAGCTAAACTGCCCCCTCGGAAAAATTAAGCAGCTAAACTGTGTACCAGGTTTTGGGTTCGGAGTGTAGACAGATCCACGCCCGCTAGTCAACGTTTGTTGTGTTGCGAGCTTCTCGTCTGGCACTGCTTTCTTGTGGTGATATATGTATTACTCAAGGACCAATCAACATGATGATCAAGATATTCAACATGAAGGAAATCAAGCGTATGCATCCTAGATTCCCGCTACCTTCCAACCCGCATCCATGAACATGCAAGGAGTTCATATACATACATTGAACATGTATACGAGCCAGGCATTCATGCTTGGAGTATCGTGTAGTACTAGTGTGCTCCACCTCTGCATGGTCGTAGGCAGTGACACTGCTTGACCCGACTGATGGCTCAGAGAAACTAGTAGATGCATCGACGATATATATCTTCCGATTTGTAATCCAAGCTCTCTCTCTCCATCTAGCCATATATATATGGAGATATTACCATCAATGCGATAAATTACAAGCTCGCGAGTAGGTGGAAGCAATTTAGCTGCACGATAGAACAAATGTAGCATGCATATACCTCGCGAGTAGTGCGCTCCACCTCTACTAGCGTTGCATACATATACCTTAGTCATTCAAATGTAAACGAGGCATGGTCATTCTAAAGTCCAGAAGCCTATATATTTAGACCTAAAGCAAGCTTTTTCCTTTTTCTTTTAGTGACAGGCCTCAGCAAAAACTCAGGGAATCAAATGTGTCACAGATATCTATATTGAAAGAAAAGCGAATTGAAGACTTGAACCGTAAAACTCCAACATAGTTCTAAGCCAAGATTTCTAAGTCAAGATATGTCAACTAATGATTCTGAGAATTGAAATGCCTCTTCTTTCGTTCTAGGCAAGGACAAACTTCTTTTAGTTTTTCCGTGTATATAGAAAAATTGAAATGCCTCTTCTTCCGTTCTAGGCAAGGAGAAACTTCTTTTAGTTTGTCCCTATATATAGAAAAATTGAAATGCCTCTTCTTCCGTTCTAGGCAAGGACAAACTTCTTCCGTTCGACTCGGGCGCAACCAGCGATCCACGCACCAGCGCCACTCTTACCCCTCCTCTCGCCATGCCGCCGCTCGAGGACGCCGCGCGGCGGCGGGGCGCTCTCCCGCGGCGGCTTTCGTCCTGTAGGGCAGCATGTTGGGAGGTGCGTCAGAGCGCGCTGGGGCTCATGATCACGGCGACCGGTGGCTGACGTTGCGTCCTCACATGGGTGTGGCGGCGGTTACTGGCATCGTGGCCGTTTGATGCTGCGTCGGGGGAGTTTGTCAGGCGTGGCACTGCCCAGATCCGGCCGTCATGATCCAGGAGAGACTCATGGTGGTTGGCCCTGCTATTCTTCGTGCTTCATAATTTTGATTTGCTTCATGCCAACCTCCTCGATCTGGACACCGACGGGTTCCAGTCTTCCTCTTGGAGATCCCAACTTTTGACATATGGCGTCATTGGATATCTAGATCGGAATTGTTCTGGTCGGGCACGCTCTCATCTTTAGCCAGAGAGGCTTCATGAGGGCGTGGCGTGAAGTTTCACTGTCTTGTCGGTACCGTGAGACACGTCTAAGTATAGATTTCCATGGCGTTGCCAGTGGTAAAGAAAGTCATGGTGGCTGCGTTCGGAGACTTGTAATGGCGGAGAGGAGTTTTGTCTACGTTGAATACTGGCGGCACATGTTTTTTCCTGTGTGTCCGGTGTTGAGGACTTGCATCAGCAGCCTTGGCAGGAGGGGGCAGCAACATTAGCGCACAACATTTTTGGGGGTGCTTCTTGAGTTCTGAGCCAAGATCTCCAGGGTGAAAACCCAAGGTCTGGCCTTCAATGGTTTTACCTGGCAATGGTCTTGCGAAGGCATTGTTTTTGGGATCTTAGACTCTCTCCAGGGTGAAAACTCAAGATCCTTAATCGGGAGAGAACAACGCTTGTGCATTGTTTCCTTCTTGGAGGCGTCACTTTTTTAGAACCTCTTATGTAGTCCATGTGTTGTCTTTGGTGGTGGTTAGAGTGTTGTTGTTGCGAGTGTTTCATCACTGCGACGGGGTCTTTCTTTTTATATTTCTCTCTTTTTTATTTTCATTTTTAGCTGTGTGCATCCTTGATGTCTTTCAATGTCTTGCTGGTGCAGAGGCTGGGTGTAATTGATATCTTCGCGATATTAATATATTGCCTTTATCAAAAAAATAGAAAAATGAATTAATATCTACAATATAAAATTTATATTATGCAAATATATTTTAGGATGAACTTAATTGAACTAATTTGGTGTTGTAGATGTTGGTATATTCTTCAACAGTCTTGCTTAAACTTAATTATGTTGGACCATGGAAAAACCTAAAACTTCAAGTATTTTGGAACGGAGGGAGTAGGAAATAATCTTGTTCACCTCAACTCTAGTTGTCTTGGTCAGATTATTATGTAGCCAGCCCGGTCCTACTAGATATTCTCTTACATCAATACAAAAAGGTGAAAGATGAACTATGTTGTAATAGCAAGAACAATCTAGGTATTTGTTGTTGTCAAGGCTGACCAAAGCCATTTAAAAGAGCATCAAAGGCTCGGAGGTCGGAGCTATGTTAGGTAAAACTGCAGATCTGGATGAACATGCAATCCCCTGGCCCGCGTTATGTTAGAGTAGAACATATACACTTTTCTCTTGCTTGTCTCGGTCTTATACAGCGTGCTTGGTAGGATGCATGCAACCCAACCAGGCTGGCATGCTGCAAAAATTTGATGTTTGGTAGGCTGGGCTACATGCGTTTCTCGACCGCAGAGAACTTAAAGCAATGTCGGGTCAGACAGTGGGGGAACGACCAATTCTGCCATTATTTGCAAGCCAGGCTCGTTCGAGCCACGTGTGGCTCTTGCCTGCACATGTTGGGAAGCACAAGAGACGATGAGATGTCTCATAAGTCCTCCCACTCTCTCCCGTCACCGTCCACTCCCATTCACACCACACTTCCTCTCTCTCACCGCCCCTTCGTGCTCTTCGATGGAGGACCCTCAACCGTGTTGTTCCACTCCCATCGTCACCGACAGCAATCCCATGTAACACTGGAGGGTGACCGGCCAAGCCCGAAAATGGATTGAACTCATGTCGGCTATCTGGGACCCCTCCCTCGTCTACACTAGGCTGCAGTCAGCGGGCATTAGTTTACCCACCGACTACGTTCGTGCCGGTCGGTGTGGCTGCGAAGGGAAGCTTGTCTGCTGCGGCGGTGCAGTGAAGGACTACGACTATGATAGCCATGCTCGGTCGAGTTTATTTTACCCCTGTGCGAGGGTTATCTCCCCTTGCTCCGAGGAGCATAGAGAGCATCAACGATTGTGCCCTTTCCTCCACCGCTTGCATCACGAGGAGCACTGACGCAGTGGCTAGGTCCCTATAGTTTTTGGGTCATCTGTGCTGGCCAGACCCCTGCTCCCGCCAGGGTTTGGTCTATGGCTAGCATTCCCTCCACAGGCAACCGCTCTGGCTCTGGTAAGCTATTTGTTCCCTATGCTCCCAGTATTAGTTAGGGTTTTTGCCTCGTTTCAACTCGATTGGATTCGATTGCACTTGATTGGTATTGATTCAAATCCAATCGATTCAGAGCCATGCTATGTGTTCTTAGGGTGTTCATGCTACTGCCCTACACTCACTAGATTGTTCTTGCTATCACAGTAGTGTAGATCAGTATTTAGGGTGTTCTTGGTAGAATCACAATGCTAGTTAGGGTGTTCTTGATAGGATCACAATGCTAGTTAGGGTGTTCTTGATATGATCACATTGTTGGTTAGGGTGTTGCTACAATCAGAATGGTTGTTGGTTCATGTGAGTGATGATGTTCATACGCGTGATGGTGTTGTTGTGCTGCTGCCTAACCTCGAACATGTTCACCATCAAGCTTGTTGATACTTATCTAACTTGGATGTCAAATCCAAAAAAATGATAGGCTACCACTTGAATGCATCGGAAGGACAAATGCAAGAAGGATGGTGCTCACTCCCAATCTGGTATCCGCAAGTGACGATAATGGGGAAGCACAAGTGATTCGATGATACACCTTTCTAGGCAGCAAATGTGTGCTCAGATGCGTCTGTTTTGTCTTTGTCGTTTTACCCTTCTTAAGTTGTAGTGTTCTAAGCCAATGAGGATTCCCTCGTGATGTTTTGATAAAAATATTAGGGGTCGAAGTGGTTTTGTATCGGCTGTGTTTGTCAGTTTGCCTTTGTGGTCATGTGTGGCTCTACTATTTGGGAGTTCACATGGCTGAGCACATTTATGAAGGTTTTCACGCGATTTTTCATGAATTAACCGGGTACCTCTCTTTTGCTTAAACGAATGATGCAAAACTAACGCCTCCATTTAAAGAACACATATAGCACTTGATTGTGACGTGCACAAATTTTCATGTTAAGATTATTTTTGCTTATGCATAAATTTCTCACATAGTTTAGTTTTCTACACAATATTTAGTATATATCCAATTCCGCAGCAATGCATGGAGAATCATCTATTTTTAAAAAATATATGATACAAGACATACATTAATTATCAAAATATTCAACCCATAAGATACACTAATTGAAATAAAGTATCACCACTACTAGATTGCTACATATGCTCACCCAAAGCTTCAGTTTTTGGTGCAAAGCCACTCATAGGCCTCCATCTAGCCTATAGTGTATCCCGCATCGGCTACGTATGGCCAAAATGTTGGTGCTCCATCCACCTCTGACTGGTGGCAGTCGTATGACCCATGAGCAGTAACCGATTAGAGTCACCCCTTGTTTGTCACAACTGATCTAGATGTGCAACACAAAGAAAATCATGCATATGCAATATCTCTTATATCCATGTCACGATTTCGCATCTTGCAACTAGGATCATGTGACTTTGTACAACTTGAGTTCCCGTTGTCTCCCAAGTCGCATCCATGAAATGTAAATAGATCATATACAACAAACATTTGTATGAAGCAGCATTTATGCGTGGTATATTGTGTACTGATGTGCTCCACCTCTACATAGCTGGAGGGGCTAATGCTACCCGACCTATTGAGATATCAGTCATATATGGTTATCCGATTTCGATTCAAAACTCTCTCAATCTTGGTATATATATGGTGATATCACCATCAATGCAATAATTACTGAATCTAATGGTACCACATAGTAGTTGGGAACAGTTGAGCCACTCGACAGAATGTAGGGTCCAATCCATAACGATTCATGCATTCATGTAACTTAGTCAGGCATGATCATGCTAAAGTCTAGAAGCCTCCGAGCCTAAAACAAGTTTTTTTTCCTTTTTCTCGGGGGAGACCTCAGCAAAAACTCGGGATTCAAAAATGGTAATGATATCTCTAGTAAAGTAAAGTGCATTGAAGACTCGATCAACTGCAAAATTTCCTTAGCTCTTTTCTCATAAAAGGAGGTTGTCTAGCACATGCGGCTCGAGTTGTGTTTCGGTCAAATCAGTAGCTAACCAGTCCAACTAGGCATTCCCTTACATCACAACACAGAAAGGTGAAAAATAAACATTTAGGGTATATGTTACGGTAAAGAAAGGTCAACCAATCCATTAACAACATTGAATGCTCGGAGCTATCTCAAGTACAACGCCATTTATACAATAAATATGCAATGCACCAGGGCCGGGCTATGTCAAGTAGAACTCATACAAGTTCTCAAGCTTATTGATCATATAAATTCCCCGTGACTCCCAAGCCAGAAATCATGCCATAAAGTAGACATAGCATTGTGATGTGAACAAGAAATCGAAAATTAGCACACATTTTTGTATATGGCTCCTCTGCTTTTTCTATTTTGGCAAAAGACTCCTACTTATTGCTGAACATGGCTTTAACTTGTACAACAGTCCTTACAACCTACAGTTTTGACGGCCAAAAACCTCGTAAATTTTCACGTCATCAATCCTAAGTCCTAACTTACTCTCTCATTTTATTTCCTCCAACAAAAATGTGAGATCCTCCAAGAAAAAGATGAGATATACCATATCTTGCAATTATCAAGAAAATGTGAGAAAAATTTGAAAAGGCAAAAATCAATATTTGAGCAAATTTTTAGAAGTGTGAGCATTTTTTGAAAAAGAAACAAAAAATGACAAAGAAACAAAAAACAAACACTAGAAAAGAAAAAAGGAATAGTGAGAAGAAGTTCACAAATTTGAAAAAAGCTTCGTTAATTTAAGAAAAGTTCACCATTTAAAAAACTTACGAATTTAAAAACAGAAAAAGAAAATGAAAAAAAGAAGGAAAAAATAAACAGTAGGAATCCAGCCAAGAAAAACCTGGGGAAAAAAACAAGCCGCTTCCTTTTCTTAATGTCACGTTTGGTGCACAACAAGAAGTGGAAGTGGTAGACGTTAGCAAATTAAGTGTGTAATCCTAGATGGTCAGTGGCGGAGGCAGGGAAGTGCTGGCAGGGGCCAAGGCCCCCCTATGCTCACACAAATACACCTATATGTACTCCTAATCTTTCATTTGTCAGACAAAATTAGATAGGTTTAGATGATTTGGCCCCCTCTAACATTATATGACATGTTTTAGCCCCTCTATATTCAGTTTCTGGGTCCGCCAAGATGGTTACTTGGTTAGTGTGGTTGGAACAAAAGGAAGAGCTATGGGCATCAAATCTTAATGCCCATACCAATATTTTAATATTATGTTTAGTGGGGGTTGTATCGAAACGAGCAAGTCAGACCGATGGGGCGGAGCACACTCAAACTGCTGCTGTTGTTGCAGGCCTCCCGCCTCCGGCTTTTTGCAAACAGATCATACAGACTTTATAAATGACGACTCAAAATCGTTCAAGATAATGCGATGAATATCAAGAAGCAAAAATTCTCCTCACCTAAATTGCTGAGGGAAAGTTCAGTACGTACAAAGAGAGAGCAAAAAAGTGGCACACAGGCTGGCAAGCAATGCTACAATTATATCACGGGAATACTTCCCTGTTGGAGAGTGTTCCTTCCTGTGTCTACCATCTTTGTGTGTAATGACTGTACTAATGTTGTTTCAATTTTTACAAGCGTTCAACTAGGAAAGCTCTCTTCCCTCACAAAAAATTCTACGTTAATTTTCAACTAGTACTAGTACGTGATAGCTGCCATCTCAAACATTCAACTTTTATTACAGCTGGCACCTTCCAGTTCATCCTAAATAATTATAAGCAGATAAAAGGTGTTCCAGGTTTTGAGTTCAGACTTTAGAGTGGAGACAAATCAATGCCCAACAGTTCACGTCTATTGTGTTGCAAGAGCGACGTGCCTTACTCTGGAGGGATCTGCGCTTCCACTGCTCATTTGTGTTGACACACGTATTTCTCGAGGAAATCGACATGGTGATCTAGATATGCGACATGAAGAGAATCGAGCCTATACAAAATTGTTTTGTACCGGCACCGAGTCTCTGTGATTTGCAAGACTGAATTTGGATTCATGGGCATCTTGGATTCCCGCTGCCTCCCAAGCCGCACCCATGGACATGCAAGGAGTTCATACATACATATATATATGAACCACACAATGATGTTTGGAGTATCGTGTAGTACTAGTGTGCCTCCACCTCCGCATAGTCAGTAACCAGTAACACTGCTCGACTCGATTGATGAATGTGATCAACTATTCGAGGTATGAATGACATATGGCTGTCCGATTTGTATTCCAAGCTCTCTCTCCCTCTAGCCATATATATGTGGAGATATTGCAATCAATGCGATAAATTACAAGCTAGCTAGTAGTATCGTACAGTAGTTGGAAGCAATTGACCTGCACGATAGAATGAATGAGGCATCCTCAGCTAATGTTGCATGCATGTACCTTACTCTTTCAAATGTAAACGGGGCATGGTCATGCTAAGTCCAGAAGCATCTAAATTTAGACCTAAAACAAGCTTCTTCCTTTTTTTTCTTCTAGTGAGAGGCTTGAGCAGAAACTCAGGGAATCAAATGTGCTACAGATATCTCTAGAAAGAAAAGTGAGTTGAAGGCTTGAACTGTGAAATTCCAACATCGTTCTAAGCCAAGATGTGTCAACTCATGATGCTGAGAATTAAAATGCATTTTTTTTCAATTTAATTGTGCATACTATGTAACAAAAAGTTCTCCAGCCTCTTCTTCCATTCCCTTTTTTAGTTTGACAATTTATATAGAAAAATGCATTAATATCTACGATATCATATATATGTACTATAAAAATATTTTTTATGATGAATCTAATTAAACTAAGTTAGTGTTGTAGATATTTTTCTATAGACTTGCTCAAACTTAAATATGTGGACCTAGAAAAAAACTAAAACTTCAAGTATTTTAGAACAGAGGGAGCAGAAAATAATCTTGTTCACCTCAATTCACGATGTCTTCTTAGTTCAGATTAGTACATAGCCGGCCCGGTCCTAGTAGGTATTCCCTTACGTCATCAATGCACAAAAACTTGAAAGATGAACATATACAGTATTTTTTTGTCAAGAGAAGGGCGACCAAAGCCATTTGAAGGAGCATCAAAGTTAGGCTCGGAGGTCGGAGCTATGTCAAGTACAACCTTGATTCTGGAAGAACATGCAATCCACTGGCCCACACTATGTCGGAGTAGAACACACACACATTTCTCTGGCTTGTCTCGGTCATATAATTTCCAGGTGACTCCCAAGCCTGGCTCATGAATAAAAAAAGAGAAGAAGCACTGCGATGTGAACCTAAATGGGGAATATTTGGCATGTTACTGTGTCATGCGACTTGAAAAGAAAGTTCCCTATCGTGTTTCAAAAACAAAATAGTTCCCTAGCACATATAACTCCTACTTACAAAGTACTTGGCCATGTTACTACTTATCAAACAGTACCCAATGCAAGCATGGTGTAAGGCCAATTGGGTGAGACGAACTTTGGGGGTTCACAATGTCTGCAAGATATGGTCAGGATATAAAAGGAAAACAACACATGTTTGGTGCTGCCGTTGGCAAAACACCAGAGTACGCCACTTGAGAGAGAGACACGGAGCAAGCCTGGTACTGGGTGTGTTAAACTGAATGTTGAATCGTGTTTATTGAGCAGACTGGGCAGGGCGGCATAGGAATGGTGGCGAGGAACCAGCAAGGAGCGATCATTATCTCGGTTGTTCTGCAACTTCCCCAATATAAGCGACGGGATGAATCACTCTGAAATTGCTACTGTGGATGCGGGGCTCCGGCTCCGTGCTGGCCCTCTAATCCCTGGGGTTGACTGTGAACCCATCGCACAGGCTTTAGAAATGATGACGACAAATCGTTCAAGATGGTGCGCTGAGTATTGATAAGCAAGAAATATCCTTACCTACTTAACTGAGTGGAAAGTTTAGTACTCCCTACGTATCAAAATATAAGATGTTTTTGCAGTGCAAATTGAACTATGAAAACATCTTATCTTTTGATACGGAGGCAGTATGTCCGAAGAGAGAGCAGCAAAGTGGCACACGGGCTGGCTTGCTATGCTACTCATATTCTAAGTTGCTTTCTGCCGCTGGTGACTCTTTCCCTCTTCCCAAAGATCTGCGAATCCTGGATTTCCGCTGCCTCCCAAGCCGCACCCGTATGTATATGAAAGAAGTTCATTTACAATTGTGCACTCAGCATGCATATGCATGAATCATGCATTCATGCATGTGTGAAGTATTACAAACTAGTGTGATCCACATTTGCCCAGTCGTAGCTACTCAACCACTAGAGATATCGATGACCCGGGACTGTTTTATTTGGATTCCAAGCTATCTCTCCATCTGAACACATATATGGACACATCACCATCAATGCAATTAATTTACTCTCTACTAGTAACATATATAGTGGCTGAGAGCAATTGAGTTGCACGATAGAATGTGCCGTCCTCTGCATTCATGTTACTTGGTCGCTGGGATGTAACTTGGCTTGCTCATGCTAAAGCCCAGAAGCCTTTGAATCTAAAACAAACCCTTTTTCTTCTTGTGGGAGGCTTGATCAGACACTCTTGGGGTCCAAAAAGGGCATACTGTTTTGGCTATGGAGAGCATTTGCTCCTAAGATGAATAGTAAATTAAAAATAAATAGCAAAAAATAATTTATTTTTTCATGTTCATGTTGGTGTCCAAAGTGTGCTTAACAACTTTAATGCGCGACCACTGGTAGAAAACAGGGCTTTGTGTCTGGGGCAATATTCACATTAGTCCCGGTTCAGTCACGTACCGGGACTAATGTGAGCATTGGTCCCGGTTCATGCGGCTAAGGCATTAGTAAATGTGAATTTCGACTTTATTTGCAAAATCTCTCTGGAATTTGTAAAAATGAGCATAACTTTTGCATAATAACTCGGATGAAAAAGTTTTTTATATGAAAAATCATCTACTCAAAAAGTTACATCTGAATTATCGGGGCATAATTAATATCAATTATCTCAAAAATAATCTGCTGACTACGACTCACTGCTTGGATTACCCGCCCTTTCCAACGTTCAGTTATCATACATGTCATCTTTCAGTTCATCCTAACAACAAATTAAACAGCTAAACTGCCCCCTCGGAAAAATTAAGCAGCTAAACTGTGTACCAGGTTTTGGGTTCGGAGTGTAGACAGATCCACGCCCGCTAGTCAACGTTTGTTGTGTTGCGATCTTCTCGTCTGGCACTGCTTTCTTGTGGTGATATATGTATTACTCAAGGACCAATCAACATGATGATCAAGATATTCAACATGAAGGAAATCAAGCGTATGCAAAGTCGCTTTCTACTGCCGCCGAGTCTTTGCTATTTGCAAGCATGATATTTGAGTTCTCGCATCCTAGATTCCCGCTGCCTTCCAACCCGCATCCATGAACATGCAAGGATTTCATATACATACATTGAACATGTATACGAGCCAGGCATTCATGCTTGGAGTATCGTGTAGTACTAGTGTGCTCCACCTCTGCATGGTCGTAGGCAGTGACACTGCTTGACCCGACTGATGGCTCAGAGAAACTAGTAGAGGCATCGATGATATATGGCTTCTGATTTGTAATCCAAGCTCTCTCTCTCTCTCTCCATCTAGCCATATATATATGGAGATATTACCATCAATGCGATAAATTACAAGCTCGCGAGTAGGTGGAAGCAATTCAGCTGCACGATAGAATAAATGTAGCATGCATATACCTCATGAGTAGTGTGCTCCACCTCTACTAGCGTTGCATACATATACCTTAGTCATTCAAATGTAAACGAGGCATGGTCATTCTAAAGTCCAGAAGCCTATATATTTAGACCTAAAGCAAGCTTTTCCCTTTTTCTTTTAGTGACAGGCCTCAGCAAAAACTCAGGGAATCAAATGTGTCACAGATATCTATATTGAAAGAAAAGCGAATTGAAGACTTGAACCGTAAAACTCCAACATAGTTCTAAGCCAAGATTTCTAAGCCAAGATATGTCAACTAATGATTCTGAGAATTGAAATGCCTCTTCTTCCATTCTAGGCAAGGACAAACTTCTTTTAGTTTTTCCGTGTATATAGAAAAATTGAAATGCCTCTTCTTCCGTTCTAGGCAAGGAGAAACTTCTTTTAGTTTGTCCCTATATATAGAAAAATTGAAATGCCTCTTCTTCCATTCTAGGCAAGGACAAACTTCTTCCATTCGACTCGGGCGCAACCAGCGATCCACGCACCAGCGCCACTCTTACCCCTCCTCTCGTCGTGCCGACGCTGGAGGACGCCGCGCGGCGGCGAGGCGCTCTCCCGCGGTGGCTTTTGTCCTGTAGGGCAGCATGTTGGGAGGTGCGTTAGCGCGCGCTGGGGCTCATGATCACGGCGACCGGTGGCTGACGTTGCGTCCTCACATGGGTGTGGCGGCGGTTACCGGCGTCGTGGCAGTTTGATGTTGCGTCGGGGGAGTTTGTCAGGCGTGGCACTGCACAGATCCGGCCGTCATGATTGTAGGACCTTGAAGTATGTCTAGAGGGGGGTGATTAGACTACTTGACCAATAAAAACTTAACCTTTTCCCAATTTTATAGTTTGGCAGATTTTAGCTATTTTAGGACAAGTCAAGCAATCATCACACAATTCAAGCAAGCATGCAAAGAGTGTATAGGCAGCGGAAATTAAAGCATGCAACTTGCAAGAACGTAAGGGGAAGGGTTTGGAGGATTCAAACGCAATTGGAGACACGGATGTTTTTGTCGTGGTTCCGATAGGTGGTGCTATCGTACATCTACGTTGATGGAGACTTCAACCACTGAAGGGTAACGGCTGCACGAGTCCACAGAGGGCTCCACCCATGAAGGGTCCACGAATAAGCAACCTTGTCTATCCCACCATGGCCATCGCCCATGAAGTACTTGCCTCACTAGCTGTAGATCTTCACGAAGTAGGCGATCTCCTTGCCCTTACAAACTCCTTGGTTCAACTCCACAATCTTGTCGGAGGCTCCCAAGTGACACCTAGCCAATCTAGGAGACACCACTCTCCAAGAAGTAACAAATGGTGTGTTGATGATGAACTCCTTGCTCTTGTGCTTCAAATGATAGTATCCCCAACACTCAACTCTCTATCATAGGTTTTGGATCTGGTGGAAAGAGGGTTTGAGTGGAAAGCAACTAGGGGAAGGCTAGAGATCAAGATTCATATGGTAGGAATGGAATATCTTGGCCTCAACACATGAGTAGGTGGTTCTCTCTCAGAACTGGTAAGTTGGAAGTGTAGGTTTGTTCTGATGGCTCTCTCCGCGAATAAAGAGGAGTTGGAGGGGTATATATAGCCTCCACACAAAATCTAACCGTTACACACAATTTACCAAACTCGGTGGGACCGAATCGTTAAACTCGGTCGGACCGATTTAGTAAACCTAGTGACCGTTAGTGATTTTCGGTGGGACTGACATGCATCTCGGTGAGACCGACTCGGTTAGGGTTAGGGCATAACGTAATCTCGGTGAGACCGATTACACAAACTCGGTGAGACCGATTTGGTAATAACCTTTCCAGAGAGTTGGTCAGGTAAACTCGGTGGGACCGATTTGCTCTTTTCGGTGAGATCGAAATGTTACAAAAAGGAAACAGAGAGTTTACATTGCAATCTCAGTGGGACCGATCGCTCACTTCGGTTAGACCGAAACGTTATGAAGGGAAACAGAAAGATTGCAACCCCATCTCGGTGAGACCGAGATCCCTATCGGTAAGACCGATTAGCTTAGGGTTTGTGGCAGTGGCTATGACTTTTGGAATCGGTGGCGTCGGATAGAAAGAATCGGTGTGACCGATTTTGGCTTTAGGTTTAGGTCATATGTGGATGTGGGAAAGTACTTGAGGGTTTTGGAGCATATCACTAAACACATGAAGCAAGAGGCTCATTAAGCAACACCTCATCCCTCCTTGATAGTATTGGCTTTTCCTATAGACTCAATGTGATCTTGGATCACTAAAATGTAAAATGAAGAGTCTTGAGCTTTTGAGCTTGAGCCAATCCTTTGTCCTAAGAATATTGAGGGAACCACTATCAACATCCAACCCATGCCATTCATTGAGCTTTCCTGAAATAATAGTCTAGGAATAGCATTAGCTCAATGAGCTATATGTTGTTATGAATTACCAAAACCACCTAGGGATAGTTGCACTTTCAATCTCCCCCTTTTTGGTAATTGATGACAACATATAGATCAAAGCTTCGACAAATGATAATAAAACTTAAATAACATCGTCGCTTTGAGAAGTATGTGATAAGCAAGAGCTCCCCTAAATTTGTGCATAGTTTTAGATTTGCTTTGGACTGCAAATGCACAATGAATTAGGCTCATGGGTTACTCTTCCATGTCACATACATCTTGGTGGAGCTCAAAATAATAAACAATGAATATATGCACTCATCACCAAGCATAGTGAGTGATCACATAAGATAGATAGGATAATATCAAGCATGCATAAGTGTAGCTTATGATCAAACACATGATCATCATTGTCTCACAAGCATAGTATCTCAACCAAAAGCAAACAAAGATTGAAAAAACCACCAAATAAAGCAAGAGAGAACAAAAGCAACACTCTCTCTCTCTCTCTCGAAGCGTATGATCTATACATTTTTCTCCCCATTTGGCAACAAGTTACCAAAAAGTTCATAGAAAATGCATAGTGCTAGATCGACTCTCAGGCTTGATGTTCAGGTGGTGGAGTCCGGATAACGCCGAGGACGAAAGCTTCAGTTGAAGTAGATGGAGCTGGAGCTGATATAGGTGCTGGAGCTGGTGGCACCGAGGTCAGTAGCTGGTGCAGATGAAGTTGCTCTTGTGTCGAAACTGGCACAGCAGATGACCTCTGGGCTCTAGGCACTCCGCAAATGCATCAATTGTTGTTTTGCCCTTCCTCTCCTGCATGTCATCTTGTAGTTCCTCCACTGCAGACTGAATCTCAGTTACTTTCACATCTAAGTTATAGAACTTTTGTTCTATGATTCTCTCCAGGCTCTCCTGATTTTGAGTGAGGGTGGCCAATCCCTTCTCAATCCTCAGGGTTGATGCTATTAAGTATCCGAGCTGCTCCTGCTTGTTCTTCAAGAAATACTCAGATGCCTCCTCTTGAGTTGGCATCTTGGCAGCTTTCTCCCTCTTTGCCTTCTCCTTCTTCTCCTGAGCTTGAACTGATTGTGGATCATCTTCATTCATGACAACCTCATTGTCCTCAAAGTCTGGATAAAGTGGAAAGTGTTCCTTATCCAACTGATATTTTCCTGTGCCCATCTTTGAGTTTATCAATTCTTGAATCTAAGGTGCATATCCACAGCTCCTCTTCTGATCTGCAGTCCTCTTGATTGTTTCAATGATCGTGCTCATGACTTTGAACTTCTGTGGCACATCAAACACATGCAACATGTTGATGGCATGCCCTCTGATCATGTTATGGTCACCAGACTTGGGCAACAAAGTGTGCCTTAGAATCCAATTTATGGTTGGCAACCCTGACAGCAGAAAGTGAACTGATCCAAACTTGTGAGTTTCTAATGCCTTGTCTGGAATTTCCTTGTACATGTGAGCCATTGCATTGTGACCCATCTTCTTCTTTGCATAAATGTCTAGGTCATCCTCATTCTCCTCTGGAGCATTTATCAGACTTGCCCATTCCTCAACAGTTGACTGGTACCTTGTACCTTCAGTCATCCAAACAATTCTTCCATCTGGGGAAAAATGTGTTGTGGAGTAGAACTGCATGATAAGCTCATCATTCCAATTTGTGAGCTTTTGCCCAACAAAATCTGCAACTCCACAAGCAACAAAACTATCTTGCACTCCAGGATAGTGCTCTTCATTCTCCTTGATGAAATTCCAGTCAACCCACCTCATGTCATAGATAATGGGCTTCTTGTCCAACAGAATTGTTTCATAGAAGTCCTGTTGTTCCTTTGTATGGAACCTGTAATCAACAGCAGTTCTTCTCCTTGTGGCATATGGATCTGCCATCCTCCATATCCTCAGCCCTGAATCCTTCCTGATTCTCATGTCCTCAGTCACAGGATGGGCATCATTGTGGTCTGGTATCTTGGGCTTGAGCTTTCTCAGAGCTTGTCCTTCTTCATCTTCCTCATCAGCATCCTCAGGCACTGGGGCCTTGTTCTTCTCAGCAGCTGGAATACTCCTGGTATTCCTCTTTGGTGCAAACTTGGCCTTGGGGGCAGCTATGGGTGCTTCCTTGGGCTTAGATGTGGCAGCCCCTGATCTAATAGCATCACCGATAAGCTTTGTTGCCTTTGGAGCTGGTGCAGCAATTTCATCTTCCTCTTCCATCATGGAAGGCTTCCCAATAACTTTGGCCGTGGTCATCTTGACCCTTTCCTTCCTCTTCTTCCCTTCAGCAGCTGGCTCTTTGGGATCAGGCCTTTCAGGCAGTTGAGTTGATGCTCTGGCCTTGGGCATAGGTTGCCTTCTTGCAGGCCTTTTGGTCTTCATGCCTGGCTTTGCATCCTTTGCTGAGCCATATTCCTTCTTGAGCACCACTTTCTTGGAAGTTGCCTCATCTTCCTCAGCTTTGTAGTCTTCATCCTCTGAATCTGAAGTTCTTTTCCTCCTTTTCCTAGTTGCAGCCTTAGGCAGGTTGCTAGGAGTACTTCTGCTCCCTTCATCTGAAGTTGAGGGACTAGTGCCCTCACTCAAGTCCATCTTCTCTTCTGACCTGTTCTTGCTGTCACTTTGATCAGACATACTGTAAAAGCTCACTGCTGACCCTGTGAAGAGTTATAGATGAGATAGAAAAGATGAGCATCACAAAATGCAGAGGTTTTTTCAAAAGAATGACTCAAAAGTTCAGTCTTAGTTTTCCACAGAAAGCATTTCGGATCCACCGATTTTCAAACTCGGTGATACCGAAGCAGTTTTGGAACCTAAACTGATGATCTCAGTTGGACCGAGTTTTAGTTCATTGGTACCGAGACTGCTAGGGTTTCACAGAATCCTCAAATCGGTTGCACCGATTAGTAATTCTCGGTCAGACCGAGAGTCACTAGTGCAATGGCATAGGCCAAATCGGTGAGACCGAGTTTTTCAACTCGGTGGGTCCGAGATGGTTTCGGCGGAAATCTAGACCTAAAATTTGAATCACATCTAATCTATGAACTACTTTGGCTGGATAGAAGAGTTTCAATCGTGGCAAGAATCAATATGAAAACAATGTGCTAGGAATCAGACGTTGATAGCACAAAGATTTAGTCCATACCCTAACTTGGCGGTGGACTTGCTAAAGCGGCAACGGCGGAGACGAAATCCGTTGACGGCGGCGGAGACCAGCGACAGGAGGCTGCATGCGACGAGGAGATGATCCGGAGACCACGATGGCAGAGCGAGCTGTTGCGCGGGCGAAGGGTTTCGGAGAAATTTCCAAAAAAATTCCCGTGGCTATATATAGCTCGACCCTGTCGGTGTGACCGAGTGGAACAACTTGGTATCACCGAGATGCATAATTGTGTTCGATTCTGACAAATCGGTGAGACCGAAAAGTTCAAATCGGTTGCACCGAGATTGAAAACTCAGATTAACTTGATGATCTCGGTAGGACCGAAATGGAAGGATCGGTCAGACCGAGAATCACTAAGAGGTTTTGGAAGTTAAGTCTATGACGAATCGGGGACTCTGAGTGCTCCTTACACAGAGTGGTTCGAATCTGACTTGATCAAATTTTGTGATGTAGCATGAATAGAGTTTGAGACGAGAAAAGCATAGATAGCTAAAGAAGGTTCTTAGGCATTCTTGTCCATCCACTTGGCACAAAAAAAATCCAAACAAACAAAACAACAAGTGGATGTCCTTGAATGAGTAAAATATGCACCAACATGCTCACACTATAAGATGGCAATTGAAATATGTGGCAAAGCATGCACCACCAATTCTAGCATCTATCAAGCAATTGGCGATGACTAGGTCATCTATATATGAGTATATTGACTTAGGAGTCAAATGAGAACATTTGATCATAGGTCATACTCATCGTTTAAGCTCAAGTGGGGTTACCACTTTTACATAATGCATTAATGTGTTCACACCATTAGAGTTGCTTTGACTCAATTCATAGAGTTAAGCTCCCCCTAGATGTGAGATCACCCCTTAGAGGGATGAACTAACCTTGGGTTTTGTCAATGATGACTTCATGTAGGTGTTGAAGATTTAGATGCTCAATGTTGATGTAGATCATTTGGAGCAATCCTTTGGAGTGAGTTGCACTTTCAACTTGCCTACATGGGTTAGTCCCACAAGGAACAAACAAGAATATCCATAGACATAGAGTGATGCACACACAAGATGATGTCCATGAAATCATTAGGTTACCTTGTCCCTTGCCTTACCAACATGAGGGTTTGTGACTCCTTGAACTAGTGCAAGATGTGAAAGTTGATTGCACTTGTTCTTGCCAAAATGATATGAGTGAAGAATGTTGGCGGAGTCACCCTCAATAACTCTCTAGTTCTTCTTCTTCGGGATCCACATCATCTTGATGGGAATCCTTGGAGTTGTAGTTGTACTTGATGAAGTAGAACTTGACATAGTCTTGGGGACCCACTCAAACGAGGCTTTAGGTGCTTCTTCAAATGCATCAATCTCTTCTTGAAGCTTGTCCTTGCCTTTGTTCTTGTGGTCTTGTGGTGGAAGATCATCTTGAGCTTGTGTCTCCTTGAAGGAAGTAGGATCATACTTCTCTTGTTGAGGAACAAACTTTGTCTTGGGGTATTGATCTTCTTCCCACTCAACTCCATTGGCGTTGAACTTTCGTTCAAAACCAACACCTTGATTCTTCCGGTGCCTTCCTTGCTTGCGTACAATTTCCTCGAATTGCTTACTCCGGCAAGGCTCTTGTAAACACCTTTCTCTATAATTCCCTTCAATAAACTATTTTCTTGCTCAAGTGTAACTTGGCTAAGAGAATCATTAGTGGAATCAAGAGAACTACTAGAAGCAACAACATTGGATTTGACATTATTATTGTTACTACTAGACTAGAGGAAGTATATTTCTTGTACTTGTTACTAGACTTGACTTGAGGCATGTAAGTAGATAAGAGCAAACGCTTGGCAATGTAAGAAGAACTTTTCTTGCGGAGATCATCATTGATTGCCTTTAAGAACTCATGCTCTTGCTCAAGATTGAGCTTTTCAAAGCGTAACTTCTCATGAGCCCTTAAAAGTTCTCGATGATCTTGAAGATAGTTTCATGAGCCAACTTAAGAGTGTTTAGTTCTTTAGTTAGAAGCTCAATTTTCTCCTTATCATTGCCATTCGTTTGATTAGCATGATTAATTGATGTTTCATCATAGTATTCATCACTAGAGTTGTCAACAAGTAAATCATCATCCACAAGCAAGTCATCTTCATCACTATTGAAATCAACATACTCGGGATGTGTTACCTTTGGACCTCTGGCCATGAAGGATCTTCCAACACCTTCATTTGGTGAGTCAAATATGTCGTAGGAGTTGGTTGACACAAGTGCTAGACCGGCAGCACCTTCATCTTGAGTATATTCAGAGTCGGAGTGATAGCTTCTCTCGGAGTGATTGTCGGATTCGGAGCCGGAAACCCATTCACCAACATGAGCTTGATGTCTTCGTTTTGTGTAGCTCCTTGATGACTTGTCCTTTCTTTCCGAATCCTTACTTCTCCATGAGGGTCTTCGTTCATAACGATCATCTCTACTCTTCCTCTCTCTTGGTGGTGATTCTTCTCTTTTGCTCCTTCTTCTTGGAGAATCTTCTCTTCTTTTGTAGGGTGTCGTACACTCATTGGAGTAGTGTCCGGGTCTCCCACAATTTTAGCAATTGCGCTCTCGACTAGAAGATCTCTTGTCATTGTAAGACCTTGACTTGGAGCTTCTTTCTTTGCTTCTACTTTTGTAGAATTTGTTGAAGTTCTTCACCATTAAGCTCAATTTTTCATTGAAGGTTGGTTTCTCACATGATAATGTGGGGGCTTCACTTGAGGCTTTGTAAGCACCACTTGACTTGTTGTGAAGTTCCTCCTTATCCTTGAGTGACATCTCATGAGCAACAATCCTACCAATGACTTCCGTTGTCTTGAGATCTTTGTAGTTTGGCATCATTTGGATCAATGTGCACACGGTATCATACTTTCCATCCAATGCTCTTAGGATTTTCTTGATGATGAATTTGTCGGTCATCTCTTCACTCCCTAAGCCGGCAATCTCATTTGTGATAAGAGCAAGCCTAGAGTACATTTCAGCGACACCTTCACCATCCTTCATTTTGAACTTGTCAAGCTGACTTTGGAGCACATCCAACTTGGATTCCTTGACGGATTCAGTACCTTCATGCATATCAATCAAAGTATCCCAAATTTCCTTTGCATTCTCAAGACGGCTGATTTTGTTGAATTCTTCAGGGCACAATCCGTTGAAGATGATGTCACATGCTTGAGCGTTGTATTGTAGCATCTTCAATTCTTCCGCATTAGCTTCACGGTTCGGTTCTCTCCCATCGAAGAATTCACCTTGCAAGCCAATACAAATAATTGCCCAAACGGCGGGGTTATGTCCAAGAATATGCATTTTCATCTTATGCTTCCAACTAGCAAAATTAGTACCATCAAAGTAAGGACCTCTACGGTGATAATTTCCCTCACTAGACGCCATACTCTCCTAGGTTGTGAAACCAAGGCTATGACCACCAAAAGCTATGGAAATCAAAGCAAATGGAGACCAAAACTCTGATACCACTTGTAGGACCTTGAAGTATGTCTAGAGGGGGTGATTAGACTACTTGACCAATAAAAACTTAACCTTTTCCCAATTTTATAGTTTGGCAGATTTTAGCTATTTTAGGACAAGTCAAGCAATCATCACACAATTCAAGCAAGCATGCAAAGAGTGTATAGGCAGCGGAAATTAAAGCATGCAACTTGCAAGAAGGTAAGGGGAAGGTTTGGAGGATTCAAACGCAATTGGAGACACGGATGTTTTTGTCGTGGTTCCGATAGGTGGTGCTATCGTACATCCACGTTGATGGAGACTTCAACCCACGAAGGGTAATGGCTGCGCGAGTCCACAAAGGGCTCCACCCACGAAGGGTCCACGAAGAAGCAACCTTGTCTATCCCACCATGGCCGTCGCCCACGAAGGACTTGCCTCACTAGCTGTAGATCTTCACGAAGTAGGCGATCTCCTTGCCCTTACAAACTCCTTGGTTCAACTCCACAATCTTGTCGGAGGCTCCCAAGTGACACCTAGCCAATCTAGGAGACACCACTCTCCAAGAAGTAACAAATGGTGTGTTGATGATGAACTCCTTGCTCTTGTGCTTCAAATGATAGTATCCCCAACACTCAACTCTCTCTCATAGGTTTTGGATCTGGTGGAAAGAGGGTTTGAGTGGAAAGCAACTAGGGGAAGGCTAGAGATCAAGATTCATATGGTAGGAATGGAATATCTTGGCCTCAACACATGAGTAGGTGGTTCTCTCTCAGAACTGGTAAGTTGGAAGTGTAGGTTTGTTCTGATGGCTCTCTCCACGAATGAAGAGGAGGTGGAGGGTATATATAGCCTCCACACAAAATCTAACCGTTACACACAATTTACCAAACTCGGTGGGACCGAATCGTTAAACTCGGTCGGACCGATTTAGTAAACCTAGTGACCGTTAGTGAATTTTGGTGGGACTGACATGCATCTCGGTGAGACCGACTCGGTTAGGGTTAGGGCATAACGTAATCTCGGTGAGACCGATTACACAAACTCGGTGAAACCGATTTGGTAATAAGCTTTCCAGAGAGTTGGTCAGGTAAACTCGGTGGGACCGATTTGCTCTTTTCGGTGTGACCGAAATGTTACAAAAAGGAAACAAAGAGTTTACATTGCAATCTCGGTGGAGCCGATCGCTCACTTCGGTTAGACCGAAACGTTACGAAGGGAAATAGAGAGATTGCAACCCCATCTCGGTGAGACCGAGATCCCTATCGGTAAGACCGATTAGCTTAGGGTTTGTGGCAGTGGCTATGACTTTTGGAATCGGTGGAGCCGGATAGAAAGAATCGGTGTGACCGATTTTGGCTTTAGGTTTAGGTCATATGTGGATGTGGGAAAGTACTTGAGGGTTTTGGAGCATATCACTAAGCACATGAAGCAAGAGGCTCATTAAGCAACACCTCATCCCTCCTTGATAGTATTGGCTTTTCCTATAGACTCAATGTGATCTTGGATCACTAAAATGTAAAATGAAGAGTCTTGAGCTTTTGAGCTTGAACCAATCTTTTGTCCTTAGTATTTTCAGGGATCCACTTTCATCATCCATGCCATGCCATTCATTGAGCTTTCCTGAAATAATAGTCTTGGAATAGCATTAGCTCAATGAGCTATATGTTGTTATGAATTACCAAAACCACCTAGGGATAGTTGCACTTTCAATCTCTCCCTTTTTGGTAATTGATGACAACATATAGATCAAATCTTCGACAAATGATAATAAAATTTAAATAACATCGTCGCTTTGAGAAGTATGTGATAAGCAAGAGCTCCCCCTAAATTTGTGCATAGTTTTAGATTTGCTTTGGACTGCAAATGCACAATGAATTAGGCTCATGGGTTACTCTTCCATGTCACATACATCTTGGTGGAGCTCAAAATAATAAACAATGAATACATGCACTCATCACCAAGCATAGTGAGTGATCACATAAGATAGATAGGATAATATCAAGCATGCATAAGTGTAGCTTATGATCAAACACATGATCATTAATGTCTCACAAGCATAGTATCTCAACCAAAAGCAAACAAAGATTAAAAAAACCACCAAATAAAGCAAGAGAGAACAAAAGCAACAATCTCTCTCTCGAAGCCTATGATCTATACATTTTTCTCCCCCTTTGGCAACAAGTTACCAAAAAGTTCATAGAAAATGCATAGTGCTACATCGACTCTCAGGCTTGATCTTCAGGTGGTGGAGTCCGGATAACGCCGAGGACGAAAGCTTCAGTTGAAGTGTATGGAGCTGGAGCTGGTGGCCGTTCAAGCCACGTGTGGCTCTTGCCTGCACATGTTGGGAAGCATGAGAGATGATGAGATGTCTCGGAAGTCCTCCCACTCTCTCCCGTCACCGTCCACTCCCATTCACCCCACACTTCCTCTCTCTCACCGCCCCTTCATTCTCTCCGATGGAGGACCCTCAACCGTGTCGTTCCACTCACATCGTCACCGACAGCAATCCCATGTAACACTGGAGAGTGACCGTCCAAGCCCGAAAATGGATTGAACTCATGTCGGCTATCTGGGACCCCTCCCTCGTCTACACTAGGCCGCAGTCAGCGGGCATTAGTTTACCCACCGACTACGTTCGGCCGGTCGGTGTGGCTGCGAAGGGAAGCTTGTCTGCTGCGGTGGTGCAGTGAAGAACTACGACTATGATAGCCATGCTCGGTCGAGTTTATTTTACCCCTGTGCGAGGGTTATATCCCCTTGCTCTGAGGAGCGTAGAGAGCATCAACGACCGTGCCCTTTCCTCCACCGCTTGCATCACGAGGAGCACTGACGCAGTGGCTAGGTCCCTATAATTTTTGGGTCATCTGTGCTGGCCAGACCCCTGCTCCCGCCAGGGTTTGGTCTATGGCCATCGTTCCCTCCACAGCAACCGCCTGCCTGGTAAGCTATTTGTTCCCTATGCTCCCAGTATTAGTTAGGGTTTTTGCCTCGTTTCAACTCGATTGGATTCGATTGCACTTGATTGGTATTGATTCAAATCCAATCGATTCAGAGCCATGCTATGTGTTCTTAGGGTGTTCATGCTACTGCCCTACACTCACTAGATTGTTCTTGCTATCACAGTAGTGTAGATCAGTATTTAGGGTGTTCTTGGTAGAATCACAATGCTAGTTAGGGTGTTCTTGATAGAATCACAATGCTAGTTAGGGTGTTCTTGATATGATCACATTGCTGGTTAGGGTGTTGCTACAATCAGAATGGTTGTTGGTCCATGTGAGTGATGATGTTCATACGCGTGATGGTGTTGTTGTGCTGCTGCCTAACCTCGAACATGTTCACCATCAAGCTTGTTGAATACTTATCTAACTTGGATGTCAAATCCAAAAAAATGATAGGCTACCACTTGAATGCATCGGAAGGACAAATGCAAGAAGGATGGTTCTCACTCCCAATCTGGTATCCGCAAGTGACGATAATGGGGAAGCACAAGTGATTCGATGATACACCGTTCTAGGCAGCAAATGTGTGCTCAGATGCGTCTGTTTTGTCTTTGTCGTATTACCCTTCTTAAGTTGTAGTGTTCTGAGCCAATGAGGATTCCCTCGTGATGTTTTGATAAAAATATTTGGGGTCGAAGTGGTTTTGTATCGGCTGTGTTTGTCAGTTTGCCTTTGTGGTCATGTGTGGCTCTACTATTTGGGAGTTCACATGGCTGAGCAAGTTTATGAAGGTTTTCACACGATTTTTCATGAATTAACCGGGTAACTCTCTTTTGCTTAAATGAATGATGAAAAACTAACGCCTCCATTTAAAGAACACATATTGCACTTGATTGTGACGTGCACAAATTTTCATGTTAAGATTATTTTTGCTTATGCATAAATTTCTCACATAGTTTAGTTTTCTACACAATATTTAGTATATATCCAATTCCGCAGCAATGCATGGAGAATCATCAATTTTTTAAAAATATATGATACAAGACATACATTAATCATCAAAATATTCAACCCATAAGATATACTAATTGAAATAAAGTATCACCACTACTAGATTGCTACATATGCTCATCCAAAGCTTCAGTTTTTGGTGCAAAGCCACTCATAGGCCTCCATCTAGCCTATAGTGTATCCCGCATCGGCTACGTATGGCCCAAATGTTGGTGCTCCATCCACCTCTGACTGGTGGCAGTCGTGTGACCCATGAGCAGTAACCGATTAGCGTTACCCTTGTTTGTCACAACTGATCTAGATGTGCAACACAAAGAAAATCATGCATATGCAATATCTCTTGTATCCATGTCACGATTTCGCATCTTGCAACTAGGATCATGTGAATTTGTACAACTTGAGTTCCCGTTGCCTCCCAAGTCGCATCCATGAAATGTAAATAGATCATATACAACAAACATTTGTATGAAGCAGCATTTATGCGTGGTATATTGTGTACTGATGTGCTCCACCTCTACATAGCTGGAGGGGCTAATGCTACCCGACCTATTGAGATATCAGTCATATATGGTTATCCGATTTCGATTCAAAACTCTCTCAATCTTGGTATATATATGGTGATATCACCATCAATGCAATAATTACTGAATCTAATGGTACCACATAGTAGTTGGGAACAGTTGAGCCACTCGACAGAATGTAGGGTCCTCTCCATAACGATTCATGTAACTTAGTCAGGCATGATCATGCTAAAGTCTAGAAGCCTCCGAGCCTAAAACAAGTTTTTTTTTCCTTTTTCTCGGGGGAGACCTCAGCAAAAACTCGGGATTCAAAAATGGTAATGATATCTCTAGTAAAGTAAAGTGCATTGAAGACTCGATCAACTGCAAAATTTCCTTAGCTCTTTTCTCATAAAAGGAGGTTGTCTAGCACATGCGGCTCGAGTTGTGTTTCGGTCAAATCAGTAGCTAACCAGTCCAACTAGGCATTCCCTTACATCACAACACAGAAAGGTGAAAAATAAACATTTAGGGTATATGTTACGGTAAAGAAAGGTCAACCAATCCATTAACAACATTGAATGCTCGGAGCTATATCAAGTACAACGCCATTTATACGATAAATATGCAATGCACCAGGGCCGGGCTATGTCAAGTAGAACTCATACAAGTTCTCAAGCTTATTGATCATATAAATTCCCCGTGACTCCCAAGCCAGAAATCATGCCATAAAGTAGACATAGCATTGTGATGTGAACAAGAAATCAAAAATTAGCACACATTTTTGTAGATGGCTCCTCTGCTTTTTCTATTTTGGCAAAACACTCCTACTTATTGCTGAACATGGCTTTAACTTGTACAACAGTCCTTACAACCTACAGTTTTGACGGCCAAAAACCTCGTAAATTTTCACGTGATCAATCCTAAGTCCTAGCTTACTCTCTCATTTTATTTCTTCCAACAAAAATGTGAGATCCTCCAAGAAAAAGATGAGATATACCATATCTTGCAATTATCAAGAAAATGTGAGAAAAATTGAAAAGGCAAAAATCAATATTTGAGCAAATTTTTAGAAGTGCGAGCATTTTTTGAAAAATAAACAAAAAATGACAAAGAAACAATAAACAAACACTAGAAAAGAAAAAAGGAATAGTGAGAAAAAGTTCACAAATTTGCAAAAAGCTTCATTAATTTAAGAAAAGTTCACCATTTAAAAAACTTACGAATTTAAAAACAGAAAAAGAAAATGAAAAAAAGGAAAAATTAAACAGTAGGAAACCGGGCAAGCAAAACCTGGGGGGGGGAAAACAAGCCACTTCCTTTTTTTAATGTCACGTTTGGTGCACAACAAGAAGTGGAAGTGGTAGACGTTAGCAAATTAAGTGTGTAGTCCTAGATGGTCAGTGGCGGAGGCAGGGACGTGCTGGCAGGGGCCAAGGCCCCCCTATGCTCACACAAATACACCTATATGTACTCCTAATCTTTCATTTGTCAAACAAAATTAGATAGGTTTAGATGATTTGGCCCCCTCTAACATTATATGACATGTTTTGGCCCCCTCTATATTCAGTTTCTGGGTCCGCCAAGATGGTTACTTGGTTAGTGTGGTTGGAACAAAAGGAAGAGCTATGGGGATCAAATCTCAATGCCCATACCAATTTTTTAATATTATGTTTAGTGGGGGTTGTACCGAAGCGAGCAAGTCAGACCGATGGAGCGGAGCACACTCAAACTGGTGCTGTTGTTGCAGGCCTCCCGCCTCCGGCCTTTTGCAAATAGATCATACAGACTTTATAAATGATGACTCAAAATCGTTTAAGATAATGCGATGAATATCAAGAAGCAAAGATTTTCCTCGCCTAAATTGCTGAGCGGAAAGTTCAGTACGTACAAAGAGAGAGCAAAAAAGTGGCACACAGGCTGGCAAGCAATGCTACAATTATATCACGGGAATACTTCCCTGTTGGAGAGTGTTCCTTCCTGTGTCTACCATCTGTGTGTAATGACTGTACTAATGCTGTTTCAATTTTTACAAGCGTTCAACTAGGAAAGCTCTCTTCCCTCACAAAAATTTCTACGTTAATTTTCAACTAGTACTAGTACATGATAGCTGCCATCTCAAACATTCAACTTTTAATACAGCTGGCACCTTCCAGTTCATCCTAAATAATTATAAGCAGATAAAAGGTGTTCCAGGTTTTGAGTTCAGACTTTAGAGTGGAGACAGATCAATGCCCAACAGTTCACGTCTATTGTGTTGCAAGCGACGTGCCTTACTCTGGAGGGATCTGCGCTTCCACTGCTCATTTGTGTTGACACACGTATTTCTCGAGGAAATCGACATGGTGATCTAGATATGCGATATGAAGAGAATCGAGCCTATGCAAAACTGTTTTGTACCGGCACTGAGTCTCTGTGATTTGCAAGACTGTATTTGGATTCATGGGCATCTTGGATTTCCGCTGCCTCCGAAGCCGCACCCATGGACATGCAAGGAGTTCATACATCCATATATATATATGAACCACACAATGATGTTTGGAGTATCGTGTAGTACTAGTGTGCCTCCACCTCCGCATAGTCAGTAGCCAGTAACACTGCTCGACTCGATTGATGACTGTGATCAACTATTCGAGGTATGAATGACATATGGCTGTCCGATTTGTATTCCAAGCTCTCTCTCCATCTAGCCATATATATATGGAGATATTGCCATCAATGCGATAAATTACAAGCTAGCTAGTAGTATCGTACAGTAGTTGGAAGCAATTGAGCTGCACGATAGAATGAATATGGCATCCTCAGCTAATGTTGCATGCATGTACCTTACTCATTCAAATGTAAACGGGGCATGGTCATGCTAAGTCCAGAAGCCTCTAAATTTAGACCTAAAACAAGCTTCTTCCTTTTTTTTTCTTCTAGTGAGAGGCTTGAGCAGAAACTCAAGGAATCAAATGTGCTACAGATATCTCTAGAAAGAAAAGTGAGTTGAAGACTTGAACTGTGAAATTCCAACATCGTTCTAAGCCAAGATGTGTCAACTCATGATGCTGAGAATTAAAATGCTATTTTTTTCAATTTAATTGTGCATACTATGTAACAAAAAGTTCTCCAGCCTCTTCTTCCATTCCATTTTTTAGTTTGACAATTTATATAGAAAAATGCATTAATATCTACGATATCAGATATATATACTATAAAAATATTTTTTATGATGAATCTAATTAAACTAATTTGGTGTTGTAGATATTTTCCAGTAGACTTGCTCAAACTTAAATATGTGGACCCAGAAAAAAACTAAAACTTCAAGTATTTTAGAACAGAGGGAGCAGAAAATAATCTTGTTCACCTCAATTCACGCTGTCTTCTTAGTTCAGATTAGTACATAGCCGGCCCGGTCCTAGTAGGTATTCCCTTACGTCATCAATGCACAAAAACTTCAAAGATGAACATATACAGTATTTGTTTTTGTCAAGAGAAGGGCGACCAAAGCCATTTGAAAGAGCATCCAAGCTAGGCTCGGAGGTCGGAGCTATGTCAAGTACAACCTTGATTCTGGATGAACATGCAATCCACTGGCCCACACTATGTCGGAGTAGAACACACACATTTTTCTCTGGCTTGTCTCGGTCATATAATTTCCAGGTGACTCCCAAGCCTGGCTCATGAATAAAAAAAGAGAAGAAGCACTGCGATGTGAACCTAAAAGGGGAATATTTTGCATGTTACTGTGTCATGCGACTTGAAAAGAAAGTTCCTTATCGTGTTTCAAAGAAAATAGTTCCCTAGCACATATAGCTCCTACTTACAAAGTACTTGGCCATGTTACTACTTATCAAACAGTACCCAATGCAAGCATGGTGTAAGGCCAATAGGGTGAGACGAACTTTGGGGGTTCACAATGTCTGCAAGATGTGGTCAGGATGTGAAAGGAAAACAACACATGTTTGGTGCTGCCATTGGCAAAACACCAGAGTAGGCAACTTGAGAGAGAGACATGGAGCAAGCCTGGTACTGGGTGTGTTAAACTGAATGCTGAATCGTGTTTATTGAGCAGACTGGGCAGGGCGGCATAGGAATGGTGGCGAGGAACCAGCAAGGAGCGATCATTATCTCGGTTGTTCTGCAACTTCCCCTATATAAGCGACGGGATGAATCACTCTGAAATTGCTACTGTGGATGCGGGGCTCCGGCTCCGTGCTGGCCCTCTAATCCCTGGGGTTGACTGTGAACCCATCGCACAGGCTTTAGAAATGATGACGACAAATCGTTCAAGATGGTGCGCTGAGTATTGATAAGCAAGAAATATCCTCACCTACTTAACTGAGTGGAAAGTTTAGTACTCCCTACGTATCAAAATATAAGATGTTTTTGCAGTGCAAATTGAACTATGAAAACATCTTATCTTTTGATACGGAGGCAGTATGTCTGAAGAGAGAGCAGCAAAGTGGCACACGGGCTGGCTTGCTATGCTACTCATATTCTAAGTTGCTTTCTGCCGCTGGTGACTCTTTCCCTCTTCCCAAAGATCTGCGAATCCTGGATTTCCGCTGCCTCCCAAGCCGCACCCGTATGTATATGAAAGAAGTTCATTTACAATTGTGCACTCAGCATGCATATGCATGAACCGTGCATTCATGCATGTGTGAAGTATTACAAACTAGTGTGATCCACATTTGCCCAGTCGTAGCTACTCAACCACTAGAGATATCGATGACCCGGGACTGTTTTATTTGGATTCCAAGCTATCTCTCCATCTGAACACATATATGGACACATCACCATCAATGCAATTAATTTACTCTCTACTCGTACCATATATAGTGGCTGAGAGCAATTGAGTTGCACGATAGAATGTGCCGTCCTCTACATTCATGTTACTTGGTCGCTGGGATGTAACTTGGCTTGCTCATGCTAAAGCCCAGAAGCCTTTGAATCTAAAACAAACCCTTTTTCTTGTGGGAGGCTTGATCAGACACTCTTGGGGTCCAAAAAGGGCATACTGTTTTGGCTATGGAGAGCATTTGCTCCTCAGATGAATAGTAAATTAAAAATAAATAGCAAAAAATAATTTATTTTTTCATGTTCATGTTGGTGTCCAAAGTGTGCTTAACAACTTTAATGCGCGACCACTAGTAGAAAACAGGGCTTTGGTTCGGGGGCAATATTCACATTAGTCCTCGTTCAGTCACGAACCGGGACTAATGTGAGCATTGGTCCCGGTTCGTGCGGCTAAGGCATTAGTCCCGGTTCACCTGAGCCCTTTAGTCCCGGTTTGTGCCTCAAACCGGGACTAAAGATTAGACCTTTAGTCCCGGTTTGAGACACGAACCGGTACTAATGGGGTTGAGACCTTTTGTCCCGGTTCGTGCCACGAACCGGTACTAAAGGTCCCATTTTCAAACTCTACCCCCCCCCCCCCCCCCGGTGGATCGCCTTTTCAGTTTTAAAAAAAATAAAATAAAATGATGGAAATGTCAAAAAAAATAAAAGAAAATAAGTTTCCCATGTGATATGTGGTCTAGTTGTTGGAAAAATTTGCAAATGCGAATTTCGACTTTATTTGCAAAATCTCTCTGGAATTTGTAAAAATGGGCATAACTTTTGCATACTAACTCGGATGA
Source organism: Aegilops bicornis (assembly GCA_021605145.1). Classification (NCBI taxonomy): domain Eukaryota; kingdom Viridiplantae; phylum Streptophyta; class Magnoliopsida; order Poales; family Poaceae; genus Aegilops; species Aegilops bicornis. Next base: position 100,565,792 of record CM038674.1, read on the forward strand.
AAAAGTTTTTTATATGAAAAATCATCTACTCGAAAAGTTACATCCGAATTATGGGGGCATAATTAATATCAATTATCTCAAAAATAATCTGCTGACTACGACTCACCGCTTGGATTACCCATTGTCGGTGTCAAAACCGGCGGATCTCGGGTAGGGGGTCTCGAACTGTGCGTCTAGGCGGATGGTAACAGGAGACAAGGGACACGATGTTTTTACCCAGGTTCGGGCCCTCTCGATGGAGGTAAAACCCTACTCCTGGTTGATTAATATTGATGATATGGGTAGTACAAGAGTAGATCTACCACGAGATCAAAGAGGCTAAACCCTAGAAGCTAGCATATGGTATGATTGTTGTTCGTCCTACAGACTAAAAACCCTCCGGTTTATATAGACACAAAAACCGGATAGGGTTAGGGTTACACAGAGTCGGTTACAATGGTAGGAGATCTACATATCCGCATCGCCAAGCTTGCCTTCAACGCCAAGGAAAGTCCCATCCGGACACGGGACGAAGTCTTCAATCTCGTATCTTCATAGTCCAGGAGTCCGGCCAACGGTGATAGTTCGGCTATCCGGACACCCCTAATCCAGACTCCTCGGTAGCCCCGAACCAGGCTTCAATGACGGCATTTAATCCGGTAGCGCGTATTGTCTTCGGCATTGCTAGGCGGGTTCCTCCTCTGAATACTTCGTAGAAGATTTTGAACACAAGGATAGTGTCTGGCTCTGCAAAACAAGTTCCACATACCACCGTAGAGAGAATAACCTTTGCACAGATCTGCTGACGTATCCCACGGCGTGACACCACACCACGGCCAGGCCTTTATACAAATCGTATTTACTGTCCCACCTCAGCGCGTTTAGCGAGGCGGTTTCTTCGGCACGTCTTATCTGAGCGGAGATCGTGCCCCCTTTATTCTGGGATCCTCATCAATACGGGCGTGGGTAACCCAGTCGTGCCCGTTGGCACGCCTCCTCCATCGAAGGCGAGTCCCGAACAGTCACGGGGAGGGATCTTGGTATTCAATCTCTTTATAACGATACCAAGGCCCGCTCCTTTCTTTCAATCTCAATCAAATCCGCCCCTCGCCTCGAGTTCCAACACCCAAAGCTCCAGATTTAGGCGCTTCGGACCTTCAACGATGTCCGGCTCCGACCTGCACGGCCGGTGGATGTCTTCCTCCGTCACGGAAGAAGATGTGCTAAAGCTGAGAGACGCCAGGTATCTCACCGGCGAAATTTCGCATAGGCTGCCTGCCCAAGGGCAGGTTATTCCCACTCCCGAGCCTGGTGAGAGCGTGGTATTCGTGTCTCACTTCCTTCAGGGTTTAGGCTTCCCGACGGACCCCTTTGTGAGGGGGCTCATGTTTTATTATGGGCTGGAATTCCATGACTTGGATCCGGAGTCCATCCTCCACATCACGTCGTTCATTTTCGTATGTGAAGCCTTCCTCCGCATTACCCCTCACTTTGGATTGTGGCTCAAGACCTTCAAAGTGGAGGCGAAGATGATCAAGGGGCATCAGCAGAAAAGTGGAGGGGCTGTTATAAGCAAGAATGCGGACGCTCCATGGCCCGAGGGATCTTTTCAAGAGGAGCTCAATTTATGGCAACAGAGTGGTTTTATATCACCGCCTCCTGTGGGCACCAATGGGCGGCGCCACCTGCCTTCCGCCGGGTCCTCCATCACGGCGGGCGTCATGGGTCAATAAAGGGCTCGACTAGGGACCGCCAAGGACGCACCTCATTGCAGGCCGTATTCGAGACCTCCGAGAGAGAGATCAATCTGGTCGTAGTAGCGCAGGTCATGATGATTCGTCGCACCTTGCCCTGCAAACGCCGCCTCCTCCCGTGTGGGAGTTTAATCCGGAGGGACCACGAGCTCTCCAACATTTTATGGGCGTAACGCCCGTGGAGATGTACCAACTGTTCTTCGGATCACAAGCAATGTGTCCGGACTTAACCAAGGACGCAGGTCTGAGCTGCAATCGCCCGGATACTCAAGTAAGTAGTCCTGTACCTGGACATGCTATCCGCATATTTATCATACACTCGCCCTTAAAAGAGCTATCCTTTAAAAGGGAGTGGATAGCAAAAGCAAAACTGATCAGGTGTCCGGCCCCCCTCCTTGAGACCACGCCGGATCATGTATTAACCAAGATGCTAGAGGTTGTGCCTTTTGAAGAAGGCGAAGGGGGGAACAAGGGAACTACTGCCTCCGTGAAGGAGGCTATCAAGAAAGGGGGGATCGAGAATCCCTCCCTCCAAAGGGAGAAGAGGACCGCTTCTGAAGATCCGGAGACCAAAGCCTCGAAGCGGGGGAAGAAATCTTCACCAGTGGGTCCTGCGGCGGGAGATGCCCCGACCGCACTATTTCCCCAAGGAGATCAGCCCTCCAGCGAGCCGTAGGTAAAGGGGGGCGTTTTTTTTTTAAAGAGAGACATCCCCGTTTTATTTCTGAAGGTAACCGAAAGTTTACCTTGTAGTTCGGATCTCAGCCCTTCACAGCGGAGCTCGTCTTCAGGGGATCTTGGTCCGGAGATGATGGAGAGCGAAACGCCTCCGCCTATCGTACCGTTACGCGAGGTGGACGACCCTGAGGTGTCGTCGCGGAGGGTTTCTCCGAATCCGGCGGGGCCAGAAGGCAGCCATATGTCCCCTCAAAGCCCTCCGTGTCCGGCCTTCGAAAAAGGCCACCGGACGAGTCCGGCACCAACGGGTGTACGGTCGGAGGAGCTGAAGGATCTGCTCCGGCGAGTGTCTATCTCGGAAGATCACCGTACGTTAATGGGTACGATGATTGAAAGGATTTCATACGCTGAGATCGGATTGCATGAAGCCGTCGTAAGTTTACTGACGGGTTTTGAGGTACGCAAAATGATGTACCTTCTGATAGTTTTGCATATAAAATGCGCCCTGTATAGATAGTAGCCCCTGAGACTTGGTGCGGTGTCAAAAATGACGGCGCGCCGAGGATCATAACCCCAGGTATAATATGCGCTCTTCCTATGTAGGTGGCGAAGCGTCCGGTGGCTATCCTGGCTGATGAATTTGCCGAACTGAAGCGGCAACTTGACGTGGCGGATGCGGACATCACGCTTGTTATAAGCGGCTTGACGAGTCACAAGGTATGCAACTTCTCCGCGGACACCTGGTAAGGGAGCTTGACGCCCATGCCTTACAACATGTATGCTTAATGCAGATGGTGCCGCTGCTATGGAGAGCCTTCGGGCAGAGCTCGCCCGAGCCAAGGAGCAAGCCAAAAAAGGTGATGCGGCTGCTTTAAAGGCGGCCATGAGCTAAAAGCCGAACATGCTGCTCATCTTTGAAGCAAGAAAGAAATGGCCGAGATGGCCATGAAATTGAAGAATGCTATCGACCGCTAAGTAGCTTCTTGAAAAAGAAGATCGTGCGAAACAAGAGGACCTGAAAAGGCCGCCACCGAGGCTAAGGATACTCGCCTCTGCAATGAGAGCTATGAAGGAGGAGCTACGTCGGGCGGAGATATTTCATTGGAAAGCCCTTTCTGTTGCGGAGGAAATTCATGGATCCTAGGTACGCTCAATTGGACCGGCTGTGGGGTGCGGAGGATGCTTATCTGGACTTGGCGGCGAGTGCTGCAGACGCGGCCGAACACTTCCGAGGTCAAAAGGATCACGGAATGGAAGAGCTTTTTTGGTCGCAGTTCCATAGTCCGGAGCATCCACTTTCATTAACCGATCGTTTGGCCGAATGGGCTGAGCTGAATAGGTTGTCCGGACTTGCCATGAAGGCTGTCGTGACTCATTTGTGGCCGAAAAGGACCGAGCCGAAGAGTTATTTTGGCTTGGTGCAACAGTTCCTTGGTGCGGTGCCGCATATCGATGCAATGAAGCGGTCAGCATGCATAGAGGGTGCGCGGATGGCTCTTGCCCGTGTCAAGATATATTGGGCGGAGATGAAGGCCACTGACGTTGCATCCCAAAATTCGGACAGAAGCCGAGTACCTGTCGAGCACTATTTTGAGGAAGTCCTGCAGGGCGCTCGTTTAATAGAGACGCAGTGCTCGAAAGATATTATGTTGTAATGACATGTATGATTTGTGAAAACAATGTTTCAATATAATATAAGAGCTTTTTATACTTGTGCGTTCAAGTATTAAAACACCTCCTGTGCGGCCGTTGATGTATATGTGTATATAACCTGAAAGATGGCAGTCTTCGGCTTCAGCCCCCACGCACATAGTGCGGGGTGTTTGCAAAAAGGCGCATTTTCACACTTAATCCAACGCCTTGGTCCTGTAAAGGAGGTGATAGCGTAGCAAACTAGGCAACCGGACTATAATGCTTTATCACTTTCACTTAGCCATAGGAGTTCGATGGTGGGGCTACTATATAGCCCCTAGGGGCACCGCGCTATCCCGAATTCGGGGCGCGTATGTGTGTGATCGGGAAACGGTCCTTTGTTAATGCGGGGGAATTCTAAACATTCCGGTGGGTCATCGAGTGGTTGACCAGTCTCACGCTATATCATGACAGTCAGTTTTTGGCTTTCTCTACTGAGGTGCTCACCTGGCCGAACCGGGGCACAATCGCAGTAGTTCTCCTGGTGCCGCGTTAGCCGATAGAACGGAACGTAAGGCAGCAAAACACAGGAGCCGGGCAAACCCAACATTTGACCAAAGACATGATTCAGAGCTGATGCATATAAGGCCTAACTCGAGACGTCGAACACTCCCTAAGGTATTCGGTCTTTATGAAAACGGGCAGAATAATGCCCTAAGCCCCTGGTGTCCAAGTACGCGCAAAAATTCTGGTGCGGCCGATGCCAAAACGCCAGCCTCCTCCTCGGTTATAGCAAGAAACCGGGGGATGTGTATCAACAAGAGACAGTAAAAAAGGTTTACGCAGGGTCTTAATCTGAAAAGAATCCTTGCAACGGGTCCCTACTTCACGACTGCGCTTTGTGTCTTCAAGTAGCCGTATCCTGGACGGGTGTAGCACGGTGTTCATCTGTAAAAGAGAAGAACTTAGTTGAAAAGAAAAGAAAAAAGATCATGCAAAAAATGTACTTTATATTAAATAAACAGAGTACGGTTCGAAAAGTGAATACAATTGAGCTTTATTGTCTCTTGTTGTACATGTGTGCAGCCCCTTGTACGGGGGTATGCCGCTAGTAGGCGTTTATATATTTATGTCGGACTCGTCTAGCCATGTCCGGGGTTCGAATGACCTTTTCAGGTGCTTTGATTAGCGGAGCCGGATTAGTGTGGGGCTGTCAAGGCAGTCTCACGTTCTTCCGTGCTCGAGTAACACTTGATACTCCCTTTTAATGAGATGATGCCGCATGGACCGGGCATTTTAAGTGTAAGAGATGCATAATGCGGTATTGCGTTAAAGCGGGCGAAGGCTTCACGCCCCAGTAGTGCTTGATAGCTACTTTTGAATGGGGCGATGTGGAAGGTTAACTTCATGGCGGAAGTTGTCGGATGAGCCGAACACAACTTCTAGCAGTAGGGAGCCCATACAATGGGCATATAGGCCTGGCATTACCCCTTTGAAGGAGGTGTTGCTATGGCGAATTTTGGTTGGGTCTATCCCCATTTTGCAGATTGTGTCCTGATATAGCAGGTTTAGATCGCTACCTCCGTCCATTAGGACTTGTGTAAATTGGAGTCCATCGATTATAGGTTCTAATATCAAGGCAGTCCATCATGCGTTTCGGATACTTCCTGAATAGTCCTGATGATCGAAGGTGATTGGTTTTGACAACCATCGTTGGGACTCTGCTGGGATAGACCGTGCGGCGCGTGTTTCTGTGGGCGCCGCTCTGTTTTTCCCGTTTATCACTTGAAGTGAGTTCACTGTTTTGACCTTTTGTGGGAAATTCTTTTGTTTTCCTGTGCTCTGCTTGTGGGGTTCGTCATCGTCCTCGCTTGGTGTGTCGAGCCCCTTGTGTTCAGCATTGAGTTTGCCGGACTGCTTGAAGACCCAACAATCTCTATGGGTATGGTTTGCAGGCTTCCCGGGAGTACTGTGGATTTGGCATATTTTGTCCAAGATTTTGTTTAGGTTGGATAGCTCGTCGCTGTTGTCCTTGAGGGGCAGGTTTTTATGATTCTGCCGGGAGCTTCTGAATCCGGCGTTGACTGCCGTGCTCTTCGGGTTGTTTCCCTTTGTCCGGCGCTGGTCCTTGCTGCGTCGTGGTTTGCCATTTCCATCCCTGACTTCGGATGTACTTGGGTCGCTGGTATTGCATCTTGCCAGCCAACTATCCTCTCCCGCGCAAAAGCGGGTCATGAGGCTTGTTAATGCAGCCATTGTTCTCGGCTTCTCCTGGCCGAGGTGTATGGAAAGCCATTCGTCTCGGACGTTGTGTTTGAAAGCTGCTAAGGCTTCGGCGTCCGGACAGTCGACTATTTGGTTCTTTTTGATGAGGAACCTGTTCTAGAATTTGCGGGCTGACTCTTCGGGTTGTTGAGTTATGTGACTTAAATCGTCTGCATCCGGAGGACGGACATAAGTCCCTTGAAAATTTTCCCGAAAAGCATCCTCGAGCTCTTCCCAACTTCCAATGGTATTTTCAGGGAGGCTTTTGAGCCAATGTCGGGCTGGCCCTTTGAGCTTGAGGGGTAAGTATTTTATGGCATGGAGATCATCTCCTCTAGCCATGTGTATGTGGAGGATGTAATCCTCAATCCAGACTCCAGGGTCTGTTGTTCCGTCGTATGCCTCTATGTTTACGGGTTTGAATCCCGCTGGGAATCCATGATCCAGCACCTCATCGGTGAAACACAGGGGGTGTGTGGCACCCCTATACTTGGGTGTGCCGTGATGTTCGGATATTTGGCATGTTGCATTGCTTGGAAGAGCTTGCTTTCTCGGCCCATAGATGGACCTAACTGGGCCATCCTTTTGATGTGAATCCTTATGCGGATCGCGTGCCGGCTTGTGTGCGGCGCCGCTTGCCGCTCCATGTTTGCCATGTGGTCGTCTATCCGACCGGGCAGCCTCTTTGTTCTTTGATTGCGGGGGTTCTGCGGCCTCCTCCTCGAATTCGGGCAGTAATTTGTGCTTCGGGTAGCTCTTTGTTTGGCGACTGTCGCCGTATTTCTCTACGGTGTTGAGTACTTTGCTCCATCTGATTCTGAGTGCATCTTCCGTTTGAGCTTCCGCTTCTGCTTTTTCAGGCTACGCGCAGTGGCGACGAGCCTTTTGTGGAGGTTCTTCTACTCCAACAATTTGTCCGGTGTGAGATCGTCCAGACTGTTATCTTCGCCGGGGGAGGGTTGTTTATCCAACTTGTCCTGTTCGGACGGTTGCTCGATAGCATGTTTGTCGTCCACGAGTTCGCCCTGCTCTATGGCTGGGTCTGTGTGGCTGCCGTCTTTGTCGAGGCAGGACTTGGTGCGGCGTTTACGTTGCCGTTTTGATTGCTTTTCGAGGGATTTATCCTTCGTAGTGTCCCGATGTTCCTCGTCGTCACTTCCTTTAGGTGTGTCCATCATGTATACATCGTGGGATGAGGTGGCTGTCCAGTATCCTATAGGTGCTGGTTCAGGGTTGTCTCCTACATCGTCGTCCATACCATCAATGTCTTCGGAGTCGAAATCGAGCACGTCATTTAAGCTTTCGACAGTGGCTACAAAGTGCGCGGTGGTTGGACGTTGAATTTCTTCGTCGTCCGCATCCCAACCTTCCTGACCGTAGTCCGGCCAGGGCTCTCCTGATAAAGAGAGAGACTTTAGTGAATTCAGGATGTCGCCAAAGGGCGAGTGCTGAAAGATGTCCGCGACAGTGAACTCCATAACCGGCGCCCAATTGGTTTCGATTGGCAGGGGCATAACTAATATCAATTGTCTCAAAAATAATCTGCTGACTACGACTACCGCTTGGATTACCCGCCCTTTCAAACATTCAGTTATCATACCTGTCATCTTTCAGTTCATCCTAACAACAAATTAAGCAGCTAAACTGCCCCCTCAGAAAAATTAAGAAGCTAAACTGTGTACCAGGTTTCGGGTTCGGAGTGTAGACAGATCCACGCCCGCTAGTCAACGTTTGTTGTGTTGCGGCTCTCGTCTGGCACTGCTTTCTTGTGGTGATATATGTATTACTCAAGGACCAATCAACATGATGATCAAGATATTCAACATGAAGGAAATCAAGCGTATGCAAAGTCGCTTTCTACTGCCGCCGAGTCTTTGCTATTTGCAAGCATGATATTTGAGTTCTGCGCATCCTAGATTCCCGCTGCCTTCCAACCCGCATCCATGAACATGCAAGGAGTTCATATACATACATTGAACATGTATACGAGCCAGGCATTCATGCTTGGAGTATCGTGTAGTACTAGTGTGCTCCACCTCTGCATGGTCGTAGGCAGTGACACTGCTTGACCCGACTGATGGCTCAGAGAAACTAGTAGAGGCATCGATGATATATGGCTTCCGATTTGTAATCCAAGCTCTCTCTCTCTCCATCTAGCCATATATATATGGAGATATTACCATCAATGCGATAAATTACAAGCTCGCGAGTAGGTGGAAGCAATTCAGCTGCACGATAGAATAAATGTAGCATGCATATACCTCGCGAGTAGTGTGCTCCACCTCTACTAGCGTTGCATACATATACCTTAGTCATTCAAATGTAAACGAGGCATGGTCATTCTAAAGTCCAGAAGCCTATATATTTAGACCTAAAGCAAGCTTTTCCCTTTTTCTTTTAGTGACAGGCCTCAGCAAAAACTCAGGGAATCAAATGTGTCACACATATCTATATTGAAAGAAAAGCGAATTGAAGATTTGAACCGTAAAACTCCAACATAGTTCTAAACCAAGATATGTCAACTAATGATTCTGAGAATTGAAATGCCTCTTCTTTCGTTCTAGGCAAGGACAAACTTCTTTTAGTTTTTCCGTGTATATAGAAAAATTGAAATGCCTCTTCTTCCGTTCTAGGCACGGAGAAACTTCTTTAGTTTGTCCCTATATATAGAAAAATTGAAATGCCTCTTCTTCCGTTCTAGGCAAGGACAAACTTCTTCCGTTCGACTCGGGCGCAACCAGCGATCCATGCACCAGCGCCACTCTTACCCCTCCTCTCGCCGTGCCGCCGCTGGAGGACGCCGCGCGGCGGCGGGGCGCTCTCCTGCGGCGGCTTTCGTCCTGTGGGGCGGCATGTTGGGAGGTGCGTCAGCGCGCGCTGGGGCTCATGATCACGGCGACCGGTGGCTGACGTTGCGTCCTCACATGGGTGTGGCGGCAGTTACCGGCGTCGTGGCCGTTTGATGCTGTGTCGGGGGAGTTTGTCAGGCGTGGCACTACCCAGATCTGGCTGTCATGATCCAGGAGAGACTCATGGTGGTTGGCCCTGCTATTCTTCGTGCTTCATAATTTTGATTTGCTTCATGCCGGCCTCCTCGATCTGGACACCGACGGGTTCCAGTCTTCCTCTTGGAGATCCCAACTTTTGACATATGGTGTCACTGGATATCTAGATCGGAATTGTTCTGGTCGGGCACGCCCTCATCTTTAGCCAGAGAGGCTTCATGAGGGCGTGGCGTGAAGCTTCACTGTCTTGTCGGTACCGTGAGACATGTCTAAGTATAGATTTCCATGGCGTTGCCAGTGGTAAAGAAAGTCATGGTGGCTGCGTTCGGAGACTTGTAATGGCGGAGAGGAGTTTTGGCTGCATTGAAGACTGGCGGCACATGTTTTTTCCTGTGTGTCCGGTGTTGAGGACTTGCATCAGCAGCCTTGGCAGGAGGGGGCAGCAACATTGGCGCACAACATTTTTGGGGGTGCTTCTTGAGTTCTGAGCCAAGATCTCCAGGGTGAAAACCCAAGGTCTGGCCTTCAATGGTTGTACCTGGCAATGGTCTTGCGAAGGCATTGTTTTGGGGATCTTAGACTCTCTCTAGGGTGAAAACTCAAGATCCTTAATCGGGCGACAACAACGCTTGTGCATTGTTTCCTTCTTGGAGGCGTCGCTTTTTGAGAACCTCTTATGTAGTCCATGTGTTGTCTTTGGTGGTGGTTAGAGTGTTGTTGTTGCGAGTGTTTCCTCACTGCGACGGGGTCTTTCTTTTTATATTTCTCTCTTATTTTATTTTCGTTTTTGGCTGTGTGCATCCTTGATGTCTTTCAATGTCTTGCTGGTGCAGAGACTGGGTGTAATTGATATCTTCGCGATATTAATATATTGCCTTTATCAAAAAAATAGAAAAATGAATTAATATCTACAATATAAAATAGATATATTATGCAAATATATTTTAGGATGAATTTAATTAAACTAATTTGGTGTTGTAGATGTTGGTATATTCTTCAACAGACTTGCTTAAACTTAATTATGTTGGGCCATGGAAAAACCTAAAACTTCTAGTATTTTGGAACGGAGAGAGTAGGAAATAATCTTGTTCACCTCAACTCGTGCTGTCTTGGTCAGATTATTATGTAGCCAGCCCGGTCCTACTAGGTATTCTCTTACATCAATACAAAAAGGTGAAAGATGAACATGTATAGTATTTGTTGTTGTCAAGGCTGACCAAAGCCATTTAAAAGAGCATCAAAGGCTCGGAGGTCGGAGCTATGTTAGGTAAAACTGCAGATCTGGATGAACATGCAATCCCCTGGCCCGCGTTATGTTAGAGTAGAACATATACATATACACTTTTCTCTTGCTTGTCTCGGTCTTATACAGCGTGCTTGGTAGGATGCATGCAACCCAACCAGGCCGGCATGCTGCAAAAATTTGATGTTTGGTAGGCTAGGCTGCATGCGTTTCACGACCGCAGAGAACTTAAAGCAATGTCGGGTCAGACAGTGGGGGAACGACCAATTCTGCCATTATTTGCAAGCCAGGCTCGTTCGAGCCACGTGTGGCTCTTGCCTGCACATGTTGGGAAGCACGAGAGACGATGAGATGTCTCATAAGTCCTCCCACTCTCTCCTGTCACCGTCCACTCCCATTCACACCACACTTCCTCTCTCTCACCGCCCCTTCGTGCTCTCCGATGGAGGACCCTCAACCGTGTCGTTCCACTCCCATCGTCACCGACAGCAATCCCATGTAACACTGGAGGGTGACCGGCCAAGCCCGAAAATGGATTGAACTCATGTCGGCTATCTGGGACCCCTCCCTCGTCTACACTAGGCCGCAGTCAGCGGGCATTAGTTTACCCACCGACTACGTTCGTGCCGGTCGGTGTGGCTGCAAAGGGAAGCTTGTCTGCTGCGGCGGTGTAGTGAAGAACTACGACTATGATAGCCATGCTTGGTCGAGTTTATTTTACCCATGTGCGAGGGTTATCTCCCCTTGCTCCGAGGAGCGTAGAGAGCATCAACGACCGTGCCCTTTCCTCCACCGCTTGCATCACGAGGAGCACTATTGTCAAATCTGGTCAAACTATGGTCAAACTGTGGTTAAACAATGGTCAAACTAATTATTCAAGAAATATTACTGTTACTAAATATTAGTGTTATTTTTTAGAACAATAGTTTCAAACTCAAACAGTGAAATGTGTGACTTCATGCTCAAGCTAAATTCCTGAGGTTAATAGGATTGACATCTTACTATTGTCAGGAAAACAACAAGTGCAGACTTGGAAACGAGGGAAAATAGAACCCGGAAGTTAAGCGTGCTCAGGTTGAAGTAGTGAGAGGATGGGTGACCGGTCCGGGAAGTTAGATGATGAGGGCTGATTAGAGGTTAAATTGAGCAGTGATGAGGGGTGAGGGGTGATTAGAGATGACAGGTTAAAATAATTCAGAAATTTGAAATTAAAAAAATTCCAAAAAAAAATTTAAAAAAAATCATAAAATTCACTTTAGTACCGGTTGGTGTTACCAACCGGGACTAAAGGTGGACCTCCAGGCAACGGCCACGTGGAGAGCCCGGTTCTGGAACCGGGAATCGGGATAATAGGCCCTTTTTCTACTAGTGGACAGAACAATAGTGTTTCATCAGTAAAGAAAAATGAAGTCTGGTGGTCTCCAAATGCCAAAAAATTGGCATTCAACTTGTATTTTTTTTGGCACAGATTGAAGTGCTTGGGCTTTCCACATAAACATGGGCAGATAACATTTGTACGTGAACATGTCTAGAAAGATAATACGTTTTACGTTTGCAGTAACATTTTTGACGCGTAGAAGCAAATGCTCCGCAGAAGAGAATTGGAACCCGTATGTCAAAGACATCTCTGTAGAAAGAAAATTGAGTTTCCCTAAAAATAAAGAGTTGTATCTGTGATCAACTGCAATATTCAATTGTAGACCTTTTTGTAGGGGTTTATAATTTATTCCATTGTAGTCAGCGTCGGACTTTTGGTACTATTGCTCTCTCTCTCTCCTCCCGTGTCGCCCCTGCATGGCGACGGAGAGGAAAACCGTCCTCGCGCGGGCGTCTCATCGCAGGCTGAGGCGACCAGGTCTAGGAAGCAGCGCTGAGCGGCGGGCACCGCGGCGTAGCTCTTCTCCACGGAGATACTTCCAGAATTACCTCTTCTTTACACGGCGTGAGTTGAGTGTTACCGAGGATGTGAAAGGAAAAGTGAACATGTCTTCTGTTGCCCGTTGGCAAAAGAAACACCAAAGTAGGCACTGGAGAGGAGACATGTAGCAAGCCTGGCCGTGGGTGGGTTAAACTAAACTGGCGGCTCGTTTACTGAGCAGATTGGGCAGGGTAGCACAGGAATGGAATGGTGGCGAGGAGCCAGGAAGGAGCAGATTGGGCTGGTCTGCAACTTCCCGTATGCGGCGGGGCGGATCACGCTGATATTGCTGTTGCGGCTCCGGGGCTCCGGGTGCTTGCTGGCCCTCTTGTTTCAGTTTTATAAATCATCTACGGGCCATGCATGTTTCTCGAGGACCAGTCGACATGGTGATCTGGATATGCAACTCGGAGAAAATCGAACCTATTCGAAACTCCTTCCTGCAGCTGGTGACTCTTCGCGTTTTGCAAGCATGATCATGTGGTTCCGCGGGTCCTAGATTTCGGCTGCCTCCCAAGCCACACCCTTATGAACATGAAAGAGTTCATATACATTCAGCGTGTATATGAATTATGCATTAATGCATATGTGTGATGTATCACGAACTAGTGTGCTCCACATCTGCCTAGTTGTAGCTAGTAGCACTACTCGACCTGATGGATGAATATAACTAACCAATAGAGATGTCGATGATGCAGGACTGTCTGATTTGGATTCCAAGCTATCTCTCCATCTGGCCACATATATGGACGTATCACCATCAATGCAATTAATTAACTAGTTAGGTGTACCAACGTGTCATATATAGTGGTTGAGAGCAATTGAGCGGCACGATAGAATATATACCGTCCTCTGCATGCACGTAAGATCACTGGAATGTAAACATGGCATGGCAGTCATGCTAAAGATCTTTTGGCTCTCGGGAGCATTTGCTTCTTAGATGAACACTAAATTTGAAACCAATAAGAGAATATTGATCTTTTTTTACATGTTCATGTTGTGTCCAAAGCGAGCTTGACAATTTTCATGCACAACAGAACAATAGTGTTTCATCCGGGAAAAAAACAATGGTCTAGAAATACCAAAACTTTGGCACCCAACATTTTCTTTATGTTCGCACTGATTGAAATGATTGGGCTTTCTACCTAATTAAACAGGTGCAGATAACCTTTGTACATGAGCATGTCTAATAGAATCACATGTTTTGCATTTGCAATACCATTTTGGCATGTAGGAGCAAATGCTCCCCAGAGCTAAATTGGTATCCGTTTGTCAATGACATCTCTTTAGAAAGAAAAATGATTTGGATACGTCATCAACTGCAATATTCCATTGTAATTTTAAGCAAACATGTGACAACTCATGATGCTGAGAACTTACATGCTACTTTTTTAGTTTGATCTAAATATAGATACAATGTAACTCAAATTTATGTATCCTCTTTTCCAGAGAAGACATCGTTGGCCTAGTCCTATCAGGTGTTCCCTTACATCACTACATAGAATGGTGACAAATAAACATGTGCAAGTATATGTTGCAGTCAAGAGGAAGACTGGCCAACCCATTTGAAGATCATCGAAGGCTCAGTGCTATGTAAAGTAGAACTCAGGTTCTAGGATGATTGAGGGCCTAGTGGATTGCATGTTCACCCAATCGAGTAGAACTCATGCACGATTTCTATGGCATGTCGGTCTTATAAATTTCCCATGACTCCCAAGCTCGAGCTCATGGCCATAAAATAGATAGATCATTCTGCTGTGAACAAGAAACAATTAGTGTGCAAGTCTGCATCGTGTGGCTTGAAAAGAAAGTCCTCTAATTTATGGCTCCTAGCCTCGCATCACCTTCTTTATTTTGGAAAAAGCTCGTACGTATCATGGCTTTAAGTAGTCCGGCAGTTCTTTCAACCTACAGTTTTCAAGGCCAAAAACCTTCAAGTTTTTGCACCAGCAACTATTTGTCCTAACTCTCTCGTTTTATTTACTACAAGAGAAAGATGTCAAGATGATAACTATATAGAGCATTAGGACCAATATTGTGAGCCCATTATCTCACCTTTAGTTGTAAATTTCCTCTTTAGTATTGTGAACCCATGACTTGATCGAGCCGTATGATCTTGAAGCAGTGGCAGATGGGACATGAGCATTGAGAAGCACACATGTTTAGCAGCATATTGGTACCTTGAGCTATAGATGTTGCATCAGTGGAGCTGAGCACGATGAGAACAATATTTGCAAGAGATTTACACATACATAAATCCCACGTTTAAATATATAATTCATTTATTTCATTCTGAAGGTAAATAGTTTATAGTTAAAGATCTTTTCATCCAGCGAACATGAGAGAACTATCTTGCTTCCCAATATTATTTGAAGATCGTATACATACTTTCAAGAGATTGGCACAAACATAAATCACTAACTTAAATTGACCCTCCATTTATTTAATTTTTGGGTAAAGAATTTATAATTAAAGTTTTGTCCATCCGTTTTTTAAAAATTGACACATGGCATTCGGTAACCATCCAAATATTGAACGCATAACATACATCAATTGTAATAAAGTGTCACTATTGATGGTATCGAAGATCGTCAGTGGTATATGAGCACCCAAAGCTTCAGCCTTTTGTGCAAAGCCACTCACATGCCTCCACCTAGTCTTCAGTGGTCCCTCGCCGCCGCCTATGCACGACCAGAATGTAGGTGCTACATCCACCTCTGACTGGTGGATTTGTGACACGTCATCGATAACCTATGAGCGGTGTTGCTTGTATGTCATCACTGTTGGCTTGCCATCAACACATTAGCAATGATCTGTGTCACTAACGTGCTCTGACCACAACTAGTAAGTGATGACACATGTCAGTTATATGTTTTATTGTCAGTTATATGTTTTCTCGTAGTAGAGACTAGTGCGATATTATATATCCATGCTCGGATCAAAGGAGATCAAAGAATGAGGCCCGGATGGAAGGCAACGATGAGCTAGTTTCATTTGGTCCAGTTTGACTTTGATGCCATGCATCGCTCAAAACGGAAAATTGTTTATCTGAAACTTGTGTCTTGAAATTTTTAGTTTCAGCTGGTTGTAAGCACGATAAGTCATGCAACATTGGCCAAAACAGATAATAGACTAAGAAGATATTCTATATCTGAAAATGAAGGTATCTTTATAATAAGAACCATCAAAGTACTTGGCTCTCAGATTCAGTTCTTCGAGTGAAAGCCTATGGCCTGATCGGGTCGGGCGACGGCGTCAGTATTGTTGCTTCCCTCTTTGGGGCGTTGTCTAGAAGACCTTTGGATCTCGTTCGTGCTCCCCATGAGCTAGATGCTCACGACGTTACGGTCGGCAGGTGCCCAACCGGCAATGTGCTGGTGTGATGTCCAATCTGGCAACATGATGATGGCCACCGATGCAGGGTCGCGGCAGGGCTTCAGTTGTCGGTTCTTTCCCAACGTGCTCGATAGGTCTCTTCAACGTCTCGCCATGACATCGCGGAGTCGGAGCTGCCTTGAAGTGTTAGGTGGTGACGATGACAAGTGGTTGGTGGTCTTCGAGGAGGTGTTGGTTGGCACCAACTCTGCCCATTTCTCCTGTCTTTTGGTGGTCTTCTCAGTCAGAGCTATCTGGCGCCTGCACCGTTGGTCGACTGCTTGGCATGAGCCAGCATGGGTTTCGGCGTTTGTGGCAACGAGGGCTTTGTTGGCGGAGGTCGATGGTGATGTCGGAATCACTAGCTCGTGGAGGAGTGATGACAATGACGCTTGGTGACGACCTCGACTTTTTGTGGTTCTTCTCTACAACGTTTGTGTATCTCCGTGTGGGTGGCCAGATCGGCCGGTTTTGCCCTGTGTGGGCTGTTGTAACGGTTTTAGTCCGATTTTTTGTTAATTAACCAAGCAACCCTCTTCTTTTTTAATCAAGATCCTTTGGGGCATTTTAAAAAAATACTTATCAAATAGTACATGATGCTCATTTATTGAGCATCTTTGAGGGATTCTTTTGGGCGATTCTCATTGACCTCCTCAGCTTCTCCCAGAATTGCCACTTAATATTTTTTTTATAATTCCTAGCTAGTTAAGGTCTAATTAGCTAGGAATTGTAAAAGAATATTAAGTGGCAATTCTGGGAGAAGCTAGGGAGGGGGTCAATTTTGGGAGAATTGCCCAAAAGAACTGGCCCTGGGTAGGGCAGCATAGGAAAGGTGGTGAGGAACCACGAAGGAGCGATCATTATCTCGGTTCGCCTGCAACTTCCCCTATGGGGCGCCGCCGATCACGCTGGAATTGTTGTTGTGGTTGCGAGGCTCCGCTCCTTGCTGGCCCTCTAATCCATGGGACTGATTGCAAACCAGTCATACAGGCTTTAGAAAGAAGGACAATAAATCGTTCATGGCTTATTCGGTTGCAAGGGGTTTGAAGGGAATTGGAGTGGATTGGAGAGGATTGGAGAGGATTAAAAGCCTATAAGTCAAACTCCCTCTCAATCCCCTCCAACCCTCTTCAATCAGAGGTTTAACTGAACAAGGCCTCAAGATGGTGCGCTGAGTATCAAGAAGCAAGGAATCTTCTCCCCTACTTCGCTGAGTGATAGGTTTTGTACTACGTCCGAAGTAAGCGCAACAAACTGGCACACGGGCTGGCGAGCTATGTTAGAGTTTATGGGAATGTTCCATCTCTTTACTTTTTATTTTCTTTGAGGGAAGAGAATGTTCCTTCTTGTATCTACCCACTTGCGTGGAATGACTGACAATTCTGTTTCAGTTTTATAAAGCTCTCCTTTCCCTTGGAAAAAAGAAATCTAGGGACATGGTTTCTGGTGGACCAATCGACATGGTGATCTGGATATGCAACAGCAACAGGGAGAAAATCGAACGTATGCAAAGTTCCTCTCCTCTGCTGGTGATTCTTTACGTTTTGCAAGCACGTTCCTGAACATTTGCGAATCCTAGATTTTCGCTGCCTCCCAAGCCGCACCCGTATGAACATGAAAGAAGTTCATATACACTCAGCATGTATATGAATCATGCATTCATACATGTGTGAAGTATCACGAACTAGTGTGCTCCACATTTACCCAGTCGTAGCTACTCAACCTGATAACGAATATATAACTAACCAATAGAGATATCGATGATGCGGGACTGTCTTATTTGGATTCCAGGCTATCTCTCCATTTGGCCACATATATGGACATATCACCATCAATGCAATTAATTAACTCACTAGGTGTACCACATATACAGTGGTTGAGAGAAATTGAGCTGCATGATACAATATATCGTCCTCTGCATGCATGTAACTTGGTGGCTGGAATGTACCTGGTATGCTTGATCAATGCTACTTTTTTAGTTTCACTACTAGAAAAAAGGCTATAGCTAATATGAACATTAATGATGCATTATGTATGTGATGCGCCACTGCTATATAGCAGTGGCGCATCATATATATATACGCCATTAGTGGTCATATCACTAATGGCGCACCACACCCACGATGCGCCACTACTAATAATTTTTTTTATTTTTTTTCAAAGCTAGTAATGGCGCACCACACCCTCTGTGCGCCACTACTAACTTTTTTTTACTTTTGTTTTCAAAACTAGTAAAGGCGCACCACAACCACGGCGCGCCACTACTAACATCTCACGCACACAAACACACACAAACACCACCCCCACCCCCCGATCGCCTTTTAGGTTTTTAAAAAAATAAAAGAAAATGATAAAAGTTTCAAAAAAATTCAAAAAAATTGATGCCCATGTGTTATGTGTTCTAGTTGTTAGGAAAATTAACAAACATAAATTTTGAATTTTTTTGCAAAAGGCCGCCGTGTTTCGGTAAAATGGTCGTGACTTTTGCATACGACCTCCGATGAAAAAAAAAATTATATGAAAAATCATCTACTTAAACAGTTACATCCGAATTCAACCGGGGGAACCCCATTGAAGATTTTAAGAATCCCCAAAAACCTAACAAAATAAAAGATACGGGGCTTTTAAGATCTGGAGGCAAAAAATTTAGAAAAAAAAATTAGCAATGGCGCATCAGTGAATAGTGCGCCACTACTATTTTCCTGCCTTCACAATTCAAAAAAATAGCAATGGCGCACCAGTGCACGGTGCGCCACTGCTAAGTTGGGACAGAAGTTTAAAAGGACCGGCCAGCCACTTACCCCTTCATTCTTCTCCTCCTCTCCTCCTCTCCTCCACTCCATCTCCTCCTCTCCGGCGACCTCCTCCTCCAGTGACCTCCTCCTCACGGTGCTCCTCCTCCGGCGACCTCCTCTTCCCTCCTCTCCTCCTCACGGTGCTCCTCCTCCGGCGACCTCCTCCTCCCTCCTCTCCTCCTCACGGTGCTCCTCCTTCCTCTCCTGCTCACGGTCCTCCTCCTCCTCTTCGGCGACCTCCTCCTCCCTCCTCTCCTGATCCTCACGGTCTCTCCTCCCTCCTCTCCTCCTCACGGTCTCTCCTCCCTCCTCCTCTACTTCCGGCCACATGTGGAGCTCCCCCGGCACAAAGAACGTACCAGATCCAGGTCGAGAACGAAATTTGAAAAAAAAAATCAATCTAAAAAAAGAGCAAAAAAACAAGCCAAAAAATGAGCCAAATCTAGATCCAGATCCAAATTCAAAATTCAAAAATAGCAATGGCGCACGGTGGGGGTTAGACGGTGCGCCACTACTATTTTCCCGCCTTCAAAATTAAAAAAAAACAAAAAATTTAAAAAAGAAAGTTACCAGTAGCGCACCTGTAGCAATAGTAATGACGCACTACAAGGTGCGCCACTGTTACCTGCAATACTAATGGCGCACCAGAGGTGCGCCATTAGTATTTGTTACTAGTGGCGCGGTAATAGTGGCGCGCCTATAGTGCGCCATCAATGGCAAAAATAGATGCGCCACTAACAGCATTTTTTTAGTAGTGTTTGGTCTAATTGTAGATACAATGTAACTGGAATTTCCGTAGCGTTGCATCACTATGTAGAATGGTGAAAAATAAATATGTACCCTATATGTTGCGATCAAGAGGAAGACTGACCAAGTCTTTTTTTTTTTTTTTTTGCAGGGGGACTGACCAAGTCATTTAAAGAGTATCGAAGGCTGATTGGATGTACATGCAATCCGCTAGGGCCGGTCTATGGCAAGTAGAAGTCATACACGTTTCTCAGGCTTGTCAGTCTTATAAATTCCCCATGACTTCCAAGCCGAGCTCTTGGCCACTAAATAGACAGAGCTTGCGATGTGAACAAGGAAAAAAAATAGCACGCATGTTTACGTCGTGACTTGAAAAGAAAATTCTCTAGTATATATGGTTCCTAGCCTTTTTTTATTTTGGCAAAAGGGCCCCTACTTAGTGCTGAACATGGCTTTAAGTAGTCCAACATTCTTATATCCTACAGTTTTGAAGTCCAAAAAACGTTAGATGAATGCACTTTCGTGTCAAGTGAACAACTATATACTCTATACGCAGGAACGCGATCTGCCGTGAGCGCAAAAAGCTTTCTAGCGAAACCACTGTGTAACAGTGGTTTTCAGTCTAATAGAATGCTGCCACCTCTAAAGTTGTGGGACCATATGCATGTACGGGCTATGTATTCTCATGTTTCATGGCTCGTATATGAGATTAAGTCAAATCTGGGTAGGCCTCCACACATGTGCCCTCTCTCTAGCTCTCTCCTTCACATGCGTACAACGTAGAAATAAAATAAACACACACTCTTTCTCTTCTCCCACACAACAAATCCGTCCTTTTATTCAACTTATGCTAGTTTAAATCCATCATATCTTTTAAATCATAATTTTGTTTCTGAAATATTCTATATATTTAAACTTCTGGCACCAAGACCTTTAGAACAAGATCAATCTTGAATACATTCAAACATGTTTAAAATTCAATGTTTCCAATAAGTGAAATCAGTTTCATGAAATAAGCGAAATAAGGGTTTTTTAATTAAGTGAAAAAAATAAAAAATTGTTTCCATGTATATGAAACATATTTCAGTGTAAAATATGTAAAAATTGTTATTTCAAAAATGTGTACCTAGTTATTTCAAACTTGTTTCATACACATGACACATACTTCAGTGTGAAATACGTGAAACTTGATATTTCAAATATACAAAACAGGTTTTTTAATGATTGAAACATGTATTTCAAAGTGAGTGAAATTATATTCTGAAATGAGTAAAATTAGTTTTATGAAATAATATAAATCCATCTTTATAAATACGTGAAATGGGTTATTTCAAATATGCAAAATTAATTGTTTTATTGTGTAAAATAGATTATTTCAAATATATGAAACTGGTATTTTCCAAATAGACAAAACACAATTCACTGTGTTTGTAGGTTACTTATTCCAGCAAGCCGGTAATTCAGCCTCAACGTAGTAAAGATCGCATAACAATATATCCTCTCCGCTTCTGCATGCATGTTCTATCTACTCCCTCCGTCTCATAATGTAAGACGTTTTTTGACACTACATTAGTGTTAAAAAGCGTCTTACATTATGGGACGGAGGGAGTAGCGTAGTACACAGTATAGTAATACTATCTCAAAAAGTATGCCCTAGTTTTCTAATAGCTTTTTCCAAACTTTGATTGATCTAAGTTATGGGACGATGCATTTGCCATATATATTTTAGGGCAGCGCTGGGCGCCGGTGCGCCGGCCCAACAGTTGGGCCGGTTGCCTCCCAGCCGTTCGATGCAAGCAACTATTGTCGTCGGATTGGAGCTTCTCGTGTCGTTTTCTCTCAAAAAAAGCATATCTGACGAAGATAGCGGGAAAAGGAGCAGCGGCGCCGCCAGTGCTCGCCATGAACGAGCAAGCGACCAACCTCGAAGCCGGTTGCCTCTTGCATCCTGGCCGGTCGCTTCCCGCCGACTTGCTTCGCCAGTTGCCGGCCATCACTGTCTCACATCGCCGGCTGGAAAATGTTTGGAGACGGCGCGCCGCGCTCGCCCTTGGCCGCCGCACCCCCATCCTCAGCCGCATGCACTTGCCGGCCACCCGCACGCCACCTCGTGCTCGCTCTCGGCTGCCCGTGCTCGCTGCCTTCTGCAGCCCATGAGGAAGATGCTTAGCTGGTCGCAAAGCCTGACCGTCACTGCCGCAACAATTTTTGTCGATGGTCGTAGCAAACCCCAACGACGGTTGCAACAAAAACCAGTCGCCTCATAGCAAAATTAGACAACGAGGCCGCGCGTCTTCTCCAGCGGTGGTGGTTGCCGGTTGCAGCACTTCCCCATGTCATCTCCAACATCTACAGGTGGTGGTTCCAGCAAAAAAAACTCAGCCCGTTGTAGCAAAAGATCCCACCACCGGTCGTAGCAAACAACCGCTCAACATAGGTCCAACAAAACCAAAGTTGTCGTCGCCGGTAGCAGCAGCCACATTTGCTGGTTCCAGCATTCATAGCTGTGGTTGTAGCAGAAACAGCGGCGCCGCCACCATAGCAACACGGTTGCCGTCGGTGGTAGCTGCCGCTAACGCCGGTTGAAGCTCTAGTTCAGCCGTTGAAGCTTTTTCAGGCGACGGATGTAGCATTTTCAGCCGTCGGTTGCAGCTTTTTTGCGGTTGCGCAATGGCCGCCCCAGCTTCCCGTGTGGTGTTGAAGCTTTTGAGCATATTGTATGTAGCTTTCTAGGACGCCGGTTGTAGCAAAAATCGAGTATGGATGCAGCAAAAATCATCGTCTCCACCGTGACGGGTCGCAACTCCGCCGTGAATGGACGTAGCAAAAAAGTTCGCCGGACGTAGCAAAAGCCCATGACGGTAGCAACAAAGAAAATCGTCGCTACCGTCGCGAGGTCACAACTCGGGCATGGATGAACGTAGCAAAAATCCTCGCCGGCTGTAGCAAAATCTGACGGTGATGGCATCAAAAATCGTCTTCTCCGTTTGGTTGCAACTCGCCATCAGAGGTAGCCATCCCTCGTCGTTGACCGGTTGCAGCTTTTTCTGTCGCTGGTTCGAGCACACCCGTTGTTGGGTTCAGCTTGCTCGAGGGAACCATTCATAGCGGCCTCGAGCCTTTTCGTGTGGAAAAGGAAGGCAAAAAGGTAGGTGATGGGAGGAGGGAAGCGGATTTTTAGAGCATCTGCGCCGGGGCCCTGCTATCATGGCCGTCGCTTCAGGGCCTGGTTCTCGAGATGTGTGATGACCTGGTCGGATTAACCACCGTTATTAGCAGCATTGGGCGCAGGAGTGACAGTGGGCTTCATAGATTCATATAGCTGGAATCGATACAGGCCATAGGCTCTGTCCCATTTTGTTTTGTTCTGCAGCCCAAGATGCCCCGAATGCAACCAATGGAAACGACAGAACAGACGGCCGGCTCACATCCAAATCCATCAGCGACCAGGCAACAAGATCGAGCTCCCCGGTTCTCACCTCCATATCCTTCACGTCCATGGGCTTAGCATCTTCTGGGAAGCATGATCTCTCCATATTTGGATCTCTCATTCTCATGAGTTGGGCGCTTGTCCACCATGAATACAAGATGGAGCTCATGCAAGTGAAGGAAGAGAGAGAAGACCGAGCTAACCAGCTCTAGCTGGACTCTCATGGATACTCTCTATCTCTCTCACTCTCATTTTCTTTGTTTCGGCTCCTGACATGAGCAACCGAGAATATGGACAGGCCATCCATGCTGTTTTTCATTTTTATAAACTGGAGCAATGGAAAGAGCAAGAGTCAAGAAGTGGACGCGTGCGGTACAGTGACTCCATGGGTTCCAAGAAATTTGTCTGGCTCAGTTGTATTCGGGGTGAACAGTTGTGGTAGAAACAGTGCCCTACAGCCCCATGAATTTGTCTGCTCACAGTGTCGCTAGGTTTCGGTCGCAGCTGTCAGGAACAGGTACAGTACCCTAGCTCCGCATTTAGCGCCGACAGACATAGATGGGATTAAGATTGAGTACCTGCTGAGAGGCTTTGACCACATGACAACCCTGGCGATCCCAAGGAATACCAGCGGCCAGGTTAGCGCGACCCCGGTGCAGATGCTCTATTGAATATTTTCGATGGGAGGAGGTAGGGAGCAGCTTGCTCGAGGAACAATTCATGGCAGCCTCGAGCCTTTTCGTGTGGAGAAGTAAGGGAAAAAAGTAGATGATGGAAGGAGGTAGGGGAAAAGCAGCGAGAGGCGCAGCCATGAATCACAGGAGCTTCGTCAGGTGAGAGAAAAACAAGAAAAGGGAAAGAACGAGGGTGGAGGAGAACGAAGGAAAAGATAAGGCACGGGATTTTTCTAGTGCGTGGGTCCACTTCTTACGTGTCGTACTGTGAATCGCTGAAGGTTGTGCGCGTGGATGCGACCGGCCGAATGTTAGGCCGGTGCCCCGGCCACAAATGATTACCTATATTTTACACCAAGTGAAACAGAGTATCAACACTGTTGATTAGTTATTGCGAGAACGTCGGTGGCATATGAGAATCCAGAGCTTCAACTTCTATGTGCAAAGCCACTCACATGCTTCCACCCAGCCTTTAATTTCGGTGTAGTCCAACCACTCGTTAGTGGTCACTCGCTATCAGCTATGTGTGACCCGAATGTAGGTGCTCCATCCACCTCTGACTGGTTGGCTTTTGACCCATCAGCGGTAATGTATTAGCATCGCCGCTGTTCTGTCACGGCTCACTCGGACTCGGACCAGAGGAGATCAAAGAAAGAGCTTCGGATGGATGCCACAGCGATGAGCTACTGTCTACTCTCATTTGGTCCTGTTTGATGCCACACAATGCTTAAAAATATTAATTGTTTGTCTGACAATAGACTAAGAAGGCATTCTAAATCTAAAATGAAGGTAGCATTAGTTGCCAGGTACTCCCTCCGCCCATAACATAAGAATGATTTTTACACTAATATAATGAAAAAAAACGTTCTTATATTATGAAACAGAGGAAGTAGCAGATTTGCATCATTCGGTCGACATTACCTTGAAATTCATTTTATCTGTATTTTTATCTAAAAAATCAAAGCACTTGCCATGTTAGTAATGAAGCACCTGATGCAAGGATTAATCACTGCAAAACATGATGTAAATCTACGGAATAGCTCAACTAGTATTGTGGATCAGTTGCCCTGTCAAAATTTCAAATTTTAATACTCCTGGCACCTTCTAATTCAGCCTAATCAATTAAGCGGGTAAACATTGCTCTGGTTTCTTAGAGCAACTTCAATGGGACGACCGAAACGAACGGCGATTTCGTCTGCTTTATGTCCGTTTGGGTCGGCCACCAGCCCGGCGTCCGCCCTGTTTTAGATATGGGTCGGCAGGGCGCCCAACGCGCCGACCCATATATGCCGGCGTGGCTACTTGACCCCCCTATTTTTTTCGCATGATTGCATAGTTCAAAATAGAATCGTTTTGGACCGAATAAAATAGCATAGTTTATTACAAGTCAAATGAAAATAAAAAGGTCTCACATAGCACTCACATAGTTTTGCAAAAAGAATAAAAGAAGATACATCTATTGGTTGCCAACATGAGCTCACATATGCTCAACCAAATCATTTTGCAGTTGCACGTGAGTTTCCCAGTCAGGCATGTCTTCATGAAATTGCGTGAACTGTTCAAAAGTTGCCGCTACTCCATGCTCAGGCACAACATTCTCACCCTGAAACTGAAAGCCTTGATCATACAGACGTTCCGGCGCTCGTCTTCGACGATCATATTATGTATGATCACACAAGCAGTCATCACCTCCCACAGTTTCTGTGTGCTTCAGGTATTAGCAGGATACCGAACGATGCCCCATCGAGATTGCAAAACACCAAAGGCACGCTCGACATCCTTCCTAGCACTCTCTTGCTCTTGGGCAAATCTTTTCATCTTCTCTCTGACAGGGTTGGGTATTGTCTTGACAATAGTGGTCCACTAAGGATAGATACCGTCACCCAGATAGTATCCTTTGTCGTAGGTGTGGCCGTTGACAGTAAAGTTCACCGGTGTGTTGTTGCCTTCGGCAAGCCTGGCAAACACCGGCGAGCGCTGAAGCACGTTGATATCATTGTGTGATCCGGCCATGCCAAAGAAAGAGTGCCAGATCCAGAGATCTTGAGACACCACGGCCTCAAGTATGACAGTGCAAGCCCTGACATGGCCCTTATAACGCCCTTGCCAAGCGTATGGGCAGTTCTTCCACTCCCAATGCATGCAGTCTATACTACCAAGCATCCCTGGGAAGCCCCTGCTGGCATTCATCGCCAACAAACGGGTTGTATCTTCAGCAGTCGGCTCTCTCAAGTACTCAGGGCCAAACACAGCAATAACAACCTTGCGTAACTTATACAGGACTCTAGGCAAGTAGACTCGCTCATACGGACGCATTTCGTCAATGAGATCACCGGGCACTCCGTATGCAAGCACTCGGATGGCAGCAAAGTGCATTTACGATAAGAGGAAAAACCAATCTTGCCAACGGCATCCTCTTTGCACTGGAAATAGTCATCATAGCCGACAACCCCCTCTTTAATACGGTTGAAGACATGCCTACTCATACGGAAACGGCGGCAGAATTTTTGATGTTTGAACAACGGGTTTGTTGTATCAAAGTAGTCCTTCCAAAGAAGGAAATGGCCGCTCTCTCCGTTGCGATTCAATGCCGGAAGGTGGCCCGGAATGGAGCCACGGAACAATGGCCGCTGGCTGTTGAGGTCGTGATGGACCAACACGGCAGCCAATATGTCCTCCTCGTCATCGGAGGACGAATCGTCAGAGTCGCAAAGGAAATTGTGAAAAAAGAACTCGTCGGCGGAGTCCATTTTGTACCTTGACAAACTGTCGAACAGCTTGCGGGCGTCGGCGAAGGAGACGGCCGGCGAAGGGAGTCGCGGCGCACACGGAGCTAGGCTTGTAGCTAGGCTTGAAGCCATTAGCATACTACTAGCCTATGCTAACCACCACAACATCTTGCTCTATCAAATGGATGTGAAGAGTGCATTTCTCAAAGACAAGATTGAAGAAGAAGTATATGTCGCTCAACCACCTGGCTTTGAAGATCCAAAACATCCTGATATGGTGTACAAGCTAAATAAAGCAATCAGATGGCCTCAAACAAGCTCCTCGCTACCGGTATGATACAATCAAAGACTTCTCAAGAGCAAAGGCTTCAAACCTGGATCCCTTGATCCCACACTCTTCACGAAGACATATGATGGTGAACTGTTTGTATGCCAAATATATGTGGATGACATTATCTTCGGCTGCACCAACCAGAAGTATAGTGATGAATTTGGATACATGATGCAAGAACAATATCGATGTCCATGATGGGAGAGCTCAAGTTCTTCCTTGGTCTTCAAATTCACAAGAAAGGAATGGCATCTTTATATCTCAAGAAAAATACCTCCAAGATTGTCTGAAGAAGTTTGGAATGCAAGAGTGCAAAGGAAACACGACGCCAATGCCAGCCAAACACCACTTGGGTCCCGACGACAATGGTAAAGAGTTCGATCAAAAGGTATACCGCTCCATGATTGGTTCCTTACTTTACCTATGTGCATCTAGGCCAGATATTATGCTTAGTGTTTGCATGTGTGCTCGATTCCAAGCAGCACCAAAGGAATCGCATCACTTAGCTGTGAAGCGAATTCTTCGATATTTGGCTCACACCCCAACACTCGGATTATGGTATCCAAAGGGCTCAAAATTTGATTTGGTTGGATTTTCGGATGCTGATTATGTTGGTGACAAGGTGGATCGCAAGTCTACATCAGGCACATGTCACTTTCTGGGACGATCACTTGTCTGTTGGTCTTCAAAGAAGCAGAACTGTGTATCACTCTCAACTGCTGAATCTGAATACATTGATGCTAGATCCTGTTGTGCTCAGCTTCTACGGATGAAGCAAACTCTCAAGGACTATGGCATCAATCTGACACAAGTACCTCTCTTCTGCGACAACGAAAGCGCCATCAAGATTGCCAACAATCCAGTCCAGCACTTGAAGACAAAGCACATTGAAATTCGTCATCATTTTCTCAGGGATCATGTCATGAAGAAAGATATTGACATCATTCACGTCAACACTGAAGAGCAACCGCGATATCTTCCCAAAGCCCTTGGATGAGAAAAGGTTTTGCAAGTTACGGTGTGAGCTAAATATCTTGGAATCCTCAAATGTTCTGTGATCAAGCACACATCCTAACACTTATGCATGTTGATGACTTTGATGTGCAACACACGAAGTAACGTATGTCTTCAATCTAATGAAGACTTACATTCTGAGTGTGAATACATTAACGTGGAATTTGACTTCGGAGCGCCACGATAATTGTGCGCCGTGTCTGGGTCTAATACTTCCTATAGGTGGGTAACGCCACCACAAAATTTCTTTGTTTGAAGTGTTTCACTCATGGCGTTATTTCTGCAATATCTTCGCATTTGATTTGTCTTCAACTTCAACCTACCTTCATGATTCTTCACTATATTGATTTGGTTGCTGTCTGATATATATATATATATATATATATATATATATATATATATATATATATATATATATATATATTGTTCTGTCCTCTACAGCATTCACTTATAGCTATGTCTTCAAGTTGAATATTTTGAAATAAGTGAATGTGATCGGACCCCAATCTTTCTATGTTTTCTATCCCAAACTCTATCTGTCCAATCATATGCATTCTATTGAAACTGTCGAATGTCTTCTCTGCGTCCTTGTCAGCAGAAGACACAGAGACAAACTTTAAGTCTGTTTTAAATGATTCATCATTACTGTTGAATTCCGGAGAAGCCGGAACGACCATCCGACAAACCGGGCGAGCGTGGGAACGTGGGACATCTCAGAGTATGTTGCATGCTTGCCACGTGCCCCTCAGATGTGAACCGCCAGGGGCACCTGCGTAATTGCGCTGCGCCGCACACCTCGTTATAAATACCTGTCCCCTACGGTAAAGAAAATCTTCTTCCACCTCTCCACCTCGTCAAAACCCTAGCGCCACCGCTAGCTCTCGACGACGCCGATGACGAAGCGCTTAGCTGCCGCGACTTCTCCGACGCCGTCCTCACGCCGGCCGCGAACATCTTCATCTCCGCCTCCGCCGTAGGTGTCCTCCGTCGCCAAGTTAGGGCATGGTGGATTGAACTGCTCGGCCTCCTTTCTTCCCGTCTAGCAGTTCTTCGAGTGGTAAATATAACTCTATTTTTACCATCTTTTTGATCTTCAAGATTCATCCCACTTACCAAAATTAGTTTTTGCCGATACTACGTTAGATCTATTCTGTCTACATCTCGTACTGCCTAGTATATTCACTTAAGCTTCACAACTAGTTAGATTCCTCACTTGTACTTATTCACGGATTCGTACAAATCTGGAACCAACTCCCAGCGTATAAGTGAATGTCTTCGCATCATGAGGTCAATGTCTTCAAACTGATTTATCTTCAAAATCTTCTGAGAATGCATATGACCTCTTCCCCTTCCCTCGCATCTCTAATGTTGTCACAGGTACATGTCCGTGGGAGAATCCCTTGGTTCTCATAGTCTGCATTCGTTTGCAGAATTCTTACAGCATCAAACCAACTCTCCCGAAGCCAGTTCCTGTCTGTCCAGCAAACGCAAGCCTCTGAAGCCTTTGAACGTGAAGCCATTCAGTTTGAAACTCATGGCTGCAGATAAATCAGTCAGGAAGGGCGGCAGACAGCGTCGTGAGGGAACCTCAAAAGATCTGCCTGATGACCTCGCAGAGCTGTACAAGACAGATCCCGAAGAGACTTACAATCAGCGCAAGACGCGAATCCAATGGATTCGACGATATTGGTCTGAGCAGTGGTTCAAGTACAATTTCGTCACACAGGAATATGCCGAGAAGAATGCCATCAGAAGCCCTTGGGGTGATATTCTGTTTCGAGGCCTTCCACCTAAGAACATGGCTGAAGCTATTGCACAAGGTTTCTATCCTTGTATGGTCCGAGGACCTCAGCCTGAGAATGCCGACCCAACGCCTCTTTGCTCGTGTCGTGGACGATAATCTCTTCAAGCGCAACTTCCAAAGACGCAAAGGCTTACGCAAAGGAAAACAAGAAGTCATTGGGATTAGACTTCAACCCTGGTCCCTCTGCTTCCTCGTGGCTGACGGCTCACGTGACGCTGAACCCAATGTCATCGGTCCCTTTTCAAACCTTGATGGCCTCATCACTTACATCTTGGTCCAAGGTGCCAAAGTGGATCACTCTGATCACGATGCTGAGTCTGATGAAGCCCCAGCTCTAGCTCCTGCTCCTGCTCCAAAGCAGCAGAAGCTTAAGAAAGTCAAGGCTTCAAAGTCAGCTGCTCCACCAAAAGCTTCACGTGTGAAGCCACTGGCCACTGCACCTCTTGAAGCCAGTGTGCAGTCTGAAGATCAATCCCGTATCTCCAAGAAGACGGAGAAGAAAAAGAAAAGTGTCAAGAATACTGAACTGACACTGACTCCTGCTGCCATTCTGCGTGAAGAGCACATTGATCATCAAGTGATGACGATCTTGCAGATGATGCTCTTGAGCAACTTATCAAGAGCAAAGAAGAAGCAGAAATCTTCAACAACTTGCCTCTCTTTGATGTGGCAATCATCCATCACTTCATTGATGAGTGGTTTGTCACACCAAACATCAGCTTTGAAGATCTGCAACTTCCTATTGGCCTCAGCGTCTCCTTCAATGGCGCCATTGCTTCTGAGCTAGCTCTTGCTCAGCGGATTATTGAACTGAAGCATAAGGTTGACTATGAGAAGGCTCAGTTCAAGAAGCATATGGCTGCACTCAGCGTGCAAGACGTTAAAAACTTCAAGGTCATGCTGCACGACCTCAAGGAAGCCTTTGTCAAGAAACGTGAAGAAGCCAGAGGCTCTCGTGAGCGCATGAAGGCTCTGGCTGACAAGTGCGTGCTTGCCTACAATGAGGCTGAGAAGCGCAAGGCTCTTGGCCGTCCTGGCATCGACCCCAGGATGGCTGCAAAGAAAAAGAAGTCTTCAACTGACCAAGCTGCACCTTCAAGGCAGGAAGAGCCCCGCATTGTGTTGTTGCCTTCGGCAAGTCTGGCAAACACCGGCGAGCGCTGAAGCACGTTGATATCATTGTGTGATTCGGCCATGCCAAAGAAAGAGTGCCAGATCCAGAGATCTTGAGACACCACGGCCTCAAGTATGACAAAGGCAAGCCACGACATGGCCCTTATACTGCCTCGCCAAGCGAAGGGCAGTTCTTCCACTCCCAATGCATGCAATGATACTACCAAGCATCCTCGAAAGCCCTCGCCGGCATTCATCGCCAACAAACGGGTTGTATCTTCAGCAGCCGGCTCTCTCAAGTACTCAGGGCCAAACACAGCAATAACAACCTTGCAGAACTTATACAGGGACTCTAGGCAAGTAGACTCGCTCATACGGACGTACTCGTCAATGAGATCACCAGGCACTCCCTATGCAAGCATTCGGATGGCGGCAGTGCATTTCTGATAAGAGGAAAAACCAATCTTGCCAACGGCATCCTCTTTGCACTAGAAATAGTTATCATAGCCGACCACCCCCTCTTTAATACGGTTGAAGACATGCCTACTCATACGGAAACGGCGGCAGAATTTCTGATGTTTGAACAACGGGTTTGTTGTATCAAAGTAGTCCTTCCAAAGAAGGAAATGGCCGCTCTCTCGGTTGCGATTCAATGCTGGAAGGTGGCCCGGAATGGAGCCACGGAACAATGGCCGCTGGCTGTTGAGGTCGTGATGGACCAACACGGCAGCCAATATCTCCTCTCCGTCATCGGAGGACGAATCGTCGGAGTCGTAAAGGAAATTGTGAAAAAAGAACTCATTGGCGGAGTCCATTTTGTACCTTGACAAACTGTCGAACAGCTTGCGGGCGTCGGCGAAGGGGACGGCCGACGAAGGGAGTCGCGGCGCACGGACCAGCTGCTGTCCTGCCGGCGTCCGACGAGCGTGCCGGTGAGGATCTGGCCGGGCGGCGAGGCGGCTTCTTGGTCGGGGGCGGCTGTGTGGTGGGGGCGCGGGGGGTGGGAAGCAGTCGGCTCCCGGCGGCAAGACGGCGGTGGCGGGCGACGTGGGAGTGGGCGACGTACCTGGGCGGATGTGGAGGCCCCGGCAGCTGGCAGAGTCGCTGGCAAAAATGGGCGGCGGCGTCGGCGACGGAGGAGGAGGGCCAGGGTTGCTGTTGGATGGGGGAGGGCAATGTGACACAGACCAGCGGGCCCGGGGAGGAGAAGGCGAGCGCGCGCGTCCGTCGCATGTCCGCGCCGACGCAAATCCGGCTCAAAAATGAGCCGGGAATGGGTCGCCCACGGACGAAAAGCGAACGTCCGTCCATTTGGGTCAGCGCGTTGGGCCGTCTTTTTTGTCCGCGCCGACCTAAATGGACGGCGGCGGACGAAATGGGTCATCCTATTGAAATTGCTCTTAGTTTTGGCATATCTGCACCTGGCATTTGTTTGTCTCTTGTTATGCAAGCTCGTTTTCCGCTTCTGTGAGTACATACAATGTGTTGCTTCTCTGTGTTGGAACCAAAAAGCAATTGACAGCTGATCTACATGTCCAACATGAAAATAAATCACGCATATGCGAGATCCCTCTATATCACCACCGTCACTTGGCATTTTGCAAGGTTTTTTTTTTTGAAACAAACCAAAAAATTACCATTTTCATTGATTAAGAAGAAATTAAGAGTTGTTCGGTTAATTGGCTGAAAGCCTAGCTAAAACCAATACAACCGAACCCACATAACATGGGCACCACCTGACAACCTTGCCACCGACATGGGACACCGAGCTACAAAGAAGAGAAAACATCCGCCGAGGAGTCACAGGCGTCATCACACCTCTGAACTAGCGACTCCAACCACCATAGAGCTCCATCAGTGGAGCCAAACCGCAAGCAGGTGGTCAAGAGCCACGACGGCACATGCCAATAGATGGCCACACGCACGAACAACCGACAACTCCGACTTTGATGACGAGATTCGCAATGGAAATATGCAGGACTAGTGCCGACTGTGCCCTTCGCACACGACCAACGAGTGTTTGTTATCGTCATCACCTGAACTCGCTCCATCGCAACTCCGACTTCAAAGCAACCAGACAAGTATAATCTTGTGTATTGGCACATCTTGAATTCCCGATGCCTCACAAGCCACACCCATGAAATGCAAAGAGATAATATATATTGAAGATTCGTATGAAGCCGACATTCATGAGTATAGCGTATTACTACTGTGCTCCACCTTTACATACTCATAGCTAGTGACACTAATCGGCCCATTGAGATATCGATGACATAGGGTTATCTGGTTTGGATTCCAAACTCACTCGATCTGGGTACATATATGGAGATATCACCATGAATGAATAATTACTAACTCACTAGTAGTACCATATAGTAGTAGTTGAGAGCAATTGACATGCATGATAGGATGGTCCTTGCCTAACGTTGCATCTTAAAGTCCAGAAGCCTCTGAGCCTATACAAGGTTTTGTTTTCTTTTTCTTGGGGATATCTCTGTGAATGGAAAAGTGAGTTCAAGACTTGATCAACTATAAAATTAGTGCCAACTCATGACGTTTAGAATTTACATGCTACTTGTCTATGTCAAATTAGTAGCTGGCTTGGTCGTATTATGTATTCCTTTTACATCACTGCACAGAAAGGTAAAAAATGAACACGTACAATGCATGTTACCAATCCATTTAAAGAGCGTTGAAGGCTGGGAGCTATTTCATAGTTTCTTGAATTTTCGTTACAAAGCATTATACATGTACTATTTGTGAATATGAATAAAGTCACGGGTATCATTAGATAGTAGCGAGTAATTAGCATGAGGTTTGTGTTGGCCCATGCGGCCGTGGACTCTATGTAACCGATTGTATCGTCATTTTGGCGCCTTTTATCTATGATCTCGATACGTCAACTTTGACGTATCCTTGAAAAAAAATATGGGTATCTCTCTAGAAAAAGCAGTTGATTCCATCTCTCGTATGTGACAGTTTGCATGCTTCTCCTACTCGCTTCGCCAACTCGGTAACTCCCCGGACGGCAGGTCTCTTGTACCCAAATTCAAGGTAGTAAAGATTGCATCGCAGTATATCCTCCCTCTTGTGCATGCATGTCCTATCTAGCGTAGTTATCTAATAGCTTTTTCTCTAATCTTTGATTGATCTAGGTTATGGGACGATGCATTTGCCTTATATATACTATAGGTTATTGGACGATGCATTTCTCTAAGTGATTTCCCTAAACTTTGCTTGATATACACTATGGAATGATGTTTCTCAAAACAAAATTGATCACCAGTTGTTGTACAGCTATGGACCTCACGCTATGTTGCTGTAATTCTTTTATCACTAAGTAAGAAGAGACTTGCCAAATAATTTGATGCCCCACGGGATCCTGGAAAAGCTAAGTCCGTCGGAAAATTATTTTTGAAATTTGACACATGACATATGTTAATCATCAAAAAATATTCAACAGCTAACATACAGTACACAGTATCAACACTGCTGAATCGTTATTGCGAGAATGTAGAATGTTAGTGGCATCTGATCACCCAAAGATTCAACTTTTTTGTGCAAAACAACTCACGCGCTTCCACCTAGCCTTTCAGTCTAATCCAACCACTCGTCAGTGGTCACTCACTATCGGCCATGTGTGACCTGACACAACTGCTTCGATACATCCCTCTTAAATACATCAAGGGCTGAGATTCACCCATACCCCTTCGCTGCCAGGGGCACGATCGTTTTAAGTACAAAAAATTGCCCCCGTACGTCCGCGGCGATACCCCCGCGCGCCTGTGTATACGCGGTTGCGGGACGAGCCGAGCCGCTTGGCAGTCGTGAGGGCGCGAGCCGAGCCGAGCCGAGCAGTTGGCAGCCGTGAGGGCGTGTTTTTTTTTAAAAGTCGGCGTTGACCGGTGGGGCGTAAATGTGGACGTGGCGCGGACGGCCGTATCATCGTGCAATAAATGCTTTGCCGTAATGACGGCGCGCATGCAGGCACCGACTGCTCGCGGCAGATCTCGTGCCGCCCGCCTGGTAGCCTCGTAGTCTGCGCCCTCCACTGTCGCGCGTGCGGTGACCGGGCGCCTGCCGCCAGCCTGGTGGCCTCGTAGTCCGCGCCGTCCCATCAAGCTGCGCTGCGGCGGGCGACCGGGCGCTTGCCGCCAGCTCTTCCGCTGGGCCGGCAGTTGACGCGACCGTCGGTTTGCCGCCGCTACGGCGACCGCCCGACGGCACCGACGCTTCCATCGCCCGCTTGCCGCCCTCGCGCCTTTCCCACGCTATCGATCCATCGCGTGCGCCGCGCCTTCACACGCCGTCGATGCCTCGCTTTCACACGCCACCGCGGTGGTGCGTGCCGCCAGCCGCCCGCCTCTCCCTCGGGGCGCACGCCACCGACGGCTCGCCCGCCCACCTCCCTTCCCCGCCGTCTATAAAAGGTCGCGCCAGCCCTCACCACGCCGTGCCATCTCCCTCGCCCCGCCCATCTCTCTTCGACTCCTCGCCCGCCCAACTCCCTCACCTCGCCGGCAATGTCTTCCAGCGACTCCGACGAGGGCGCTGCGGGTCGACCGGCGTCGTCACCGAGCCTCACCATCGGGCGACACGGAGCTTATGGCCCGACGGGCGTCTTTGAAAGCCGCCGGCAGCCAAGGTGTCGGGGCCATGGCGGATCGGGGCGAACGGCATCCCCACCATGGGACCGCCGCCGACGAGGGAGCACCTCTGCGCGCTCCCTGGCGGCCGGTACAACCGGAGGGCCCGGCGCAGGTTCTGGCGCGGGAAGAACTTCGACATAGTCCTCGGCGCATTCAGGGACGCGGCGGCCGACCGCATCGTCGGGGACATTACCGGCGAGGCCGGCACGTCCCGTGGTCGCCGCGGCCACGGCCCACCTCCAGCTTATGTAATGTCTGGTATTAAACCTTCACTTATGTAATGTTTTTTGAATCTCGTAACTAGTTAGGTAACTGTCATCTTATTTAGAATGCAAGAATTGGGAGATGTGTGCTGCTCAGTTGAGAAGTGGTGCGAATTGGTGGGAAAATTCACACCCAGACAACGCATGATGCTACGTGGCACAAATTTGGACAGTATGTTGAGAATTCCTTCAGTGAAAATGAGGAAAAATTTCTTGGAATTTATGATTACAACGTATGATAGTAGTAGAAAGCGATTTATTATTCGGCCAAATACTGATGGCATCAGTGTGCTTAATGAAGATGTTTATGACATATTCGGGCTAAGTAAAGAGGGTGATGATGTCAGTAGCATGGTAGCAACAGTACAACTAGATGCCAAAAAAATTGTTCCGAATCGGTTTCTAGACAAAAGAACAGGCCTAATCCTCATCGATGAGTTGATAAAAAATATTGTTGATACTCAGTCATATGATGATGATTTTGTGAGAAGGGCCACACTGGTTCTTATGGGTACAGTCTTAGCACCACAATCTACCAAGTTTGTTCCTTATCGTTATTACAAAATGGTGGAGGACGTGAACGCTATCAAGTCATACAATTGGAACGATTTCATGTTGGGGGTGTGCATGGATGCTATTAAAAAATCGGTCGAAGATCTTGAAAAAATTAAGTGGCCTATCGGGAACTTGGCTCTTCTTCAGGTACAAGTCATTTCGTAATAGTTGTATGTACATATAATTTTTATGTGATCTATGTGTCTGACTAGTTGTGTTTACTATCATGCAGTATATATACTAGGAAAAAGTTGAGCCAATTGGTGTGGATACATTTGATCCTTTGTCTCGTGAATACCCACTAATGCTTAACTGGCCAGAAACGGAAGGGAAAAAGCGAGACGACTATGACAACATGCACGGGCGTGGCACCGGCAATGTGAGTCAATAAGTATAGTCCTTATTGGTTGCACATAGTAATTAAGTATATTTGTTATTTAATTTATTTTTTTGTTTGTTGTACAGATTGAAAACTGCGTTAGCGAAGAGTACAGACGTGCTAAGGTAGCACGTGAAGGGACTGTCCCAGAGGAAGAAACGAAGAAACCTAAACAGAAAGGTGGTGGCAGGAGTAGAAAGCCAAGCACGTCCGCGGTTTCATCGAACACGACTTATAGTATGGACCGTGTGATGACATACATAAAGCTGCTTCACAAGGAGGTTCCCAATATACCCGAAAGATGTGCACAGGTAATTTAGAAGTTGTATTGAACATGTTTTAATTGTTCAACTACTTATCGTGTTTCATTTGTGTTTGCAGATGGTAATGGAAAGGTTGAACACGGAAGGTGTGATGTACAAACCCAATAAGAGGGACAACAATGACGAATTTGATAATGTAGGTGAAGGAGTTGGAATGGAGAATGGCCAGTACAAGTCATCAAAATATTGGCCAGATATTGATTCACCTACCGATGTAAAGATAGGAACATCTTTCACGGGTATCAATGATACATCCATGCCTGTTGATGACACGGATGCTCCGGCGACGACACCGGGTAAAGGTGAAGCTACTGATCCTTTCATTATAGACGATAATGGAAACTCTCCATCTTCGGCATCAACTGTACGTACAAAAGACTTTCCGTCTATGTCCCGAACCCCGCAGAATGCTGATATTTCTGGTGAGTCTATGGATGCTTTGTCACCAACAAAGTCCGAAGACACGTTCGAGAGTTACCCGGCAGAGAGCAACATAGGTAATGATGAAGGCAGTCAGGAAAATGATGGTAAGCGCAAAAGAAAAAACTTGAAATATTGCCAATCCCCCTACGACATTCTCATTACCCGCAAGAAACATGTTAAAAAAAGTAAGTCAAGTACTACTTTATAATTCATTCACGCATTATGTAAATTTTTTATTATTTTTAATGACTGCAGCTGCATTGTTTTAGATCTGTTTGCATCGTCATCACATTCAATTCTAGCAAGTTCTCTTAATATGACTCCGGATCACATAGAGGCAGCCAGAGTTTTTGTTGAGACTCTCGCATCGACAAAGAAGCATGCACACCGAACCGTGATCGATATGTGTAAGTGCATCTAGTGCCACCCCTAGTTGGTTTTGGAGTATTGACGACAAATGTGGTTGAGGGACTAATGCGTTTGTGAGAATTGCAGGATAACGCAGGTAGTGTCCCTCATTGATTCGGTTTACCTACCGGAGACGACCCTAAAAATGTATGAAGACATTGAAGACTATGGTGGTATGTGAAGATATTCACATTGAAGACTATGACATGAGAAGACATTGAGTGAAGACTATGGAGCGCCAAGATCGTGTTGTTTCGTTGTGTCCTTTTCTTCTTTGTTGAGTCATAGGAACCACCGTCTTTGTTAAGTGGGGTCCAAGTGATCATAGTCGTAATGATCAAGTGATGCTCAACCCAAATCCTATGTCTTCGAGCGAAGACAATGAGAGCAAAACTTATCCAGAGCTGGATGAGTCAGCTTTGCTTGTAGCCCAAGTAAAGTTGTCGTGTGTGTTTGAAATCTGACCGTTGGAACATGTGTCAGTTCCTTAGTGACCCAGGGTCATTTCGGACATATCAGGTCGGGTTGCCTAGTGGATATAAATAGCCCACCCCCTACACCATAAATTGGTGGCTGCTCAGAGTTAGTGCACGGCTTTTGTCGTTTGAGAGCAACCCACCTCGAAGCCTTTGAGAGAGAGAAATCCTTGCGAGGACAAAGCCCAAACACCCAGAGCCAAAGAGTGTTAGGCATCATCAAGTTTTCCGTCTGTGGTGACCTCGAAGACTTATTACACTTGAGGACTGTGAATCCTCCACCGGTTAGGGCGCTGCTCGAGCATCCAAGAGTCATTGTGGATTGCCGGTGAACGCTGCCTCATGAAGGTTCGGAAGTCTACCTTGAAGACTTACCAGAGTGATTGGGCGAGGACTGTGTGTCCTTAGCTCAAGAGGAATAAGGTGAAGACGCGGTCTTTGAGTTGAATCTCAGCCTCCCTAACTGTGATGTACAGCTTGTCACAAAGAATCGAACTGGTCCAACAAATCTGTATCTTCAACAAGTGACTGGTTCTATCCCTTCCTCCTTTACCTTGAGTTTGTCTTCGTGAAGTCATTGCTTATATGTCTTATCTGTTTGACTTCATTGCTTGACTACTATCGTTGTTTGGCTTCATACTATCTTCCATCCTGATCCTTACTACATAGCTGCTATTAGTCTTGTCCGTTCACACTATTGCATACTTGACTATGGCGTGCTTGTTGTACTTTATCTTCCGCTGCATATCAATTAGGTCATTTCTATTGTTTGTCCTAGAAACATTCGTGTTTTGAAGACTTTCCTAAAAATCGCCTATTCACCCCCCCCCCCCTCTAGTCGATAACTAGCACTTTCAATTGGTATCAGAGCAAGGTACTCCCTTGTTCTGTGTGATTCGGTTTAACCACCTGGAGTTTTAGCTATGTCGGCTGCAGGGATAATCAAAGTCTCCGCTGCTTGCCCCGTGTTCGATGGAACTGACTATCCCTGCTGGAAGAATAAGATGCGCATACATCTTGAAGTCATTGATGTCGACCTACGGTATGTCGTCAAGAACGGGCGCTCCTAAATCTGGTGAAGGTGTCACCGCCGATGTCAAGAAGTTCATTCAACTGGACTCAACCGCAAAGAACATCAATCGTGGTCATCCGACCAAAGGACAGTATGGCCGTGTGAGTGCTCGAAACGTCGGGTTAGTCCGGGACTGGCTATCCAAGGTCAACGAAGGCGTCTCAACCCGTAGAGATAAAAGAATCAGTGTTCTTCGCAACCTCTTCAACCGCTTCAAGAGAAACGACAATGAAAATGTCCAGCTCACGTTTGATCGCCTCACTGACATCACAAATGAGCTTCATGCTCTCGGCGCCACTGAGATCACCAGGCATGAAATTGTCAAGACACTACTAAGATCACTCGACAACTCTTTTGACACCCTTGCCCTCATGATACAAGAACGTCCTGACTTCAAGACACGCGATCCGTCTGATATACTTGAGAGGCTCAACACACATGAGTTCCAGCTTTCTGAGAAAAGAGATATCTATGGTCCCAACTATGGCCGAACTCGCGCTTTGAAGGCAAAAATTGTTTCCTCATCCAAGAAGAATCATCATGGTTCCGATGATCCCGAAGACATTGGAAAGGAACTTGCTATGCTTGTGAAGAAGTTCCGTAAGTTCACTAGGAAGAAAGGCTTCGTAAAGTCTTCACGAACCAGCTCAAGAAATAATGAAGCTTCCACTCAAGACTACAAGAAGAGAACCCTCACAAGTGCAAGAAAACCGGATACTATAACTCCGAGTGTCCACAAGGGGACAATGAGAAGAAGAAGAAGAAGAGCAAGGAATATGATTCTGATGACAAGAAGAAGAAGAAATCTTCAAAGTCTTCTTCCAAGTCCTCATCAAAGTCTTCATCACATAAGAAGAGCTCATCCGCAAGGCTCGTGCTTTTGTTGGCAAGGAAATGGATTCAGAGGAGGAGTCTGCTTCGAGGAGGTGGAGGTGGAGTCCAAGAGGAGTCCGACCGCGTTGCAAGTCTGGCTTTGGCCTCACCTATGTTGCCAAGTCCATCTTCAACATCAAGACAATGACTTCCACACCAACGCTGAAGTCGATGACAAGGACGACCTGCTCCCACCGATCGCTTCATGGCACGCGGTGCCAAGGTAAAATCACGTGATGCTTACTTTCAAACATCAAGTGAAGATGACTCGATTGTGAATCCAAACCCAGCTACAAAACACTTGCTAAAATTGCAACCGAACAACAAAGAGCTATGGAACATACTCAAAACTGTTAGACAAAAGCGATGACCTGTTGGACGCGGAAATGACACGTTCACAGTCCTTAGTTGAAGACATTAAAAATCTTCATGCTAAGTACCAAGAACTTGAAAGTCGCCATGAAACGCCTCAACTACTCATGAAAGGCTCTCCTATGATTATCTTCAAAGGAAGCAAGAGCTTGAGAAATTGAGAGCGGCTCATGAAGATCTTCAAAAGAGAATGAGTCACTTCACGCTCAATGTATCAGTTCCGCCAGATGGATTTGAACCACCATGTCTAAAATGTCTTGAGCGTGATATCACTACCTCTCATTGCGTAATGTTCAATCGCTGCCATCATTGCATTGTCTTCAATCGCTAATGTGGTAACTAACCCCTCTGCGGAGGATAAACTGCTATTGCTGATGAAAATGCTAGGTTGAAGACATTGCTTGAAACAGGGATGTATAAAGGTCTGAAAGGGCATCATACACTTTGCGATGTCCTCAAAAAGCAGATTCTGAACCGAAACCCTAGAAAACAGGGTGTTGGGTTCGAAAGGAAAATGAATGTTGATGGTTCCTACTGGAAGCCTGAGCAGTATTCCAAAACCACATGGGTTGCTGCAAAGGGACCTTCAGTGGATCCATCCACCTTATCTGGCTTTACCTGTGCTAATCCAATTATCATTGATGAATCCTTTGATGCAAACTATAAGCTGTTCAAGAATCAGAATGGTGAAGTGTTTGCGGTATATTGGTACTAATCGCAGGAATGGACCGCCTATGAAGAAGATCTAGGTTCCCAAAAGCTGTCTTGAGAATCTTCCAAAGGAATGTCATCATGACACCACCGGGAAGAAGACAAACCCTGCACCTAAGGCGCCATATGGTCCAAAGGCTTCATACGCAGGGGACTCACCTGAGTCACCCTAACGCCAATGTTTTGCAGGAAACCGTACTCAAATTTATGAATATGAGCGTGTGTCTTCAAACCGCTTATGTTCATAGAACTAAGAACTTTTCTCGCTTATTCATATGAGTATCATTCATCTCCTGCAAGGCTATTTGCTAGGGCTCCAAAGCCGAAATTCTCGATGCTGCACTTAGACTCATTGCTTCTAAGCCACCCTCAAGATGTGGGTGGTTAAGAAGAATTAACTCTCTTTGCAGAAAGGGTCTCCGGCCGAAAATCAAAAGGCGTCTGATGCTATTGCCGGGAACCTAAAACATCTTGTAGGGCACAAGATCAAATGCCCAAATGGTCTCACTATGTATTTTGTTCCTGAATTGTTTGCCATTCATCCTATCATCAATCTTGATTTAAGCTTCAATAATCCACTTGCTGTCAAATGTTTATGCTTCACAATGCTCTTGGTGAAGCCTATCCCCCTAATCTGCATCAGAGGGTATGACACCACATGCTTCGTAATGGATTATGGACAAGTGGATGCACTAATCATATGACTGGTGATCGAAGTCTTCTCATGGACTCAACCTTACGTCCATCGTAAAAGAGTCACATCACCTTTGGCCGACACCGGTAAAAGCAAGGTATTGGGTCTAGGTAGAGTTGCAATCTCAAAGGATCAACACATGGATAAAGTGATGCTTGTTGAATCCCTTGGTTTCAACTTGATGTTTGTCTCAATGCTTTGTGACTTGAACATGATTGTGATATTTGGAAAATATCGTTGCCTTGTACTAATGGAATCTGACAAGTCTCTAGTCTTTGAAGGGTATAGGAAAGATGATCTATACATGGTAGATTTCTCAAAGAGCTCCACAGCTTGTCATATGTCTTCTTGCAAAAGCTTCAGAATGTTGGCTCTGGCATCGGAGGCTGGGGCATGCTGGCATGAGGAACTTACACACACTCGCCAAGAAGAAGCATGTCATAGGCATCGAAGGTGTCAAGTTCAAGAAGGATCATTTGTGTGGTGCCTGCGAAGCTGGAAAGATGACTAGGGCAAAGCACCCCTCGAAGACAATCATGACCACATCTCAACCATTCGAGCTGTTACACATGGATTTGTTTGGC
This sequence comes from Aegilops bicornis, assembly GCA_021605145.1. Classification (NCBI taxonomy): domain Eukaryota; kingdom Viridiplantae; phylum Streptophyta; class Magnoliopsida; order Poales; family Poaceae; genus Aegilops; species Aegilops bicornis. The sequence goes on from CM038674.1 coordinate 100,608,060, forward strand.
CCTACTCATTACTCTACTCTCACAACCACTGCTTGTCTCTATGGCTTCGTCATTGTTGATGACTACTCAAGATACACATGGGTGCACATAATTCTCTACAAGACTGAAGTGTAAGATGTCTTCAGACGCTTCGCCAATCGAGCAATGAACAATTATGGCGTCAAGATCAAGCATATCGTAAGTGATAACGGCACCGAATTCAAGAACACCGGACTTGATCTTTATCTGGATACCATGGGAATCACTCATGAGTTCTCTCTGCTCCATACATCAAGGAAATATGCCCTAGAGGCAATAATAAAGTTATTATTTATTTCCTTATATCATGATAAATGTTTATTATTCATGCTAGAATTGTATTAACCGGAAACATAATACATGTGTGAATACATAGACAAACAGAGTGTCACTAGTATGCCTCTACTTGACTAGCTCGTTAATCAAAGATGGTTATGTTTCCTAACCATAGACATGAGTTGTCATTTGATTAACGGGATCACATCATTAGGAGAATGATCTGATTGACATGACCCATTCCGTTAGCCTAGCACTTGATCGTTTAGTATGTTGCTATTGCTTTCTTCATGACTTATACATGTTCCGATAACTATGAGATTATGCAACTCCCGTTTACCGGAGGAACACTTTGGGTACTACCAAACGTCACAACGTAATCGGGTGATTATAAAGGAGTATTACTTGTGTCTCCAAAGGTACTTGTTGGGTTGGCGTTTTTCGAGATTAGGTTTTGTCACTCCGATTGTCGGAGAGGTATCTCTGGGCCTTCTCGGTAATACACATCACATAAGCCTTGCAAGCATTGCAACTAATGAGTTAGTTGTGAGATGATGTATTACGGAACGAGTAAAGAGACTTGCCGGTAACGAGATTGAACTAGGTATTGGATACCGACGATCGAATCTCGGGCAAGTAACATACCGATGACAAAAGGAACAACGTGATGTTGTTATGCGGTCCGACCGATAAAGATCTTCGTAGAATATGTAGGAACCAATATGGGCATCCAGGTCCCGCTTATTGGTTATTGACCGGAGATGTGTCTCGGTCATGTCTACATTGTTCTCGAACCGTAGGGTCCGCACGCTTAAGGTTTCGATGGCGGTTATATTATGAGTTTGTGTATTTTGATGTACCGAAGGTTGTTCGAGTCCCGGATATGATCACGGACATGACGAGGAGTCTCGAAATGGTCGAGACATAAAGATTGATATATTGGACGGATATATTTGGACACCGGAAAGGTTCCGGAGAAGTTTGGAGCTCCGGAGGTTACCGAACCCCGGGAGGTATATGGGCCTTATTGGGCCCATATAGGAATAAGGGAGAAGGAGCAAGGGAGGCGCGCCCCAAGCCCAATCCGATTGGGGAGGGGCGGCCCCCCTTTCCTTTTCTCCTTCCCCTCTTCCTATTCCTACTACTAGTACTTATTCCTAAATGCTAGTACTCCTTCCTTCCCTCCAAGTGAAATAAGGAAAGAGAGGGAAACCTACTTGGAGTAGGTTTCCCTCCCATGGTGCGCCCCCCTTGGGCCGGCCACCTCCTCCCTCCCTCCTTTATATATACGGGGAAGGGGCACCCTAGGACACACAAGTTGATCCTTGAGATCGCTCCTTAGCCGTGTCTGGTGCCCCCTCCACCATATTCCACCTCGGTCATATTGTAGCGGTGCTTAGGCGAAGCCCTGCGACGGTGAAACATCAAGATCGTCACCACGCCGTCGTCCGACGGAACTCCCTCCCCGGCTTTCTTTGGATCGAAGCCCGTGGAGCGCCATCGAGCTGAACGTGTGCCAAGAACTCGGAGGCGCCGGAGTAACGGTGCGTGATCGGTCGGATCGTGAGGAGAACATACGACTACTTCCTCTACGCCATCATCGACTCGGAGGTGCCGGAGTAACGGCGCTGGGATCGGCAGGATCGCGAGGAGAAAGTACGACTACTTCCTCTACGTTGTGATCGCTTCGCCACGGTCTCACGAGTGCGTAGACAACACTCTCCCCTCTCGTTGCTATGCCATCACCATGGTCCCGTGTGTGCGTAGGAAAATTTTGAAATTACTACGTTCCCCAACGGTGGCATCCGAGCCTGGTTTTATGCGTTGATGTCATATGCACGAGTAGAACACAAGTGAGTTGTGGACGATACAAGTCATACCGCCTACCAAAGATGTCATACTTTGGTTCAGCGGTATTGTTTGACGAGACGATCCAGACAAACCTTACGCGTAATCTTACGCGAGACCGTTTCCCTAGACGTGCTTTTCACATAGATGGCTAGTCGAAGACTGTCTCTCCAACTATAGTTGAACCGAGTGTGGCTACGCCCGGTCATTGAGAAGTTTAAATAGGAGTCTATTTGTCAAACTATCGTTGTGGTTTTGATGCGTAGGTAAGAACGGTTCTTGCTCAGCCCGTAGCAGCCACGTAAATCTTGCAACAACAAAGTAGAGGACGTCTAACTTGTTTTTGCAGGGCATGTTGTGATGTGATATGGTCAAGACGTGATGCTATATTTTATTGTATGAGATGATCATGTTTTGTAACCGAGTTATTGGCAATGGCGAGAGCCATATGGTTGTCGCTTTATTGTATGAAATGCAAACGCTCATAATTGCTTTACTTTATCACTAAGCGGTAGCGATAGTCGAGAAGCAATAGATGGCGTAAACGACAACGATGCTACGATGGAGATCAAGGTGTCGCGCGGTGGCGATGGTGATCATGACGGTGCTTCGGAGATGGAGATCACAAGCGCAAGATGATGATGGCCATATCATATCACTTATATTGATTGCATGTGATGTTTATCCTTTATGCATCTTATTTTGCTTTGATTGGACGGTAGCATTTTAAGATGATCTCTCACTAAAATTATCAAGTAGTGTTCTCCCCGAGTATGCACCGTTGCCAAAGTTCGTCGTGCCGAGACACCACGTGATGATCGGGTGTGATAAGCTCTCGTCCATCTACAACGGGTCCAAGCCAGTTTTGCACACGCAGAATACTCAGGTTATACTTGACGAGCCTAGCATATGCAGATATGGCCTCGGAACACGGAGACCGAAAGGTCGAGCGTGAATCATATAGCGAATATGATCAACATAAGATGTTCACCATTGAAAACTACTCCATCTCACGTGATGATCGGTTATGGTTTAGTTGATTTGGATCACGTAATCACTTAGATGACTAGAGAGATGTCTATCTAAGTGGGAGTTCTTCAGTAATATGATTAATTGAACCTAAATTTATCATGAACTTAGTACCTGATAGTATCTTGCTTGTCTATGTCTGTTTGTAGATAGATGGATATTTCTGTTGTTCCGTTGAATTTTAATGCGTTCCTTGAGAAAGCTAAGTTGAAAGATGATGGTAGCAATTACACGGACTGGGTCCGTAACTCGAGGATTATCCTCATTGCTGCCGCATGTAAGAGTTACGTCTGGATGCACCGCTAGGTGCCAGTGCCCGCCGATGTAACCGACGACGTTAAGAACGTCTGGCGAGCAAAGTCGATGACTACTCTATAGTTCAGTGTGCCATGCTTTACGGCTTAGAACCGGGTCTTCAACGACGCGTTTTGAAAGTCGTGGAGCATATGAGATGTTCCAAGAGTTGAAGTTGATATTTCAAATGTAATGCCCGGATTGAAAGATATGAAGTCTCCAATAAGTTCTATAGCTGCAAAATGGAGGAGAATGGGTGCATCGGTGAGCACATACTCGGAATGTCCGGGTATTACAATCACTTGACTCAACCGGGAGTTGATCTTCCGGATGATTGTGTCATTGACAGAATTCTTCAATCACCGCCACCAAGCTACAAAGGCTTCGTGATGAACTATAATATGCAAGGGTTAGTAAAGACTATGCTCGAGCTCTTCGCAATGCTAAAAGCTGCGGAGGTAGAAATCAAGAAGGAGCATCAAGTGTTGATGGTCAATAAGACCACTAGTTTCAAGAAGAAAGGCAAAGGGAAGAAGAAGGAACTTCAAGAAGAACAGCAAACAAGTTGCCGCTCAAGTGAAGAAACCCAAGTCTGGACCTAAACCTGAAACTGAGTGCTTCTCGCAAGCGCATCGTCACTGGAAGCGGAACTGCCCCAAGTATTTGGCGGATAAGAAGGATGGCAAGGTGAACAAAGGTATATGTGATATACATGTTATTGATGTGTACCTTACTAGAGCTCGCAGAGTACACGGTATTTGATACTGGTTACATTGCTAATATTTGCAACTCGAAACAGGGACTACTGATTAGCGAACACCGGCAAAGGACGAGGTGACGATGCGCGTGGGAAATGGTTCCAAACTCGATGTGATCGCGGTCGGCACGCTACCTCTACATCTACCTTCGGGATTAGTTTTAGACCTAAATAATTGTTATTTGGTGCCGGCGTTAAGCATGAACATTATATCTGGATCTTGTTTGATGCGAGACGGTTATTCATTTAAATCAGAGAATAAAGGTTGTTCTATTTATATGAATAATATCTTTTATGGTCATGCACCCTTAAAGAGTGGTCTATTTTTAATGGATCTCGATAGTAGTGATACACATATTCATAATGTTGAAACCAAAAGATGCAGAGTTGATAATGATAGTGCGACTTATTTGTGGCATTGCCGTTTAGGTCATATCGATGTAAAGCGCATGAAGAAACTCCATCTTGATGGACTTTTGGAGTCACTTGATTATGAATCACTTGGCACTTGTAACCGTGCCTCATGGGCAAGATGACTAGAACACCGTTCTCCGGTACTATGGAGAGAGCATCGATTTGTTGGAAATCATACATACGTATGTATGTGGTCCAATGAATATTGAGGCTAAATGGCGGATATCGTTATTTTCTCACCTTCACAGATGATTTAAGCAGATATGGGTATATCTTCTTAATGAAACATAAGTCTGAGACATTTGAAAAGTTCAAAGAATTTTAGAGTGAAGTTGAAAATCATCGTAATAAGAAAATAAAGTTTCTTCGATCTGATCGTGGAGGCGAATATTTGAGTTACGAAGTTTGGTCTACATTTGAAACAATGCGGAATAGTTTCGCAACTCACGCCACCCGGAACACCACAGCGCAATGGTGTGTCCGAACGTCGTAATCGCACTTTACTAGATATGGTGCGATCTATGATGTCTCTTACAGATTTACCGCTATCGCTTTTGGGGTTATGCTCTTGAGACGGCCGCATTCACGCTGAATAGAACACCGTCAAAATCCGTTGAGACGACACCTTATGAACTGTGGTTTAGCAAGAAACCAAAGTTGTCGTTCTTAAAGTTTGGGGATGCGATGCTTATGTGAAAAACTTCAACCTGATAAGCTCGAACCTAAATCGGAGAAATGTGTCTTCATAGGATACCCAAAGGAGACAGTTGGGTACACCTTCTATCACAGATCCGAAGGCAAGACATTTGTTGCTAAGAATGGATCCTTTCTAGAGAAGGAGTTTCTCTCGAAAGAAGTGAGTGGGAGGAAAGTAGAACTTGATGAGGTAACTGTACCTTCTCCCTTATTGGAAAGTAGTTTATCACGTAAACCAGTTTCATGCGACATCTACACCAAATAGTGAGGAAGTTGATGATGTTGATCATGAAACTTCAGATCAAGTTACTACAGAACCTCGTAGATCAACCAGAATAAAATCCGCACTGAGTGGTACGGCAATCCTGTTCTCGAAGTCATGCTACTAGATCATGATGAACCTACGAACTATGAAGAAGCGATGGTGAGCCCAGATTCATAAAATGGCTTGAGGCCATGAAATCCGAGATAGGATCCATGTATGAAAACAAAGTATGGACTTTGGTTGACTTGCCGAGGGTCGGCAAGCAATAGAAAACAAGTGGATCTTCAAGAAGAAGACCGACGCTGACGGTAATATTGCTGTCTACAAAGCTCGACTTGTCGCAAAGGGTTTTCGACAAGTTCAAGGGATTGACTACGATGAGACCTTGTCACCCGTAGCGATGCTTAAGTCTGTCCGAATCATGTTAGCAATTGCCGCATTTTATGATTATGAAATATGGCAAATGGATGTAAAGACCGCATTCCTGAATGGGTTTACGGAAGAAGAGTTGTATATGATGCAACCAGAAGGTTTTATCGATCCAAAGGAGCTAACAAAGTGTGCAAGCTCCAATGATCCATTTATGGACTGGTGCAAGCATCTCGAGTTGGAATAAACGCTTTGATAGTGTGATCAAAACATTTGGGTTTATATGCACTTATGGAGAAGCTTTGTATTTACAAGAAAGTGAGTGGGAGCTCAGAGCATTTACGATATTATATGTAGATGACATATTATTGATCGGAAATGATATAGAATTTCTGGATAGCATAAAGGGATACTTGAACAAGAGTTTTCGATGAAAGACCTTGGTGAAGCTACTTACATATTGGGCATCAAGATCTATAGAGATGATCAAGACGCTTTAATTGGACTTTCACAAAGCACATACCTTGATAAAGTTTTGAAGAAGTTCAAAATGGATCGAGCAAAGAAAGGTTTTTTACCTGTATTACAAGGTGTGAAATTGAGTCGACTCAATGCCCGACCACACAGCAGAAGATAGAGAGAAAACGAAAGATGTTCCCTATGCTTCAGCCATAGGCTCTATCATGTATGCAATGCTGTGTACCGGACCTGACGTATGCTTAGCAATAAGCTTGGCAGGTAGGTACCAAAGTAATCCAGGAGTGGATCACTGGACAGCGCTCAAGAACATCCTGAAATACCTGAAAAGGACTAAGGATATGTTTCTCGTATATGGAGGTGACAAAGAGCTAGTCGTAAATGGTTACGTCGATGCAAGCTTTGACACTGATCCGGACGATTCTAAATCGCAAACCGGATACGTGTTTTTGTTAAACGGTGGAGCCGTCAGTTGGTGCAGTTCTAAACAAAGCGTCGTGGCGGGATCTACATCTGAAGAGTACATAGCTGCTTCGAAGCAGCAAATGAAGGAGTCTGGATGAAAGAGTTCATTTCCGATCTAGGTGTTATACCTAGTGCATCGGGGCCAATGAAGATCTTCTGTGACAATATCGTGCAATTGCCTTGGCAAAGGAATCCAGATTTCACAAGAGGACCAAGCATATCAAGAGACGCTTCAATTCCATTCGGGACCAAGTCCAAGTGGGAGACATAGAGATTTGCAAAGTACATACGGATCTGAACATTGCAGACCCGTTGACTAAGCCTCTTCCACGAGCAAAACATGATCAGCACCAAGACTCCATGGGTGTTAGAATCATTCTTGAGTAAACTAGATTATTGACTCTAGTGCAAGTGGGAGACTGAAGGAAATATGCCCTAGAGGCAATAATAAAGTTATTATTTATTTCCTTATATCATGATAAATGTTTATTATTCATGCTAGAATTGTATTAACCGAAACATAATACATGTGTGAATACATAGACAAGCAGTGTCACTAGTATGCCTCTACTTGACTAGCTCGTTAATCAAAGATGGTTATGTTTCCTAACCATAGACATGAGTTGTCATTTGATTAACGGGATCACATCATTAGGAGAATGATCTGATTGACATGACCCATTCCGTTAGCCTAGCACTTGATCGTTTAGTATGTTGCTATTGCTTTCTTCATGACTTATACATGTTCCGATAACTATGAGATTATGCAACTCCCGTTTACCGGAGGAACACTTTGGGTACTACCAAACGTCACAACGTAACTGGGTGATTATAAAGGAGTATTAAAGGTGTCTCCAAAGGTACTTGTTGGGTTGGCGTATTTCGAGATTAGGTTTTGTCACTCCGATTGTCGGAGAGGTATCTCTGGGCCTTCTCGGTAATACACATCACATAAGCCTTGCAAGCATTGCAACTAATGAGTTAGTTGTGAGATGATGTATTACGGAACGAGTAAAGAGACTTGCGATAGCGAGATTGAACTAGGTATTGGATACCGGCGATCGAATCTCGGGCAAGTAACATACCGATGACAAAAGGAACAACGTATGTTGTTATGCGGTCTGACCGATAAAGATCTTCGTAGAATATGTAGGAACCAATATGGGCATCCAGGTCCCGCTTATTGGTTATTGACGGAGATGTGTCTCGGTCATGTCTACATTGTTCTCGAACCGTAGGGTCCATACGCTTAAGGTTTCGATGACGGTTATATTATGAGTTTGTGTATTTTGATGTACGAAGGTTGTTGAGTCCCGGATATGATCACGGACATGACGAGGAGTCTCGAAATGGTCGAGACATAAAGATTGATATATTGGACGGATATATTTGGACACCGGAAAGGTTCCGGAGAAGTTTGGAGCTCAGGAGGTTACGGAACCCCGGGAGGTATATGGGCCTTATTGGGCCCATATAGGAATAAGGGAGAAGGAGCAAGGGAGGCGCGCCCCAAGCCCAATCCGATTGGGGAGGGGCGGCCCCCCTTTCCTTTCTCCTTCCCCTCTTCCTATTCCTACTACTAGTACTTATTCCTAAATGCTAGTACTCCTTCCTTCCCTCCAAGTGAAATAAGGAAAGAGAGGAAACCTACTTGGAGTAGGTTTCCCCCTCCCATGGTGCGCCCCCTTGGGCGGCCACCTCCTCCCTCCCTCCTTTATATACGGGGAAGGGGGCACCCTAGGACACACAAGTTGATCCTTGAGATCGTTCCTTAGCAGTGTGTGCGGTGCCCCTCCACCATATTCCACCTCGGTCATATTGTAGCGGTGCTTAGGCGAAGCCCTGCGACGGTGAAACATCAAGATCGTCACCACGCCGTCGTCTTGTGGAACTCCCTCCCGAAGCTTTGCTGGATCGAAGCCCGTGGAGCGTCATCGAGCTGAACGTGTGCCAAGAACTTCGAGGCGCCGGAGTAACGGTCTTGTGATCGGTCGGATCGTGAGGAGAACGTACGACTACTTCCTCTACGTCATCATCGACTCGGAGGTGCCGGAGTAACGGCGCTGGGATCGGCAGGATCGCGAGGAGAACGTACGACTACTTCCTCTACGTTGTGATCGCTTCCGCTTACGGTCTACAAGGGTACGTAGACAACACTCTCCCCTCTCGTTGCTATGCCATCACCATGGTCCTGTGTGTGCGTAGGAAAATTTTGAAATTACTACGTTCCCCAACATACACAGCTCAGCAAAATGGCATCGTGGAGCGCAAGAACAAAACCCTCATTGAGATGGCTCGAACAATGCTCGACGAGTACAAGACACCAAGAAAGTTCTGGCCTGAAGCTATTGATACAGCCTGTCACGTCATCAACCGTGTTTATATCCATAAGCTTCTGAACAAAACATCCTATGAGCTCCTTCTTGGCAAGAAGCCAAATGTCGCCATTACTTGAGTATGGGGCTAAGTGCTGGATCAAGGATCCCCATCACAAGTCAAAATTTGAACCCAAAGCTCACGAAGGCTTCATGCTCGATTCTGGAAAGGACTCACACTCTTACAGTAGTCTTCAATCTCTATCTCTACAAAATAAATCGAAATCAGATGTGCGATTTGATGAAACCAATGGTTCACAAAGAGAGTTCCTGCCAAGCACACTAGACGAAGCTCAGCCCAGTGAATCTATCAAGCTGATGGGAACTGGTGAAATCATGCCTTCAAGCACCTGACGAAGAGGAACTTATCATTTCTGCACCTAACCAACCTGAAGACAATGCTCAGCCTGAAGACAATCCTCCCAATGATGACAATGATCAGCATGAGCAAAGTCTTCGTCCAGTTCATCCTCGAGTTGCAAATGAAGTACAAAATGAGAAGATAATCGATAGTATCAATGCACCGGGTCCGCTTACTCGCTCAAGAGCAACACAGCTAGCAAATTTCTATGGGCACTTTTCATTTGTGTCAATATCAGAACCCAAGAAAGTTGCTGAAGCTTATATGGAACCAGAATGGATTCAAGCTATGCAAGAAGAACTTCAACAGTTCAAGCTGATTAATGTTTGGGAACTTATCAAGCGTCCTGACCCTCACAAGCATAACATTATTGGCACCAAATGGATATATCGAAACAAGCAAGATGAGCATGGTCAAGTAAATTCGTAAACAAAGCGCGGCTTGTGGCTCAAGGATATACTCAAGTTGAAGGAATTGACTTCGATGAAACATTTGCTCTTGTAGCTAGGCTTGAAGCCATTCGCATACTACTAGCCTATGCTAACCACCACAACATCTTGCTCTATCAAATGGATGTGAAGAGTGCATTTCTCAACGGCAAGATTGAAGAAGAAGTATATGTCGCTCAACCACGGCTTTGAAGATCCAAAACATCCCGATACGGTGTACAAGCTAAATAAAAGCACTGTATGGCCTCAAACAAGATCCTCGCGCTTTGGTATGATACAATCAAAGACTTCACGAAGAGCAAAGGCTTCAAACCTGGATCCCTTGATCCCACACTCTTCACGAAGACATATGATGGTGAACTGTTTGTATGCCAAATATATGTGGATGACATTATCTTTGGCTGCACCAACCAGAAGTATAGTGATGAATTTGGATACATGATGCAAGAACAATATCAGATGTCCATGATGGGAGAGCTCAAGTTCTTCTATGGTCTTCAAATTAAATCGACAAAGGAATGGCATCTTTATATCTCAAGAAAAATACCTCCAAGATTGTCGAAGAAGTTTGGAATGCAAGAGTGCAAAGGAAACACGGCGCCAATGCCAGCCAAACACCACTTGGGTCCCGACGACAATGGTAAAGAGTTCGATCAAAAGGTATACCGCTCCATGATTGGTTCCTTACTTTACCTATGTGCATCTAGGCCAGATATTATGCTTAGTGTTTGCATGTGTGCTCGATTCCAAGCAGCACCAAAGGAATCGCATCACTTAGCTGTGAAGCGAATTCTTCGATATTTGGCTCACACCCCAACACTTGGATTATGGTATCCAAAGGGCTCAAAATTTGATTTGGTTGGATTTTCGGATGCTTTGATTATCTTTGGTGACAAGGTGGATCGCAAGTCTACATCAGGCACATGTCACTTTCTGGGACGATCACTCGTCTGTTGGTCTTCAAAGAAGCAGAACTGTGTATCACTCTCAACTGCTGAATCTGAATACATTGCTGCTGGATCCTGTTGTGCTCAGCTTCTACGGATGAAGCAAACTCTCAAGGACTATGGCATCAATCTGACACAAGTACCTCTCTTCTGCGACAACGAAAGCGCCATCAAGATTGCCAACAATCCAGTCCAGCACTCGAAGACAAAGCACATTGAAATTCGTCATCATTTTCTCGAGGATCATGTCATGAAGAAAGATATTGACATCATTCACGTCAACACCTTTGAAGAGCAATCGCGGATATCTTCACAAAGCCCTTGTATGAGAAAAGGTTTTGCAAGTTACGGTGTGAGATAAATATCTTGGAATCCTCAAATGTTCTGTGATCAAGCACACATCCTAACACTTATGCATGTTGATGACTTTGATGTGCAACACACGAAGTAACGTATGTCTTCAATCTAATGAAGACTTACATTACGAGTGTGAATACATTAACGTGGAATTTGACTTCGAGCGCCCACGATAATTGTGCGCCGTGTCTGGGTCTAATACTTCCTATAGGTGGGTAACGCCACCACAAATTTCTTTGTTTGAAGTGTTTCACTCATGGCGTTATTTCTGCAATATCTTCGCATTTGATTTGTCTTCAACTTCAATCTATCTTCATGATTCTTCACTATGTTGATTTGGTTGCTGTCTGATATATATATATATATATATTGTTACATCCTCTCTGACATTCACTTATAGCTATGTCCTCCAAGTTGAATCTTTTGAACTAAGTGAATGTGATCGGACCCCAATCTCTCTATGCTTTCTATCTCAAACTCTATCTGTCCAAATCATACGCATTCTATTGAAACTGTCGAATGTCTTCTCTGCGTCCTTGTCAGCAGAAGACACAGAGACAAACTTTAAGTCTGTTTTAAATGATTCATCATTAGTGTTGAATTCTGGAGAAGCCGGAACGACCATCCGACAAACCGGGCGAGCGTGGGAACGTGGGACATCTCGTAGTATGTTGCATGCTTGCCACGTGCCCCTCGAGATGTGAACCGCCAGGCACTGCGTAATTGCGCCATACCGCACACCTCGTTATAAATACATGTCCCCTACGGTAAAGAAAATCTTCTTCCACCTCTCCACCTCGTCAAAACCCTAAGCGCCACCGCTAGCTCTCGACGACGCCCGGCTGACGGCGCTTAGCTGCCGCGACTTCTCCGACGCCGTCCTCACGCCGGCCGCGAACATCTTCATCTCCGCCGCCGCTGTAGGTTTCCTTCGTCGCCAAGTTAGGGCACGGTGGATTGAACTGCTCGGCCTCCTTTCTTCCCGTTTAGCAGTTGTTCGAGTGGTAAATATAACTCTATTTTTACCATCTTTTTTATCTTCAAGATTCATCCCACTTACCAAAATTAGTTTCTGCCCATACTACATTAGATCTATTCTGTCTACATCTCGTACTGCCTAGTATATTCACTTAAGCTTCACAACTAGTTAGATTCCTCACTTGTACTTATTCATGGATTCGTACAAATCTGGAACCAACTCTCAGCGTATAAGTGAATGTCTTCGCATCATGAGGTCAATGTCTTCAAACTGATTTATCTTCAAAATCTTACGAGAATGCATATGACCTCTTCCCTTCCCTCGCATCTCTAATGCTGTCACGGTACATGTCCGTGGGAGAATCCCTTGGTTCTCATAGTCTGCATTCGTTTGCGTAATTCTTACGACATCAAACCAACTCTCCCGAAGCAGTTCACATGCATCCGACAAAGCGCAAGCCTCTGAAGCCTTTGAACGTGAAGCCATTCAGTTTGAAACTCATGGCTGCAGATAAATCAGTCAGGAAGGGCGGCAGACAGCATCGTGAAGAATGCCATCAGAAGCCCTTGGGGTGATATTCTGTTTCGAGGCCTTCCACCTAAGAACATGGCTGAAGCTATTGCACAAGGTTTCTATCCTTGTATGGTCCGAGGACCTCAGCCTGAGAATGCCGACCCAACGTCTTTGCTCTGGTGTCGTGACGATAATCTCTTCAAGCGCAACTTCCAGCACGCAAAGGCTTCTGCAAAGGAAAGCAAGAAGTTATTGGGATTAGACTTCAACCCTGTTCCCTCTGCTCCTCGTGCTGACGGCTCACGTGACGCTGAACCCAATGTCATCGGTCCCTTTTCAAACCTTGATGGCCTGATCACTTACATCTTGGTCCAAGGTGCCAAAGTGGATCACTCTGATGACGATGCTGAGTCTGATGAAGCCCCAGCTCCAGCTCCTGCTCCTGCTCCAAAGCAGCAGAAGCTTAAGAAAGTCAAGGCTTCAAAGTCACCGCTCCACCAAAAGCTTCACGTGTGAAGCCACCACCTTGCACCTCTTGAAGCCGATTAATGCGATCGAAGATCAATCCCGTATCTCCAAGAAGACGGAGAAGAAAAAGAAAAGTGTCAAGAATACTGAACTGACACTGACTCCTGCTGCCATTCTGCGTGAAGAGCACATTGATCTGTCAAGTGATGACGATCTTGCAGATGATGCTCTTGAGCAACTTATCAAGAGCAAAGAAGAAGCAGAAATCTTCAACAACTTGCCTCTCTTTGATGTGGCAATCATCCATCACTTCATTGATGAGTGGTTTGACACACCAAACATCGCCTTTGAAGATCTGCAACTTCCTATTGGCCTCAGCGTCTCCTTCAATGGCGCCATTGCTTCTGAGCTAGCTCTTGCTCAGCGGATTGTTGAACTGAAGCATAAGATTGACTATGAGAAGGCTCAGTTCAAGAAGCATATGGCTGCACTCAGCGTGCAAGACGTTAAAAACTTCAAGGTCATGCTGCACGACCTCAAGGAAGCCTTTGTCAAGAAAGCGTGAAGAAGCGGAGGCTCGTGAGCGCATGAAGGTTACGGGTGACAAGTGTGTGCTTGCTTACAATGAGGATGAGAAGCGCAAGGCTCTTGGCCGTCCGCATCGACCCGGGATGGCTGCAAAGAAAAGAAGTCTTCAATGACCAAGCTGCACCTTCAAGGCGTGAAGAGCCCGCATTGTGTTGTTGCCTTGGCAAGTCAGCAAACACCGGCGGCGCTGAAGCACGCGTTGATATCATTGTGTGATTCGCCATGCCAAAGAAAGAGTGCGAGATCCGGAGATCTTGAGACACCACGGCCTCAAGTATGGCGGTGCAAGCCACGACATGGCCCTTATACTGCCCTTGCCAAGCGGAAGGCAGTTCTTCCACTCCCAATGCATGCAGTCTATACTACCAAGCATCCTCGAAAGCCCTCAGCATTCATCGCCAACAAACGGGTTGTATCTTCAAGCCGGCTCTCTCAGGTACTCAGGGCCAAACACAGCAATAACAACCTTGCAGAACTTATACAGGGACTCTAGGCAAGTAGACTCGCTCATACGGACGTACTCGTCAATGAGATCACCGGGCACTCCCTATGCAAGCATTCGGATGGCGGCAGTGCATTTCTGATAAGAGGAAAAACCAATCTTGCCAACGGCATCCTCTTTGCACTGGAAATAGTTATCATAGCCGACCACCCCCTCTTTAATATGGTTGAAGACATGCCTACTCATACGGAAACGGCGGCAGAATTTCTGATGTTTGAACAACGGGTTTGTTGTATCAAAGTAGTCCTTCCAAAGAAGGAAATGGCCGCTCTCTCGGTTGCGATTCAATGCTGGAAGGTGGCCCGGAATGGAGCCACGGAACAATGGCCGCTGGCTGTTGAGGTCTTGATGGACCAACACGACAGCCAATATCTCCTCTCCGTCATCGGAGGACGAATCGTCGGAGTCGTAAAGGAAATTGTGAAAAAAGAACTCATTGGCGGAGTCCATTTTGTACCTTGACAAACTGTCGAACAGCTTGCGGGCGTCGGCGAAGGAGACGGCCGACGAAGGGAGTCGCGGCGCACACTGACCAGCTGTTGTCCTGCCGGTGTCCGACGAGCGTGCCGGTGAGGATCTGCCGGGCGGCGAGGCGGCTTCTTGGTCGGGGGCGACTGTGTGGTGGGGGGCGCGGGGGGTGGGAAGCAGTCGGCTCCTGGCGGCAAGACGGCGGTGGCCGGCGACGTGGGAGTGGGCGACGTAGCTGGGCGGATGTGGAGGCCCCGGCAGCTGGCAGAGTCGCCGCCAAAAATGGGCGGCGGCGTCGGTGACGGAGAAGGAGGGCCAGGGTTGCTGTTGGATGGGGGAGGGCAATGTGACACTGAATCAGCGGGCCCGAGGAGAAAAGCGGCCTTGGCGTCCGTCGCATGTCCGCGCCGACGCAAATCCGGCTCAAAAATGAGCCGGGAATGGGTCGCCCACGGACGAAAAGCGAACGTCCGTCCATTTGGGTCGGCGCGTTGGGCCGCCTTTTTTGTCCGCGCCGACCTAAATGGACGGCGGCGGACGAAATGGGTCACCCTATTGAAGTTGCTCTTAGTTTTGGCATATCTGCACCTGGCATTTGTTTGTCTCTTGTTATGCAAGCTCGTTTTCCGCTTCTGTGAGTACATACAATGTGTTGCTTCTCTGTGTTGGAACCAAAAAGCAATTGACAGCTGATCTACATGTCCAACATGAAAATAAATCACGCATATGCGAGATCCCTCTATATCACCACCGTCACTTGGCATTTTGCAAGGTTTTTTTTTGAAACAAACCAAAAAATTACCATTTTCATTGATTAAGAAGTCTTCAACTGACCAAGCTGCACCTTCAAGGCAGGAAGAGCCCCTCATTGTCTTCCCAAGCAGCATGACTGGCTCGAAGCCAAAGGTCTGGTCAACCGCTTCTGAACAGAAGAAGACGAGGGCTGCCGAGGCTGAAGCCAGAAAAAGGAAAAATCTTGACGCCTCTGATGTTGCTCCCTCCAAGAAGAAGCTAAAGACCAAGAAGAATCGGGCTGCTCCCACAGAGTCCTTGATTGTTGAACACATTTCAGTGGTTCGTCCCGCGTCTGCAACCCAAGAACTTCGCATGACTGTTCATGAGCCTGCTTCCACAGAGGCTCCTGAAGCTGAAGAGATTCCAGCAGCTGATCCCATCACTGCTGAAGACATTGGTCACCATGACAATGTTGAAGATGATGAAGTTCTTCCTCAAATCGAGTACAATGTGGTATCATCGCCTGTTCATACGACCAGCGAACTCATCAGCATTGGTCGTCCTCTGGCGCCAATTGCTCGGGATGCTTCATGGGCTGATCGCCCGCAACAACAAGACTCCCCTAGTACTCCCCAACAACAACAAGAAGAAGAAGAGGAAGACTTTGAGGCCCAGGCAACCCCATCTCTAAAGGCGTTGCCAGCGTTTCGCAGGCTTCGCAAAGGTCAAAGGCCTCAAGTACCTCTCTCGGCGTTCGGAAGGAGAAGTGCACCACCAACCTGTTGCACGACAAGTGTTTTCAGAAGCCACTCCAACTGTGAATGTCTCTGAGTCTGAAGCTAAAGCTGCTGAAGACAATCCGGCTGCATCAGCCGCAGACACCCAAGAAGAAGAAGAACGTGTCCCTACACCCCCAGTAATTGAAGAAGTTATCCCCGATATCAACGTGCCAGTGCCCGACCCTCCAGCTCCTCAAGTGGAGGTTGAAAACATTGAGGCTGCCACCTCCAACACCAATGAAGCCAATGACGTGGTCATGGCTGAAGCCAATGTGGAGCCTGTACCAACTGCTCTTGAAGCCACTGAATGAACTGTGCCTGAAGCCACTGAGGCAACTGCTCCCGAAGCATCTGCTGAGCAGCCTGAAGCCTCGATTCGCCACTACTCGATTCCACCACCAAGGCCCTACACAATCGAGCAAGCATACAACTATGCCGAGCTAGTCACGAGAAGATGGCCCGTTCTGGTCCCTCCGCCTCATGCCTCTGGTCCTCGGTTCGACTATCATATTGAGCATAGGCCTCAGTCCAAGCGAAGCCAAGACTGCCAAGGTTTCCGAACAAGCCACCTCAACAGGTTCTTTCAATGCAAATGGCTTCAAAGCCCACAATACTTTCTTTGACAGTGCAAAGAACCCCTACACAAGGCCAAGGATCTCATCTGACCGTTTCTGGAGGTATCAACAAAGAAGCTATTACTCATGTGTTTTGTATGATCAAGGCCGCATTTTCCCTCATATGCGCCTCGACACTGAAGCCATTGCCGGACTGCCGTGCTTAGAAGAAGCACTTGATTGCTTTCATGATGCAGGTCTGCTTGGTTTCGTTACAGACAAAGAACACTGGAATGAAGAATTAGTGCTTCAATTCTATGCTACCCTCCACATCCGCGGCTACAACAGAGATACAAAGACATGGGTTCTCGAGTGGATGACAGGAAATGTTCATCATGAAGCCAAAGCTCTTGACATCATTGAGCTCACAGGCCTACCCACTCCGGAGAGCTGTTTGAACTCGGATGTCAACTCCACCGCGATGCCTTGGAGAGCATATTTCATAAGCCGTAACCCGACATGAGTCGAGATCGAGCATGATGAAGCCATCGCCACATGACGCTGAATACCCTCAGCACTTCTTTGTTGATGACCTTGAGTATCTGCCTCGCACAATATATCACATCATCAGGCGAACTCTATGGCCTATCAAAGGGCATTCATCGTCTGCAAAACTGGAAGGAGCAATGAAGACATTGGTCTTCTACATCCTCAATGGCATCAGCTTCAACACGCAAGAATTCTTCATCCGACAATTGGTTGCGTCTGGATCTGATATGTTTGGTCTGAAGTTCTATGCTCCATGGGTCATGCGCCTAATCAAGATGCACTCTGCTATCAACTATCAACCCTCTGCTCGCAATCATCTGATCTTTCTACCAGAGGTTGATATGTCTGTTGAAGCCATATACCCTGAGCCTGCCAAAACGCCACTAAGTCTTCAGAACGCAGATCACCACAGCTTCTCTCAACCCATGGAAGGCGTCCCAGCAGTATCTCGTGTCTATCCTCTGGCTGGGAACACACGTCTGCATCACCGTGCGCGGACTGAAGCCACTCAGAGCACAATTGGCCAAAGGCCTCGGAAGCGCTCTCGAGTCCTCAATGATCGAGAACTTCTTGTGGCGCTGCATCAAAAGCAAGATAAGCATCACTCCTGGCTCAAGCGTCAAATGCAAAGCCTCTTGGTGGACGTCAATCGCATTCAAAACCTTGCCACCAAGAATGCTTTTGTCACTCCACGAGACCTGTCGGCGATCATTGAAGAGTTTGACCTGCTTTCGGTCTTTGAAGCAGATCTTCAAGACGATGGCTTCACTGAACGCTTCAAGTTTGACTCCACTCCTCCACGGAATGCAGTCCTACGACGAACTCCATCTCTTGAAGACTCTGACTATTCTTCCTCCGCGGCAACTGTCAATGCCAGAGTGATCGATGATGAAGCCGATGCTACTTCACCGCCCCCTACTTCTGCACGAATCGACACTGCGCCAAGCTCGTCTGCACCGCCAACCAACAACGACAACCCTGCTGCATCATCTTCTTCAGAAGAGGACTAGTAGATGGTCTGTGTCTTAAAACCTTTTTGGTTCT
This sequence comes from Aegilops bicornis, assembly GCA_021605145.1. Classification (NCBI taxonomy): domain Eukaryota; kingdom Viridiplantae; phylum Streptophyta; class Magnoliopsida; order Poales; family Poaceae; genus Aegilops; species Aegilops bicornis. The sequence continues at coordinate 100,626,636 of CM038674.1, forward strand.
TACTGACAAAAGGGGGAGAAGCATATGAGTTTGATAGTCTTCAAGCGGGTTCATAAGGGCGGTTGCACTATATTTTGCCTAGTGTTTACAACTCTCTCTTTTGATACATTTGGTTCTTTGAGTTGTAACACTTGAACTCGATGGCCGTCTGCTGCTTATTTGCTTTACTCTGGTGCGATGATAAATTCCGCATGTGCAACGATAACTTCCGCACTTAGATCATTCTGCAGACGTCCATTTTTCATTATGCATGTCATTCTCTTAGCTATATCATTTCATGCATGATGAATTATCTTCATAAGTTGAAGAGGATCTCCACAAGTACAACCTGCCATGTGCATTTGCATTCCAAAAAGCAAACTACTTATATGCACATCTTCGAGGGGAGCCTTTGCCACTTATGAAGATAATTCCTATCCTTTACAATTTCACATATTTTATCCCGTTGAAAACTTCAACCAGTTTGTCATCAATCACCAAAAAGGGGAGATTGTAAGTGCATCTAGTGCCACCCCTAGTTGGTTTTGGAGTATTGACGACAAATGTGGTTGAGGACTAATGCGTTTGTGAGAATTGCAGGATAACGCAGGTAGTGTCCCTCATTGATTCGGTTTACCTACCGGAGACGACCCTAAAATGTATGAAGACATTGAAGACAATGGTGGTATGTGAAGATATTCACATTGAAGACTATGACATGAGAAGACATTGAGTGAAGACTATGGAGCGCCAAGACTGTGTTGTTTCGTTTGTGTCCTTTTCTTCTTTGTTGAGTCATAGGAACCACCGTCTTTGTTAAGTGGGGTCCAAGTGATCATAGTCGAATGACTGAAGTGATGCTCAACCCAAATCCTATGTCTTCGGCGAAGACAATGAGAGCAAAACTTATCCAGAGCTGGATGAGTCAGCTTTGCTTGTAGCCCAAGTAAAGTTGCCGTGTGTGTTTGAAATCGACCGTTGGAACACGTGTCGGTTCCTTAGTGACCTGTGGTCATTTCGGACATATCAGGTCAGGTTGCCTAGTGGCTATAAATAGCCCACCCTTACACCATAAATTGGTGGCTGCTCCAGAGTTAGTGCACGGCTTTTGTCGTTTGAGAGCAACCCACCTCGAAGCCTTTGAGAGAGAGAAATCCTTGCAAGGACAAAGCCCAAACACCCAGAGCCAAAGAGTGTTAGGCATCACTGAAGTTTTCATGTTTGTGTGACCTGAAGACTTATTACACTTGAGGACTGTGAATCCTCCAGCCGGTTAGGCGTCGCGTTCTGAGCATCCAAGAGTCATTGTGGATTGCCGGTGAACGCATTCTGTGAAGGTTCGGAAGTCTACCTTGAAGACTTACCAGAGTGATTGGGCGAGGACTGTGTGTCCTTAGCTCAAGGGGAATAAGGTGAAGACGCGGTCTTCTGAGTTGAATCTCAGCCTCCCTAACCAGATGTATAGTTGTCATAGCAACTGGAACTGGTCCAACAAATCCTGTGTCTTCAACAAGTGACTGGTTCTATCCCTTCCCTCCTTTACCTTGAGTTTGTCTTCATGAAGTCATTGCTTATATGTCTTATCTGTTTGACTTCATTGCTTGACTACTATCGTTGTTTGGCTTCATACTATATTCCATCCTGATCCTTACTACATAGCTTCTATTAGTCTTGTCCGTTCACACTATTGCATACTTGACTATGGCGTGCTTGTTGTAGTTTATCTTCCGCTACATATCAATTAGGTCATTTCTATTGTTTGTCCTAGAAACATTCGTGTTTTGAAGACTTTCCTAAAAATCGCCTGTTCTCCCCCCCCCCCCCCCCTCTAGTCGATAACTAGCACTTTCAATATGAAGCCACCAGATGGGGACATATGCACGCCAGCTATGCTTCACGATGTCCTGACGTTTAAATGGTTGAATGACGCTGTAAGTATGAGTTTGGTTTTAACAAAACTCTCATTTGTACTTCACAACTTGATACAAATTTTTTGTTTATGTATGCAGATCATCAATGCATATTGTAAACACCTACAACACTGTGATTTTTCTGACCGTTACATATCAACAACGTGGTTCCCCAAATTTATGTTGAGTAGGGCAAGGGGAAAGACCAAGTCAGTAAATGATTTAGACTCAGAACTTGTTACAAAGAAAACAGAAGTCATCGCAAGAGTAATGGATGAGTATTTTAGACGGGACAAGGTATTGCTTTCATATTTATTTGTTTCTTTAGTCATTACTATTTAATTGTGCTAATGTCATTTGGTTACTATGTAGGCATATTTTCCTATGCACGTTAATGATAATCAGTGGATAACCATAGTGATGCACACCGTCAAGGAGGAGTTTCAAGTTCTTGACTCAAATTCTAAAGGCGCAATTAGCCAAAAAATTCGCAATATGATTGCCACCCTGGTACGCTATAATTTTCACACTCGTATTCAGAAAATTATTGAGTCATACATTAAATTCTGGTTTTGTTAATTTGTTTCAGAGAGCTGAAATTTCTAAGGATATTATGGAGGCCAACTCAACTCTTGAATCAAAAAAATTTCCAGATGTCTCATCGTGGCCAATTAATGAGTATAAAATGCCGAGACAAAAGATGGGTAAGTTAAATGAGTACAAGCAAGTGCATGCTATATCGTAAGCTGATCACACATGTTTATTGCAGAGTGTCTTGTGGACTTTTTGTGATGTGGTGCATAAAATACTGGGACGGAGATTGCTGGACACATGAATTTGACCAGGAAGAGATTAATGAGTCAAGGCCACGTATTGTCGGGGAAATCATTTTTTCAGAGGTGAACAAATTAGAGCAGGTCAAGATGAAAATTGTTAAAATCATGGACAAAGAATAGGTATTAGCATCGGTAGGGTTTTAGTCCCGTAGAAGGTTTCCCTACCGTTGTTCGATACTTTGATTGATTGTAATGCGACATGGCACTTGGACAGATTTTGACAATTTTTCACGTTTTATTTATCGCTTTCATGTGAGATTAAACATTTTAATGCGTGTGGGCAAGTAATATTATTGCTGCCCGAAAATGTATCAGTTTGCGGCTGCGATGTTATATGTACTTTTGTTGTTTCAACTCGCGACGGTCATTTATTTAATAAAAAATATCCCCGCCGTCCTGACTTGGAGCGATGTGGACAAAACCTGCACAATTTCCCACGTCGATTCTGGTGGCAGCAGCGGCGCTGGATCCGACTAATATTCCAGCCCAGCCCGTGCGGTCGCCGACAGCCGAGGCAGTGGCGGGCCCGCGCACTCCAGCTAGTGCGGGCTGGCGCGATTCGCCGTGCGCCACGCGCGGGAATGCTGGCCCAGCAGCCGACCGACCGACAGCCGCGCGCCCGGTGGCACACGTCTCGTCCCGCCCCACCCAGCGGGCACATGCAACGATCCAAGGGGGAATATGGCGATCTGTCGGCTCATAAATGACGCGCGTCGGGCGCGTGGGCCAATCCTCTTCGTGTGCGGATGGGGACGCTGGCGCGTTGTGCCGACTAGGTTTTGTCCCATCTCGCCCGCGGAGAGACGCGCCGACCGGTTTATATACCCGCGTCGTCGTCTTCTCACAACCTCGCTAAAGAACACTAATGAATGCCCTGTTGTACGCCGTGGCCTCCCCGCTCGGCGGCCGAAAGGCCTCCCAGGAAGGCAATTGTAGTATACTGTCGGTGTGCCCGCCAGGCCACGGCGTGGCCTTTTTTTCAAAAATAAATTCACATACGTTAAATTTTTCAAATGTTAATCAGTTGACAAATTCATGTTTCACACATAATAATAAAAATCACATGTCTCATACATCGAACAAGGTGGCATAAAGATTAACTCAAAGTGCCATGTCTCTTATGCTTAAACAAATAAACTGAAAGTGCCAGTGCCTTCCATCGAACAAGGTGGCTTAAAGAATAAACTCAAAGTGCCATGTCTCTTATCCTTAAACAAATAAACTAAAATTGCCAGTGCCTTCAATTGATTATGAATACTTCATCTTTATGCCGGTTCCTACATAATAAATTGTAAACAACTCATCAGACAATTGTAAAGAGAGAAACCAAAAATAATTAAAATAATGTAAAACTTACTTTTCATTCTCAGGGCACGTTTGCCGTCTATGCCCCTCTTTCTTACAAATGCCACAAAGAGGACTGGGTTTTTTCTCAGAAAATGATTTTGGTCTTCCATTTTCTGTAACATTTGGATCTTTCTTTGCCCGCCCTGACGTGCTCTGTTTAGGGGCGCCCTTCGTGGAAACTTTCACGTGATCACCTATGACATCAACATGTTGTTTCGGCTGACGTGGCTCTTCATGCACATTTCTTCTACTACCAACAACATCATTTTCAGGGACCTTTTTCTTCGCTATTATATTATGCAGACACTGCATCAACTCATCAAAGACGAATGGATCATTTGAAGCAACATGAAAAGCTTCAGCTCCTGTTATACTGAGTTGACTATAGCGAGCACGCTGCTCTTCCCCGGTCCAACCCCAGCCAAACATGTCACTCTTCCGCTGTGCAGGCAACCCACCTCTCGCAACTTTCAACATCCTCTTAAGGATGCAACACTTAGGTATTTTAAATATTTTCAGATGAACCAACACATACAGAATGTGTTTGCAAGGCAATCCTTTCCGAAGAATTCGTCCACAACTGCAGTCTATCGTATTCTTAGAGTTTTCAACTCGATAATTCACGCTGAACTGAAATTTGCGGTTATTTCTCCATGTCACGATGAAGGTGTGGCAGTCAACTCCCACTAGCGTCTCAAAAATCTCAAGCTCTCCCATCTTCTTCAGATCTTGTTGAAAAATATAAAAATTGGAATGAGTGAATACTTCGGTAGCATGCTTCTCAATATCCTTATATTCTGTGACTGATGGTGGCGAAGACTGATTTGAAACACAGTCATCATGCGCCCCGTTCTCACGTAGTCGAACTATGCAATTCTCATAATGCACAACTAGATCAACAATAGTCATACCGCCGTCCAGGTGAAGGTGAAGACAAGAGTTAAGGCTTTCACTCCTCTGATTATTGCGCATACCCAGAAAAAAACCATCTGACAGATATGATGCTGCCCACAGACTCCTCTTCATGTACATCCTACTCAGCCACTCTTCTGTTTTATCAGTCTTCCATTTACGGACGAAAGCGTGCCATCTCGCCTCAAAGTTAGCTGGAGAGGTGGAGTAGTACAAGAGTGACCTGAACTCATTTAGCGATTTGTAATTAAGGTGCTTCTGCATGTTTTTTTCCACATGCCATGAGCAGAGACGGTGCAACACATCAACCAAAACCAACCGAATAGCTCGTATCATTACAGTGTCTCCATATGTGATGATTGACCTTGGCTTTTTCTGACAATTGGCCTTCAGGAATGTCTGGAGCAGCCACACGTACGTCGCTTCGGTCTCGTCGGACACAATGGCACAACCAAAAACTGTGGTGCAATGGTGGTTATTTACACCAACAAAGGGGATGAACGGCATACCATATTTGTTCATCTTATACGTGTTGTCGAACACAGTCACATCTCCATACAACTGATAGTCCCGCCGCGACTGTGCATCGCACCAGAACATGCTCTTCAAACGACCCTCCTTATCGAGCACATACTCAAAGAAAAAGTCTGGATCCTTCTCCTTTCTGCTCCTCATAATACCGATTGTTGTGTTAGCATCACCCTTCGCAATCAACTTCATTTTTTCTCGGCAACATAGGTTGTACACGTCTCGTCTCAGAAACCCACACTTATCATACGAGCCATACCTGCTAATAAAGTTGTCGACGATGATATGCTTTCGATCCCAGCTCCTTCCATCGCCAAGATCTCAGCTATCTGGTGATCTCCCATCACTCGATGTGACCGCAGAAATACCACCTCATCTGGTCTAGCCAACAAATGGTTGTGATCATCTATAAAAGCTGCCACGAACCAAACTCCACGTCCTTTGTCCAACTTCACGACTAAATGTGCGCCACACTCGCAACGAGTCTCAGGTCTTAGCCTGCGGGTACGGCCCTCCGGGTTTAAAAATTTACTGAGACGTTTTCCTGCCCTCGAGCAAACGTATCGCCTATACCGAACAGAGGTTGAAAGTCCTTTTCCTCGTTTCACCTTATCTTTTCTGATACTGAATCCACGGTCTTTGGCGTAGTTATTATAGAACATGTACGCCTCCCATTGTGATGCAAATGTCATACCCATAACCTTCAACTATGTCCCCAGCGCACGTTGCTGGATTTCAACTTCCTCAATGTCCATATTAGCTCCATCCTCATGCTCATATCCATCATCACCACTCCAACCATCAAAGTTAGCCTATAATATTCCACATAAGCAAGTGTAAGTTGTCATTAACAAGTTTTTATAATTCTATGACATCTTAAATGTTGGACCGAACCTGGCTTATGTTATCCATGAAAGATTCAACACCATGATTTGCCTCGTTCTCGACGTCAATATCCTCCTGCACATAAAAAATCATATGCACATGTAAGTACCATATGGTTCTTCATCCGACGAAAAGAATGTACACACGTCACTTACGTTTTCACTACAAGCACCCTCCTCATTCTTTTGAAAATCCTCCTCAGGTAAATTATCGTACGACGACCAGGATTCATTGTCGCTGCTATCATCATCATTTTTACTATCATCACCATTAGTACGATCAACACTATCGCTACCATCCCACTTACTCGTGTCCAAAAACAGATCCGTAAATCCAGTTTCTTTATTCATTGAATGATCTCACAAACAACACTGCAATATTATAATAAAAACTGATCTATCAATTTCAAATCAAATTAAATGTACTACGATCATACAGATGAAAACTTCTTATCTAACAAGTGATTGCACATAATTATTTACAGATACAATTTTTTTTGACAAACTAGACGGCTTACATGGCATGCATCGCACTTCGCCGACCGGCGTGGCTGCGACGGCGAGGATGTTCCGGAGAGGTTGATCACGGAGTTGCGGCGGCGATGGCGTCCACGTAGGCCACGTCACCACGAAGACCTGCGGAGGCGACATCACGTCTGGCGGCGACTCCAACAACGTTCGCGCCGGCCAGATCCCGGGTGAAGACGGGGAGAATGGTCGGCGATCGGCAGGGAAAGGCGGCGATCGGCCGGACGGGTAGACGTTGGAATTGGCAGCGGGATCACGGCTAGATCGGCGTTGATAGGCGGCGATCGGCGGGTAAGGGCGGCGATCGGCGGGGTGGGGCGACGTTGGAATGGGCCGCGTGATCAACACAGGTCATGGGTTATTTATTTTTCGCGCGACGGGGAGAGGGTAGATGCGAGCCGGCCGTATCGGCTCGAGCCGTGCGCTCGGCTCTATCCGTATGGGCACGCCGCATACGGCGCGGGATACGTTAAGCACCGTATGCCCAAAATGCCCTTATACGTTAAGCGGCGGGGAGGGGGGTGTACCGAAGCAGACCTCGTGACCTGAATGTACTTGCTCCATCTACCTCTGAGTCTCTGACTGGTGGGCTTCTGACCCGTCAACGTTAACCTAGTAGCATGGCTGCTTCTCTGTCACGACTAAAGGCATGCAAACAACCCGTGAGCAATGATATACACCACTGACGTGCTGGTCACAACTAGTAAATAGTGAATTGTCATGTATACATTTTTTGCAGTGGTATGATGTATCCTCGCTCGGACCAGAGAAGATCATTTGGTCGGCATTATACCCTCAAAATTCAATTTATGTCTATTTTTTTAATATAAAACCATCAAAGCGCTTGGCCATTGAAGCACCTGGTGCAAGGATTAATGATTTCCAAACATGGTGTAAATCTACGGAAGAGCTCAATTAGTATTGTGGATCAGTTTCCCTGTCAAACTTTCGAAATTTTAAGTTCTAATACTCCTCGCACTTTTCAATTCAGCCTAATAATCAATTAAGCAGGTAAACATTGCTCTGGTTTCTTAGTTTTGGCAGATCTGCACCTGGTATTTGTTAATGTCTCTAGTGTTGCAAGCTCATTTTCAGCTTCTGCTTCCCAGAGTTGGAACCATAAGGAGCAATCGACAGCTGATCTAGATGTCCAACACGAAAAAATTACGCATATGCATAATCCCTCGGTATAACCACCGTCAATTTGCATTTGGCAAGTTTGGTCATGTGTGCTGGCACATCTTGAATTCCCGCTGCCTCACAAGCCACACCCATGAAATGCAAGGAGATCATATGCAGTGAAGATTTGTATGTAGCAGGCATTCATGCATGGAGTATCACGTACTACTAGTCTGCTCCACCTCTACACAGTCGTAGCTAGTGACACTAATCGACCCGTTGAGATATCGATGTCATATGGTTATCCGGTTTGGATTCCAAACTCTCTTGATCTGACTACATATATGGAGCTATCACCATGAATGCAATAATTACTATCTCGCTCGTAGTACCATATAGTGGTTAAGAGCAATTGTGTGCTAAAGTCCAGAAGCCTCTAAAGCCTATAACAAGGTTTTGTTTTGTTTTTCTTGTAGATATCTCTATAAATGGAAAAGTGAGTTGAAGACTTGATCAACTGCAAAATTCAAGTATAATTTTAAGCCGTTATGTGCCACCTCATGACATCGAAAATTTACATGCTACTTGCCTAGGTCAAATTCGTAGGGGGCTTGGTCGTATTATGTATTCCTTTACATCACTACACAGGAAGGTAAAAAAAAAGAACATGCACAATGCACGTTACCAAAGCATTTAAAGGGAATTGAAGGCTGGGAGCTATGTCAGGTAGAACTCCGGTTCTAAGATGAACATGATCCAATCCATCAGGAGGATGCACCTGCCTGACATTAAAAAGATCAGAACAAACGAAGATCGCATGAGGCTCATGATGATCAGCATTACATGTTTGTAGAGACTTGTAAACCGCAATGCAAGTGCTCAAAACTTGACCGTGGCTAACTACATAAATTTATGGGGCAGACTATTACAGATTCGCCTGAAAAAAAGAGTTTCAGTCAAAGTGCTCTCCACCGCTGGATCATCCTCTTTATCTTCTTCACCATCCTCGACCTCTCCTTGAAGGTCCTGTCCGACGCCCCTGAGCTTCAGCCACAGCAAACTTTAACAGTAGCTACAACATGCTCTGCCGCAAGGGTTTGATGTCTATAGCTTCCAGAGGAAATGCCTCTGCATTGCCGCCATTTGACATACACTCTTCAGTACAACACGCTTTTGTTTCAAGGGGAAAATGAATGAGAATAATTGAAAGATGAACATTCGCTTCAGCCAGTGGTTGAAAACGTTCTCTGACTAGAAGGGAGCAAAGAAAAACAAAGCCAGCATTCGCTGTTCCTCAGACAATCATCAGGCATTACAAATATTCAGCCAGAAACAAAGTACTATACTAAATCCAATGGAAAGGTCTGGGCCCACATTAGTGCAAACATTAGGATCTCAAGCGCGGAGAATTCTTTTCTTTAGAACTTGGATAACAGGTACAAAAATGCATACTCTGACAACATATTCTGATCTCTCATTCGAGCAAACGAAAACCAAGCACAGACGGCATGGAGTTGGCAGCTACACAAACGACACATGGAAATCACAGGACTTGGGCGGCGGTGTTCAGCTTCTCAGCTACCGCAATCTGAGTCCGTGTGATGCTTGACAGGTATACCAGCGCAAGATTGTCCTGCAACAGCAAGGAAATATGGCCAATGGTTAGCCGTGGAAGAAACCAAGATAGCCATTTATCAGCACAGGAATAAGTAGTTACCTGAATCTTGTCATTGAAGAGCCTGTCAAAAGATGCTGGAGACAGCTTTGGCATGGAGGAGACGGTGTCAGCAATGAACCTGCCTATCTTGTTGTCCGGTGCCACACGAGCTTCCTACAAATGATGATTCAACAAACTTCCTTAACAACCTACGGCCAAGATACAAAGTAAATTAACGACAAGTGGCAGGACAATTTCTTACCACAACATCATCAACATATTTGTAGATCTCGTCAATAAGAGCATAGAGCTTTTGCATTGAAGACTCCATTCCTTCCAAATCGTTGGGGAGCTTCTCCACCATCGTAGATTTCAGCATTTCAACTGTGTCAACAGCAAGAATAACATGTAAAAAATGTTTTCCTTGTAGAACAGATACTATTTCTGAAGACGCCAGAATATTAATTACAGAATACTTTCTATAAGCATTCCACATACTAGTGTACCAAACTAATGCAAATGAAAAATGAATTATTTTCTTCCAAGAACAAAAATCCTTCCACTAAAATTGCCAGTCTCAACTATTTCTACACAAACACAGAAGAGTTCAGTTTCAACTTTACAGGCAGATTAGTTATTGAACTTCTTGTCAGGCTTTTGTTTCTTCATGGATGCTTAGAATACCTCATTTAGTTCAATGTAATCTATTCATCATTCTAAATAATTTATTCTATGTTATTACTACAGAAAAAAGGTTCTGAAAAGTAAGCTACCAGATCAACAGAGTCGATTTACATATAGTACATAATGGAACCATTCTAAACGTGAAACTTACATCCAACTTTTTCTGCATCAAGCATCTTCAAGTCCAGAGGAATTTCCTGAAATTGTGCAGCGAGGTGCCTATCTCCAAGAGACAGGTTGGATGAGACATAGGCTTTGATGGAAGCCTCCCCCATGGTGAAGCCAGTGTCAACAGTAAGATGAATAGGGCTCTGTACTTCTCTTGAATAAAATTCGTGGATAAGCGTACTACCCCCTGAAACACCAAAGCCAGTGGAGAACCTGCATGTAGATAATATGAGATCACCATGCGAGCAAGGTGGAGTATTTGTTTGATTCCATAGCTACTTTCTTTTGTATGAATATAAATCACTCCTCTTGCAAAATTAAAGCCTAGTGATCACGCTGGATGTGCTTTTGCTGCTACCCTTAATCGTTGGTTACAGTGACTCTGTCTACAGCACTAGACAGAACATGATTCAATGACAACAACACCAAACATAACATTTCATATGACTGGACAAATATCCAACTGGGTGTCTATCAACACAAATACATGGGCCGTGATATGTATAGGCTCAAGTCAATTTGTGTTATCAAAAGAAAAACTCAAGTCAATCTGTAACAATCGTAAATTTACACTAACATAGAACCAGCATTCAAGTCAACAAGAACAATATCAATCGGACATAAGAACTAGGCGCTTCCATCCATTGTCAAAATTACAGTGACAGGTGCTATCAAACAAACTCATAAAGTTAAGAATAGTTGGACAATTTTGTCATGTGATATGTCTCACAAGTTCCATCTACTCAATCAAGACCTAATAACTGTCTGCGCACATGGACACAGAACCAATGTCAGCCTGTGTAAAATATGCACCAACCAATCATAATGTTACACTATATAAGACGGTAATTTCAAGGCAACAGAAGAACATTATGAAGAAATACATACCATCCCACAAGCACTTCCTTGGGGTTCACCTTCTGGTGCGACGCGTACATGTTGTGGTGGTACTCAATGTCGAGGGCAACCTGTTCACACACGCACACATCACCAATAAACGTCAGAACCGCAAGCTCAACTAACAAACCCTAGATCTATGGCTAGAGTTCGGCAGAGGCTACAGTAAAAATCGCATCGCCGAGAGATTTTAGCCCAGCTTCGAACTAGGGGTACGGGGAGGGGGAGGTAACCTGGTCGGCGGACTCGCTGTGGGGGACGACGTAGGCGTTGCGGACGTGGACGGTGCCGTCGGGGAGGACGGAGCCGAGGAGGGTGCCGATGACGCGCTCCGCCTGGTCGGGCCGGCGCACGAAGCTGTCGCAGATGGTGAAGACGACGACGGCCTCCACCCGCGCGGACGAGGAGGAGGACGACGACGACGGGAAGAGGAGCGCGGGGCCCGCGCCGCAGGTGGAGGTCTCCGGCGCAGCCATGGAGCTCGGTGAGGGCAGCGAGGCGAAGGGGGAGGAGCGGCGGCGCGCGGTGGTAGAGGAGGAGGAAGGGTGGGGGGGAAGACTCGCACTCGTTTAGTCAGCTAGGGTTTTATTTGTCTTTGAGATTCGGGATGGAGGGGGTGCTTTGCTTGTTCGAGAACGTAGCCTCTGGCCTTGTACAAACTTCTGTGAAAGATCTACCATTATGAAAATAAAACATGTCCATAAAAAACATGTATCTATCATGATTTAAACTGACAGACTTATATTTGATATATTGGTTTAGAACAACCAAGCAGGAGGATACGTCAACTACTTCAATCAAGTATGACTAACTGAACCGGATATGTTTTAGTCATATAATGTTTATTTTTACGGAAAAGCTTTCAATCTATTCATCTCAAAGTTCAAAAAAGCGCTAGCCGTCAATTACGCGTTTGGCCACCTACTTGTGCTTTTCTACCTTATGCACGATTAGCGCAATTATGCATAATTAGGCATTAATACTGTAGCGCGAAAGAAATCAGCTATACAGCCGGCCTAGCCCGTTAAACCACAGGTTCATCTTCCTATTCTCCTACTAAAGTTCCCGTGTGTGTGCATAGTCGACAACAAAAACTAGGTTTTCTCCTCACGCCGCCTATCCCCCTGGCCCTCTCTCTCTCTGTTGGTGCATGATGTCGCTTTCTCCCTCTTCCTCTGCCCCTTGCTACAGATATGGGAACCAGTCAGTGAAGCTCAATTTCTCGCCATATAAGCTTGATCCCTTTCTGGAATTCGTCGACTTGTCGTCAGAGTGGCTGAATCCTCTTCGGCGATGATGAATCCTCACAGGGAAGATCTCCTCATCTGGGAGATTTATTTCTTGCCCGAGAAACATGATTCCTCGCCGGAGGATCTTGTCGGGCGCTTTTTTGAGTGCCTAGGGCCAAACTGAGGTGCTATGCCAACGCCCAGCGCTTAAGCACTCCTACGTAAGCGCTTAATAACGCCTTTTTGAACTATGATTCATCTTCAATCATGGTAGTACAACGAAAACCATAAATAATAAAAATTACATCTATACCCGTAGACCACCTAGCGACGACTACAAGAACTGAAGCGAGCCGAAGGCGCGCCGCCATCATCACCCCTCCCTTGCCGGGGCCGAGCAAAACTTGTTGTAGTAGACAGTCGGAAAGTCATCTTGCTAAAGCCCCATAGGACCAGCGGACCAGAACAGCAATCGTCACTGTTAAAGTGTAGCGTACATCGGGGGGATACAACCTTAAGACACATGAACATAGACGAACTACGACCAGATCCAAGAAATCCACCAAGGTCAGATCTGTCGAAGACACACCTCCACACGCCCACAGACGATACTAGATGCACCACCAGGATGGGGCTAGGCTGGAAAAACCTTATTCCATCTAAAGGAAGCAGCCACCATCTCGTCTTCCTGAGCAGGGCACAAACCCTAACAAAACTCATGTTAGTAGATTTTCACTATTATTATGTAAAATATTTTGCCTCCAAATTAGTATCAAGCGAGAAGAGTGCTTAGTATAGAGGTTACAGGTTATCAGATGAATGTAGTTAGTGTTAACATGGAGCATGTATAAAGGGAGGCACGCAAAGGGTGTCAGCCAACCATAGGGAAGATTACGGGATCTTCAACAACAAATAAACAGTTGTGGATTGTGTTTTGGAAGCTTCAAGTGGTACCAAGGGTTCGGGTTTTCTGGTGAGGATACTGCGAGGTATCTTAGCAGACTTGGTTACTTTGAAATATAGGCATATTAAGCCCATTGGGTGGTGTGAGGTTTGTCGGGCCATGGATGAGGACTTGATGCATGCGTTGATAAGTTGCACTCATTTGAAAAAGCTTTTGGTTGGCAACAAGGGGTCATTTTGACTTTCATTTGCCGAGATTACGCCCAGACACATGGCTTAAGAATGTCTTGCACTAGTAAAAAGGGTCATTCGAACCGGTTCGTGAGGGCCATTTGTCCCGGTTCACGAACCGGGACTAAAAGTTTGTAACTAAAGCCCTTCACCTTTAGTCCGGGTTCGATCGGGAACCAGGACATATAGGGCTCCACGTGGCCATAGCGGCTTGCCCATGCAGGGGGACATTTTGTTCCGGTTGGTGCCACCAACCGGGACCAAAAGGCTTCCACGCATCAGCAGTTCAGGGGTTGGGTTTGTTTTTTTCTGAAAGGGGGGGTTGGGGGTTTTGTAGGGTTAATTTAGGGGTTTTATATATTATGTTAGCTAGCTAATAGAGAGGAGTGTCCTCTCTATCTCCGTGCTTGGTCGACGCTACGTATAGAGAGGACTCGACACGCTAGCTAGCTAGTAAGCAAATGAAGGAAACCATTAGGTACAGAAGATCATCATGAACACAGAGAAGTGATCGACCTCTCCTTCTCCGATAGATTGGTCGAACACAATAAGTTTTCGTATATCTATCCGACGCTACTAGCTACATATATATATATATATATATATATATATATATATATATATATATATATATATATATATATATACACACACACAATATAAGATCTCTTACGTCCCCTAATTAACATCTGAACTCAACTTCCACATGGTATTCTCCGTGTTTGTCGATGATGTGGTCAAGAAAGAATCCCGCCAATTATTCCTCTTGAATTGCTCGTATGCGATCTTGTGGTAGTAGTTCATCCCGCGTCTGCCACATCTAATTTCAAGAAGAGGGTAAATACATATATATATATGAATGAAACTGAACACAAATGATGGTAATAAAATAAAATTGTGAATATTATTGCTTACGCACTTCATATTATTGTTTAGAGTAGTCCCGCTCACATGTGGTGTGGTGGATGAACTTGCAAATGTAGTATCCACACAAATCTCATTCCCAGGTTCCTGCCACAACCACTTTACAAGAAATAGAGGTCAATCAAACTGATAAGCAAGCATGCTAAATGGTATTGATGAAACTAGCTAGAATCAATGGGAGATGCGCGGAACTAGCTAGTAGCTAGTACTTACTTTCGGGTGGTCAAATCGTAGTTGCGCCTGCAGTCCCGGAGCTTGTGCGGTGAACTTTTTCCAAACCCTGCCAGACAAAGAAAACAAGTACTTAATATCAAGAAATGAACAAAGTTGCCGATATGTTGCGATAATGATCAATTGAACTTACTTCTCGAGCATTTTAGTCATGGTCGCATACTCCTCCGGATTTTTTCGTTTGGAGTCTATGACCGTTACTAGTCCCTGCTCAAGCTTAATCTCTAGCAGAATAAAGTGGAACCTGCGCATGCATGCATGCATAACTCATCAATTACATTACTATAACCTCGAGTAATAAGGAAACCGAATATGCACAAGACAGTAACACTCACTTGTATTCGTAAGGAAAGAGTATTGTAGCTTTGTTTTGATTTCGAAGTAACGATGCGAGCAACTTGGCCTCGGTTTGTCTGGCATCATGTTTAACACTCCATTCATCCATGAGATTTGTGTTAATGAACCCAATATCACCTACTTGTCTTTTCTTCAATTCGGCGATCTTCAATCTGCATAATAGTGAGGACAATTATATATACATGCAATGAAAGAGCTGAGCTATATATAGAGACTTAACTAATTACAGAGAAGTAGTACTTACAGACAGTAGCAAGTGATGATTGTTTTATCGAGGGCCATTTGATTGTAGAATCGAAGAACTCCTCAAATGGAACCGACAACAGATCAATTCCAATGAGGTCGTGCTCCTCTTTAACCGATAGCGACAAAGTATTTTTCCGGACTTCGCAGTGATGTCCATGTACCAATCATGGAATCTTCGCATCATCATTGTTAGGGAAGTACCAGGTCTGGCGAGAGGCTTCCCGTGCTCGAATTTGAATATGTCCACCTCCATTGTTCCAAAAATTATTGCATCATCGTCGGCCATGTAATCTCCAGGGTTGGTACCGGGCAGCACCCGGAAGATTAGCGATTTATATCGCTAGACACATTGAGCGGGGGCACGATTGCTTCGCTTGTTCGCCGAAATGGGGAATTTGTTTCCTTTTCATTCTCGCTTCAGTTGTACTGCCTCCCGTTATAGAGGCTTGACAGACGATGGACCGTATCTGTATTGTCTCCCGCCTCTGGCTGTACTGCTAGACGCCGAGCAGCCGGAGTGGCTGTGGCTGTCTTCTTTCGTTCGTTAAGAGGCAGAGCAGCCGAAGGCGGATTGCTACGACGCGTCGGAGCAGCTGGAGTGGCAGCGTCTGTGTTCCGCCGTCGCTTACGAGGCGGCGAAGGAGGAGGCGGGCTGGTCGGACGGGCCGGAACAGGCGGAGAAGGAGGTGGAGTACTGCCGCCCTCACGCGCTGGAGCAGGAGGCGGAGTTCCCTGATCACTCGTCGGAGGAGGAGGAGGAGGCGGAGTGCCCAGCTGACTAGCAGGAGCCATGAAGTTCAGAAGCTTGATGTGCTCCTTCCGCCATAGACAAGGAGTATGCATAGCAAGACCCAGCTGAGTCTCCCCATCACCTGTAGGGTGGTCAAGCTGGAGCTCCTCAAATCCCTCCGTTATTTCGTCCACCATCACAACAGCATAGCCTTGTGGAATGGGACTGCAGTGAAAAGTTGCTCCGGGTGAAGGAGGGAACACAGAGCCGACAGCCGCCTTGACTTTGAGGTAATCCCATTGCGTCATAAGGTGGCACTTGTGTGAATCCGTGATAAAATCCACGGGAGAGCTAGGACCCGTCAAGTCAAGCTACTGAACGAGCTCGGTGGAAGCCATGCTGCTTCTCCGCTGAGATGGTGGGGTAGCTTCTGGGGTAGCATCTTGGGCAGGATCTCGCAGCTGCTGGTTCTCAGCATCTCGTTCCTCTAGCTTTCTTACCCTTGCCTTAAGCTCCTGCAGTTCGCTCTGCTCCACTTTCCTCCTCCTCTCTTGGGTTTTCTAACCGCCTGCATCGGGAAACCCAACCTTCCACGGAACGGAGGCTGGTGTGCCTTGTGTTCGTCCAGGGTGCTTAGGATTCCCGAGGGCCCTTGTGAGCTCGTCTTTTTCTCTGTCGGGAACGAACTTCCCTTCCCGCACTTCGTTGATTGCTTTCCGAAGCTTCGTGATGGGTGTTGCACGTTGCTCGTCCGTCCCAAAGACACTTCCCTGCTTGTGGTCCAATGTTCCACCAGCCCCGAAGAACCAAGTCCTACAACGGTCTGGCCAGTGCAATGTCTCTGGTTCGACCCCTTTAGCAATCAGGTCCTGCTCAGCCTTGTCCCACAACGGCCGGGCTTTGAGGTAGCCACCTGACCCCATGCAATGGTAATGCTCCTTCTTTGCAACATTTATCTTGTTAGTCGCTGACATCTTCTTACTCCTCTCTGATATCTTGTTGGCCACAAATGCGGGCCAGTGATCTCTTATCTTCTCAAATCGGGCGGTGAATTCTGGAGTCTTGTCTTGGTCGACATACGTTGTTTTCAACTCATTCTTCCACCTCCTGAATAGATCTGCCATCTTCTTGAGAGTATAGGACTTGATAAATGGGTCTATAACTGGATTCTCCGGATCCTCCTCTTCCGGTAGGGTGAAATTTACCTTCAGCGCTTTCCAAAGATCTTCTTGCTGTCTATCTTCGACAAAAGAAACTTGAAGAAGCTCTTTCTTCTTAGGCTCATTCCATAGGTCGATGCTGATCGGGATCATGTCCCTAACAAGAACCCCACACTGAGCAGAAAATGCTTCCTTGGTCCGGGGGGGTTTAATCGGTTGGCCATCGCGCGCGATTTCTGTGATCGTGAACCTTTCATCCTGGCGCAACTTTTTCTTCGGGCCTCATTTCTTTACTGAAGTATTGCTTGATCCGGAGGGCTATATAAAAGAAGAAAGAAGAGTTAATATATGTACATACCAAAATAATTAATGCACAATTAGCTAGTCAGCACATGCTTAATTAATATATATATATACCTCGCCGGACTTTGCAACAGCTGATCCCGACTCCGTTCGGGCACCGGAGCCGTCATCACGGTCGCCGGAGCCACCATCACGATCATGACCCTCCTCCATTGTTTGATCAACGCAGCCTGCTTCCTCTCCTTGCAGACCATCTTCGATGTCGTTGAGAAACGACGTGACTACATCACCTCCGTCGCGGATTATGTCCCCCAATATCTCTTCTTGATCGAAGTCTCTTTGATGATCCATAGTTTCTGCAAATGTTACAACATGGCAATTAATATACAAACATGAGAGATGGATATATCGAAGTTATCGGGGAGGGGGTATATCGACAACGACGACATATACATAGAAAAAATGTTATTGGGTAGGGGGTATATATATCGACCCCCCCCCTCTTGTCGAAGTTATCGGAGAGGGGGTATATCGACCGCCTCTCTCTCATGATTGTTCGACGTTTGTGTAGTGTCAAAGGATTCAAAAAAAACCATGTCTTCATCATTAGGCGAAAGTAACAGGCGCATGATGGTACGAAGCTCTGCAAAGTTGTTTTGGAACGGAGTCCTAGATAGGATAAATCGCTTTTTGGTACAAAGTACAGCAAGAGCCTTCCGAATATCGCTATTTGGAAGGCCTTTGCTGAAATTCGTACCAAAAGGCGGATCGTCCTATCCGGGGCTTCATTCCAAAACAATTTTGGAGAAATTCGTACCATCATGCCCCGGTTACTTCCGGCTAATGATGAAGCCATGGATTTCTACAATACTTCGACACTAGGCCACCTCTCGACCCCTCCGCGATCCTCGACCCCTCGACCCTAGCTAGTTGACGACCCTCGACCGCTCGGCAATCCACAACCATCTACCCTAGTTCCCGACCCTCGACCCCCTCATGTCACGTTTGTCTAGTGTCAAAGGATTAAACAAAACCATGTCTTCATCATTAGGCAAAAGTAACAGGCGCATGATGGTACGAAGCTCTCCAAAGTTATTTTGGAACAGAATCCCAGATAGGAGACCCTCGACCGGCCTCGACGACCCTCGACCCCTCTGTGACCCTCGCGACCCTCTAGCCTAGTTTCCGACCCTCGACCCCTTAGCGATCCTCGACACCCTCGTTCCCGATAAAAAGAAGAAGAAGAAGAAGAAGAAGAAGAAGAAGAAGAAGAAATAGAGGAGAAGAAGAAGAAAAAAAAGAAGAAGAAAAAAGAGGAGAAGAAGAAAAATAGAAATTTCTATTTTTCTTCTTCTCCTCTATTCCTTCTTCTTCTCCTCTTTTTTTTCCTTCTTCTTCCTCTTCTTATTTTTTCTCTCCTCTTCTTCCTCTCTTCTTCTTCTTCTCTTCTTCTTCTCCTTCTTCCTCTTCTTATTTTCCTTTTTCCTCTCCTTCTTTTTCTTCCTTCTTCTTCTTTTCCATACATATAAAAGTACATACATGCATACAAAAATACATCTAAAAACTACATATATAAAAAAAATACATACATACATACATATATGAACATCTAAAAAACATCTAAAAATACATACATACATATATGAAAAAGAATATATAAAAAAACGGAACGAGGCGGCGGCGGCGTGGGCAGGGGCGGAGCGGTGCTCACAGGGGGAGGCGTCGGGGCAGGGGGCACACGGCGGGGCCGAGGGCGTCGGCGGCGGGCAAGGGTGCGTCGGGGTGGGCAGGGTCGCGTCAGGGCAGAGGTCGGCGATGAGGACGACGGCGTTGGCGAGGGCGTCGGCGAGGGCGCTGCCGGGCGACGAGGACGGCGGGCTCGAGGTCGGCGTCGAGGCGGCGAGGTCGGGACAGCGGTGGTGCGGGCGGTGACGGCCGAGGGTGACGGCGACGGCTGGTGGCGCGCCGACAAGAAATGGGCGGCGCGGGCGCGGTGGCGACGGGGGCAGCGACGACGGGCGCGGGCGACGGGGCAAAGGGCGGTGTGGGCGGCGGGAGAACGAGGAACTAAAACGAAAATTTGACTAGTATTGTTTATATAGACGAAGCATTGGTCCCGGTTGGTGGCTAGAACCGGAACAAATGCACCCCTTTAGTCCCGGTTGGTGCCACCAACCGGGACCAAAGGTCTCTTTTCAGCAGCCCAAAGGGCGGGAAGCAGAGGCCTTTGGTCCCAGTTGGTGGCACCAACCGGTACCAAAGGGGCGCATTGGTCAGGCCTCGTGCTGCCCGTGGCCAAAACTTTAGTCCCACCTCGCTAGTTGAGAGGGACGGGCAGTGGTTTATAAGCCCCACTGCCGCACCCCTCTCAAGCTCCTCTCTATTGCAGGCTTACGAGCCTAATTGTCACTGCTATGCCTGATGGGCCTATTGGGCCTTCTGCGGGTCTGAATCCTGGCCCATGGTAGGGTTTCTAGTCGTATTCAGGCCGTAGTGGCTCAGTAGGTGGCATTTTTTTATTTTTCCCAGTTTTTTCTGTTTTTTGCATTATTTATTTTCTTTTGTTTTTTGCTTTATTTTTTAGTTCCTTTTGCTTTTAGGTAATAAAACATATGAACTTTCTGTTAGTGCCATTTCTTTTCCAATTTGAATAGTTTAAATTTGAATTTTTGAAATTTGTGTGAATCACTAGTTTTTGAATAACTTTACTATAAACATAGATTTTTGAGTGATTCTTTTTCCTTCTATATTACTGTGTTTTGTCATTATATTCAAAAAAAGATTTTGTTATTTTAGTTTCTAACACAAAAATTCTTTATGATTATTCTTCTTGCTATTAAAGTTTCTAACAAAAAATTCTTTATGAAAATTCTTTTTGCTATTTTATATAATTTTAGTTTCAATAATACTAGAGGTTTATAATTTTTTTAGTTGATTCCTTTTGCTATTGGAGTTTTATAAAAGCTTTTTAGTTGTACTCCGCCTCCTGACAGATTGTTCAGATCCACTGATGTCATTCTGTACTATGGGTCTACCTGTACCCTGCCTCCTGACAGATCGACCCATTTGCACTTAAACAAAGGGACCTTAATATCATTTTCATAGTCAAGTTCCCATATGTCCATTATGTAACCATAATATGTGTCCTTTCTCCTATTGGTTGCTGCATCAAAGCGGACACCACTATTTTGGTTGATGCTCTTTTGATCTTGGACGATCGTGTAAAATGTATTCCCATTTATTTCGAATAGCCAAATCATCATTAAGCTCAGAGATTCTATCAATTAAAATATTGTTAGGCACTTTTTTTCTAAGATTTCATTGAAAGCAACATAGTCGATAGATTGAAAACCCATTATTTCTTCTTGATAAAAAGGATAGATTCTATGGGAGGACGACCAGCGTCCATCCTATAATGCGCAAAGATTTTTTTGGCTTCTTTTATTATAAATCTGAATTCATGACCCAAAAAGATAGTAGCGGCACGCTTAACAGAGGAGTGTTCAATATTAGAAAATTCTAGGAAAATTCTTTGTATAGAAGGGTGCATATGCATAAATTTCCTTTCAAGTTCAACGATAAGCATGGCAATAGCGTCCGCAAGGCTACTAGTTCTATGAAGAATAGAACCACCCATAGAGGGTAAAGCACCCGCACAAGTAAAGAAATCTTGAATAACTCCTTTTCCAATAATATTACCACTACCGATTCAAAATCTTTTTGTATGATAGGTAGGGGATTCTTCAGCAGGAGCTCAGAATTTTCCATGATATTATTATCGCCCATATCGGCAATAATTTCCCCAATTTCAGACATAACGACAAGCAAGCAAACTAACACACGACCAAACAAGAGGCAAGCGGGAAAAAGAGGAGGAGATTGGGAAAGAGAGGGCGAATAAAACGGCAAGGGGAAGTGTGGGAGAGGAAAACGAGAGGCAAATGGCAAATAATGTAATGCGAGAGATAGGGATTGTGATGGGTACTTGGTATGTTGACTTTTGCGTAGACTCCCCGGCAACGGCGCCATAAATTCTTCTTGCTACCTCTTGCGCACTGCGTTGGATTTCCCGAACAGGAGAGGATGATGCAACAAAGTGGCGTAAGTATTTCCCTCAGTTTTTGAGAACCAAGGTATCAATCCAGTAGGAGGCCACGCACAAGTCCCTCGTACCTGCACAAAACGATAGCTACTCGCAGCCAACGCGGTTATGGGTTGTCAATCCCTTCACGGTCACTTACGAGAGTGAGATCTGATAGAGATGATAAATAATATTTTTGGTATTTTTTTGGTATAGAGATGCAAAGTGAAAAGTAAAAGGCAAAGTAAAAACAAAGCAAGTATTAAAGTGATGGAGACTGATATGGTGAGAATAGACCCGGGGGCCATAGGTTTCACTAGAGGCTTCTCTCAAGAGCATAGATATTCTACGGTGGGTGAACAAATTACTGTTGAGCAATTGACAGAATTGAGCATAGTTATGAGTATATCTAGGTATGATCATGTATATAGCCATCACGTCCAAGACAAGTAGACCAAAATGATTCTGCATCTACTACTATTACTCCACTCATCGACCGCTATCCAGCATGCATCTAGAGTATTAAGTTAAAAACAGAGTAACGCCTTAAGCAAGATGACATGATGTAGAGGAATAAATTCATGCAATATGATAAATACTCCATCTTGTTATCCTCGATGGCAACAATACAATACGTGCCTTGCAACCCTTTCACATCCTTTGGTAAGGACACCACAAGATTGAACCCAAAGCTAAGCACTTCTCCCATTGCAAGAACTACCAATCTAGTTGGCCAAACCAAACGGATAATTCGAAGAGACTTGCAAAGATAACCAATCAAACATAAAAGAATTCAGAGAAGATTCAAATATTATTCATAGATAAGCTGGATCACAAACCCACAATTCATCGGTATCAACAAACACACCGCAAAAAGAAGATTACATCGAATAGATCTCCACGAGAGAGGGGGAGAACATTGTATTGAGATCCAAAAAGAGAGAAGAAGCCATCTAGGTACTAGCTATGGACCCGAAGGTCTGAAGTAAACTACTCACACTTCATCGGAGGGGCTATGGTGATGATGTAAAAGCCCTCCGTGGTGGATGCCCCCTCCCATGAGCTCCTAACAGGCCCCAAGATGGGATCTCGTGGATACAGGAAGTTGCAGCGGTGGAATTAGGTTTTTGGCTCCTCTTCTGGTCGTTTGGGGGTACGTGGTATATATAGGAGGAAGGAGTACGTCGGTGGAGCGACAGGGGGCCCACGAAGCAGGGGGCGCGCCCCCCACCCTCATGACCGCCTCTTTTGTTCCTTGGAGTAGGGTCCAAGTCTCCTGGATCACGTTCGGTGAGAAAATCACGTTTCCGAAGGTTTCATTCCGTTTGGACTCCGTTTGATATTCTGTTTCTTCGAAACACCAAATAGGCAAAAACAACAATTACGGGCTGGGCCTCCGGTTAATAGGTTAGTCCCAAAAATAATATAAAAGTGGAAAATAAAGCATAATATAGTCCAAAACAGTAGATAAAGTAGCATGGAGCAATCAAAAATTATAGATACGTTGGAGACGTATCAAGCGTGATTTTTGGAACGAACGTGATCCAGAGGACTTGGAGTGCAAGTCAAGAAGCCACCGAAGCTTCCACGAGATAGGAGGGCACCCCCCCCCTATAGGGCGCCCCCCTGTCTCGTGGGCCCCTCGGGCGTCCAGCTACGTACTTCTTCCTCCTATGTAAGCCTCACGCACTCGAAAACATCCAGGAGCACACGAAACACAATTTCCACCGCCAGAACCTTCTCAGATCCGCGAGATCTCATCTTGGATCCTTCACCGCACTATGCCGGAGGGGAATCGACCACGAGGGCTTCTACATCAACATCCTTGCCCTCCGATGAGTCGTGAGTAGTTTACCAGCACTCACGGGCCCATAGTTATTAGCTAGATGGCTTCTTCTCTCTTTTGGATCTCAATACAATGTTCTCCCCTCTCTTGTGGAGATCTATTCGATGTAAAATCTTTTTATGTGTGTGTTTGTCGAGATCCGATGAATTGCGGGTTTATGATCAAGTTTATCTATGAATAATATTTGAATCTTCTCTGAATTCTTTTATGTATGATTGAGTTATCTTTGCAAGTCTCTTCAATTATCAGTTTGGTTTGGCCTACTAGATTGATCTTTCTTGCCATGGGAGAAGTGCTTAGCTTTGGGTTCAATCTTGCGGTGTCCTTACCAAAGGATGTAAAGGGTTGCAAGGCACGTATTGTATTGTTGCCATCGAGCATAACAAGATGGGGTTTATATCATATTGCTTGAGTTTATCCCTCTACATCATGTCATCTTACTTAAGGCGTTACTCTGTTCTTATGAACTTAATACTCTAGATGCAGGCAGGAGTCGGTCGATGTGTGGAGTAATAGTAGTAGATGCTGAGTCGGTCTAGTTGTTGCGGACGTGATGCCTATATACATGATCATGCCTAGATAATCTCATAATTATTCGCTTTTCTATCAATTGCTCGACAGTAATTTGTTCACCCACCGTAATACTTATGCTATCTTGAGAGAACCCACTAGTGAAACCTATGGCCCCCGGGTCTATCTCTTATCATATTTCCTTCCAATCTACTTTTATTTGCATCTTTACTTTTTGCATCTATATTATAAAATACCAAAAATATATTTATCTTATCATACTATCTTTATTAGATCTCACTTCCGCAAATGGCCGTGAAGGGATTGACAACCCCTTTATTGTGTTGGTTGCGAATTCTTTGTTTGTTTGTGTAGGTGTGTGGGACTTTTGAGGAGCCTCCTACTGGATTGATGTTGGAAATATGCCCTAGAGGCAATAATAAAAGCATTATTATTATATTTCCTTGTTCATGATAATTGTCTTTTATTCATGCTATAATTGTATTATCCGGAAATCGTAATACATGTGTGAATACATAGACCACAATACGTCCCTAGTGAGCCTCTTGTTGACTAGCTCGTTGGTTAACATATAGTCATGGTTTCTCGACTATGGACAACAGATGTCGTTGACAACGGGATCACGTCATTAGGAGAATGACGTAATGGACAAGACCCAATCCTAAGCATAGCACAAGATCGTGTAGTTCGTTTTGCTAGAGCTTTTTCAATGTCAAGTATATCTTCCTTAGACCATGAGATCGTGTAACACCCGGATACCGTAGGAGTGCTTTGGGTGTACCAAACGTCCACAACGTAATCGGGTGACTATAAAGGTGCACTACGGTATCTCCGAAAGTGTCATTGGGTTGACACGGATCGAGACTGGATTTGTCACTCCGTGACGGAGAGGTATCTCTGGGCCCACTCGGTAATGCATCATCATAATGAGCTCAAAGTGACCAAGTGTTTGGTCACGGGATCATGCATTACGGCACGAGTAAAGTGACTTTGCCGGTAACGAGACCTAACGAGGTATTGGGATACCGCGATCGAAGTCTCGGGCATGTAACGCATCGATTGACAAAGGTAATAGTATACGGGGTTGATTGAATCCTCGACATCGTGGTTCATCCGATGACATCATCGAGGAGCATGTGGGAGCCAACATGGGTATCCGGATCCCGCTGTTGGTTATTGACCTGAGATCGTCTCGGTCATGTTCGCATGTCTCCCGAACCCGTAGGGTCTACACACTTAAGGTTCGGTGACGCTAGGGTTATTAGGAAGACTTGTATGTGATTACCGAATGTTGTTCGAGTCCGGATGAGATCCCGGACGTCACGAGGAGTTCCGGAATGGTCCGGAGGTAAAGATTTATATATGGGAAGTTGTAAAACGGACACCGGAAAAGTTTCTGGGCATATCGGTATTGTACTGTGGTCACCGGACGGGTTCCGGAGGTCCACTGGAGGGGCCATTCTCCTGGGGCCACTTGGGCTGTGTGGGAAGGGGCCAGCCTGGTGGGCTGGGCGCACCCTTCCTTGGGCCCTTGCGCCTAGGGGTTGAGGGGGAACCCTAGAGGGGCGCCCCCTTGCTTGGGGGCAAGCCCTCCCTTGGCCGCCGCCCCCTCTAGATGCCATCTAGAGGGGCCGCCCCTCCCTTCCCCTATAAATAGAGGTGAGGGAGGGCTGCACACACAAGCCAAGGCGCAGACCCTCCCTCCCCAACACCTCTCCTCCTCCGTGCGTGCTTGGCGAAGCCACAGCCGAGATCTTCTTTGCACCAACATCACCACGCCGCCGTGCTGCCGTTGGAGCAATCTTCCTCAACCTCTCCTTCCCCTTGCTGGATCAAGACGGAGGAGACGTCGTCTGCATCAGACGTGTGTTGAACACGGAGGTGCTGTCCGTTCAAGACTTGGTCATCGGTGATCCGAATCACGGCGAAAGTAATGACTCCATCATCACCATCCCCTTGAACGCTTCCGCACTCGATCTACAAGTGGTATGTAGATGCAAACTCTCTCCCTCGACTCGTTGCTTAGATGAACTCATAGATGGATCTTGGTGAAACCGTAGGAAAATTTTTAATTTTCTCGCAACGCTCCCCAACAAAGTGGCATCATGAGCTAGGTCTATGCGTAGTTCTCTATTGCACGAGTAGAACACAATTTTGTTGTGGGCGAGATCTTGTCAACTTGCTTGCCGCTACTAGTCTTATCTTGCTTCAACGGTATTGTGGGATGAAGCGGCCCGGACCAACCTTACACGTGCACGTCGTGAGACCGGGTTCCACCGACTAACATGCACTAGTTGCATAAGGTGGCTGGCGGGTGTCGGCCTCTCCCACTTTAGTTGGAGCGGATTCGATGAAAAGGGTCCTTATGAAGGGTAAATAGAAGTTGACAAAATCACGTTGTGGTTATTCGTAGGTAAGAAAACGTTCTTGCTAGAACCCAATTGCAGCCACGTAAAAGATGCAACAACAATTAGAGGACGCCTAACTTGTTTTTGCAGCAATTGTCATGTGATGTGATATGGCCAAGTTGTGATGAATATTGTGATGTATGAGATCATGTTCTTGTAATAGGAATCACGACTTGCATGTCGATGAGTATGACAACCGGCAGGAGCCATAGGAGTTGTCTTTATTTTGTATGACCTGTGTGTCATTAAAGAACGCAATGTAAATTACTTTACTTTATTGCTAAACGCATTAGCCATAGAAGTAGAAGTAGTCGTTGGCGTGACAACTTCATGAAGACACGATGATGAGATCATGATGATGGAGATCATGGTGTCATGCCGGTGACAAGATGATCATGGAGCCCCGAAGATGGAGATCAATGGAGCTATATGATATTGGCCATATCATGTCACTACTATATAATTGCATGTGATGTTTATTATGTTTATGCATCTTGTTTACTTAGAACGACGGTAGTAAATAAGATGATCCCTTACAACAATTTCAAGAAGTGTTCTCCCCTAAGCGTGCACCGCTGCTAAAGTTCGTCGTTTCAAGCACCACGTGATGATCGGGTGTGATAGATCCTTACGCTCACATACAACGGGTGTAAGACAGTTTTACACATGCAAAACACTTAGGGTTAACTTGACGAGCCTAGCATGTACAGACATGGCCTCGAACACGGAGACCGAAAGGTCGAACACGAGTCGTATGGAAGATACGATCAACATGAGAATGTTCACCGATGATGACTAGTCCATCTCACGTGATGATCGGACACGGCCTAGTCGACTCGGATCGTGTAACACTTAGATGACTAGAGGGATGTCTAATCTCAGTGGGAGTTCATTAAATAATTTGATTAGATGAACTTTATTATCATGAACAATAGTCTAAAAACTTTTGCAAATATGTCTTGTAGATCAAATGGCCAACGCTCATGTCAACTTGAACTTCAACGCGTTCCTAGAGAAAACCAAGCTGAAAGATGATGGCAGCAACTATACGGACTGGGTCCGGAACCTGAGGATCATCCTCATAGCTGCCAGGAAACAATATGTCCTAGAAGGACCGCTAGGTGACGCTCCCATCCCAGAGAACCAAGACATTATGAATGCTTGGCAGACTCGCGTTGATGATTACTCCCTCGTTCAGTGGGGCATGCTTTACAGCTTAGAACCGGGGCTCCAAAAGCGTTTTGAGCATCACGGAGCATATGAGATGTTCGAGGAGCTGAAACTAGTTTTCCAAGCTCACGCCCGGGTCGAGAGATATGACGTCTCGACAAGTTCTATAGTTGTAAGATGGAGGAAAATAGTTCTCACAAGGAGCACATACTCGTAATGTCCGGGTTGCACAACCGCATGACCCACTGAATATTAACCTCCCCGATGAGGCGGTCATTGACAGAATCCTTCATCGCTCCCACCAAGCTTCAAGAGCTTTGTGATGAACTACAATATGCAGGGATGGTGAAGACCATTCCTGAAGTATTTTCAATGATGAAGTCGCAGAGGTTGAGATCAAGAAAGAACATCAAGTGTTGATGGTCAATAAGACCACTAAGTTCAAGAAGGGCAAGGGCAAGAAGAACTTCAAGAAGGACGGCAAGGAGGTTGCCGCCCGGTAAGCCGATTCTTGGGAAGAAGTCAAAGAATAGACCCAAGCCCGAGACCCAGTGCTTTTTATTGCAAGGGAAGGGTCTCGAAGCGGAACTGCCCCAAATACTTAGCGGATAAGAAGGCCGGCAACACCAAAGGTATATTTGATATACATGTAATTGATGTGTACCTTACCAGTACTCGTAGTAACTCCTGGGTATTTGATACCGGTGCCGTTGCTCATATTTGTAACTGTTGGGGAACGTAGTAATTTCAAAATTTTCCTACGCACACACAGGACCATGGTGATGGCATAGCAACGAGAGGAGAGTGTCATCCCACGCACTCGTAGACCGAAAGCGGAAGCGTTAAAACAACGCGGTTGATGTAGTCAGACGTCTTCACGATTTGACCGATCCAAGTACCGAACGACGGCACCTCCGTGTTCAAAGACATCGCTCAGCTCGATGACGATCCCCGGCTCCGATCCGGCAAAGCGTTGGGGATGAGTTCCACAAGACGACGGGCGCAGGACGATGATGATGCTCCACCGACGCAGGGCTTCGCCTAAGCTCCGCGACGATATGACTTCTCCGGCGCAGGCTTCGCCTAAACTCCGCGACGATATGACCGAGGTGGAATATGGTGGAGGGGGCACCGCCACGGCTAAGGAACGATCCGTAGATCAACTTGTGTGTTATGGGGTACCCCCTGCCTCAGATATAAAGGAGCAAGGGGTGCGGCCGGCCCTAGGGGAGGCGCTGGAGGAGTCCTACTCCCACCGAGTAGGACTCCCCCTTTCCTAGTTGGATTAGGATTGGGGAGGGAAAGGGAAGGCGCCGCCCCTCTCCTTGTCCTAATCGGACTAGAGGGGGAGGGGGGCACGCGGCCTGCCCTGGCCGGCCCTTTCCTATTCTCCCTATGGCCCCTCAAGGCCCATGGACCCCGGGGTTCCAGTAACCCCGGGGTTCCGTAACCGGTGTTCCTAACTTCCTGTTTTCATCCGGAACCTTTTCGGAGTCCAAACATAGGCTTCCAATATATCAATCTTTATGTCTCGACCATTTCAAGACTCCTCGTCATGTCCGTGATCACATCCGGGACTCCGAACAACCTTCGGTACATCAAAACTTATAAACTCATTATGAACTGCCATCGAAACGTTAAGCGTGCGGACCCTACGGGTTCGAGAACTATGTAGACATGACCTAGAACCATTCTCGGTCAATAACCAATAGCGGAACCTGGATGCCCATATTGGTTCCTACATATTCTACGAAGATCTTTATCGGTCAAACCACATAACAACATACGTTGTTCCCTTTGTCATCGGTATGTTACTTACCCGAGATTCGATCGTCGGTATCCAATACCTAGTTCAATCTGGATTCTTTGGTAAGTCTCTTTACTCGTTCGTAATACATCATCTCACAACTAACTCATTAGTTGTAATGCTTGCAAGGCTTATGTGATGTGTCTTACCGAGAAGGCCCAGAGATACCTCTCCGACAATCGGAGTGACAAAACCTAATCTCGAAATACGCCAACCCAACAAGTACCTTTGGAGACACCTGTAGTACTCCTTTATGATCACCCAGATTACGTTGTGACATTTGGTAGTACCCAAAGTGTTCCTCCGTAAACGGGAGTTGCATAATCTCATAGTTACAGGAACATGTATAAGTCATGAAGAAAGCAATAGGAATATACTAAACGATCAAGTGCTAAGCTAACGGAATGGGTCATGTCAATCACATCATTCTTCTAATGAGGTGATCCCATTAATCAAATGACAACACATGTCTATGGTTAGGAAACACAACCATCTTTGATTAATGAGCTAGTCTAGTAGAGGCTTACTAGTGACTATCTTTTTGTCTATGTATTCACACATGTATTATGTTTCGTTAATACAATTCTAGCATGAATAATAAACATTTATCATGATATAAGGAAATAAATAATAACTTTATTATTGCCTCTAGGGCATATTTCCTTCAGCCTCCCACTTGCACTAGAGTCAATAATCTAGATTACACAAGAATGATTCTAACACCCATGGAGTCTTGGTGCTGATCATGTTTTGCTCGTGGAAGAGGCTTAGTCAATGGGTCTGCAACATTCAGATTCGTATGTATTTTGCAAATCTCTATGTCTCCCACTTGGACTTGGTCCCGAATGGAATTGAAGCGTCTCTTGATATGCTTGGTCCTCTTGTGAAATCTGGATTCCTTTGCCAAGGCAATTGCACCAAGATTGTCACAGAAGATCTTCATTGGTCCCGATGCACTAGGTATGACACCTAGATCGGAAGTGAACTCTTTCATCCAGACTCCTTCATTTGCTGCTTCAAGCAGCTATGTACTCCGCTTCACATGTAGATCCCGCCACGATGCTTTGTTTAGAACTGCACCAACCGACAGCTCCACCGTTTAACAAAAACACGATCCGGTTTGCGATTTAGAATCGTCCGGATCGGTGTCAAAGCTTGCATCGACGTAACCATTTACGACTAGCTCTTTGTCACCTCCATATACGAGAAACATATCCTTAGTCCTTTTCGTGTATTTCAGGATGTTCTTGACCGCTGTCGATGATCCACTCGGATTACTTTGGTACCTTCCTGCCAAGCTTACAGCTAAGCATACGTCAGTCCGGTACATAGCATTGCATACATGATAGAGCCTATGGCTGAAGCATAGGGAACATCTTTCATTTTCTCTCTATCTGCTTCTTTGTGGTCGGGCATTGAGTCCGACTCAATCTTACACCTTATGTCTACAGGTAAAAACCTTTCTTTGCCTGATCCATTTTGAACTTCTTCAAAACTTTATCAAGGTATGTGCTTTGTGAAAGTCCAATTAAGCGTCTTGATCTATCTCTATAGATCTTGATGCCCAATATGTAAGCAGCTTCACCGAGGTCTTTCATTGAAAAACTTTTGTTCAAGTATCCTTTTATGCTATCCAGAAATTCTATATCATTTCCAATCAATAATATGTCGTCTACATATAATATCGTAAATGCTACAGAGCTCCCACTCACTTTCTTGTAAATACAGGCTTCTCCAAAAGTCTCAGATAAAACCATATGCTTTGATCACACTATCAAAGCGTTTATTCCAACTCCGAGAGGCTTGCACCAGACCATAAATTGATCGCTGGAGCTTGCACACTTTGTTAGCGCCCTTTGGATCAATAAAACTTTCTGGTTGCATCATATACAACTCTTCTTCTAGAAATCCATTCAAGAATGCAGTTTTTACATCCATTTGCCAAATTTCATAATCATAAAATGCGGCAATTGCTAACATGATTCGGACAGACTTAAGCATCGCTACGGGTGAGAAAGTCTCATCGTAGTCAACCCCTTGAACTTGTCAAAAACCTTTTGCAACAAGTCGAGCTTTATAGACAGTTACATTACCATCGGCGTCAGTCTTCTTCTTAAAGATCCATTTATTCTCAATGGCTTGCGGACCATCGGGCAAGTCAACCAAAGTCCATACTTTGTTTTCATACATGGATCCCATCTCAGATTTCATGGCTTCCAGCCATTTCGCGAATCTGGGCTCACCATCGCTTCTTCATAGTTTGTAGGTTCGCCATGGTCAAGTAACATGACTTCCGAATAGGATTACCGTACCACTCAGTGCGTATTTTACTCTGGTTGACCTACGAAGTTCAGTAGCAACTTGATCTGAAGTTTCATGATCAATATCATTAGTTTCCTCACTAATTGGTGTAGTTGTCACAGGAACCATTTCTTGTGATGAATTACCTTCCAATAAGGGAGCATATACAGTTATCTCATCAAGTTCTACTTTCCTCCCACTCACTTCTTTCGAGAGAAACTCCTTCTCTAGAAAGGATCCGAACTTAGCAACGAAAATATTGCTTTCAGATCTGTGATAGAAGGTGTACCCAACAGTCTCCTTTGGGTATCCTATGAAGACACATTTTTCCGATTTGGGTTCGAGCTTATCTGGTTGAAGTTTCTTCACATAAGCATCGCAGCCCCAAATTTTAAGAAACGACAACTTTGGTTTCTTGCCAAACCATAGTTCATACGGTGTCGTCTCAACGGATTTAGATGGTGCCCTATTTAACGTGAATGCGGCCGTCTCTAAAGCATATCCCCAAAACGATAGCGGTAAATCAAGAAGAGACATCATAGATCGCACCATATCAAGTAAAATGCGATTACGACGTTCGGACACACCATTTCTCTATGGTGTTCGGGTGGCGTGAGTTGAAAACTATTCCACATTGTTTTAAATGTAAACCAAACTCGTAACTCAAATATTCTCCTCCACGATCAGATCGTAGAAACTTTATTTTCTTGTTACGATGATTTTCCACTTCACTCTGAAATTCTTTGAACTTTTCAAATGTTTCAGATTTGTGTTTCATTAAGTAGATATACCCATATCTGCTCAAATCATCTGTGAAGGTGAGAAAATAACGATACCCGCCACAAGTGCCTCAACATTCATTGGACCACAAACATCGGTATGTATGATTTCCAACAAATCAGTTGCTCGCTCCATAGTTCCGGAGAACGGCGTTTTGGTCATCTTGCCCATGAGGCACGGTTACGCAAGTACCAAGTGATTCATAATCAAGTGATTCCGAAGCCCATCAAGATGGAGTTTCTTCATGCGTTTTACACCGATATGACCTAAACGGCGATTGCCACAAATAAGTTGCATTATCATTATCAACTCTGCATCTTTTGGTTTCAACATTATGAATATGTGTATTACTACTATCGAGATTCAATAAAAATAGACCATACTTCAAGGGTGTGTGACCATAAAAGATATTACTCATATAAATAGAACAACCATTATTCTCTGATTTAAATGAATAACCGTCTCGCATCAAACAAGATCCAGATATAATGTTCATGCTCAACGCTGGCACCAAATAACAATTATTTAGGTCTAAAACTAATCCCGAAGGTAGATGTAGAGGTAGCGTGCCGACCGCGATCACATTGACCTTGGAACCGCTTCCCACGCGCATCGTCACCTCGTCCTTTGCCGATTGCTCGTTTATTACGTAGTCCATGTTTTGAGTTGCAAATATTAGCAACAGAACCGGTATGAAATACCCGGTGCTACTACGAGCTCTAGTAAGGTACACATCAATAACATGTATATCACATATACCTTTGTTCACCTTGCCATCCTTCTTATCCGCCAAATACTTGGGGCAGTTCCGCTTCAGTGTCGATCGCTTGCGGTAAAACACTCGATTTCAGGCTTAGGTCCAGACTTGGGTTTCTTCTCTTGAGCAGCAACTTTCTTGCTGTTCTTTTGAAGTTTCCTTCTTCTTTCCTTTGCCTTTTTCTTGAAACTAGTGGTCTTGTTGACCATCAACACTTGATGCTCTTTCTTGATTTCTACCTCCGTGGCTTTCAGCATTGCGAAGAGCTCGGGAATTGTTTTGGTCATCCCTTGCATATTATAGTTCATCACGAAGCTCTTGTAGCTTGGTGGCGATGATTGGAGAATTACATCAATGACACTATCATCCGAAAAGAGTAACTCCCAGTTGAATCAAGTGATTATTATACCCGGACATTTTGAGTATATGTTCCTTGTAACTATTCTCCTCCATCTTGCAGCTATAGAACTTATTGGAGACTTCATATCTCTCAATCCGGCATTTGCTTGAAATATTAACTTCAACTCCTGAAACATCTCATATGCTCCATGACGCTCAAAACGTCGTTGAAGACCGGTTCTAAGCCGTAAAGCATGGCACACCGAACTATCGAGTAGTCATCGACTTTGCTCGCCGGACATTCACAACTTCAAGCGCAGCTCTGCAGCAGGCACTGGCACCAGCGGTGCTTCCAGACGTAATTCTTCCTGCAGCAATGAGGATAATCCTCAAGTTACGGACCCAGTCCGTGTAATTGCTACCATCATCTTTCAACTTTGCTTTCTCAAGGAACGCATTAAAATTCAACGGAACAACAAAGACGAGCCATCTATCTACAATAAACATAGACAAGCAAAAATACTATCAGGTACTAAGTTCATGATAAATTTAAGTTTAATTAATCATATTAAAACCTCCCACTTAGACAGACATCTCTCTAGTCATCCAAGTGATTACGTGATCCAAATCAACTAAACCATGTCCGATCATCACGTGAGATGGAGTAGTTTTAATGGTGAACATCACTATGTTGATCATATCTACTATATGATTCACGCCGACCTTTCGGTCTCCGTGTTCCGAGGCCATATCTGTTATATGCTAGGCTCGTCAAGTTTAACCCGAGTATTCGAGTGTGCAACTGTTTTGCACCCGTTGTAGATGGACGTAGAACTTATCACACCCGATCATCACGTGGTGTCCGGGTACTACGAACTTTGGCAACGGTGCATACTCGAGAGAACACTTCTTGATAATTTTAGTGAGAGATCATCTTATAATGCTACCGTCAATCAAAGCAAGATAAGATGCATAAAGGATAAACATCACATGCAATCAATATAAGTGATATGATATGGCCATCATCATCTTGTGCTTGTGATCTCCATCTCCGAAGCACCGTCGTGATCACCATCGTCACCGAAGCGACACCTTGATCTCCATCGTAGCATCGTTGTCGCCTCGCCAACTGTTGCTTCTACGACTATCGCTACCGCTTAGTGATAAAGTAAAGCAATTACATGGCGCTTGCATTTCATACAATAAAGCGACAACCATATGGCTCCTGCCAGATTGCCGATAACTCGGTTACAAAACATGATCATCTCATACAATAAAATATAGCATCACGTCTTGACCATATCACATCACAACATGCCCTGCAAAAACAAGTTAGACGTCCTCTACTTTGTTGTTGCAAGTTTTACGTGGCTGCTACGGGCTGAGCAAGAACCGTTCTTACCTACGCATCAAAACCACAACGATACTTCGTCAAATAGACTCCGTTTAACCTTCTCAAGGACCGGGCGTATGCCACACTCAGTTCAACTAAAGTGAGAGAGACAGACACCCGCCAGCCACCTTTAAGCACGAGTGCTCGTAGCAGTGAAACCAGTCTCGCGTAAGCGTCTGGCGTAATGTCGGTCCGGGCCGCTTCATCTCACAATACCGCTGAACCAAAGTATGACATGCTGGTAGGCGTATGACTTTTATCGCCCACAACTCACTTGTGTTCTACTCGTGCATATGACATCAACGCATAAAACCAGGCTCGGATGCCACCGTTGGGGAACGTAGTAATTTCAAAATTTTCCTACGCACACACAGGACCATGGTGATGGTATAGCAACGAGAGGGGAGAGTGTTTGTCCACGTACCCTCGTAGACCGGAAGCGGAAGCGTTAAAACAACGCGGTTGATGTAGTCGACGTCTTCACGATTTGACCGATCCAAGTACCGAGCGTACGGCACCTCCGTGTTCAGCACACGTTCAGCTTCGATGGCGATCCCGGGCTCGATCCAAAGCAAAGCGTCGGGATGAGTTCCGTCGGCCTGACGGCGTGGTGACGATGATGATGCTCCACCGGCGCAGGGCTTCGCCTAAGCTCCATGACGATATGACTTCTCCGGCGCAGGGCTTCGCCTAAACTCCGCGATGATATGACCGAGGTGGAATATGGTGGAGGGGGGCACCGCACACGGCTAAGGAATGATCCGTAGATCAACTTGTGTGTTATGGGGTACCCCCCTGCCCCCGTATATAAAGGAGCAAGGGGGGGTGCGGCCGGCCCTAGGGGAGGCGCTGGAGGAGTCCTACTCCCACCGGAGTAGGACTCCCCCTCTAGTTGGATTAGGATTGGGGAGGGGAAGGGAAGGCGCGCCCCCTCTCCTTGTCCTATTCGGACTAGAGGGGAGGGGGCGCGGCCTGCCCTGGCCGGCCCTTTCCTCTTCTCCCTATGGCCCATCAAGGCCCATTGACCCCGGGGTTCCGTAACCCCGGTGTTCGGTAACTTCTGTTTTCATCCGGAACCTTTCCGAGTCCAAACATAGGCTTCCAATATATCAATCTTTATGTCTCGACCATTTCGAGACTCCTCGTCATGTCCGTGATCACATCCGGGACTCGAACAACCTTCGGTACATCAAAACTTATAAACTCATTATGAACTGCCATCGAAGCGTTAAGCGTGCGGACCCTACGGGTTCGAGAACTATGTAGACATGACCTAGAACCATTCTCGGTCAATAACCAATAGCGGAACCTGGATGCCCATATTGGTTCCTACATATTCTCTGAAGATCTTTATCGGTCAAACCGCATAACAACATACGTTGTTCCCTTTGTCATCGGTATGTTACTTACCGAGATTCGATCGTCGGTATCCAATACCTAGTTCAATCTCGTTCTTGGTAAGTCTCTTTACTCGTTCGTAATACATCATCTCACAACTAACTCATTAGTTGTAATGCTTGCAAGGCTTATGTGATGTGTATTACCGAGAAGGCCCAGAGATACCTCTCCGAGCAATCGGAGTGACAAAACCTAATCTCAAATACGTCAACCCAACAAGTACCTTTGGAGACACCTGTAGTACTCCTTTATGATCACCCGATTCGTTGTGACGTTTGGTAGTACCAAAGTGTTCCTCCGTAAACGGAGTTGCATAATCTCATAGTTACAGGAACATGTATAAGTCATGAAGAAAGCAATAGCAATATACTAAACGATCAAGTGCTAAGCTAACGGAATGGGTCATGTCAATCACATCATTCTTCTAATGAGGTGATCCCATTAATCAAATGACAACACATGTCTATGGTTAGGAAACACAACCATCTTTGATTAATGAGCTAGTCTAGTAGAGGCTTACTAGTGACTATCTTTTTTGTCTATGTATTCACACATGTATTATGTTTCCGGTTAATACAATTCTAGCATGAATAATAAACATTTATCATGATATAAGGAAATAAATAATAACTTTATTATTGCCTCTAGGGCATATTTCCTTCAGTAACTCACAG
This sequence comes from Aegilops bicornis, assembly GCA_021605145.1. Lineage (NCBI taxonomy): Eukaryota > Viridiplantae > Streptophyta > Magnoliopsida > Poales > Poaceae > Aegilops > Aegilops bicornis. The sequence goes on from CM038674.1 coordinate 100,663,884, forward strand.
CAGGAGCTACGGAATAAGCGGAGACTGGCGAAGGACGAGGTGACGATGCGCGTCGGGAATGGTTCCAGAGTCGATGTGATCGCCGTCGGCACGCTACCTCTACATTTACCTACGGCATTAGTTTTGAACCTTAATAATTGTTATTTGGTGCCAAGTTTGAGCATGAACATTGTATCTGGATCTCGTTTAATGCGAGATGGCTACTCATTTAAATCCGAGAATAATGGTTGTTCTATTTATATGAGAGACATGTTTTATGGTCATGCTCCGATGGTCAATGGTTTATTCTTAATGAATCTCGAGCGTAATGTTACACATATTCATAGCGTGAATACCAAAAGATGTAAAGTTGATAACGATAGTCCCACATACTTGTGGCACTGCCGCCTTGGTCACATTGGTGTCAAGCGCATGAAGAAGCTCCATGCAGATGGACTTTTGGAGTCTCTAGATTATGAATCATTTGACACATGCGAACCATGCCTCATGGGCAAGATGACCAAGACTCCGTTCTCCGGAACAATGGAGCGAGCAACCAACTTGTTGGAAATCATACATACCGATGTATGCGGTCCAATGAGTGTTGAGGCTCGCGGAGGATATCGTTATGTTCTCACCCTCACAGATGACTTGAGTAGATATGGGTATGTCTACTTGATGAAACACAAGTCTGAGACCTTTGAAAAGTTCAAGGAATTTCAGAATGAGGTAGAGAATCAACGTGACCGAAAAATAAAGTTCTTACGATCAGATCGTGGAGGAGAATATTTAAGTCGCGAATTTGGTACACACTTAAGAAAATGTGGAATCGTTTCACAACTCACGCCGCCTGGAACACCTCAGCATAATGGTGTGTACGAACGTCGTAACCGCACTCTATTGGATATGGTGCGATCTATGATGTCTCTTACCGATTTACCGCTATCATTTTGGGGATACGCTCTAGAGACAGCTACATTCACTTTAAATAGGGCACCGTCTAAATCCGTTGAGACGACACCGTATGAATTATGGTTTGGGAAGAAACATATGCTGTCGTTTCTAAAAGTTTGGGGATGCGATGCTTATGTCAAGAAACTTCAACCTGAAAAGCTCGAACCCAAATCGGAAAAATGCGTCTTCATAGGATACCCTAAGGAAACCATTGGGTATACCTTCTACCTTAGATCCAAGGCAAGATCTTTGTTGCCAAGAACGGATCCTTTACGGAAAAGGAGTTTCTCTCGAAAGGAGTAAGTGGGAGGAAAGTAGAACTCGATGAAGTACTACCTCTTGAACCGGAAAGTAGTGCAGCTCAGAAAATGTTCCTGTGGTGCCTACACCAATTGGAGAGGAAATTAATGATGATGATCAAGGTACTTGGATCAAGTTGCTCTTGAACTTCGTGGGTCCACTAGGACACGCCCGCACTGTGAGTGGTACGGCAACCCTGTCTGGAAATCATGTTGTTAGACAACGGTGAACCTTCAAATATGAAGAAGCGATGGCGGGCCCAGATTCCAACAAATGGCTAGAAGCCATGAAATCCGAGATAGAATCCATGTATGAAAACAAAGTATGGACTTTGACCGACTTGCCCGATGATCGGCGGCGATAGAAAACAAATGGATCTTTAAGAAGAAGACGGACGCGGATGGTAATGTCACCATCTATAAAGCTCGACTTGTCGCTAAGGGTTATCGGCAAGTTCAAGGGATTGACTACGATGAGACTTTCTCTCCCGTAGCGAAGCTTAAGTCCGTCCGAATCATGTTAGCAATTGTCGCATACTATGATTATGAGATATGGCAGATGGACGTCAAAACGGCATTCCTTAATGGGCATCTTAAGGAAGAGCTGTATATGATGCAGCCGGAAGGTTTTGTCGATCCTAAGAATGCTAACAAAGTATGCAAGCTCCAGCGATCCATTTATGGGCTGGTGCAAGCATCTCGGAGTTGGAACATTCGCTTTGATGAGATGATCAAAGCGTTTGGGTTTATCTTGAGACTTATGGAGAAGCCTGCGTTTACAAGAAAGTGAGTGGGAGCTCAGAGCATTTCCCATATTATATGTAGATGACATACTTTTGATGGGAAATGATATAGAATTCTTGGACAGCATTAAGGCCTACTTGAATAAGTGTTTTTCAATGAAGGACCTTGGAGAAGCTGCTTATATATTAGGCATCAAGATCTATAGAGGTAGATCGAGACGCCTCATAGGTCTTTCACAAAGCACATACCTTGATAAGATTTTGAAGAAGTTCAAAATGGATCAGTCCAAGAAAGGGTTCTTGCTCAGGTGCAAGGTGTGAGATTGAGCTCAGCTCAATGCCCGACCAATGCATAAAAGATAAAGAAGAGATGAGCGTCATCCCCTATGCCTCAGCCATAGGATCTATTATGTATGCCATGCTGTGTACCAGACCTGATGTAAACCTTGCCGTAAGTTTGGTAGGAAGGTACCAAAGTAATCCCGGCAAGGAACACTAGACAGCGGTCAAGAATATCCTGAAGTACCGAAAAGGACAAAGGACATGTTTCTCGCTTATGGAGGTAACGAAGAGCTCGTCAGAAGGGTTACGTCGACGCTATCTTCGACACAGAACTGGAAGACTCTAAGTCACAAACCGGATACGTGTATATGTTGAATGGTGGAGCAGTAAGCTGGTGCAATTGCAAGCAGAGCGTCGTGGCGGGATCTACATGTGAAGCGGAGTACATGGCAGCCTCGGAGGCAGCGCATGAAGCAATTTGGGTGAAGGAGTTCATCACCGACCTAGGAGTCATACCCAATGCGTCGGGGCCGATCAAACTCTTCTGTGACAACACTGGAGCTATTGCCCTTGCCAAGGAGCCCAGGTTTCACAAGAAGACCAGGCACATCAAGCGCCGCTTCAACTCCATCCGTGAAAATGTTCAAGATGCGTACATAGAAATTTGTAAAGTGCATACGGATCTCGAATGTCGCAGATCCGCTGACTAAACCTCTTCCATGAGCAAAACATGATCAACACCGTAACTCTATGGGTGTTCGATTCATCACAATGTAACTAGAGTATTGACTCTAGTGCAAGTGGGAGACTGTTGGAAATATGCCCTAGAGGCAATAATAAAAGCATTATTATTATATTTCCTTGTTCGTGATAATTGTCTTTTATTCATGCTATAATTGTATTATCCGGAAATCGTAATACATGTGTGAATACATAGACCACAATACGTCCCTAGTGAGCCTCTAGTTGACTAGCTCGTTGGTTAACAGATAGTCATGGTTTCCTGACTATGGACATCAGATGTCGTTGACAACGGGATCACGTCATTAGGAGAATGACGTAATGGACAAGACCCAATCTTAAGCATAGCACAAGATCGTGTAGTTCGTTTTGCTAGAGCTTTTTCAATGTCAAGTATCTCTTCCTTAGACCATGAGATCATGTAACACCCGGATACCGTAGGAGTGCTTTGGGTGTACCAAACGTCACAACGTAATCGGGTGACTATAAAGGTGCACTCAGGTATCTCCGAAAGTGTCTGTTGGATTGACACGGATCGAGACCGGGATTTGTCACTCCGTATGACGGAGAGGTATCTTTGGGCCCACTCGGTAATGCATCATCATAATGAGCTCAAAGTGACCAAGTGTTTGGTCACGGGATCATGCATTACGGCACGAGTAAAGTGACTTGCCGGTAATGAGATTGAACGAGGTATTGGGATACCGCGATCGAAGTCTCGGGCATGTAACGTATCGATTGACAAAGGGAATAGTATATGGGGTTGATTGAATCCTCGACATCGTGGTTCATCCGATGACATCATCGAGGAGCATGTGGGAGCCAACATGGGTATCCAGATCCCGCTGTTGGTTATTGACCGAGATCGTCTCGGTCATGTTCAAGATGTCTCGAACCCGTAGGGTCTACACTTAAGGTTCGGTGACGCTAGGGTTATTAGGAAGACTTGTATGTGATTACCGAATGTTGTTCGGAGTCCCGGATGAGATCCCGGACGTCACGAGGAGTTCCGAATGGTCCGGAGGTAAAGATTTATATATGGGAAGTTGTAAAACGGACACCGGAAAAGTTTCGGGGCATATCGGTATTGTACTGTGGTCACCGGAAGGGTTCCGGAGGTCCACCGGGAGGGCCACCCCTCGGGGCCACTTGGGCTGCGTGGGAAGGGGCCAGCCCCTGGTGGTCTGGGCGCACCCTCCCTTGGGCCCTTGCGCCTAGGGGTTGAGGGGGAACCCTAGGCGCCCCCTTGCTTGGGGGCAAGCCCCTCCCTTAACCGCCCCCCTCTAGATGCCATCTAGAGGGGCCGCCCCTCTCCCTTCCCCTATAAATAGAGGGGTGAGGGAGGCTGCACACACAAGCCAAGGCGCAGCCCTCCCTCCCAACACCTCTCCTTCTCCGTGCGTGCTTGGCGAAGCCCTGCCGAGTATCTTGTTGCACCAACATCACCACGCCGTCGTCTTTGCCGTTGGAGCAATCTTCCTCAATCTCTCCTTCCCCTTGCTGGATCAAGACGGAGGAGACGTCGTCCATCAGTACATGTGTTGAACACGGAGGTGCTGTCCGTTCAAGACTTGGTCATCGGTGATCCGAATCACGGCGAAATACGACTCCATCATCACCATCCCCTTGAACGCTTCCTTTTCGATCTACAAGTGGTATGTAGATGCAAACTCTCTCCCTCGACTCGTTGCTTAGATGAACTCATAGATGGATCTTGGTGAAACCGTAGGAAAATTTTTAATTTTCTGCAACGTTCCCCAACAATTGATACCTTGGTTCTCAAAAGCTGAGGAAAATACTTACGCTACTATTGCTGCATCACCCTTTCCTCTTCAAGGAAAACCAACGCAAGCTCAAGACGTAGCACATATTTATCATTCCCTTTATATTCGATGAGAAGCCAGACGGGACCTTCATACTGAGCAGGCATTCAAAGAAGATTTCCTTCTCTTCTTTGGTAAGAGCATAGCTGGCAGGACCTTCATATTGCTTTGGAGGCAAGCCGTCTTTTTCGTGCAAACATTGCAGGTCCTCCCGTGCCTCCGTTGTATCTTTTGTCTTCCCATACATGCCTAAGAAGCCTAGCAGGTTCACGCAAAGGCTCTTCGTCACGTGCATCACGTCGATCGAAGAGCGGACCTCTAGGTCTTTCCAGTAGGGTAGGTCCCAAAATATAGATTTCTTATTCCACATGGGTGCGTGTCCCTCAGCATCATTCCGAACAGATAGTCCGCCGGGACCCTTTCCGAAGATTACTTTTAAATCATTGACCATAGCAAGTACGTGATCACCGGTACACATGGCGGGCTTCTTCCGGTGATCTGCCTCGCCTTTGAAGTGCTTGCCTTTCTTTCGACATTGATAGTTGGTCTGAAGGAATCGACGATGCCCCAGGTAAACATTCTTCCTGCATTTGTCCAGGTATATACTTTTGGTGTCATCCAAACAGTGTGTGCATGCATAGTATCCCTTGTTTGTCTGTCCTGAAAGGTTACTGAGAGAAGGCCAATCATTGGTGGTGACAAACAGCAACGCATGCAGGTCAAATTCCTCCTGTTTGTGCTCATCTCACACACATACACCTTTTCCAGTCCACAGCTGTAAAATTTCTTCAACTAATGGCCTTAGGTACACATCAATGTCGTTGTCGGGTTGCTTAGGGCCTTGGATGAGAACTGGCATCATAATGAACTTCCACTTCATGCACAACCAAGGAGGAAGCTTATAGATACATAGAGTCACGGACCAGGTGCTGTGATTGCTGCTCTGCTCCCCGAAAGGATTAATGCCATCCGCGCTTAAACCAAACCATACTTTCCTTGCGTCACCTGCAAACTCCTCCCAGTACTTTCTCTCGATTTTTCTCCATCATGCGACCCGTCGTGGTGCTCTCAACTTTCGGTCTTTCTTACGGTCATCTCTGTGCCATCACATCGACTTGTCATGCTCTTTGTTTCTGAATAGGCGTTTCAACTGTGGTATTATAGGAGCATACCACATCACCTTGGCAGGAACCCTCTTCCGGGGGCGCTCGCCGTCAACATCATCAGGGTCATCTCGTCTGATCTTATACCGCAATGCACCGCATATCGGGCATGCATTCAAATCCTCATACGCACCACGGTACATGATGCAGTCATTAGGGCATGCATGTATCTTCTGCACCTCCAATCCTAGAGGGCAAACAACCTTCTTTGCTGCATACGTACTGTCGGGCAATTCGTTATCCTTTGGAAGCTTCTTCTTCAATATTTTCAGTAGCTTCTCAAATTCTTTGTCAGGCACATCATTCTCTGTCTTCCACTGCAGCAATTCTAGTACGGTATCGAGCTTTGTGTTGCCATCTTCGCAATTGGGGTACAAACCTTTTTTTTTATCCTCTAGCATGTGATCAAACTTCACCTTCTCCTTTTGACTTTCACACTCATTCCTTGCATAAACAATGACCCGGCGGAGATCATCATCGGGCACATCATCTGGTTCCTCTTGATCTTCAACAGCTTCCCTCGTTGCAGCATCACCGTATTGGGGGGGAGGCACATAGTTCTCATCGTCCTCTTCTTCTTCGTTGTCTTCCATCATAACCCCTATTTCTCCGTGCTTGGTCCAAACATTATAGTGTGGCATGAAACCCTTATAAAGCAGGTGGGTGTGAATGATTTTTGAGTCAGAGTAAGACTTCGTATTCCCACATACAGGGCATGGACAACACATAAAACCATTCTGTTAGTTTGCCTCAGCCACTTCGAGAAAATCATGCACGCCCTTAATGTACTCGGAGGTGTGTTTGTCACCATACATCCATTGCCGGTTCATCTGTGTGCATTATATATAATTAAGTGTGTCAAAAACCATTACAGAACATCATGAATAGATAATTAAGTGACCAAATTAATAAAAGTTCATCATCACATTAAAACCAAAGTACATACATAGTTCTCATCTAACAACATATAGCTCTCCAGAGCATCTATTAATTAAACCATACATTGAAACTATGTAAAACATTTCAATGCCAAAACAAATGTGATCATAATCGCAACCAAGGTAACAATTGATCCAACGACATAATGATACCAAGCCTCGGTATGAATGGCATATTTTCTAATCTTTCTAATCTTCAAGCGCATTGCATCCATCTTGATCTTGTGATCATCGACGATATCCACAACATGCAACTCCAATATCATATTCTCCTCCTCAATTTTTTTTAGTTTTTCCTTCAAGAAATTATTTTCTTCTTCAACTAAATTTAACCTCTCGACAATAGGGTCGATTGGAATTTCTGGTTCACATACCTCCTACATAAATAAAATTTATGTCACGTTGGTCGGCATAATTGTCATAAACAATAAATGAACCAAGTAGTTATAAAGATAATATATACCACATCCGAATCAGAGACAGGACGAGGGCCGAAGGAGACGGATACCAAAACCATCGCACTAAATAATAAGAAGCAACAATAAAAGTAAGAAAAAAATACAAGTATCTATATAAACATACAAGTAAGAATTTTTTCCTTTCAAAAAGAAGATAAGAACAAGAGGCTCACCACGGTGGTGCCGGCGACGAGATCAGCGCGAGCGATCGACAGCGGTGAAGAAGGGGACGGGACGTGACGGACCGCTAAACCTAGACAAATATTGAGGAAAATGGAGCTTGGAAGTCGAGCTTGGAGAGGAGAAAGCTTAAGTACTGTGGCTCGGGCATTCCATCGAACACCTTGTGTGCATAGGAGGTGAGCTAGAGCACCACAAAGCTCCCCCCTCGCCGGCAGGAAAAACAGAGCAGTGAGAGTGCTCTGCTCGCGGGCGAGGGGTATATATAGGCAACTCATTGGTCCCGGTTCGTGGCGCGAACCGGGACTAAAGGTCACTCTTTCGTACCAGTTCATGCCACGAACCGGGTCCAATGGAGGTGGGCCAGGAGCGAGGACCATTGATCCCGGTTCGTGGCACGAACCGGGACCAAAGGGCCCAGACGAACCGGGACCAATGGCCCCACGAGGCCCGGCAGGCCCCTGGCCTCACGAACCGGGACCAATGGGCCCATGGGTACCGGTTCGTGACCGAACCGGGACTAATGGGCTTATCTGGCCCGGACGTATGCCCTGTTTTCTACAAGTGTTGCTTGACCATATGTTTTCTGATGATGACAGATGCAAGGTAATCACTATTATGCACTTTATTTTGTCTTCGTGCAACCAGTGGACACATGATCATGATGGATACAATCTTGTGCAAGGGACCAAATGGGCACACACACTACTAGAAAAAGGGCTATAGATGGGATTGACACTAATGGCGCACCAGACAGTTGGTGCGCCATTAGTATATACTAATGGCGCACCACCTGCTGATACGCCATTAGTGTTGAAACTACTAATGGCGCACCAGGCAAAGGGTGCGCCATTAGTATCAATTTTTTTTTGAAGTAGTGCGCCTGTCCAAACATACTAATGGCGCATCCAGATAGAGTGCGCCATTAGTAGTTGTAACTACTAATGGCACACCCTTCCGCATGTGCGCCACTAATGTTGTTTTTTTATTCCTTTTTTTGCAATACTACTAATGCCGCACTGATCAACCATGCGCCATTACTAGTTTAAACTAGTAATGGCGCACTGCGGATCGGTGCGCCATTAGTATTATTTTTGCAAAACTACTAATGGCGCACCGCCAGAAGGTGCGCCATTAGTAACCTGGATTACTAATGGCGCATTTATTGCTGGTGCGCCATTAGTAAGTGGGCAGCAACTAGATATTTTGGACAGCCTCTCCTACCCACACTCACTTTCTCCCCACTTCATTCTCTCCACCTCCTCCTTGTCTCGGGTGCCTCCTCTTTTCACCTCATTTCCACCATAGATTCATTCAAATTAAGTGGTTAAATTACCTTGTTTTAATAGGTAAGTAAGGGGGAAGCTATATTTATGTTGTTCTCCCTACAACAATGTGCACATGCAATTTTTATGGCCTAGCTAGATCTATGTATGTTCGTGGTGTTGCATATGTTTGTGGTGTTGCATATGTGTTTGTGTTTGGAGGTGTACCGGTATTTGAAATGCGATAGTTGCCAATATTTGTCGGAATGTTGATTCATTTCCGTTTCGGCGAGAATTTTGGCATTAAGCATTCTTTTTGGTCCTATTTTTAGGGAAAGTCATGCCAAATTTTTGTTTGGTTCTAAAATATCGCTTTTGCTCTACCCCTCGGCGACCATGGTCCGCACGATGACCCGAAGGCATCGTGAATAGGTTTTTGAGGTCCGAAGGCCGAGATGCTTCAAAAGAACGAGACGGAGATAAGATGTCCGTGTCGAAGATGCAAGTCAAGAGCCTTATTGCGGAGCGGATTCTGGCAGGTGCGGGACCACCTGCTCTTGCGTGGTTTCATGGATGGCTATCGGTGGCAAGGTGATGAAGATGACTACGAAGTCGTCCATGGGGGCGGGCAAGAAATGAGGAAGGGCAGCAAGACAACCACCGCGCGGCTCGGGCGGGCGAGAAGACGAAGAATCCCGGGGAGATGATCACGACGGTGATGTTGTACCACGATCATCATGTAGAAGATGCAGGACATGATGATGAGGAAGATGCGGAGCGCAGACGGGCATGATCATGAAGATGATGATGCCGGGCGAGCGACGCTGGACCATCGATGGGCTGGGTGCGGGACCCTCATATTCAAGAGCTGCTTCTCAAGCGCACGGATAACGCCAGAGCTGCCGCCGAGAGAAAGCCAAGATGGATCAACTTGAGTTAGACGCGGTTACTCCATTGTATGAAGGATGCAGGCCGAGGATACCCGCTGAAAGTAACGCTCATGGCTCTGGAGATGAAGGTAAACCACAAAATGACCGACGCGTGCTTCGACGAGAACATGTCATTACAGCACGAACGACTTCCCAAGGGGAACAAGTGCCCGACCAGTTTGGAGGAGGCGAAGAAAATCGTGTGTCCTCTCGATTTACCGCACGAGAAATACCATGTGTGCATGAACAATTGCATCATTTATCGGGACGAGCACGCGGAGTCTACCATATGTCCGGTGTCTTGGCGTCACTCGATACAAGAAGAGGAAGAAAGCTCCTCGAAAAGTGGTGTGGTACTTTCCGATCACTCCTCGTCTGCAGCGGTATTTCGCGGACCCTAAGGTAGCAAAGCTCCTGCGTTGTACGCCGGATAGGGAGGAGAAGAAGCGAGAAGATGACGCAAATGATCCGGAGATAGATAAAAAGACAAGATGTTGAGTCGCCCTAAGGATGTGAGCCGGTGGCAAGCGTTGAACTTCAAGAATCAGAATTTGGGAACGATCCAAGGAACATCGTCTTTGGGCGCGAGCACCGATGGAGTCAATCCGTTTGGCAGCCTGAGAAGCACACATAGCACCTGGCCTGTGTTTGTGTGGATGTACAACCTTCCCCCCTGGTTGTGCATGAAGAGGAAGTACATTCACATGCGTATGCTAATTGAAGGGCGAAACAACCAGGGAACGACATCAATCTGTATTCCGGGCTGCTGAAAGAGGAGCTTGACATGCTGTGGAAAACGCCACCAATACGTGGGACGCCGCAGAAAGAATATTTCCCTATGAGAGCCGCACCGCTCACGACGGTGCACGACTATCTCGATTCACGGATATCTCGCGGGCGGGTAGTCCACGGATTTTCCGGATGCGTAAGGTGCATGGATGACACAACATATCGCCACTAGATAGAGATCCGGGTCTTGAAAACCGTGTTCATGGGACATCGAAGGTGGCTTCGCGGCGATGACCCGTGGAGGAAATGCAAGGATCTGTTCGATGGTGAAACCGAACCCGAAAACGCCCGTGTACGAGGATCAGCGAGTAAATAGACAAGCTGTTGAAAAATTGGAAAGACTGCCCACTGCCGGGAAAGAAGCAAAAAGGCGCCAGAGCCGGGAAAGAAGCGAAAGGCGCCAGAGCCGCTGCTGAAGGTATGGAAAAGCAGGTCTGTTTTACGGGACTTGCGATCGAAGATCCACCGTGTGCCTCACAGCCTTGATGTCATGCATATCACGAAGAACGTGTGCGAGAGTCTGCTTGGTACCCTGCTCAACATGCCAGAGAGGACCAAAGATGGGCCAAAAGCAAGGGCGGACTTGAAATCAATGGGCATCAGGCAGGAGCTTCACGCTAATGATGATGATGATGATGATGATGATGAGGCGAAGCGGGACACAGAAAGTTGTCGCAAAGGCAAAAAGGCCAAGAAGACCGGAAATGACTACCCTCCCGCGTGCTTCACTCTAAGTCAGGAGGAGATCGAGCAGTTTTCACCTGCCTCCTAGGAGTAAAACTTCCTTCTGATTCTGTGGGGAAGATAAGCGGATACCTAGACCCAAATGAAGCGAAGTTCAGCGGGATGAAGTCTCACGACCGTATCACGTCTTGATGATGCAGATACTTCCGGTTGCAATCCGTGGGATCATGGACACGCCGCGTCCGTGAAATGCTATTTGGCCTATGCAACTTCTTCGACGTCATCTCTCGGAAGTCGATTGGCGTGAGGCAACTCGAAGGCTACAGGAAGAGATCGTGGTGATACTATGCGAGCTTGAGATGTACTTCCGCCCGCATTCTTCGACGTTACGGTGCATCTGCTGGTCCATATAGTGGAGGATATCATTCAACTCGGGCGATGTTCCTGCAAAGATGATGCCGATCGAAAGGATGAATGGTGTCATCAAAGGATACGTTCGCAACATGTCACGTCCAGAAGGAAGCATAGCCAGGGGCTTTCTGACCGAAGAGTGCATCTCCTACTGCACGAATTATCTAGGCATCGAGAACCCCGTTGGTCTGCCCGTTCGTTCCATAGAAGAACTCCATTTGCGAAAAAGAAGGGCAAGAAGATTGTGAAGAGATAGCTAGCTAAGATCGATTGTATTTAAAACTTAGACTTCATTTCTCGATTGTATTTCATGGGCACTTTTTGAACTATCATGAATATTTTTTAATTTCATGGACACTCGATCTCGATCCTCCATCTCGATCGCTATCCCACCTCGCCAGATCCGGTCCACGGCCCGCCGCCGCCGACCGCCCGCACCTCGATTCCCCTACTCAACCACCGCCGACCCCCGCACCCTCCCTACTCAACCGCCGCCGCCGACCGCACCTCGATTCCCCTACTCAACGCCCGCCCGACCCCGCACCCTCCCTACTCAACCGCCGTCGCCGACCCGCACCCTCCCTACTCAACCGCCGCCGACCCCCGCACCCTCCCCGCTCCACCGGCATGCATTACTGTTTGATGATATTTTTAAAAAAATTATTACTGTCATATAAAACAATATTACTGTTATGATTTAAACAAGTTTGAACATATTTAAACACAAATAAGTATCAAACAGCATTTTAAATGCATAAAAAAAATCATGGAGCACAGGAATCGAACCCGAGACCTCCTGGTGTGAGAACTAGCTGCTGACGGTCGAGCTAGTAGAGAAGACTTGATGTGTATCAGTCAGGTTGTAGATAACCCTGTTGGCTCGAGCGAAGTAAAAAAAAAAAATACTAATGGCGCACTGGGTGAGGTGCGCCATTAGCATGTATGTACTTATATATGGCGCACCGAGGGTGGTGCGCCATTAGTATTGTGCCGCCCTACTTGACGATCCTCTCTCTCTCCCTCGCCCGCGATCCCTTCCCCCTCCTCTCCCGGCGTCGCCGCCCGCCGCCCTCGGCCGCCCGACACTGGCCGCCCGTCCACCACCGTCGCCCGGCCGCCCGACACCTGTCGCCCCGCCGCCCTCGGCGCCTCCCGACACCAGCGCCGCCCTTCCACACCTCCCTCCTCTGCTTCCTCTGCTCTCCGGCCTTGCCGCCCGCCGCCCTCGGCTGCTGCCCGTCCACACCACGTCGCCCGCCGCCCTCGGCCCGCCCGACACCAGCTCCGCCCGTCCACACCACCGTCGCCGGCGCTCCCGACACCACCGTTCGCGCCGCCGCCCTCGGCCTTCGACACCAGCGCCGCCCCGTCCACACCACCGTCGCCAGCGCCGCCCCGACACCACTATCGCCCCGCGCCCTCGACGCCGCCCCGACACCAGCGCAGCCCCGTCCACACCTCCCTCCTCTGCTTCCTCTGCTCCCCGGCTAGCTAGGGTTTGCTCCCTCGCCGCCGGCGCCCGTGGTCGTCTGCAGATCCATCCCATCCCAGGTGTGTCTCTCTTTCTTCCTCGCCCCATCATTTTGCATCAGAAGAATGGCGTAAAAGCCTCTCTTGGCAACTTGGAGTCAGACAAGGGCAGCCCGAGGTAGTTTTGAGGAAAAGATTTGATCGGGCAGCCCAACACTCTAGAAATATTTGTAGTCTCCACATCGTCAAGGTTGATGGGGAGAAAAGGGGATTTAGAGAAGTTGATCTTAAGTCCAGTCCAGGATTCCATTTGCCCAGCCAGGTTTATCCACTTGCCTGTGATTCCATTCAACGAGAATAAAAGTTTTAGCGGTTGTAAGAAGGAGTCGATCCACATAATCCATTTACCATCGAAACTTCTAGCTTCCATAATAGCAAACAGAGCATCCCAAGAAACTGTATCAAAGGCCTTGTTTAAGTCTAGTTTTAGCACAATAGCCTTTCTTTTCTAGTTTTCCTTTTTACCTGTCACGAACAAGATCCATTTGTGCATATAAGAAGTTATAAGCGATGCACCTGTTTTTGACAAAGCCAGATTGATCATTATCAACTAGTACAGTAATAAGAGCTTGAAGCCTAGCCGCAAAAACTTCCGTGATTCATTTCACCGGGCAGTTAAGAAGCAAAATATGCATGAAGTTACTGGGGAGCAGCTATTTTCTTTTTTTTTGAAACATAATCATGTAGGATCTGTTGTTTCTTTCTAACCATATTAGTTGGTTAGTTTTGAGTTCCAACTATGGCTAAAGTCTCGATTAAGTAAGCAAAGTGCGAATGGTAACATAAGGAATAAGCACACGGAAGACTCTAAATAATTGTTGAGTATTTGCAGCTTGTATGATTCTCACGCAATCATGCTTCATTTATTGTTTTCCTTCTAAATTTTATTATTAATCATCCTCTTAGAGATCTTAGGTTTTTGGGGTATTATGGTTCAAGTCCTTATAAATGACATTGGTATCTTTATGTTCCGTGCTTGAACTACTTTTCATAGTTTGTTAACAATATCTACTTATATGCATCAGGTATCTCATTGTTTACTTAACTGAGTAATAAGAAATAGTCTTGTCCTCCAAAAAAATCACTAGTGCTACCTTATTAATGATTAAGAATCACTAATCCTACTTATTGATGATTTCATCGCTGTACACTCACAACATGTATGTTATTCATACAAATAAAAAAAATAATGTATATCCTGGCAATGGCATGGTTTCATATGCTTAAATTGGTTAAATTGGTTAAATTTTTCATAAACCTGAACAAGTGGTTGAGCCTAAGACATGCTCTCTTATGCAAAATTGCTGAATGCCCATGGGTACAATGTAGGTGTCGCCGAGCACCACCACCACCCGGACCTCGTCGCCTCCTCCCCTGCGTGGTGAGCACAAAGCAAACTGTTCTTTCGCCATTTTCTTCAACATTTGTCAGTCAGATTTCCTCCTGGCCATTTCAAACTATGATATACAAAATGAGTCTCAATGTAGTCTCCGGGTCTTTTACAACTCTTTAATATAATTTTGCAGATTCCTCCCGCTGGACTTGATTAAAATATATGAATATGATTAAAATGGTTAGTATCTGAAGGGTTAAGCTTATTTTTGGTTAATCTATTGCTTCAAGTTTGCTTCATCAAATGATGCCTTTTTTGGCCATTTTAATATTTATTGAAATGGTTAGTATCTGGTACTTTAATCTTCCACAGTTCACCAAGAATCACTAGGAGTACTGTGCAATACACCACAAATAAAATAAATAAATAACTATGCAACAATAGAAGGCTGCGTGCATCAATCGATATTAAGTTTGGGGGTGCTATCAGTTTAGTTTATACAGGGGCTGTGCTGCTGTATTATGCCTATAAAAACACTTGTTTGGTCAATTAAACAGGGCATTGAAAATTGACAGGGCATTTTTGTTTTCTGTTGAACCTAAGCAATTTCATACGCTTGACAAAGTTGATGCTTTATTCTTTTGCTCTGCTCTGCTCTTGCTCTGCATGTGCTTCTCAGTTTGCTAGCTATATCTCTAGGTTCTTGATTGGCTTCACTAGTTGATTGGTTGTTTGCATTGTCTGTTTGTGCTACTTTCCCCCGAGCACCCATGATCTATAGTTCTTGTTACAGACAGAGAGTTGGTCCACTAGTTATGTAGTTTTTAGGAAAATGCTAGTAACTTGTGCTTTCATATCCTAGTTATGTAGTTTTTAGGCAAATGCTAGTAACTTGTGCTTTCATATCTCTGTATTGGTTCAGTAGGTGTTTCCTTTATTTTGTCAGTGTTAGATCATCTAACTGAATTTGTGTGTACAAGCCCTGCAGTGCAGATGTATTTTAGTGTAAGCTCAGCAATTTTCAGTGTAGCCCTGATGCCTCTTATATGTAATTACAGTATAAAACTTCCCCTAATAACAGTGTAAATTTTCCTATAATTATAGTGTAACCCTCATGCTTTCCATAATTTTTGTTACACTGAAAATAAGGCAATTAACTAGCTACTTACTTTTTTTGCCCATTGGCAATTGACTTTGTATGGAACCTGAAGCTGTATACCAACTTATCAGATTTATTGTGCTTCTTTGCCACATTTACAGCTACCATGTTGTTTTGATACGGAAACAGTTTGGTAGCTGTCCGTGAACAATGTGGTAGCTGGTACAGATTACCAGGTCTTTTTTAATTGAACCAAACTGAGTACAGTTACCAGGTCGATGATGCTTAGACTAGGAAGATTGCTGCTAGATGTTAATTTGCCGGTACTAGCTACAATTTGGCACTTTGAAAAGCAAAAGCAAAAGCCCTTGAGTTTGCTGATATATATTTTTCCATGTTGTGATGGAGGCCTTTTTTGCCTTGTCCACCGAGAGGCCCTTGAGTTTGTTGGAATGTCGATTAACTTCCGTTACTGTCAAATTGAATTACTCCATATGTCCTATTTTCAGCAAAGGTCATGCTGAAATTTTCCGTGAATTTTAGCATGAATTTGCTAAAAATAGGACATATGGGGTACTTGTGACTAATGCATGGGCCGGGTATCTTAGTAGTTAATTAAGTAGGATCAAGTGCCCGGCGTACTTGTGACTAATGCATGGCTTTTAGGGTGCCTCGGTGTCGATAAAACCGAAATGATGAAAGCTTAGGCTTTTAGGGTGCCTCGGCGTCGAAAAACCCTCAATGATAAAAGCTTAGATTTTAGGATGCCTCGGTGTCGACAAACCCTAAATGATGAGACCATGATCTTGTTCCTTGACAATAACCAACTTTTCGACCAAACTTTGTTTCTATTTAGAGAGAAACATGGCCCACAACGATGAGGCCGGGGTTGACGGCAAGGCATTCAGGAGCTGTCCCGGAGATGGAGGAACAACCTCACTTGTATGAGGACGCCGCCTTCCCACCGATCCCGAGACCACTAATGGTACCGCCGAGGATGACCCCATCGATGCCACCACCGATGGTGCCGCCGAGGATGCCACCATCGATGATGGCGGCGCGCGCACGGATGGCAGCCAACAGAAGAGGCAGCGGAAGGACGGCGCCCGACCGTGCTCCGCACCCTCAAGGAGGAAGTTATCAAGTGGACTCGAAGGAATCCAACGGCGCCCGAGCGAATAGTCAAGGGTACTCGCTTCAGCTCGGGTGCATTCTCCGGAGCACCGTCTCGATCAACACCGAGAACACGAGGCATCCTGACCGAGGGAATTTGCGCAACCTCCTCTTCACGAAGCTACACGAGCGATACAAGTTCCCGCTGCTTTTGAAAACACAAGCCTCAAAGGGAATAAAGTGAACAATGCTGCCCTCACGAAGATGAGCAAGGCCCTGTCTACTTGGAAAAGCAATGTGAAGAGAATGATCGAGAAAGGTGAGAGTTATGAGAAGATCAAGGAGAAAAATCCTTCGATCACCGAAGATGACTACAACGACTTCAAGATCAATTGCTCGAGCACCGGAAACTCCCAATCAAGTCGATTGGGGAAAGAAATGTGGGAGCTGAACTTAGGGAACACACACTCGGTCCCGGCGGTTACTGAGTGGCGGAGCCTATATGGGACAAGGAGGACACGGAGCGTGCCGAGCAAGGCCTACCGCCCCTCTTCGATAAATACGGTGACAAGCGGACCGGGAACTTTGTCGGGGCCCGGTACAAGAAGGACCGAAAACAAAGGAGCTTACCACGGATCCAAGACCAGAGCGCTTGAGGTTGTTACAGTAAGGAATACCACCCCGGGTAATTAGCTCCATATGGTTGCATTCTAATTAATGAAGCCAAATTTCTAAATGGTTCACATTCCTTCCGCAGCGATCGAAAAGCAGTAGCACGGGTCGACTAAGAGCAACCCTTGGGACACCACTCTAAATAGGGCGTTGAATGTAATGAAGAACAAGGATAAGCTCGATAAGCCGGCGTCGGCTGGTCGTGTGGCGGCAAAGGCTTGTCCACAAAATGGGGTCATACTATACCGCTGGTGTGCGGAAGGAGAAAAGACCAGCTCGGAAAGCCAGCGCCGAGGTTCAAGAACTCAAAGGCACAGTGGCGCGGATTCCGGAGATTGTCCAAGAGCAAGTGCAACAACAACTCGGGCGACGATCACCGCCATTGTGCCTACCTTGATCCAGGGTTGAGTCGTGGATTGCGGGCGGCCAACAGGGCCGCCCTGATTCCTAGCTTCACGGCCAGCAACTCGCGAGAATGCGATGGCGGGGCCATTGGTGTCTCCGGCGGAGGCGGCATTGGTGTCTCCGGACGCCGCACGGGAGCTTAATGCACTGGGTGTACGCCGGCCGGCACCTCTGCAGCAAGCGGCCCCTCCGTCAATCTGCGCCCGCCGTTGGCGGTGCCTCGACATTAGCCGAGCTCGACGCCATCATCACGGTAACTAATTAAGCCTCTCTCGGTCGAGGACTTCATCTCCTTGCCTTTGGTGGGCATCCCCGACGCCCTACATGTTTCGCAGGGCGCCGCCCGGCGTTCCGTGCACTCTCACGCGCCGTGAACAATGAGTTGGTCGATGTCGCCAAGGGCAAAATCGTTCAACCGGCAACCCTTGTTCCACGGTACCCGGATGCCACCCAACTTGTTTAGGGTTGAACTGGTTCGGTGCTGCCAGGCTGCGACGAGGTGTTACCTCCGATTCGACCCGTCGAGGCCGGCGATGATGACGTGATGACCCTCGGCGCTGCTGAGCTGGCCCTCGCTTTGGCGAAGAGCCAAATTTGTTTGGGGCGGGGACACCACCCCAAAGACAACACCGCCCGTCGTGCCGTTGCCAAAGTCGGCCCCATGGCAAGACCGCCGCATAGCGGTGCGGATATCCCTATGCCACTGGATCCAAACATGCATATGGCACAGGATCAGAACGACGACGACGACGATACATTTGCCAACGTCGATCAGTACTTTGCCGATCATGGGTATGGTGGCGACTTCATGGGGCCTCCTTCTCAAGAACCCAACCCAACAAAAGACGTGCGCGATCTAGCTGGTACCGCGGAGAAGCCAAGTTGCAACAGCGCCGTCTGCCGTTCAGCTCTCGTGAGACGCCTCCAACGACTTCACCGAGCCTCGAGATAGGCGAGGTGCGAAATATTATCAGCCCCAACACACTCAAGAAGGCGGTCAAGAAATGTAACTCGGTCCCATTACGGAGAAGAAGAAGGCACGCAAAAGAAAGACTAACAAGGGTGCAGGCCAGCCGGCACCGAGTACGATCCGTGCTCAGGACGGGCCACCTCCACCTGAGGATATCTCGAGGAGGGTGCATGTTGCGGGTAGGGCGATGCTACCGACAAGTATGCTCAATGCTGCAACCAGTGCTATGCGGAGTCTGCATGACAGTGTTCTTTCTTTGGAGAAGCGGCGTCTCAGAGAGAAGGATGTGGCATACCGGTTTTCGTGGCCAAGGTGCGGAAGGGCAAGGGCTTTGTGGATAACTCCATCGGGCGTACGATCGTCCTGCGGTTTGATGACATCCACGCTATGTTGAACCTTCATCCGCTGCGCTACACCTTCGTTCGACTATTTTCGCTGAGTATGGAGATGCGGATCATTCGTGACAAGACCCCGGACATCGTGATAGTCGACCCCTTCTACATGCGTGCCAAGATCTTGGGCAGCGCTGGGGACCGGCAAGTCGCGAGTTCTTACCTCGAAGGCGTCATTCTGGCAAACCAAGATAAGGATAACTTCCTCGTGCCTTACTTTCCCGAGTAAGTCCTCCCCTCAACCGGCCCGTAACATATGAATTATTAGATTTCGATCGTTTTTCTTTTAACATTCCGTGTTTTCTGCAGTGACACACATTGCACGCTCATCCTCCTAAGCCCCAAATATTCCATGGCCACGTATTTCGACCCGACCGTCGATCGAAGGTAGACTACACAAATGTCAAGAAGGTTCTTGATGATGTTCTCCCCGGCTCGCCCAATCTGGAGGCACCTTCACCAGGCCTATTCGTAAGTACGGCAAGCACGTGTTCTCCCACAATACGACGTTCTGCTGCGTCAAGCAGCCGCCTGGCGGTCAGAAGGGTGCCTACTACGCCATCCATCACATGCGGGCGATCGTACGGGACCATCATCAACTTCTGTTACCGAGTAAACTCAAAGATTGGGCCACGAGCGTGTCGGCAATCCAGGGCCGGACATCGGACAAGAATTCTTTCGCATCCAATCGGAGTTTGCGGAAATCATCCATCAAGATGTCGCTTCGTACCTCGGGGCAGTTCTACCTCGAAATCAACCGTCCAACGGTGACATCGACACAATGCTACAAATGCAGGCTGACAACGCCCGTTCTTTCATGACTCCCACGATAGACGGCGGCTTCATCCACGCTCCGATCCCTTGAGTCGAGTCGAAAGCAGTGATGCTGTGTCTAGTTCTGAAACATCGATTGGCTCATTTTGTAATTAAACTTTAATGAACTTGTAGTATGTCTCTTTGGTTTCGAGAGTCATTCAACTTAGATGTAATCGATGCTATTAATGTCTTGCTTTTCTCTTCCGATCGTTCTGTTGCATACTTATATATTGCTTATGTATTGTCTGTGAATTGGTACTAACGTTTCGTTTGGCTAGTGCATAGCGATGCTGTCGTATGTCGTGTACAAGGGTAAGGTTCCCGGAGTCTACGACGACTGGGAGGAGTGTCGGAGACAGGTTCACCGATTCAGCGGTAACAGTTACAAAGGGTACACCACTAGGGCCGAGGCCGAATCTAGATACGCCCGCTATCTAGCGGGAGAGGAGGAGGCGTTGGAGGAACCGGATGAAGACGAGTTTCATCGTGATGATGCTCATCGTGTTGACCGTAGCTCTCTTCTATGTGATGGTAGTTTAGATGATCGATATCGACTTGTAATGTGAAGACAAACTCGCTACTCATGCGGTCTCGAGACTTGTAATATAATGTTCTATCTTTGTTCGGTCTTTTCAATTCGGAGACTAATATGATGAATTGTATTCAGAGACTAATATGATGAATTGTATTCAGAGACTAATCTTCTATTGTATTCGATGAATCTGTTGTTGTTGTGTGCTGTCTATATTTTGTCCAATTATACATTTTGTAACCTGTGCAAAAACAGAAAATAAAAAATAAAAACCTAATATTCATACTAATGGCGCATCACATCACAAGCGTCATTAGTATGCCAAAGGATACTAATGGCGCATCATTAAACAGTGCGCCATTAGTATGCCGAAGTTACTAATGGCGCATCTTGCCGTCGTGCGTCATTAGTATGCCAAAGCACTTGGGTATACATGGCCCCCTGGGAGGCATACTAATGGCGCACTGTTGTATATACTAATGGCGCATCCACTGGTGCGCCATTAGTATACTAAATACTAATGACGCATCAGTGATGCGCCATTAGTAAAATATACTAATGGCGTGGCACTAATGGCACACCACTAATGCGCAATTAATGACCAAATTAGGTGCGGCATTAGTAGGCCTTTTCCTAGTAGTGACAAGTCTCTATCTTTGCTGGAAATTCTGAAGAAAGGAAAGAAGAATCCAGTGGGCCAATACCGGAGACCGCTTGATCCTAGTTGCTTCATCATCAACACCGTCAGATCGATAGCTATTGATGCTATTAAGGGGGCGGGTGGTGTGGCACGTTCTCATATAGCTCAGAGGGGGGCTCGAATCCTTCATAGATGAACTTCTGGTGATCTTCACATAGCTCAGAGGATACTCGCACGTTACTATTGAGGTAGACTGTCTAGAGTTAGCAACCTCTAGAACTCGCTTAGTAATTCTAGATCAATTGCAGCACCTAATCTGAAGGAATTGGAGGAGATGGTGTCTAGTTTTGCTACGTTTTGGTTACTCATATTGGGAGAACTCTTAATGTCCCCACTCATCAGTGTGCTAAGCTAGCGTATACTTTTGACGGGACTGAAAGTTGACTTGTCCAAAACCAAGAGTTCCTTATAGGCTGCCTTCTAGTAGATTGTAACTGTTTACTACTTAAGTAATAGGGCTCCCTAGTTCGATGCTCAAAATATATAGGTGGTAGCAGGGAATTATGCCTTTAGATTTGTTCGGACATCCTAGCTTAATAGGAATTATAGAATACGCATATCAATAAGGAATTTTTTTTTTCAAAAGCCCATCCGCAAGCAATCAAAGTTAATCATGATTGACTTGAAGAAATTTGAGGATGGATGGCCAACTAGAAGTTGATCTCGAAAACGCACGAATGAGGAGAAAGTGCGTGAAAAGACTAGTGTTGGGCATGTGGAGCCAATATAGATTCCGCCAGGGGTACCGGTCGGGAACCGATGGTTGCGACCGGAGTGTTACATTTTTCATAGACTAGAAACTTCTAGCTTCAAGGCACACTACCGGTTATCACCGACACTTGCTTCATCTACTCGATTGGGCTCTCGCTTCTGCTTCCTGGAGAGGACGGTATGAAAAGGGTCGGATCTATGGTCTTGGTTTACCGGAGACGTGGGAGAAGAGAGTTGAATGGGAGGTACGTGATGTTATGGTGTACCAAAGTTTATGCAAGCAAGTCACGAAGATGAAAAGCTACAAAGGTCATGTACTATGTTCTTTGTTTTTTTACCTCGTTTTAGGGTCGCCGATGACGTACACTTCCTAGTCTTTTTTAGGCATGCTCACTATCTAACCTAGGTTTCCTGGGCTTACCGTAGGGCTTGTAGATTATTTGTTGAATGTGAGTAACATGCATGTTCATGTTGGTCTTTTTACATGAATGGTGGCATAGTTATGGGGAAAACACTTCCTACACTTGCCCGTAGGAAAAGCTCTCCTCCCGCATCGCTCCCGTGGGCGACGGGGAGGAACCCGCCGCCGCCGCCCCTAGTCTTCCCCGCGCCCTCCCTCCTCCCCCGCCGCCGCCCCTAGTCTTCCCCGCGCCCTCCCTCCTCCCCCGCCGCCGCCACAGGGGCCTTCGGTGGTAGCTCTGCCGTTGGCGGCGGCCAGGTCTTCTCGCCTCGCGTGTAGGGTCTGGCGCGGGCAGGGTCGCTGGTCCGGGGCACCATGAGCTCATGGTCGCGATGTGTGGCGGAGGGCCTTCAGTCTTTGCTCGGGCTCCTCTCGTGGCGTGGTGGCTGCGTCAGGGTGGGGCGTGCCCCCGGCGCCGGTGGTTGCAGATCGAGGTCCGCCTGGATCTGGTGACGCGCGGCTGTGGCGCGGTGGCGGTGCGGCTGTCAGGGGCGCGGATCCGGGCGGGGCTCCCATGGATCTGGTGTGTGGTGGCCGGCGGGGAAGCGACTCGTGGTGTTCCTAGCTTGCTGGTGCTCCTACGGCGGGTCCCGGCGGCGTTCGGGGCACGGATCAGGGCGGTGCTGCCCGGATCTGGTGCGTGGTGGTCAGCCTAGAGTTCGGCAAGCTGCGGGCGGCACTGTGGAGATTTGGTTGCGGCAGCGAGGAGGGAGGATGGCGGCGTGGCGGCGCTGCTCTTGGCGGTGGGTGCGGGGCTGCCATGACGGCGCGTGGTGCCGTGGTGGTTTTGCTGGCCATGTTAGAGGCGGTTGGCGGTGGCGAGCGGGTGTAGAGTGCTTGGCCGCCGTCGGTGGTGATTGGTTGTGGTGATGATGGGTTTGGTGAGCTCCGGGTGAAAGCCTTGCTCGATCTCGGTCGATGCCGGCGTCGACGGCGTCCTTGGACGTCGTTCCCTTGTTGGAGGCGGCGTCGTGGAGCCCCTTCACCTCCCTCGTCAACTCAGCCACGGCCTAAGTGGGCGTCGGCGGCGTTCCTCGCCGCTTCCCTCTTGGGGGCGACGCCTTTGGAGGTCCGGTCCTTTCTGCTGGTGGTGGCTTTGTGGCTTTGCAACTTCGTAGTCGGCTAGGCGAGTGCACGGCCTCGGGACCGGCGTGGAAGTCGGAGCGGCGGCTCCGGGTATCTCCTATGTGTGGTGGTTAGCTTTGGTCGCCAGGGCGATATGGTCATCGATTAGGTGGGTTCGCGGCCTCGGGGCCGGAGTGGAAGTCGGTGCGGCGGCGCCGGAGATCTCGTGCGCGTAGGGTGTTGGCTTTGGCCTCTAGGGCGGCGGAGCCATCGACTAGGCTGGTGCGTGGCCTCGGGGCTGGTGTGGATGTCGAGCGGCGGCTCAAGCCCAAAGGTTCTGTTGTAGGGTGTCATCTCTGGTCACTTGGGTGACAGTGTCATCGACTCGAGTGGTGCGTAGCCTCGGGGCTGGTGTGTGCGTGTATCGCAGATGTATCGATTTTCGGCCAGTTTTCCTTATAAACTGATCAATTCTCTTCTTCTTAATGAAAAGGCAGAGCTCTTGCCGGTTGCTCAAAAAAATGGTGGCATAGTTATATGTTGAGATAATTATAACTATTGGAAACGATCAACTATTTAGGTATAGCACTAGATTCTTAAGCACGAAGTATTTTTTTCGAGAAAACTTCTGATCTACTCATTTTCAATCATGAAAGTACAACGTACACCATAAATAATAAAAATTACATCCAGATTTGTAGACCACATAGCGACGACTACAAACATTGAAACGAGCCGAAGGTGCGCCACCATCATCTCCCCTCCCTTGCCGGTGCCGAGCAAAACTTGTTGCAGTAGACAATTAAGAAGTCGTCGTGCTAAGACTCCCTAGTACCAATGCACCAGAACAACAACCACCGCCGAAGAAGAGTAGCGTAGATCGGAAGGATCCAACCTGAAAAAACACAAACGTAGACAAAACTATGACCAGATCTGAGCAAATCCACCAAGGATAGATCCGCCGGAGACACATCTCTGCACACCCACCGACGATGCTAGGCACACCACTAGGATGGGGGCAAGGCGGGAGAACCTTATTCCATCTTCGGAGAGCCGTCGGCGTCTCGTCTTCCTGAGCAGGACACACACCCTAACAAGACTCAAAGAAACATTTAAAAATAGAGCTCTCCCGCCGGAAGGGTCGGGATCCACCATGTCATCATGGCCCTAAGGCCACCAGAGACGAGGCGAACCGGCGGGAGACGGAGGAACCCTCTTAAGCACGAAGAATTACTCCCTGATATAAGCAAATGGGTAAAATAGTTGGTTAAGAAACAAAGAAATTGAATACTGAATACGAGCACATTCCTAATTTGCATTTGGAAGCTACCTATTTTTATGCTAATAAATATATACTTGAATACCAGCACTTAAAGTTTTTGCATTACCCAACAATTAACGTGTTTTTTATTAGAGTTAATTGCATGAAGCCACCACAATTGTGGCATCGTTTGTAGAGAAGATGGTTTTGCAATTTACATGACGCGCAAAGTTTTTTGTCATTGCAAATCACGCTCTTATTTTATAAGGTAACTATGGAATCTTCGTCACCGATTACCTTGAGTCAAACTAGCTTCAGTTACGTTAGTACCATCTTCCAATATTTAGAGGATAATTGATACTCCAAACTCTTATTGTTGGCTTGGAAGTATCTTGATCTTGAAAAAGAAAAATAACAAAAAGAGGGCTACTGTTTGTTGGGCGGGGTATTTAGAGGATAATTGATACTCCAAACTCTTATTGTTGGCTTGGAAGTATCTTGATCTTGAAAAAGAAAAATAACAAAAAGAGGGCTACTGTTTGTTGGGCGGGGATATATAGGGCCGAGGCCCACCGCCAGCCCAGCAAACTCATCCAAATGTCCTAGGAGGACTGGCGCCTGCGCAGGGCTGTGCTTATGTTATCAAGGCCAAAGCACAGGGAAACAAGCCTGTTGTTTGGAAAGTCATACCCGCGCGTCAACCTCCAAGAGGCAGAGGGAGCGCGTCGGTTTAGGGTTAATCACGCGCACCAACGGTGCAGCTCATTACGCTGACGCCACCCGCCTAGGACTGGACCAACACTTCACCCTCGCCATTGCTCCGCTGGCGAACCGCG
Organism: Aegilops bicornis; assembly: GCA_021605145.1. Classification (NCBI taxonomy): domain Eukaryota; kingdom Viridiplantae; phylum Streptophyta; class Magnoliopsida; order Poales; family Poaceae; genus Aegilops; species Aegilops bicornis. The sequence goes on from CM038674.1 coordinate 100,689,417, forward strand.
AAGGTATATAAGCTGCTACGGTTTCGCTCAGGTAAGCGAGGTGGGACTAAAGAATGGGCGGGTGAAGATGCTAGCGCTGTGCGAGTCTGGCTGTGTTGGGCTCGAAATGGCAACAGATGGATGGGCCTCCGGCCAGTCAGCACCTGGCAAAAGGCCTACCAAGCTTCCAGTGATGATGCAGAGTCCGGATATCCATCCTTAGAGATATGTCCCGTAGTTTGCTCAAAAAAAAGAAGTCCCCGTACAAGTTAAACATCATGAAGCTGCCTCAATGCATCATCAGAAGGAAATTCCCGTAAAAAGATCAGAAAAAAAATATTGCACGTGTGTTTTCACACTGATTGGAGCATTAAAATTTGTTGAAGATCTTCATCTCCACGCTTGGAAGAAACCTAAAGATCAACCAAACCAGCTAGTGCTAAGCATGTGCGGGCCAATTACATCAAGAACCACAGTAAAAGTGCGGAAAAAAAAAGGTGAAGCATCAGCTGGTCATATATTATTCATACAGTGTATGCCGAGAACACAAAAAGGAAAGGAACATCCAAGAACTGAACTGTCTTAACCCGAGAACTTGCGCCCTGTCATCTTCTCGGACTCGTATATGATGTGATTGATAAGGCCCCTTGCCGCACTGCAAAGCAAGAAAGAGTTTCAGAGGACATGTTGCAGCGAGAATAAAAAAGGAAAGGAACATCCAAGAACTGAACTTGTCCACGGACCAGTGACTTACTCGTCCTTCATCTTCTGTATCTTCTCTGGATCAGTCTCATGCATGTTTTTCTTGAACTGTTGCCTCACCATGGAAACGAGAAGCCCTGTGTTGTGTTGCTGGGCCAACAAAAACAACAGCTCTGTCAAGTGTGAGCATTCATATGGTCATACGATGCCATAACATCCAGGGTGAAAAGGACTTTGGTTCTAGTTGCAATGGCATTTTATTCTATGCTACGGAACTGATTCTCCTTCTATCATGTAGATAAAAACACAAAATATGCATGTTCCACGTGCATTATAAATATGAAGATTATTTCAAGTGCCTTATAACAAATACGCCGTCTTACACGTAATGCTGCCAGAGAAACATTGGTACCTTGGAGCAGTTTTCATCAAAAGAAAACAGTGCGGAGTAATTTAAAAAAATCACTTATGGATACTTAAATGGCAAAGGTGCTGATGATGGTGCAATTAAACTGTTAGTTCTCACAGAACACTCTCAGGATTAAATATACTTAGTCTGTTGAGGAGAACCGAGCGAGCTGGGTTTGTGTTAAGGAGTAATAAGATAACAAGATAGTTCAAGAGAAAATATGCATACCTGATTGCCAATGAACTTAGCCCTCCTTAAGCACTCGCGGAATAACTACAATACAACAGGAACAGATTATAAGAAGCAATTAAACATTTTCTTACTCAGACTCTATGATTTCATTTTTTTTTCCTTTTTCATGAAAATTTCTTGTTATAAACATAATACTGCAGAGTTGGGCAGCACGGGGAGTACCAGATGTGATTTGCAAAAGCTGAAGCTAAAAGGATAAAGTCATGGATGGTGCTACTACGACTCCAGAAATGAAATTTCAGAACTGACTACCATGTACAACTCATTTTGAGGGTCAGTTCCTGTCTATTACAAAGGTGTGAAAGGAGCCTTACTCTGAGTGCATTATCAGCAAGTTCTGGAGGTAGAGCTTTTTGAAGTGAAGGCATATTCCTTTACTCTGCGATATTCAATGAACAGGAAAAGCAATTACTTTACTTAAACATATATATCTCAATGTTTTATTGTTCGGCTATGGCAATAATGGAATTACTTTCCAGACAATTATTCGATGTAAAAAGTGTTAAGGCACACACATATACCATAGAAAAGAGTATATACAGGAAGTCAGGAACCTACCAGTGTGCATGTGCAATACCTATAACCTATGTGAAACTTTACAATCACCCCATGGACCATAGCCAATACAGTAAGAGACTTCATGGAAGTATCAACATTCCAAATGCCAGGACCATCGAGATCGTAAGTGGGCCTCAATTGCCCCTCCGTGATCAATGCAAACATCCTAGACTAACAAATCTCATCATCTATAAAATCATCTTGGGCTTGCCTGTACTTCAAGAATAAAAGAGCAAAATTACAAGGCCTTGTGTATACTTTTTCAGGAAGATGCCTGTCTTCCTCCATGTGTGTCTTGGCGTGTTTTTGGGGGCAGGGGTGTTCACAGATAAGATGTACCTAGATGAGAAATATAAACAAGCAACCAATTTTAACATGGTCCTTTTAACCTCCTCTTTTCACATGGGAGGTAAGAAGGTATTTACTCAGACCCACTACAACTGAGGCAACGACTGAAAAAAAAAAGGCAAACAAGTAAGCAAACCAAGAATTAGTCCTTCAGATGAATATATGCCTAGCTTAAAACTTCTATCTGGAGAGAGTTAATGCCTGAAAAAAAAAGAACTGGTATGTACAACCTCAACATCTCTCTGCATTGTAAAAAGCCTGTGATCAGACTTCACAATTCATTGTTTATGTCCCCGATATGAGGCAGGCTACTCATCTTAATTTGCAATGAGTTGGGAGTACTTGGCTCAATGGCTCTGGGGCTAAGCTGCAGACAGATTGCAGTGCCCAACCGCCCATGCCCTCGCAGTCTCACACACTCTCTAGGAAAAAAAAAACTGGAATGTTACGCAATTGCAGTGCGCAGAGATAGAACAATTAGCTCTAGCAGTTTCAGGAGTCATATGAACTTTCTGACGGTGTACACCTTACAGCAAGCAAATCCAGTATCTGCACATTTACCACATCCCTATTTTTCACCGCATCCCAAGCAAAAAATTGTGGAACTTAACAGATCCAATATGTGTACATCATATCCAAGCATAAACCAACATTTTGCCCATTGACAAACCCAATATAGTGATTTAGATAGATAGATATGGCCTCACCTTGCCGCTGGATGTCTGGAGGGGAGGTTGACGGCGGGGGCACAGGTTGGAGTCGGGTGCAGAGGCCGGCGGCGGCTGCACAGAGGCGTCGACGATGGCGGCGGCACAGAGACGGGGGCGCGGGGGCGGGGCTCGGAGCTCCTTTCCGGCCGTGGGGGGCAGAGGGAGGAGGTAGGCGGCGACCTCGTTTCCGGCGGAAGAGGATTCGAGGAGGACGATTCCGTACGCACCTAGCCCGTAAGTGTGGGCATTATTTCAGATATACCCCACTGCTAGTCCTGGGCTCCTGGCCAGCCAGACCTGACCCGGCCCAAAAAAGGCCGGCCCGACCAGGGCCGACGCTGCTCGCGGGCCAGGCCCAGGCCTAGATTTTGAGCCTGAAGGCTGGGCCGGGCCTGGGCCCGCTGTATTTGCGTTTTACCGAAGAGGCCCGGTGGGCTTTTACATTGTCGGGCTGAGCTTGGGCCTGATTTTTTAGGCCCAACGTTCTGGCAGGGCCCGGCCCGGGCTTGGGTTTTCTACGTCGGGCTTGGCTAGGCCCGGCCCGAGGGATGGCCAGGTATACCCACTGCACACACGACCGTTTTTTTTCCCCTCAAAAAAAAAAACACGACCGTTTTTTAGCACATTCTGCATTCATAATTTTTATGTTATGTATTCAAATTAAACCCACTGCACGTGTCCTTGATCTTTTCTATATCTCTATTCATACAAAGTTGTGATTGTATGTATCCGGATTCGGGACTGTTAGGGCATCGTCACCGAAAGACGTCGTCGGGTGGCCTTTTTCCTCAAGGCTTCCCTGGGTCCGTGTGTGGGTGGGTGGGGGGGGGGGGCTCCTAGTGGGATCCGGTTTGTGCTCCAGGCGTGCGTGTGTCATGGCGTCCAGCCACGCGACGGCGGAGCTCAGGGAAGGGTGGTGGGGGCGCAATTGCTAGTGCGCGGCGGTGTTGGAAATATGCCCTAGAGGCAATAATAAAAGGATTATTATTATATTTCTTTGTTCGTGATAATTGTCTTTTATTCATGCTATAATTGTATTATCCGGAAATCGTAATACACGTGTGAATACATAGACTACTATATGTCCCTAGTGAGCCTGTAGTTGACTAGCTCGTTGATCAACAGATAGTAATGGTTTCCTGACTATGGACATTGGATGTCATTGATAACGGGATCACATCATTAGGAGAATGATGTGATGCACAAGACCCAATCCTAAGCATAGCACAAGATCGTATAGTTCGTTTTGCTAGAGCTTTTCCAATGTCAAGTATCTTTTCCTTAGACCATGAGATCGTGTAACTCCTGGATACCGTAGGAGTGCTTTGGGTGTACCAAACGTCACAACGTAACTGGGTGACTATAAAGGTGCACTACAGGTATCTTCGAAAGTGTTTATTGGGTTGACACGGATCGAGACTGGGATTTGTCACTCCGTATTACGAAGAGGTATCACTGGGCCCACTCGGTAATGCATCATCATAATGAGCTCAAAGTGACCAAGTGTTTGGTCACGGGATCATGCATTACGGTACGAGTAAAGTGACTTGCCGGTAACGAGATTGAACGAGGTATTGGGATGCCGATTATCGAATCTCGGGCAAGTAACATACCGATTGACAAAGGGAGTTGTATACGGGGTTGCTTGAATCCTCGACATTGTGGTTCATCCGATGAGATCATCGAGGAGCATGTGGGAGCCAACATGGGTATCCAGATCCCGCTATTGGTTATTAATGGAGAGCCGTCTCGGTCATGTTCACGTGTCTCCCAACCCGTAGGGTCTACACACTTAAGGTTCGGTGACGCTAGGGTTGTATAGATATGAGTATGCAGCAAACCAAATGTTGTTCGGAGTCCCGGATGAGATCCCGGACGTCATGAGGAGTTCCGGAATGGTCCGGAGGTAAAGAATTATATATATGAGGTGTTGTTTCGGCCATCGGGAGAGTTTGAAGTCACCGGTATTGTCTGGGACCACCGGAAGGGTCCCGAGGTCCACCGGGTGGGGCCACCCATCCCGGAGGGCCCGTGGGCTGAAGTGGGGAGGAATCAGCCCCTAGTGGGCTGGTGCGCCCTTGGCCCCTGCGCCTAGGGTTGGAAACCCTAGGGGGCGCCCACTGCCTTGGGGGCAAGCCTCCCCTCAGCCGCCCCCATCTAGATGGGATCTAGAGGGCAGCGCCCCCAGGGGCCTATATAAAGGGGGAGGAGGAAGCCGCACCCAAGGCTTGGCGCCTCCTCTCCCTGCTACACCTCTCCTCTCATGAAGCTCGGCGAAGCTCTGCCGGAACCCTGCTGCATCCACCACCACGCCGTCGTGCTTCTGGATCTTCTTCAACCTCTCCCTCCTCCTTGCTGGATCAAGGTGCGGGAGACGTCATCCGCTCCGTACGTGTGTTGAACGCGGAGGTTTTGTCCGTTCGGCACTTGGTCATCGGTGATTTGGATCACGACGAGTACGACTCCCTCAACCCCGTTCTTTTGAACGCTTCTGCTCGCGATCTACAAAGGTATGTAGATGCACTCCTATCACTCGTTGCTAGATGAACTCATAAATGGATCTTGGTGAAACCGCAGGAAATTTTTTATTTTCTGCAACGTTCCCCAACAGGCGGTGCATTGGGCATGCTCGTGCCGGGCGTGGCTGGCGGGATGGGCGCTGGCCATGGCAACGACGCATGTGGCGGTCCTTGATCTGGCAGTCATATGGTCTGTCCTTTGGCATCACTCGGGGATGGGTCATCCGGTCATGCTCCCCTAGCTTGGGCCCTTCTCGTTGACGCGCTAGGCAAGATGGCCTTGGTCATGGTGATTGATGCGTAGGGAAGAGCATGATGGAGAATTGGGGGAAACCATGTCTGCCTTATGTCATGAGCGGTGACGACGATGCCTCTGGGCGTTGTAATCATTGTTGAACGCGTCTATGCAATCCTCCTCTCCTTCTCTCGTGGTCTTTGCTCCGAAGGAAACCCACGCCCCCCCTCTTGGGATAGACAGTGGCGGCGATTTCCTCATCGTTGACCTTCTTGGAGGCATTTTGTCTTGGAGCTGACTCGATTGCCGGAGCTAGAGCTAACTTGTTCGGCGTTACTCTAGAGTGAGATATATGGAAGGTGGCTTGAGGCAGAGGGCATGGATGTGCACTAGTTGCGGTGGATTTTCTGGCCGGGTCGACAATCTCTTATAGTGAGACATCGAAGGCCACGATCCCATCTACTGGTACGCATGCGACATCATTGACATGATGCGCCCTGGTACGACGGTTCTCCGCTCAGGCGTGGTCCTGTGCTACTAGGTGATTGCCGAGACGAGATTGAGAATCTTGGATCTTCAAACAATGATGAGTTTGTTTTGTTGCCTGATTCTGCCGCCACAGACGAGGACAATGCAAGATTATCCGAGTGTCCTAAATTGGGATTTGACGATGCCATTTACTTTCCTTTCTCGACCTCTGTTGCGAAGTATGACAACAACCTTCATTGTTCGAAGCAGTTGGTGGCGACCGACTCTTGTCGTGGCATGACTGTTCGCTTTTGCGAGTATGGTCTTCATTTGCGTGGTACCTCATGTTAAGACCGTGCTGTGTATGTAGCTGTGAGGACCACGGGAAGTGGTGATGGCATCACAACTGTTGTCAAGAGATGATTGGTGGTGGTATGATTGCTGTTGTAGATTGTTGATCATTGATTTGATCACTTCAGAGTTTTTTCTTTTTTCTTAACTCCATCAAGGCATAGCTTCGGTCTTTGTTTTGACTTTGCTAGTTGCTGGTGTGACGTGTGTGTGTGTCGGTGTTGATTATGTACATCCTATAACTGCAGATGCCGGTCATGTGCTCATTGCTGGTATCCCTTATGCTCTATTGTAAAGCTAATAAAATCCACCTTTGTCAAAACGTCTTTCCGTTTGGTAGCGAGGCATGCAAGAACTTGTTCACGACTTCAAAACCACTAGCAAAGGTTGCAACTCCAGACTTGTTTTCCCCCTTCCTTTTACAGAGGGTAACTCCAGACTTGTGCTGGCTTGAGAATGGTTTTATACTTTGCAGTTGATATTATTATGGTAAAAAGCAGATGGAACGATCGTCGTGGTTACTTCCAGACAAGTTCTTCTCGGCACAACAAGACAATGAAATTAGTCGCACAAACCACCCCACACTGAAGAAAGCACCACAATCTCCACCGACCTGTGATAACATAACCAGCCAAGCAAGGAATCAACACGCTAGTATATATTTATAGGCCGGATGCAGACCCGCCTTCAGCAACACACCAACGCACACAACAAACAACAGCATCGGCAAATCCCATCCCAGAACAATGAAGTTCCTGTTCCAGTTCCCCTGCTGCTCGTGCTTCTGCTACGTCAAGAAGAGGAAGAGCGGCAAACCGAAGGACTGACGACGCGGCCGACCGTATGCCCGACGAAGCTATTCCACTCTAAAGCACCACTGCACTTAACAGATGTACACCTGTGGCTGTGGAAGTAGCTTCTGCTGAACTTTTAGATGTATAGTATGTGTGGAGTAGTTGCGTGGAGGATGGCGCGCTCTGTTTCATCATCATCATTATAATGTAATGTAAAAAAGTCGGGCCCAAGTGGCTCAGTTGCTCTTGTCTTTCTCTGTGGCTTCTGGTTTGTGGATCCCCATCTCCTGCATCTGTTGTTCAACAGGGACGAAGCCGGTCTCCGCGAGGAACCTGCAACGTGCAGAAATCTCAGCTCACTAAGATTGTTCGCCGCAACAGTGTAGATCGCGTGTGGAGAGAGGGTAGGAGAGGACAGGGGAGACCTGTTGAGGAGCACGAATAGAACCGCGCCGATGGTTATGAGCAGAAGGACGTGCCCTACGATCACAAAGTCGCTTGAGAAAAAGGCTAGGTAAAGCATCGCGGTGAAGCAGAATGCCAGTAGCAAAAATGTGATCTGGAGCACGACCCACGTGGGAGCCTACACCAACAAGATAAACATCGGTTAGGATACTTTACAGTTATTTGTGCATTCCATAACCACATAAAAAAGGGAACAATGAGTAAATCTGGGGCTGAATACAGGAATATATGGTAAAGCACGAGGTCAAATTAAATTTAAGAATGAACATAATAACGCACATTGCAGTATTTCTTACATTAACACCAGAGGACAAGGCTCCCACCAAGATAGCTTCAGCTGATGATACTTGATTCGGCAATTGTCCTGCCATTCTCACCCAAATTTATAGGCACTGGCACAAATAACAATACATTATCACCTATATGCTTCTGCTGAAACAATAATGGTTCTAGATAACACATAAATGTAGAATGATTTGCAACATGCCAGGTACCAATTCTGCCTTAAGTGCCGCCGCACTACACAAAAATCCGACCAAGTCAATATTTATTCAAAAAAGCCAAAACAGTTTCTCTTGTGGGCATCGACAGCCTCAAAGTAATACTATATCATCAATAGCAAGCATAAAAGCAGGTATAAAGCTCGATGCTACTGCACATAAACATATGATGATCACAGCACCATGCCAACAATCTGTAACACTAAGCAAGATATACGATGCACTAAGTATATGTTAAGTCATGTGAGTTTCCAAAAGATGTGGGAGTGCTACGCCTATATCCAAATGCTGTTATTTGCTTAGTGCCAAAAAATATATGCAATAATGCAAGAGTGAAAGCATAAATACAGACCCATTTAACATAAAACCATAACAGGCAATACTCTCGGTTATAACATAAGATCCTGCCAATAACTTCGTCGGGTAAACCAATACTTCAAATGAGCATCCCAAACTATTTACTGTTGACTTTGTTACCAACCTCTCCAAAATAGATCAACTATGTGAATTCTGACCAACCTAGGTCAAGGACACCGTAGTCACAAGCTAACTTACTAATCCATCTCACTGGCCTAGTTGCAACCATACAAAAAGGGGAAACTCATGCACCTTGCCATAACCTTGATGCCACAGTTAAGAAGCTACTCTACGATAAGAACAATATTGCCACCAATTGCAGCTAAGCCTCACACAGAACTCCCTAAAACCCCAAATTTGCTTATCCAGTTTTCACTTACCATATCCCCTATTTTCTGTATCTTTAATGCCACTCTTATCTAAAAGGCTACCGTCGCCGTAACTCCCCAATTTGTATCTTTGCTGTTTAATTTTCTCCCGTCAGTCACCGGCTTGCCCGCGGGAGCAGCTGGCCATGCCGGTGAAGGTTACAAACGGTTTGTTGCACAGGAGTGGTGCAGCTCGGTGGGGTTGTCCGGTGGATCTGGGACCCCCAGGCGGCAGCAATGCTTGAGTGAGGTGAGACATGAAGGAGAGAGAACAAGTAAACACAGTTTGGAAACATTGTGATTCCAAGTTTAAACAGATGTAGGATAAATCTAGACAATATAGCATTTATAGTGCACATAGATTTAGTTATTAGCTCTAGCTGTTTCAGGAATGATATGAACATTCTGATGGTTCGCAGAAAACACATACATATCTTAACAGAGATTAGCAGGTCCAATATCCGCACATTATTGCTACAACCCTATGGTTTACCACATCCTAATCAAAATAACTGGAACTTAGCAGATCCAATACATGACCTCCAAGCAGTATACCGATATGTGCCCACTAACAGATCCAAGAGACAGTAATATAAACAGAAAAAAAAAACATGAAAGAGGCAGGGAGGAGATGCCTCACCTTGTCGCTTGAGGGGAGGTTGGTGGCGGCAGCACGGGTCGGAGTCGCTGCAGGGGAGGATGCGGAGCTCGTCACAGACGGGGTGACGGGGACGGCGCAGGTTGGAGTCGCTAGAGGGGAGGATGCAGGGGCTGGCGGCGGCAGCGCAGAGGCGGGGACGCGAGGTCGTGGACGAGCTCGGAGCTCCTCTCGGCGGCGGAGGCAGCGGCAGCAGCTTCGTCGGCGAGGGAGGGAGGAGTTAGGCGGCGACCTTGATTCCGGCGGAAGAGACTCGGATGGGGGCAATTTCTTTTGGTGTTCGGGTGCGACCTGCCCGGGTGGCAGTCTCTTTTGCCACGTCGACCCGGGCCCGTCCAGCGAAAATAATACGTGAAATGGGGCATATGCAAAAAAAAATGAAGCTTTTTAACACATGATACTATTCATCCTCCCAGACCCTGAATTTATATTTTTTTGTACAAGTCGTATTTCACTGTATTTCGTCATAAAATTTTACACGCATACACCTTACATCCTTGTTTACTTGTACAATTTTTCTTTAGATTTTTTGAAACCGAAATTTTTTGAATTTTAAATTTTAAAAAATTCGGCCTCCATAGAGGCCGAGATCCAAAACGCCACACTCGTTGTATATGTAATTTGACAGGTTGTATGAAGACTGGCTGCATTAGCAAAATGACTTTTTTTTATGTCTGGTGGCCCGTGTTAGGCTGGGCTAATGCACTACCTAGTGTTTGATTGTGCATGGTCTATGTTATGGTCGTTCATCTTACTAGTGATGACCTTATCACACATGACACTAACATATGCCTCAATAAGGGAAAGTTCATCATGACCAATTAGGAGGAAATCCATTTGCCGTCTTCTTCTTGATTCTTCTTCTTCTGCTGCTTCTTCTCAATTGCTGCTTCTTAAGCCGCTTCTTCTTCTTTAGATCTTTGCATAACTTCTGTTTGCCCGCATTGCATCAACTCACTTCAATATTTTGCTCTTCCAAACTTCATTGTCAAATGTATCCACACTATGGCTAGAGGTATCACCATCATCAACCATCACATATTCCTCCTTCGGCACAAACTCATCACAACCCTGTTATAGGATCCAGTTATGGAGGATGCAAAATGCAAGAACAAGCCTAATATGGGTGGTAAAAGGGTGAAATGACTTCTGATTCGGGATCTTATACTTATTCTTCAAAACTCCAGATGTCTTCTCAACCATAACTCTAAGGCTGACATGGTGTCTAAAATTGAACAATTCTTGTGCAGTCCTAAGATGGTTCATGGAAGAGAACTCATTTAGATGATACTTTGTTTTCCTGAAGGGTGGAAGAACACTAGGCGACATGCATAGCCAACATCTCCTAGGTAAAACCTTTCATCAGGGATATTGAGGCCAATCAGTTGATACGTCCATTTTGCATCATGCTTTTATATCGATATTTACCGCATTATGGGCTGTTATTTCACACTATGTCACAATACTTATGGCTATTCTCTTTTATTTTACAAGGTTTACATGAAGAGGAGAATGCTTGCGGAATTTGGAATGCAGAAATTTGGAAAAGGAGCAAATATTGGAGACCTATTCTGCGCAACTCCAAAAGTCCTGAAACTCCACGGAATATCTTAAAATAAATAAAGAAAAATCTTCGCCAAAGATGAAGGCCAGGGGACCCACACCCTGCTCACGAGGGTGCGCGCCCCCTACCTCATGGGCCCCCTGGTGGCTCTCCGACGCCCATCTTCTCATATATGAAGTCTTTCGATGAGAAAAAAATAGAGAGGAACCTTTCGGGACGAAACTCTGCCGTCACGAGGCAGAACCTTGGCGGAACCAATCTAGGGCTCCGGCAGAGCTGTTCTGCCGGGGGCACTTCCCGCCGGGAGGGGGAAATCATCGTCATCATCATCAATAACGCTCCTCTCACCGGGAGAGGGCAATCTCCATCAACATCTTCACCAGCACCATCTCATCTCAAAACCCTAGTTCATCTCTTGTATCCAATTCTTGTTTCCAAGTCCGGGATTGGTGCTAGTAGGTTGCTAGTAGTGTTGATTACTCCTTGTAGTTGATGCTAGTTGGTTTATTTGGTGGAAGATCATATGTTCAGATCCTTAATGCATATTATTACCCCTCGATTATGAACATGAATATGCTTTGTGAGTAGTTACGTTTGTTCACGAGGACAAGGGAGAAGTCTTACTATTAGTAGTCATGTGAATTTGGTATTCGTTCGATATTTTGATGAGATGTATGTTGTCTAGCCTCTAGTGGTGTTATGTGAACGTCGACTACATAGCACTTCACCATTATTTGGGCATAGAGGAAGGCATCGGGAAGTAATAAGTAGATGATGGGTTGCTAGAGTGATGAAGCTTAAACCCTAGTTTATGCGTTGCTTCGTAAGGGGCTGATTTGGATCCATATGTTTCATGCTATGGTTAGGTTTACCTTAATACTTTTGTTGTAGTTGCGGATGCTTGTAATAGAGGTTAATCATAAGTGGGATGCTTGTGCAAGTAAGAACAACACCAAAGCACCGGTCCACCCACATATCAAATTATCAAAGTACCGAACGCGAATCATATGAACGTGATGAAAACTAGCTTGACGATATTCCCATGTGTCCGCGGGAGCGCTTTTCCTATTGTAAGAGTTTGTTCCGGCTTGTCCTTTGCTACAAAAAGGATTGGGCCACCTTGCTGCACTTTATTTACTCTTGTTACTTATTGCTCGTTACAATTTATCTTATCATAAAACTATCTGTTACCACTTATTTCAGTACTTGCAGAGAATACCTTGCTGAAAACCGCATATCATTTCCTTGTGCTCCTCGTTGGGTTCGACACTCTTACTTATCGAAAGGACTACGATAGATCCCCTATACTTGTGGGTCATCAAGACTCTTTTCTGGCGCCGTTGCCGGGGAGTGTAGAGCCTTTGGTAGGTGGAATTTGGTAAGGAAAAATTTATATAGTGTGCTGAAATTTCATCGCCACTTGTTACTATGGAAAGTAATTCTCTGAGGGGCTTGTTCGGGTATCTTCACCCCTCCGATGAGAAACAAGAGTTGCTCCTCAACCTACTGAACCTATTGAAAATGAAACTCCTTTTGAAGTTCCTTGGTATGATGGAAAAACTGCTAGCTAACACTTTTACGTGAGATTGAACAAAGCAACTTTGATGAACATCTACTCTATGTGGATGAAGTTTGTGGACTATTTAAGCTTGCGGTATACCCGATGATGTTGTTAAGAAGAAGGTCTTCCCTTTATCTTTGAAGGGAGACGCATTGACATGGTATAGGCTATGTGATGATACGAGATCATGGAACTATAAAAGATTGAAATTGGAATTTCATCAAAAGTATTACCCTATGCATCTTGTTCACCGTGATCACAATTATATATATAATTTTTTGCCTCGCGAAGGAGAAAGCATCGCTCAAGCTTGGGGGAGGCTTAAATCAATGTTATATTCATGCCCCAATCATGAGCTCCAAAGAGTGACAATTCTTCAGAATTTTTATGCTTGGCTTTTACGATAACAATCGCACCATGCTCGATACTTCTTGTCTTTGGCTCTTTTATGATGAAGACTATTGAATTCAGATGGAATTTATTGGATAGAATTAAACGCAACTCTGAAGATTGGGACCTCGATGAAGGTAAGGAGTCAGCTATGACACCTAAGTTTGATTGTGTTAAATCTTTTATGGATACCGATATTTCCGTAAGTTTAGCACTAAATATGGACTTGACTCTGAGATAGTAGCTTCTTTCTGTGAATCTTTTGCTACTTATGTTGATCTCCCCAAGGAGAAGTGGTTTAAATATCATACTCCTATAGAAGTAAAAGTAGCTGCACCTATTAAAGTTGAAGAAAAGACTGTCACTTATAATGATCCTATTGTTCCTACCTCTTATGTTGAGAAACCACCTTTCCCTGTTAGAATAAAGGATCATGCTAAAGCTTCAACTGTTGTTCGTAAAAGCAATATTAGAACTTATACACCTCCTGAGCAAGTTAAAGTAGAACCTAATATTGCTATTGTTAAAGATCTCTTGTCTGATAATATTGATGGGCATGTTATTCAGTTACGTGGTGAAGCTGCTAGAATTGCTAAACCGTGTGCTAAAGATAAACATAGACACTGTGGTAGGCGTGCACTGTTATTTCTGTTAAAATAGGAGATCATTGTTATCATGGCTTATGTGATATGGGCGCTAGTGCTAGTGCAATACCCATCGACTTATACAAAGAAATTATGCATGATATTGCACCTATTGAGTTAGAAGAAATTGATGTCACAATTAAGCTTGCCAATAGAGATACTATTTCACCAGTGGGAATTGTTTGAGATGTTGAAGTCTTGTGTGGGAAAACCAAATATCCGCTGATTTTCTTGTTCTTGGTTCTCCACAAGATAGCTTTTGTCCCATTATATTTGGTAGACCCTTCTTGAACACCGTTAATGCTAAGATCGATTGCGAAAAGAATGTTGTTACTATTGGCTTGGATGATATGATTCATGAGTTTAACTTCTCTAAATTTAGTAAACAACATCGTGAGGAAGAATTGCCTAGTAAGGATGAAATTATTGGTCTTGCTTCTATTGCCGTACCTCCTAGTGATCCTTTAGAACACTATTTGCTAGACCATGAAAATGATATGTTTATGAATGAAAGAAGGGAAATAGATGAAGTATTCTTTAAACAGGAACCTATTCTGCAACACAATTTGCCTGTTGAAATCCTAGGGATCCCCTCCACCCAAGGGTGATCCGTGTTTGAGCTTAACCCGGTGCCTGATAATCTTAAATATGCTTATCTTGATGAAAAGAAAATATATCCTGTTATTATTAGTGCTAACCTTTCAAAGCATGAAGAAGAAAGATTACTGAAAACTCTGAAGAAGCACCGTGCCGCTATTTGATATACTCTTGATGATCTTAAGGGCATTAGTCCCACTCTATGTTAACATAAAATAAATTTGGAAGCGGATGCCAAACCAGTTCGTGATCCTCAACGACGTTTGAATCCTAAAATGAAAGAAGTGGTAAGAAAAGAAATACTCAAGCTTCTGGAGGCAGGTATAATTTATCCCGTTCTTGATAGTCGATTGGGTAAGTCCTGTCCATTGTGTCCCTAAGAAGGGAGGTATTACTATTGTCCCTAATGATAAAGATGAATTGACCCATAAAGAATTATCACGGGTTATAGGATGGTAATTGATTTCCACAAATTAAATAAAGCTACTAAGAAAGATCATTACCCTTACCTTTTATTGATCAAATGCTAGAAAGATTATGCAAACATACACATTATTGCTTTCTAGATGGTTATTCTGGTTTCTCTCAAATACACGTATGCGCTAAAGATCAATCAAAGACTACTTTTACTTGCCCTTTTGGTACTTTTGCTTATAGGCGTATGCCTTTTAGTTTATGTAATGCACCTGTTACCTTTCGAAGATGCATGATGGCTATATTCTCTGATTTTTGTGAAAAAATTTGTGAGGTTTTCATGGACGATTTTTCCGTCTATGGTTCCTCTTTGATGATTGCTTGAGCAATCTTGATCGAGTTTTGAGAGATGTGAAGAAACTAATCTTGTCTTGAATTGGGAAAAGTGCCACTTTATGGTTAATGAAGGCATTGTCTTGGGGCACAAAGTTTACGAAAGAGGTATTGAAGTTGATAAAGCCAAGGTTGATGCTATTGAAAAGATGCCATGTCCCAAGGACATCAAAGGTATAAGAAGTTTCCTTGGTCACGCCCGGATTTTATAGGAGGTTCATTAAGGACTTCTCAAAATTTCTCGACCTCGACTAATTTATTACAAAAGATGTACCATTTGTCTTTGATGATGATTGTGTAGAAGCATTGAAATATTTAAGAAAGCATTAGTGTCACACTGTTGTTCAACCACCGATTGGAATTTACCCTTTGAAATTATGTGTGATGCTAGTGATTATCTTTGTAGGTGTTGTTCTAGGGCAAAGAGTTGATAAGAAATTAAATGTTATCCATTATGCTAGTAAAACTCTAGACAATGCTCAAAGAAATTATGCTACTACCGAAAAGGAACTTTTAGCAGTTGTATTTGCTTGTGATAAGTTCAGACCCTATATTGTTGATTCTAAAGTAACTATTCATACTGATCATGCTGCTATTAAATATCTTATGGAAAAGAAAGATGCTAAACCTAGACTTATTAGATGTGTTCTCTTGCTGCAAGAATTTGATTTGCATATTGTTGATAGAAAAGGAGCTGAGAACCCGTTCTTGGATAACTTATCTAGGTTAGAGAATGTTCTTGATGACCCACTACCTATTGATGATAGTTTTCCTGATGAACAATTAAATGTCATAAGCACTTCTCGTAGCACTCCATGGTATGCTGATTATGCTAATTATATTGTTGCTAAATTTATACCATCTAGCTTCACATACCAACAAAAGAAAAAGTTTTTCTATGATTTGCGACATTACTTTTGGGATGACCCACATCTTTATAAAGAAGGAGTAGATGGTGTTATTAGACATTGTGTGCCTGAGCATGAACAGGAACTAATCCTACGCAAGTGTCACTCCGAAGCTTATGGAGGACACCACGCTGGAGATAGAACTGCACATAAGGTATTGCAATCCGGTTTTTATTGGCCCACTCTCTTCAAGGATGCCCGTAAGTTTGTTTTGTCTTTGCGATGAATGTCAAAGAATTGGTAATATTAGTAGGCGTCAAGAAATGCCTATGAATTATTCACTTGTTATTGAACCATTTGATGTTTGGGGCTTTGATTATATGGGACCTTTTCACGCCTCTAATGGATATACACATATTTTAGTTGCTGTTGATTACGTTACTAAGTGGGTAGAAGCTATTCCAACTAGTAGTGCTGAGCATAACACTTCTATTAAAATGCTTAAGGAAGTTATTTTTCCGAGGTTTGGAGTCCCTAGATATTTAATGACTGATAGTGGTTCACACTTTATTCATGGTGCTTTCCCTAAAATGCTTGCTAAATATGATGTTAATCATCGAATTGCATCTCCTTATCACCCGCATTCTAGTGGTCAAGTAGAATTGAGTAATAGAGAGCTCAAATTAATTTTGCAAAAGACGGTTAATAGGTCTAGAAAGAATTGGTCCAAGAAACTTGATGATGCATTATGGGAATATAGAACTGCATATAAGAATCCTATGGGTATGTCTCCGTATAAAATGGTTTATGGAAAAGCATGTCACTTACCTCTCGAACTAGAACATACAGCATATTAGGCTATTAAAGAGCTCAACTATCATTTCAAACTTGCCGGTGAGAAGAGGTTATTTGATATTAGCTCACTTGATGAATGGAGAACCCAAGCTTATGAAAATGCTAAGTTGTTTAAAGAAAAAGTTAAAAGATGGCATGACAAAAAGGATACAAAAGCGTGAGTTTAATGTAGGTGATTATGTATTGCTATACAACTCTCGTTTAAGATTTTTTGCAGGAAAACTTCTCTCTAAATGGGAAGGTCCCTACGTTATGGAGGAGGTCTATCGTTCCGATGCCATAAAAATCAACAACTTCGAAGGCACAAATCTGAAGGTGGTAAACAATCAAAGAATCAAACACTATATCTCAGGTAATCCCATAAATGTTGAAACCAATATTATTGAAACCGTAACCCCGGAGGAATACATAAGGGACACTTTCCAGACCGTTTCAGACTCCGAAAAGGGATAGGTATGTGGTACGGTAAGTAAACCGACTCCAAAACAATTTTTAAGGCAATATTTCTCCGTTTTGGAATATTTAGAAAAATAGAAAAATAAGTAGCAGTCCGGGAAGGACACAAGGGCCCCACGTGGGTTGTGGGCGCGCCCTACCCCCTGGGCGCGCCCCCTACCTCGTGAGCACCTCGTGTGCCTTCCGGACTTCGTTTTCTTGCACGATACGTATTTTGGTCGGTAAAAATTCATTATATATTCTCCCGAAGGTTTTGACTCTCGTATCACGCAAATCTCCTCTGTTTTTGTTTTGAGCTATTACTGTTGTAGAATTAGATCAAGATGTCTTCTCAAGAGTCAGTCGGGGAGAGCCGGGTATCTAATCCGGCACCGGAACCAAGGGCAAACAGCGACGCTGACCACTTTGGGCCAGCAACGGAGGAAGAGATGGAGGCCGACTTGATGAGGGTAGATGCAATGGAGGATCAAGAAGTCACCTCTCGCCTCCGAGCTAGGTTTACGATGGGGGAACTACAGAGCTCAGCTATTCCAAACTCGGTTATCCCTTCCAATGTTAGATTTCTTTCTTATGAAAATATGAGGAGGAGTGTCTCTTGTTCTCCATGGCTATGCAACACCCTTGGGTGCAAGGAGCTTTAGCCGTCACGGAAAGCTTCGCAAGGAAATAATGGACCTAAAGCAGAAAGTCAATAAGCTCGAGGAGGAGAACCATATCTTGAGGGGAATCATCGCCAAGAATATTACACCAACAACAAAGAAGGAGACATAATCACATGGGTATGGGCACTCCCCTTGGCAACTGCCAAGCTTGGGGGAGGTGCCCCGGTATCATATCACCATCACAACTCCTATCTTTACCATTTTTCTTAGTTCGATCCTTTTAGTAGTATCTTGATTTAGTAGAATAAGGTTTATGGCATGATCTAGTTTTGAGTTTTGCTTTATGATCTCTCTATGTAATCGAGTCTGTGAGCTATATATATAATAAAGTTTAGTGTTGAGTCAAGGGCTTGACTATTTTGCCATGATCTTGGGTGAATAAAAGAAAAAGAAGAAAAAGAATAAAAAGAAATAAAGAGTTCATATTGATCTTATTGAGAGTAATGACTTCACATAGAAAGAGTATGATGATTAAAAGTTGTTGGGAGTTGGCAAATATAGCTTTGGTCATCGTTGCAATTAATAGGAAGTAATAAGGAAAGAGAGGTTTCACATATAGATATATTATCATTGACATCTTTTATGATTGGGAGCACTCATTAAAATATAACATGCTAAAGAGTTGATGTTGAACAAGGAAGACAACGTGATGAGTTATGTTTTCTTATGTCTGAGATAATGTATGTTGTCATGGATCCTCTAACATGTTGAGCTTGCCTTTTGTGACGCCCTCGATTCAATCGTACACTAATCATGCACGCAAATGTGTACGACCAAGATCAAGGACTCACGGGAAGATATCACAACACAACTCTAGACACCAATTAAAATAATACAAGCTTTATATTACAAGCCATGGGCCTCGAGGGCTCGAATACATAAGCTCGAATACACAAGAGTCGGCGGAAGCAACAATATCTGAGTACGAGACATAAGTTAGACAAGTTTGCCTTAAGAAGGCTAGCACAAAAGCAACATTGATCGAAAAGGCAAGGCCTCCTGCCTGGGAGCCTCCTAACTACTCCTGGTCATCGGCGGCCTCCACGTAGTAGTATGCATCGGCGGTGGCATCTGGCTCCTGGGCTCCGTCATCTGGTTGCATCAACCGGAAAGAAGAAGAAAGGGGGAAGAGGGGGAGCAAAGCAACCGTGAGTACTCATCCAAAGTACTCGCAAGCAAGGATCTACACTACATATGCAACATTATCAAAGGAAGGCTGTATATGTGGACTAGGCTGCAGAAATGCCAGAATAGAGGGAAGGCCTAGTCCTATCAAAGACTAGCATCTTCTGGAAACCACCATCTTGTAGCAACCGGAAGGAGTAGAGTAGCATAAAGTAAAGTAGTAGTGTTATCAACCTCGGCCAGAGATCCTTTCTCGACTCCCTGCGAGAAAGAAAACCCAGAGCCATACTATCTAGTTATCATCACAATCCAGTTCTCATCACCATCAAATTCTCATCACAAGTATCCGATTCTAGTTGTATCGATCGGGATACAACTCCAAGTGTCCGTTACCGTAGGACAGGCTATCGATAGATGTTTTCTTCCCTGCAGGGTGCACCAACTTACCCACCACGCTTCGCTTAACTCCGGCGGACACACTTTCGAGGTCATGCGGCCTCGGCCAAACAATACGCCGCAACCCGACCTAGGCTTAATAGAGAGGCCAGACCGCCGGACTAAACCTATGCCCCGAGGGTCATGGGCCATCTCCCGGGAACTCCTGCGTTGCGTCTGTGACGGTGAGCAGACCTAGCTACCTCCTTCAACAAAGGCGGCTTACAGTCCAACCGGTAGCGCGCCACTCGATCGGCCAGCGTCTATTAAGCTTCGGCTGATCCATACGACGCAGAACGCCCATACTATGCCCACGCGATGGTTAGTGCTATCAGGCCAGAGGCCCCTCAGATCAAATATCCAAATCATAGTGGATTAGGAACGCGCGGTAACAAGCAGAGACTCACGAAAGATGTGACCCGTTGCCCGTCTCGAGGACTTGCGGCAAGGGCTAGGAATGCCGGCCACGCCTCGTAATTATCTCGCGGGCACCCTCCGGGTCAACCCGACTCCACATCACTGCAATTAAGCTCGCGGGTACCCCTCGGGGCCAACCCGTCTTTAATGCAGGTCCGGTGCAAAGTCATAGTAACCATAGTAACCGTGTGTCTAACACCAAGGGGAAAACCGAGGAATCACCCTTGTCGGATTCCCACTCGATGTAAACATCAAGGTGAGCGTAGAGGAACCACCCTCGAGGTTCACACTTGAGGGTTACCTGACAGTCGTGTCGGAAGTGGTTAAAGAGGAAATCACCCTCGATGACCACGACCGAATAACTACACTCTGAGGTTAACATCAGAAGTGCTGATGAGGTCTCACCCTCGGTACTCGATAGTAACCCAGTAGTGTCGAGCAACTAAGGGGAAGTGATGTGCGGTGGTCGGGGCCTGGTCTTCGATCCCGTTGATCGAGTCTTCTGATTATCCGGTAGGCGATCGGGACAAAGTGGGGTCACTGATGGATCTCTAAGCAACCTATACTAAGCAGTTTAGGATAAGCAGGTAAGGTACAACAGCAGATACAAAAGCAGGCTATGCATCAGAATAGGAGCAATCAATAACAGTAGCAAAATCTAATGCAAGCATGAGAGAATGGAATGGGCGATATCGGGATGATCAAAGGGGGGGCTTGCCTGGTAGCTCACAGCAAGGAGAATTAAATCGTCGGCGTGATGTCGATCACAGAAGCAACATCGGTCTCGGGGTCTCTTGGGAGAAGAGGGAGAAGAAACAGTAAATATAAAGCAATCATAGCATCACAAAGCGTAACATGGCAATATGCTGTGTCGGGTGTGACCTAACGCATGGCTACACGATATAGGTGAAGGGGGAATTCAACCGGGAATGTATTCCCGGTTCCGGACTTGTGTCGACAGATGACCGAGGGGAATGTTCCATGTTCAGCATGCTAGAGGCATGTGACAGATGAACGGACCGTGTATTTGGATTCGCTGGATTTTTCTGAGCAACTTTCATGTAGAAAATATTTTCATCCGAGTTACGGTTTATTTTCTGTGAATTTTCTAAGTTTTAAACATATTCTGAAATTTTTATATTTAGTTTAATCCGAATTGACCAAGTCAATTTGACTAGTCAAAAGGGCAGGTGTGGCCCACATGTCATAGACTATTTACCTAAACAAATAAATAAATCTAACTTATTTAATGGGGTCTACATGTCATCTACTACTAGATTAACTTAGCACTAAACTAGTAGTACTTCTAACTAAGCCTAGACTAATTAAATAAGGGCCGGCCGTGGCACAGCCGTGCACACACACGAACACACACTCACGGCCATGGCAACCAGCAACAGTAGCGGCATGAGCAGTACATATAGCAGCAACAACAGTAGGCATTTAGCAACAGCAAGCAGCAGCGTTACAGGGAGCAGACGCAGCTGCGGCCAAGTAGCGGCAGCAGCAGAATGCATCAAGAGCATCGAGCGGGAGCAGCAATAGAGCAGCACGAGCAGCAGTCAGTACGGCGCGTGGCGTGGCGCAACGGGCGGACGGGCGCGCTCAGCGCGCCAGGGGCGCGGCTGGGCACACGAGGGCGCGCGGGACTGGACACATGCAGTCATACAGCGTCTGGTGAGCGCGAGCTCGAGCCATGGCGGCCTCAACGGGAGCAAGCGGCCACGACGGTGGAACGGCGACCTCTGGCGACCAAATCGAGGGGCAAACAGGGGAATGGGGAGAGGAGCTCACGGGGGGCGGAGGGGCAGCGGCGGCGTGGCGGAGGAGCTCCGGTGAGGTAGATCGGGCGGCAGGCGATGGCGGTCGTGGCGAGGAAGACGCGTCGATCCCGGTGATGTAGTGCTTCCCGCTCGAACCGGTAACACTAGTCGAAGGAGGCGTCCATGGTGCAGCTCGGACATCTTTTCAGCGCCCGGGAAGTCGGTGGCAGCGGCAGCACGACGACCATGGCCACGGCAACTCGCTTCGGTTGCGGGCTGTGGGGAAGGGAGGAACCGAGGGGAGAGGGGCAAGTGGGTTAGGGTTTGCCGGCGCTCGGGGTCCTTATCTTGTGAGGCACCACCGGATGGCGGCGTGTGGCTGGAGGGGCGACCATAGCAGCGGGATGGCCGCCACGCCCTCCCCCGTATCCTGTGGCGTGAGGAGGAGAGGAGTTGAGGTGGGCAGCTGGTGCTCTATGGCCTCCGGGGCCCGGATGCACATTAGTTAGTTAGGCCCTTTTACTGATTTTATTTTTCTGTTTTTATAATTTCCTCACCGTTTTATATTTAAAGCAAAAGCGCAATTGAATTTTCTGACAAAGAAATTTGGTACATAATTATTAGTCAAAAATTTGGAGAGGCCCACAAAGTTTGAGGTCAAAAGAAATTGTTTAAAATATTTGTTTATTTTGAAAAGGTTATACTATTTGCTGCTGGACCAGTTATTATTTTCCTAGGAGTTTATTTGTGAGCCAAATGAAGTTGGTTTCAACATGAAGATGATCAGGGGAATTTATAGAATTATTCGAACATTTTAGTTTTTCCGATCGAAGAATTAATAATTTCACTTCAAATTTAAATATGAATTTGACTTCGATTTTGGACAATGGAAATTTGCATAGTAATCATGATGACCTGGCCACCATTTAGGGGAAGATTACTGTAGCATGGTTCTTGGGGTGTTACAAATCTTCTCCACTACAAGAAATCTCGTCCCGAGATTTAAGTGGGGAAGTAAAGAGTAACTCCGGGAGAACTGACCCTTATAGGGTTAATTATCTGGTGAACAATTCAGGGAATGAGGCAGAGGTATCTCTCGAGTTGAAACTTAATAAAACATCGAGAGCAAAGTATGAAGGTACAATAGGAAGTTTCGAGCGAATGGACAAATTGATACCTGAACAGAGTGTGAGAAAGGGGTTCAGAGCATCGGGAATAGATCATCTCTCGAAAGGTGGCTCGTAACATGATACGAAGCCAATTGCAAGAATATTTTGGAATCAAAGATATATAGGAGAGTCAGGTTCAGATCCTGCGGGCTGTGGGTTATGAGCCCACCATCCGGGTTAAGCGTAAAAGGGGCCGATAGAAAGGCATGTCGATGATAGACTATCGGTCATGTTGTCAACAACGTTGATACCAAGAGGCGAGGGGCGAAGATAACTATTTTCCTGCTCATTGAACTAGGCGGACCAATAGGCAAAGTTCTCGCTCTATCGGTGGTTACCGGAATGTCAATAGCAATGATAACAAGGTCTTCTTGACAAATTGTACATCGAGGTGTTTACATAAGCGAGGCTATTATCGCTTAGATCATATAGATCACAAGAAAGGTTAAACAAAACAAGGAAAAGGAAATTGTGATTATTAATTTAATCAGCACAATGGGAAGGAAAATGTGTTTAAACACAATTATCGTGGAGTATATCCTTCCCAACGACAAGCGTGAGGATGATATCCATGACATGATAGTAAGTAGATAACCAACTAGGGAAAGAGGCGGGGAAGCGATGATGTTACCCATACAATGGTGTTTGGATAGATGATCAAGAAACATTTAGCATTGCGCTTCCAATGTTCTTGTTGATGAACGAAGTACCACAGTCGTGCTTCGAGATAGCATCGGCATGGCCATCAGGTAAAGGTCGGACCTTGGGAATACAAAGGATCCATCAGGAATTTCTATAACAATGCAATTTTATCAGGAAAATGAGGATGTGGCCGATGGGTTCAGCAAAAATCCATCGACGTGTCAAAAAGGATGTATTTCCAAAATTTAAATGAATAAATTCGTGTCGGGGGAGGCAAGAATGTTGTCGATGATAACACAAATCATCGAGGGGCGAGGATGGTATTTCTCATCATGAATTCAATCGATATCCTGGAAGAGCTCAGAATGTTGATGATGATCATGACACATTTGTCGAGAGATTTCATGAAGATGTAATCAATCGGCGACGACATCAAGTCAAAGGAATGATGAAGCGAAAGGTTATTGGACCCATGGGTACAACACAAACTCGAAATCAAGCTTGTTGTTCAAAGGCGAAAAAATATGTGAGGAAGACCGTTGTAGGCTTAGCTCATCGTCGAAAATTGTGCTCGGAAAGGAAGGACGGGTAGCACAATTAAAATTTAACACGATAATGATATAGTCGGCCAGGCTAGAAATGACTTGAAGGATTATTAAACTCGTAAGCAATGATAATTACTTAGAGTTATTGAATCGAAGTGCGGAATCGATTCACTTATCGGTGTTCTCGGTTGACAAACAACCCGAAACCCTTGAAGTGACAAAGACAGGGTAAGGTAGTACTCCATCAAAAGTTCATAAGATGTAGTGCAATGGCATGATATCCTCAAGATACCGGGGAAATACTCAAGGTAGATCATAATATAGGTTGGACGGTGAAATGATTTGCGAAGACAAGTATTTTAACTTGTCCGGGATATGGAATCAAAGAGAGAATATGGTCGGAGCCACGATTGCAAAGGATCAATTCATAGATACAAGATGAGCTTGTACCAAAGAAATAATTATTTTTACGAGCAGCTTCCATGATAAGTTCTACATCAGGTCCATGGGCATGAACACAAGGGTTCAAGGTCGACTCTCACTTCTTCAATGCATAACCTTTCATTCACTCCTCGTTTTTCGAAGAAATTGTAGTGCAGGGATTTATCTGGCGAAGTACCGGAAGAGTAAGACTCGTGAGAACTCTCGGGTTCACCGGGATTATGGAAGGCATAAGTTCAACCCATCGGGCATTTTACGAATCTATACAACCATCAACCAAGCAAAAGATATGAGTTCAAAAGCGAGTATCGGAGTCAAAGCAGATGATACAATTTATCGAAGGTATTATGTATCGGGGAAGAGCGCGCGAGATTTTGAATATGAAGGACATTGCGGATAATAATCCAACCAAGGATATGGCGGTCCATAACAGATCTGATGTGAGTATCGATACTCACCCAGAAGAAGAAAGAATGCAAAGGCATCGGGTTATAGATATAACTGGATAACTTCAAAGCTTGAATACAAAGGAATTACGATTTTCAAATCAAAAGATCTGAAAGCGAGAGGCTCGATCAAAAGATAATTGAGTTGACTCAATACAGATCGACAATCAATCAAGGTTTGATTTGACAAGAACAAGCTCATGTTTGGAGTGACATCGAGTAGGAAGGATGAATTCTATGATCCGGTGAGGATTGCGAGCATCCGCAACATATTGGATCAAGGGACTCGAAGCGATAATGACAGAGTATGTCAACGAAGATTACTAGAAATATGGAATTAACCGTAATGCAAGCAAACAAGAATTCCAACAACAATTGGCTCTTGAGGATTTTCGGAAGATCGAATGGTATTTGAAGACTTTTGTGAAATACCTAAACAATTGGGATGAACGAATCCCGATAATTGCGAGGAATTATTCGTACACGTATTCGAGCAGAAAAGGAGCTGCAACGCAGCGAGCACAATGGATTCTCGAAATACGAAAGTATTACAAGGCATCTTGTAATACAAGATCAGCAGGGATGACAACATGAGCAGCGGTGTATGTAGCTATCCAGAGGGATTTATCGGTGATATGGAATTACCACGACGAAGGGCACAAGGGTTTCGGGGAAACATAGGAGAGTATCTTTGAAATCTTCTGAAGCAGCAAGTGATCATCTGTACTGAAGGGGCTCTCCGGGAGAAGTGGTTACGAGAATCTAATGTCAGAGTTAGTAAAATGTTTAACCCGAATAGAAGAGAGATTAGAGTCCCAGAGTAAAGACGAGGAGTAAAAGATTCTAATACCACCCAATGGCGACGTGGGCCCGTAAGACACACAATAGCGTTAGTAAAAGTTTTTCAAAGGACTAGACTCAACTTGACCAAGGAGTTGGAAAGGGGCTACCTACAGGCGATCGGCTCGATACCAACTTGTGACGCCCTCGATTCAATCGTACACTAATCATGCACGCAAATGTATGCGGCCAAGATCAAGGACTCACGGGAAGATATCACAACACAACTCTAGACACCAATTAAAATAATACAAGCTTTATATTACAAGCCATGGGCCTCGAGGGCTCGAATACATAAGCTCGAATACACAAGAGTCGGAAGCAACAATATCTGAGTACAGACATAAGTTAGACAAGTTTTCCTTAAGAAGGCTAGCACAAAAGCAACATTGATCAAAAAGGCAAGGCCTCCTGCCCGGGAGCCTCCTAACTACTCCTGGTCGGCGGCGGCCTCCACGTAGTAGTATGCATCGGCGGTGGCATCTGGCTCCTGGGCTCCGACATCTGGTTGCATCCACCGGAAAGAAGAAGAAAGGGGAAGAGGGGAGCAAAGCAACCGTGATTACTCATCCAAAGTACTACAAGCAAGGATCTACACTACATATGCAACATTATCAAAGGAAGGTCAGATATGTGGACTGGGCTGCAGAAATGCCAGAATAGAGGGAAGGCCTAGTCCTATCGAAGACTAGCATCTTCTGGAAACCACCATCTTGTAGCAACCGGAAGGAGTAGAGTAGCATAAAGTAAAGTAGTAGTGTTATCAACCTCGGCGGAGATCCTTTCTCGACTCCCTGCGAGAAATAAAACCCGAGCCATACTATCCGATTATCATCACAATCCGATTCTCATCACCATCAAATTCTCATCACAAGTATCCAGTTCTAGTTGTATCGATCGGGATACAACTCCAAGTGTCCGTTACCGTAGAGGACAGGCTATCGATAGATGTTTTCTTCCCTGCAGGGTGCACCAACTTACCCACCACGCCGCTTAACTCGGTAGGACACACTTTCCGGGGTCATGCCCGGCCTCGGCCAAACAATACGCCGCAACCCGACCTAGGCTTAATAGAGAGGCCAGACGCCGGACTAAACCTATGCCCCGGTCATGGGCCATCTCCCGGGAACTCCTGCACGTTGCGTCTGTGACGGTGAGCAGACCTAGCTACCTCCTTCAACAAAGGCGGTAACTTCACGCAGTCCAACCCGGCGCGCCACTCGGTCGGCCAGCGTCTATTAAGCTTCGGTGATGCATACGACGCGAACGCCCATACTATGCCCACGTGATGGTTAGTGCTATCGGGCGAGAGGCCCTCGGATCAAATATCCAAATCATAGTGGATTAGGAACGCGGTAACAAGCGTAGACTCACGAAAGATGTGCCCGCGTTGCCCCGTCTCGAGGACTTGCGGCAAGGGCTCGGTATGCCCGGCCGCGCCTCGGAGTTATCTCGCGGGCCCCCTCCAGGTCAACCCGACTCCACATCACTGCAATTAAGCTCGCGCGGGTACCCCTCAGGGCCAACCCGTCTTTAATGTGAGGTCGATGCAAAGTCATAGTAACCATAGTAACCGTGTGTCTAACACCAATGGGGAAAACCCGAGGAATCACCCTTGTCGGAGTCCCACTCGATGTAAACATCAAGGTGAACGTAAGAGGAACCACCCTCGAGGTTCACACTTGAGGGGTTACCGCACGAGTCGTGTCGGAAGTGGTTAAAGAGGAAATCACCCTCGATGACCACGACCGAATAACTACACTACGTGGTTAACATCGGAAGTCTTGATGAGGTCTCACCCTCGGTACTCGATAGTAACCCGATGAGTGTCGAGCAACTAAGGGAAGTGATGTGCGGTGGTCGGGCCTGGTCTTGATCCCGTTGATCGAGTCTTCGATTATCCAGCGGGGCGATCGGGACAAAGTGGGGTCAGCGATGGATCTCTAAGCAACCTATACTAAGCAGTTTAGGATAAGCGGGTAAGGTACAACAGCGGATACAAAAGCGGGCTATGCATCATAATAGGAGCAAACAATAACAGTAGCAAAATCTAATGCAAGCATGAGAGAATGGAATGGGCGATATCGGGATGATCAAAGGGGGGGCTTGCCTGGTTGCTCTGGCAAGGAGGGTCGTCGTCGACGTAGTCGATCACAGGGGCAGCATCGGTCTCGGGGTCTACCGGGGAGAAGAGGGAGAAGAAATTGTAAATATAAAGCAATCATAGCATCACAAATCGTAACATGGCAATATGCTGTGCCGGGTGTGACCTAACGCATGGCTACACGATATAGGTGAAGGGGGAATTCAACCGGGAATGTATTCCCGGTTCCGGACTTGTGTCAGACAGATGACCGGAGGGGGAATGTTCCATGTTCAGCATGCTAGAGGCATGTGACAGATGAACAGACCGTGTATTTGGATTCGCTGGATTTTTCTGAGCAACTTTCATGTAGAAAATATTTTCATCCGAGTCACGGTTTATTTTCTGTGAATTTTCTAAGTTTTAAACATATTCTGAAATTTTTATATTTAGTTTAATCCGAATTGACCAAGTCAATTTGACTAGTCAAAAGGGCAGGTGTGGCCCACATGTCATAGACTATTTACCTAAACAAATAAATAAATCTAACTTATTTAATGGGGTCTACATGTCATCTACTACTAGATTAACTTAGCACTAAACTAGTAGTACTTCTAACTAAGCCTAGACTAATTAAATAAGGGCCGGCCGTGGCACAGCCGTGCACACACACGAACACACACTCACGGCCATGGCAACCAGCAACAGTAGCGGCATGAGCAGTACATATAGCAGCAACAGCAGTAGGCATTTAGCAACAGCAAGCAGCAGCGTTACAGGGAGCAGACGCAGCTGCGGCCAAGTAGCGGCAGCAGCAGAATGCATCAAGAGCATCGAGCGGGAGCAGCAACAGAGCAGCACGAGCAGCAGTCGATGCAGGCGTGCGTGGCGGCGTGAGCGAACGGGCGGACGGGCAGCGCGCCGGCGCGCCAGGGGCGGTTGGGCACACGAGGGCAAGCGCGGACTGGACACAGGCAGTCATACTGGCGTGCGGGTGAGCGCGAGCTCAGGCCATGGCGGCCTCAACGGGAGCAAGCGGCCACGACGGTGGAACAGCGACCTCTGGCGACCAAATCGAGGGGCAAACAGGGGAATGGGGAGAGGAGCTCACGGGGAGGCGGAGGGCGCGGCCGGGCGTGGCGGAGGAGCTCCGTGAGGTAGATCGGGCGCGGGCGCAGTGGCGGTCGTGGCGAGGAAGACGCGTCGATCCCGGTGATGTAGTGCTTCCCGCTCGAACCGGTAACACTAGTCGAAGGAGGCGTCCATGGCGCAGCTCCGGACATCTTTTCAGCGCCGGGAAGTCGGTGGCCATGACGACAACGGCGACCATGGCCACGGCAACTCGGTTGCGGGCTGTGGGAAGGGCAGGAACCGAGGGGAGAGGGCAAGTGGGTTAGGGTTTGCCAGGCGCTCGGGGTCCTTATCTTGGGGCACCACCGGATGGCGGCGTGTGGCTGGAGGCGACCATAGCAGCGGGATGGCCGCCACGCCCTCCCCTGTATCTGTGGCGTGAGGAGGGAGAGGAGTTGAGGTGGGCGCTGGTGCTCTATGGCCTCCAGGCCCGGATGCACATTAGTTAGTTAGGCCCTTTTACTGATTTTATTTTTCTGTTTTTTATAATTTCCTCACCGTTTTATATTTAAAGCAAAAGCAATTGAATTTTCTGACAAAGAAATTTGGTACATAATTATTAGTCAAAAATTTGGAGAGGCCCACAAAGTTTGAGGTCAAAAGAAATTGTTTAAAATATTTGTTTATTTTGAAAAGGTTATACTATTTGCTGCCGGACCAGTTATTATTTTCCTAGGAGTTTATTTGTGAGCCAAATGAAGTTGGTTTCAACATGAAGATGATCAGGGAATTTATAGAATTATTGAACATTTTAGTTTTTCCGATCGAAGAATTAATAATTTCACTTCAAATTTAAATATGAATTTGACTTCGATTTTGGACAATGGAAATTTGCATAGTAATCATGATGACCTGGCCACCATTTAGGGGAAGATTACTGTAGCATGGTTCTTGGGGTGTTACAAATCTCCTCCACTACAAGAAATCTCGTCCCGAGATTTAAGTGGGGAAGTAAAGAGTAACTCCGGGAGAACTGACCCTTATAGGGTTAATTATCTGGTGAACAATTCAGGGAATGAGGCAGAGGTATCTCTCGAGTTGAAACTTAATAAAACATCGAGAGCAAAGTATGAAGGTACAATAGGAAGTTTCGACGAATGGACAAATTGATACACGAGCGAGTGTGAGAAAGGGGTTCAGAGCATCGGGAATAGATCATCTCTCGAAAGGTGGCTCGTAACATGATACGAAGCCAATTGCAAGAATATTTTGGAATCAAAGATATATAGGAGAGTCAGGTTCCGATCCTGCGGAACTGTGGGTTATGAGTCCACCATCTGGGTTAAACGTAAAAAGGGGGCCGATAGAAAGGCATGTCAGATGATAGACTATCAGTCATGTTGTCAACAACGTTGATACCAAGGGCGAGGGACGAAGATAACTATTTTCCTGCTCATTGAACTAGGCGGACCAATAGGCAAAGTTCTCGTCTATCGGTGGTTACCGGAATGTCAATAGCAATGATAACAAGGTCTTACTGACAAATTGTACATCGAGGTGTTTACATAAGCAGGGAACTGTTACTGCTTAGATCATATAGATCACAAGAAAGGTTAAACAAAACAAGGAAAAGGAAATTGTGATTATTAATTTAATCAGCACAATGGGAAGGAAAATGTGTTTAAACACAATTATCAGGAGTATATCCTTCCCAACGACAAGCAGAGGATGATATCCATGACAGGATAGTAAGTAGATAACCAACTAGGGGAAAGGGCGGAAGCTGATGATGTTACCCATACAATGGTGTTTGGATAGATGATCAAGAAACATTTAGCATTGCGCTTCCAATGTTCTTGTTGATGAGCGAAGTACCACAAATGCTTCGAGATAGCATCGGCATGGCCATCGTGTAAAGGTCGGACCTTGGGAATACAAAGGATCCATCAGGAATTTCTATAACAATGCAATTTTATCAGGAAAATGAGGATGTGGCCGATGGGTTCAGCAAAAATCCATCGACGTGTCAAAAATGATGTATTTCCAAAATTTAAATGAATAAATTCGTGTTGGGGGAGGCAAGAATATTGTCGATGATAACACAAATCATCGAGGGGCGAGGATGGTATTTCTCATCATGAATTCAATCGATATCCTGGAAGAGCTCAGAATGTTGATGATGATCATGACACATTTGTCGAGAGATTTCATGAAGATGTAATCAATCGGCGACGACATCAAGTCAAAGGAATGATGAAGCGAAAGGTTATTGGAACCATGGGTACAACACAAACTCGAAATCAAGCTTGTTGTTCAAGGCGAAAAATATGACGAGGAAGACCGTTGTAGGCTTAGCTCATCGTCGAAAATTGTGCTCCGGAAAGGAAGGACCGGGTAGCACAATTAAAATTTGGCACGATAATGATATAGTCGGCCAGGCTAGAAATGACTTGAAGGATTATTAAACTCGTAAGCAATGATAATTAATAAGATTTATTGAATCAGAGTCTTGGAATCGATTCACTTATCGGTGTTCTCGGTTGACAAACAACCCGAAACCCTTGAAGTGACAAAGACAGGGGTAAGGTAGTACTCCATCAAAAAGTTCATAAGATGTAGTGCAATGACATGATATCCTCAAGATACCGGAAATACTCAAGGTAGATCATAATATAGGTTGGACAGTGAAATGATTTGCGTAAGACAAGTATTTTAACTTGTCCAGGATATGGAATCAAAGAGAGAATATGGTCGAACCCACGATTGCAAAGGATCAATTCATAGATACAAGATGAGCTTGTACCAAAGAAATAATTATTTTTACGAGCAGCTTCCATGATAAGTTCTACATCAGGTCCATGGGCATGAACACAAGGGTTCAAGGTCGACTCTCACTTCTTCAATGCATAACCTTTCATTCACTCCTCGTTTTTCGAAGAAATTGTAGTGCAGGGGATTTATCTGGCGAAGTACCAGAAGAGTAAGACTCGTGAGAACTCTCGGGTTCACTGGGATTATGGAAGGCATAAGTTCAACCCATCGGGGCATTTTTACGAATCTATACAACCATCAACCAAGCAAAAGATATGAGTTCAAAAGCAGAGTATCGGAGTCAAAGCAGATGATACAATTTACCGAAGGTATTATGTATCGTGGGAAGAGCGCGCAGATTTTGAATATGAAGGACATTGCCGGATAATAATCCAACCAAGGATATGGCGGTCCATAACAGATCTGATGTGAGTATCGATACTCACCCAGAAGAAGAAAGAATGCAAAGGCATCGGGTTATAGATATAACTGGATAACTTCAAAGCTTGAATACAAAGGAATTACGATTTTCAAATCGTAAGATCTGAAGCAGAGGCTCTGATCAAAAGATAATTGAGTTGACTCAATACAGATCGACAATCAATCAAGGTTTGATTTGACAAGAACAAGCTCATGTTTGGAGTGACATCTGAGCCGGAAGGATGAATTCTATGATCCGACTGAGGATTGCGAGCATCCGCAACATATTGGATCAAGGGACTCGAAACGATAATGACAGAGTATGTCAACGAAGATTACTAGAAATATGGAATTAACCGTAATGCAAGCAAACAAGAATTCCAACAACAATTGGCTGCTGAGGATTTTCGGAAGATCGAATGGTATTTCGAAGACTTTTGTGAAATACCTAAACAATTGGGATGAACGAATCCCCGATAATTGCGAGGAATTATTCGTACACGTATTCAGGCAGAAAAGGAGCTGCAACGCGGCGAACAATGGATTCTCGAAATACGAAAGTATTACAAGGCATCTTGTAATACAAGATCAACAGGGATGACAACATGAACGACGGTGTATGTAGCTATCCGAGAGGATTTATCGGTGATATGGAATTACCACGACGAAGGGCACAAGGGTTTTGGGAAACATAGGAGAGTATCTTTGAAATCTTACAAGCGACAAGTGATCATACATCTTGAAGGGGCTCTCCGGGAGAAGTGGTTACGAGAATCTAATGTCGAGTTAGTAAAATGTTTAACCCGAATAGAAGAGAGATTAGAGTCCCGAGTAAAGGCGAGGAGTAAAAGATTCTAATACAACCCAATGGCGGCGTGGGCCCGTAAGACACACAGCAACGTTAGTAAAAGTTTTTCAAAGTGACTAGACTCAACTTCGCCAAGGAGTTGGAAAGGGGAGCTACCTACGAGCGTTCGGCTCGATACCAACTTGTGACGCCCTCGATTCAATCGTACACTAATCATGCACGCAAATGTGTACGGCCAAGATCAAGGACTCACGGGAAGATATCACAACACAACTCTAGACACCAATTAAAATAATACAAGCTTTATATTACAAGCCATGGGCCTCGAGGGCTCGAATACATAAGCTCGAATACACAAGAGTCGGCGGAAGCAACAATATCTGAGTACAGACATAAGTTAGACAAGTTTGCCTTAAGAAGGCTAGCACAATAGCAACATCGATCGAAAAGGCAAGGCCTCCTGCCTGGGAGCCTCCTAACTACTCCTGGTCATCGGCGGCCTCCACGTAGTAGTAAGCATCGGCGGTGGCATCTGGCTCTGAGCTCCATCATCTGGTTGCATCAACCGGAAAGAAGAAGAAAGGGGAAGAGGGGAGCAAAGCAACCGTGATTACTCATCCAAAGTACTGCAAGCAAGGATCTACACTACATATGCAACATTATCAAAGGAAGGCTGTATATGTGGACTGGGCTGCAGAAATGCCAGAATAGAGGGAAGGCCTAGTCCTATCGAAGACTAGCATCTTCTGGAAACCACCATCTTGTAGCAACCGGAAGGAGTAGAGTAGCATAAAGTAAAGTAGTAGTGTTATCAACCTCGGCCAGAGATCCTTTCTCGACTCCCTGCGAGAAATAAAACCCAGAGCCATACTATCCAGTTATCATCACAATCCAGTTCTCATCACCATCAAATTCTCATCACAAGTATCCAGTTCTAGTTGTATTGATCGGGATACAACTCCAAGTGTCCGTTACCGTAGGACAGGCTATCGATAGATGTTTTCTTCCCTGCAGGGGTGCACCAACTTACCCACCACGCTCGCTTAACCCGGCCGACACACTTTCCGAGGTCATGCCCGGCCTCGGCCAAACAATACGCCGCAACCCGACCTAGGCTTAATAGAGAGGCCAAGACGCCGGACTAAACCTATGCCCCGAGGGTCATGGGCCATCTCCCGGGAACTCCTGCACGTTGCGTCTGTGACGGTGAGCAGACCTAGCTACCTCCTTCAACAAGGCGGTAGCCACGCAGTCCAACCCGGCCGCGCCACTCGATCGGCCGACGTCTATTAAGCTTCGGCTGATGCATACGACGCAACGCCCATACTATGCCCACGTGATGGTTAGTGCTATCAGGCCAGAGGCCCCTTGGATCAAATATCCAAATCATAGTGGATTAGGAACGCGGTAACAAGCAGAGACTCACGAAAGATGTGACCCCATTGCCCCGTCTCGAGGACTTGCGGCAAGGGCTAGGAATGCCCGGCCACGCCTCGTAATTATCTCGCGGGCACCCTCCAGGTCAACCCGACTCCACATCACTCGCAATTAAGCTCGCGCGGGTACCCCTCAGGGCCAACCCGTCTTTAGTAACAGGGTCCAGTGCAAAGTCATAGTAACCATAGTAACCGTGTGTCTAACACCAAGGGGGAAAACCCGAGGAATCACCCTTGTCGGATTCCCACTCGATGTAAACATCAAGGTGAGCGTAAGAGGAACCACCCTCGAGGTTCACACTTGAGGGGTTGCACCACAGTCGTGTCGGAAGTGGTTAAAGAGGAAATCACCCTCGATGACCACGACCGAATAACTACACTACAGGGTTAACATCGGAAGTCTTGATGAGGTCTCACCCTCGGTACTCGATAGTAACCCGTAGTGTCGAGCAACTAAGGGAAGTGATGTGCGGTGGTGGGGCCTGGTCTTCGATCCCGTTGATCGAGTCTTCGATTATCCGGTAGGCGATCGGGACAAAGTGGGGGTCAGCGATGGATCTCTAAGCAACCTATACTAAGCGGTTTAGGATAAGCAGGTAAGGTACAACAAGAGATACAAAAGCGGGCTATGCATCGTAATAGGAGCAATCAATAACAGTAGCAAAATCTAATGCGAGCATGAGAGAATGGAATGGGCGATATCGGGATGATCAAAGGGGCTTGCCTGGTTGCTCACGGCAAGGAGGGGTCGTCGTCGACGTAGTCGATCACGGGGGCAACATCGGTCTCGGGGTCTACCGGGGAGAAGAGGGAGAAGAAACTGTAAATATAAAGCAATCATAGCATCACAAATCGTAACATGGCAATATGATGTGCCGGGTGTGACCTAACGCATGGCTACATGATATAGGTGAAGGGGGAATTCAACCGGGAATGTATTCCCGGTTCCGGACTTGTGTCAGACAGATGACCGGAGGGGAAATGTTCCATGTTCAGCATGCTAGAGGCATGTGACAGATGAACGGACCGTGTATTTGGATTCGCTGGATTTTTCTGAGCAACTTTCATGTAGAAAATATTTTCATCCGAGTTACGGTTTATTTTCTGTGAATTTTCTAAGTTTTAAACATATTCTGAAATTTTTATATTTAGTTTAATCCGAATTGACCAAGTCAATTTGACTAGTCAAAAGGGCAGGTGTGGCCCACATGTCATAGACTATTTACCTAAACAAATAAATAAATCTAACTTATTTAATGGGGTCTACATGTCATCTACTACTAGATTAACTTAGCACTAAACTAGTAGTACTTCTAACTAAGCCTAGACTAATTAAATAAGGGCCGGCCGTGGCACAGCCGTGCACACACACGAACACACACTCACGGCCATGGCAACCAGCAACAGCAGCAGAATGCATCAAGAGCATCGAGCGGGAGCAGCAACAGAGCAGCACGAGCAGCAGTCAGTACGGGCGCGCGTGAGCGGCAACGGGCGGACGGGCAGGGGCGCGCGCGGCACGGCCAGGGGGCGCGGATGGGCACACGAGGGCATGCGCGGGACTGGACACAGGCAGTCATAGCGTCTTGCGGGTGAAGCGAGCTCAGGCCATGGCGGCCTCAACGGGAGGAAGCGGCCACGACGGTGGAACGGCGACCTCTGGCGACCAAATCGAGGGGCAAGCAGGGGAATGGGGAGAGGAGCTCACGGGGGGCGGAGGGCGCGACAGCGTGGCGGAGGAGCTCCGGTGAGGTTGATCGGGCGGCGCAGTGGCGGTCGTGGCGAGGAAGGCAGCGTCGATCCCGGTGATGTAGTGCTTCCCGCTCGAACCGGTAACACTAGTCGAAGGAGGCGTCCATGGCGCAGCTCCGGACATCTTTTCAGCGCCGGGGAAGTCGGTGGCCGCGACGACGACGACGACGACCATGGCCACGACAACTTGGTTGCGGGCTGTGGGGAAGGGAGGAACCGAGGGGAGAGAGGCAAGTGGGTTAGGGTTTGCCAGGGGGGCGCTCGGGGTCCTTATCTTCGCGGGGCACCACCGGATGGCCGGCGTGTGGCTGGAGGGGCGACCATAGCCGCGGGATGGCCGCCACGCCCTCCCCCTGTATCATGTAGCGTGAGGAGGGAGAGGAGTTGAGGTGGGCCGCTGGTGCTCTATGGCCTCCAGGGCCCAGATGCACATTAGTTAGTTAGGACCTTTTACTGATTTTATTTTTCTGTTTTTTTATAATTTCCTCACCATTTTATATTTAAAGCAAAACGCAATTGAATTTTCCTGACAAAGAAATTTGGTACATAATTATTAGTCAAAAATTTGGAGAGGCCCACAAAGTTTGAGGTCAAAAGAAATTGTTTAAAATATTTGTTTATTTTGAAAAGGTTATTCTATTTGCTGCTGGACCAGTTATTATTTTCCTAGGAGTTTATTTGTGAGCCAAATGAAGTTGGTTTCAACATGAAGATGATCAGGGGAATTTATAGAATTATTAACACATTTTAGTTTTTCCGATCGAAGAATTAATAATTTCACTTCAAATTTAAATATGAATTTGACTTTGATTTTGGACAATGGAAATTTGCATAGTAATCATGATGACCTGGCCACCATTTAGGGGAAGATTACTGTAGCATGGTTCTTGGGGTGTTACACCTTTCCCCCTCATGCTAGCCAAATTCTCAGCACCAAGTAGAGATACTACTTGTGCTTCCAAATACCCTTAAACCAGTTTTGCCATGAGAGTCCACCATATCTACCTATGGATTGAGTAAGATCCTTCAAGTAAGTTGTCATCGGTGCAAAGCAATAAAAATTGCTCTAAACATGTATGATTGATTGGTGTGGGAGAAATAAGCTTTATACGATCTTGTGATGTGGAAGTAATAAAAGCGACGGACTGCATAATAAAGGTTCATATCATAAGGGGCAATATAAAGTGACGTTCTTTTGCATTGAGATTTTGTGCATCCAACCATCAAAGCGCATGGCAACCTCTGCTTCCCTCTGCGAAGGGCCTATCTTTTATTATTATCCTCTACCTTATGCAAGAGTCATGGTGATCTTCACCTTTACTTTTTTATTTTATCCTTTCGCAAGCCCAGCATGTTAGAAAGAACATGATATATATATATATATATATATATATATATATATATATATATATATAGATATATATATCTAATTGGATGTAGGGGAGCATGAATTATTATTGTTGACATTACCCTTGAGGTAAAAGGTTGTGGGGTAAAACTATAAGCCCCTATCTTTCTCTGTGTCCGATTAAAACTCCGTAACCACAAGTATTGCGTGAGTGCTATCAATTATGAAGGACTAAATGATAGTTGAGTATGTGGACTTGCTTTTAAGCTCTGATATAGACTCTTTCCGATGTTATGATCAATTGCAATTGCTTCAGTGACCGAGGTTATAATTTGTTTGTGCTCAATAAGGTTTCTGATTCATACTTTTGCATTCTGAAAATATCATCACTTGAACATAAGTAATCATATGACAAAATTTATATATGTTGCTGTTATGAGAATAATCATGATGCATTCATGTCCGTATTTTATTTTTATCGGCGCCTCTACCTCTAAACATGAGGACATATTTATTGTTATCGGCTTTTTAAGCTTGAGGACAAGCGAGGTCTAAGCTTGGGGAGTTGATCGTCCATTTTGCATCATGCTTTTATATCGATATTTACCGCATTATGGGCTGTTATTTCACACTATGTCACAATACTTATGGCTATTCTCTTTTTATTTTACAAGGTTTACATGAAGAGGAGAATGCCGGCTGGAATTACAGAATTTGGAAAAGGAGCAAATATTGGAGACCTATTCTCATAACTCCAAAAGTCCTGAAACTCCATGGAATATCTTAAAATAAATAAAGAAAATAAATGCGCCAAGATGAAGGCCGGAGGGCCCACACCACCGCTCACGAGGTGGGGGCACGCCAGCGCGCCCCCTACCTCGTGGGCCCCCTGGTGGCTCTCCGACGCCCATCTTCTCCTATATGAAGTCTTTCGATGAGAAAAAAATAGAGAGGAACCTTTTGGGACGAAACTCCGCCGTCACGAGGCGGAACCTTGGCGGAACCAATCTAGGGCTCCGGCAGAGCTGTTCTGCCGGGGACACTTCCCTCCGGGAGGGGGAAATCATCATCATCATCACCAACGCTCCTCTCATCGGGAGAGGGCAATCTCCATCAACATCTTCACCAGCACCATCTCATCTCAAAACCCTAGTTCGTCTCTTATATCCAATTCTTGTCTCCAAGTCCGGGATTGGTGCTAGTAGGTTGCTAGTAGTGTTGATTACTCCTTGTAGTTGATGCTAGTTGGTTTATTTGCTGGAAGATCATATATTTAGATCCTTTATGCATATTATTAACCCTCTGATTATGAACATGAATATGCTTTGTGACTAGTTACGTTTGTTCCTGAGGACAAGGGAGAAGTCTTGCTATTAGTAGTCATGTGAATTTGGTATTCGCTCGATATTTTGATGAGATGTATGTTGTCTAGCCTCTAGTGGTGTTATGTGAGCGTCGACTACATAACACTTCACCATTATTTGGGCCTAGAGGAAGGCATTGGGAAGTAATAAGTAGATGATGGGTTGCTAGAGTGACGAAGCTTAAACTTAGTTTATGCGTTGCTTAAGGGGCTGATTTGGATCCATATGTTTCATGCTATGGTTAGGTTTACCTTAATACTTTTGTTGTAGTTGCGGATGCTTGCAATAGAGGTTAATCATAAGTGGGATGCTTGTTCAAGTAAGAACAGTACCCAAGCACCGGTCCACCCACATATCAAATTATCAAAGTACCGAACGCGAATCATATGAGCGTGATGAAAACTAGCTTGACGATATTCCCATGTGTCCTCGGGAGCGCTTTTCCTATTATAAGAGTTTGTCCAGGCTTGTCCTTTGCTACAAAAAGGATTGGGCCACCTTGCTGCACTTTATTTACTCTTGTTACTTGTTGCTCGTTACAATTTATCTTATCACAAAACTATCTCTGTTACCACTTATTTCAAGACTTGCAGAGAATACCTTGCTGAAAACCGCTTATCATTTCCTTCTGCTCCTCGTTGGGTTCGACATTCTTACTTATCGAAAGGACTACGATAGACCCCTTATACTTGTGGGTCATCACCAGTCAAGTCATGTTGTTGTTGGTGAACGTAGTAATTTCAAAAAAATTCCTACGCACATGCAAGATCATGGTGATGCATAGCAACGAGAGGGGAGAGTGTGTCCACGTACCCTCGTAGACCGAAAGCGGAAGCGTTATGAAAACGCGGTTCATGTAGTCGTACGTCTTCACGATCCGACCGATCCAAGTACCGAACGTACGGCACCTCCGTGTTCTGCACACGTTCAGCTCGATGACGATCCCCAGACTCCGATCCAGCAGGGTGTCGGGGATGAGTTCCGTCAGCACGACAGCGTGGTGACGATGATGATGCTCTACCGGCGCAGGGCTTCGCCTAAACTCCGCAACGATACGACCGAGGTGAAATATGGTGGAGGGGGGCACCGCACACGGCTAAGGAACGATCCGTAGATCAACTTGTGTGTTCTAGGGTGCCCCCCTGCCCCCGTATATAAAGGAGCAAGGGGGGGGGGGTGCGGCCGGCCCTAGCAGGAGGCGCGCCGGAGGAGTCCTACTCCCACCGATAGTAGGACTCCCCCCTTTTCCTAGTTGGATTAGGACTTGGGGGGAGGGAAAGAGGAAAGGGGGGCGCCGCCCCCCCCCCTTCCTTGTCCTATTCAGACTAGGGGGGGAGGGGGCGCGTGGCCTGCCCTCCTCTTCTCCCTCATGGCCCACTAAGGCCCATTAACCCCCGGGAGGGTTCCGGTAACCCCCCGGTGTTCCGGTAAAATCCCGATTTCACCCGGAACTACTCCGATGTCCAAACATAGGCTTCCAATATATCAAACTTTATGTCTCGACCATTTCGAGACTCCTCGTCATGTCCGTGATCACATCCGGGACTCCGAACAAACTTCGGCACATCAAAACTGATAAAACTGTCATCGTAACGTTAAGCGTACGGACCCTACGGGTTCGAGAACTATGTAGACATGACCTAGAACTATTCTCGGTCAATAACCAATAGTGGAACCTAGATGTTCATATTGGTTCCTACATTTTCTCTCTGAAGATCTTTATCGGTCAAACCGCATAACAACATACGTTGTTCCCTTTGTCATCGGTATGTTATTTGCCTGAGATTCGATCGTCGGTATCCAATACCTAGTTCAATTTCGTTACCGGCAAGTCTCTTTACTCGTTCCGTAATACATCATTCCGTAACTAACTCATTGGTTACATTGCTTGCAAGGCTTAAGTGATGTGTATTACCGAGAGGGCCAGAGATACCTCTCCGACAATCGGAGTGACAAAACCTAATCTCGAATTACGCCAACCCAACATGTACCTTTGGAGACACTTGTAGAGCACCTTTATAATCACCCGATTCGTTGTGGCGTTTGGTAGCACACAAAGTGTTCCTCCGATTAACGGAGTTGCATAATCTCATAGTCATAGGAACATGTATAAGTCATGAAGAAAGCAATAGCAACATACTAAACGATCGGGTGCTAAGCTAACGGAATGGGTCATGTCAATCAGATCATTCAACTAATGATGTGATCCTGTTAATCAAATAACAACTCTTTTGTCTATGGTTAGGAAACATAACCATCTTTGATTAACAAGCTAGTCAAGTAGAGGCATACTAGTGACACTCTGTTTGTCTATATATTCACACATGTATTATGTTTCCGGTTAATACAATTCTAGCATGAATAATAAACATTTATCATGAAATAAGGAAATAAATAATAACTTTATTATTGCCTCTAGGGCATATTTCCTTCAGTCTCCCACTTGCACTAGAGTCAATAATCTAGATCACATCACCATGTGATTAACATCGATAGTTCACATCATCATGTGATTAACACCCATAGTTCACATCGCCATGTGACCAACACCCAAAGGGTTTACTAGATTCAGTAATCTAGTTCACATCGCTATGTGATTAACACCCAAAGAGTACTAAGGTGTGATCATGTTTTGCTTGTGAGATAATCTTAGTCAACGGGTCTTTCGCATTCAGATCCGTTATGTATTTTGCAATTTTCTATGTCTACAATGCTCTGCACGGAGCTACTCTAGCTAATTGCTCCCACTTTCAATATGTATCTAGATCGAGACTTAGAGTCATCCAGATCGGTGTCAAAACTTGCATCGGCGTAACCCTTTACGACGAACCTTTTGTCACTTCCATAATTGAGAAACATATCCTTATTCCACTAAGGATAATTTTGACCGCTGTCCGATGATCTACTCCTAGATCACTATTGTACTCCTTGCCAAACTCGATTGTAGGGTATACAATAGATCTGGTACACAACATGGCATACTTTATAGAACCTATGGCCAAGGCATAGGGAATGACTTTCATTCTCTTTCTATCTTCTGCCGTGGTCGGGTTTTGAGTCTTACTCAATTTCACACCTTGTAACACGTGCAAGAACTCTTTCTTTGACTGTTCCATTTTGAACTACTTCAAAATCTTGTCAAGGTATGTACTCATTGAAAAAACTTATCAAGCGTCTTGATCTATCTCTATAGATCTTGATGCTCAATATAAGCAACTTCACCGAGGTCCTTCATTGAAAAACTTTTATTCAAGTATCCTTTTATGCTATCCAGAAATTCTATATCATTTCCAATCAACAATATGTCATCCACATATAATATTAGAAATGCTACAGAGCTCCCACTCACCTTCTTGTAAATATAGGCTTCTCCAAAAGTCTGTATAAAACCATATGCTTTGATCACACTATCAAAGCGTTT
Organism: Aegilops bicornis; assembly: GCA_021605145.1. Classification (NCBI taxonomy): domain Eukaryota; kingdom Viridiplantae; phylum Streptophyta; class Magnoliopsida; order Poales; family Poaceae; genus Aegilops; species Aegilops bicornis. The sequence goes on from CM038674.1 coordinate 100,731,811, forward strand.
ATTCCAACTCCGAGAGGCCTGCACCAGACCATAGATTGATCGTTGGAGCTTGCACACTTTGTTAGCTCCCTTAGGATCGACAAAACCTTCCGGTTGCATCATATACAACTCTTCTTCCAGAAATCCATTCAGAAATGCAGTTTTGACATCCATCTGCCATATTTCATAATCATAAAATGTGGTGATTGCTAACATGATTCGGACAGACTTTAAGCATCGCTACGGGTGAGAAGGTCTCATCGTAGTCAACTCCTTGAACTTGTCGAAAACCTTTTGCAACAAGTCGAGCTTTGTAAACAGTAACATTACCGTCAGCGTCAGTCTTCTTCTTGAAAATCCATTTATTCTCTATTGCTTGCCGATCATCGGGAAAATCCATCAAAGTCCATACTTTGTTCTCATACATGGATCATATCTCAGATTTCATGGCCTCAAACCATTTTGCGGAATCTGGGCTCATCATCGCTTCCTCATAGTTCGTGGGTTCGTCATGGTCAAGTAACATGACCTCCAAAATGGGATTACCGTACCACTGCAGTGCGGATCTCACTCTGGTTGACCTAAGAGGTTACGTAGTAACTTGATCTGAAGTTACATGATCATCATCATTAGCTTCCTCACTAATTGGTGTAGTAGTCACGAACAGATTTACGTGATGAACTACTTTCAATAAGGGAGAAGGTACAATTACCTTATCAAGTTCTACTTTCCTCCCACTCACTTCCTTGAGAAGCTCCTTCTCTGGAAAGGATCCATTCTCAGCAACGAATGTCTTGTCTTCGGATCTGTGATAGAAGGTGTACCCAACAGTCTCCTTTGGGTATCCTATGAGGACACATTTCTTCGATTTGGGTTTGAGCTTATCTGGATGAAACTTTTTCACATAAGCATCACAACCCCAAACTTTAAGAAACGACAACTTTGGTTTCTTGCTAAACCACAGTTCATATAGTGTCGTCTCAACGGATTTAGATGGTGCCCTATTTAACGTGAATGCAACTGTCTCTAATGCATGATCCTAAAACGATATTGGTAAATCGGTAAGAAACATCATAGATTGTACTATATCCAATAAAGTACGGTTATGACGTTCGGACACACCATTATGATGTGGTGTTTCAGGTGGCATGAATTTGTGAAACTATTCCACATTGTTTTAATTGAAGACCAAACTCGTAACTCAAATATTTGTCTCCGCGATCAGATCGTAGAAACCTTATTTTCTTGTCACGATGATTTTCCACTTCACTCTGAAATTCTTTGAACTTTTCAAATATTTCAGACTTATGTTTCATCAAGTAGATACACCCATATCTGCTCAAATTATCTATGAAGGTCAGAAAATAATGATACCCGCCGCGAGCCTCAACACTCATCGGATCGCATACATCAGTATGTATTATTTCCAATAAGTTTGTTGCTCGTTCCATTGTTCCGAAGAACGGAGTTTTAGTCATCTCGCCCAAAGGCACGGTTCGCAAGCATCAAATGATTCATAACCAAGTGATTCCGAAAATCCATCTTTATGGAGTTTCTTCATGCGCTTTACACCGATATGACCCAAACGGCAGTGCCATAAATAAGTTGCACTATCATTATTAACTTTGCATCTTTTGGCATCAATATTATAAATATGTGTATTACTACGATCGAGATCCAACAAACTATCTTTATTGGGTGTATGACCATCGAAGGTCTTATTCATGTAAACAGAATAACAATTATTCTCTAACTTTAAATGAATAATCGTATCGCAATAAACATGATCAAATCATATTCATGCTTAACGCAAACACCAAATAATATTTATTTAGGTTCAACACTAATCCCGAAAGTATAGGGAGTGTGCGATGATGATCATATCAATCTTGAAACTACTTTCAACACACATCGTCACTTCACCCTTAACTAGTTTCATTTGATACGCAACTCCGTTTGAGTTACTACTCTTAGCAACTGAACCGATTACCAAGTACCGAGGGGTTGCTATAAACACTAGTAAAGTACACATCAATAACATGTATATCAAATATACCTTCGTTCACCTTGCCATCCTTCTTATCCGCCAAATACTTGGGGTAGTTACGCTTCGATGACCAGTCCCTTTGAAGTAGAAGCACTTAGTCTCAGGCTTAGGTCCAGACTTGGGCTTCTTCACTTGAGCAGCAACTTGCTTGCCGTTCTTCTTGAAGTTCCCTTCTATCCCTTTGCCCTTTTCTTGAAACTAGTGGTCTTGTTAACCATCAACACTTGATATTCTTTCTTGATTTCTACCTTCATCGATTTCATCATCATGAAAAACTCGGGAATCATTTTCATCATCCCTTGCATACTATAGTTCATCACGAAGTTCTACTAACTTGGTGATGGTGACTAGAGAATTCTGTCAATCACTATCTTATCTGGAAGATTAACTCCCACTTGATTCAAGCGATTGTAGTACCCAGACAATCTGAGCACATGCTCACTAGTTGAGCGATTCTCCTCCATCTTTTAGCTATATAACTTGTTGCAGACTTCATATCTCTCAACTCGGGTATTTGCTTGAAATATTAACTTCAATTCTGGAACATCTCATATGGTCCATGACGTTCAAAACGTCTTTGAAGTCCCGATTCTAAGCCGTTAAGCATGGTGCACTAAACTATCAAGTAGTCATCATATTGAGCTAGCCAAACGTTCATAACGTGCGCATACGCTCCCTGCAATAGGTATGTCACCTAGCGGTGCATTAAGGACATAATTCTTACGTGCGGCAATGAGGATAAACCTCAGATCACGGATCCAATCCGCATCATTGCTACTAACATCTTTCAACACAATTTTCTCTAGGAACATATCAAAATAAACATATGAAAGCAACAAACATAGGGAAGCAACAACGCGAGCTATTGATCTACAACATAATTTGCAAAATACTACCAGGACTAAGTTTATGATAAATTTAAGTTCATTAATCATATTACTAAAGAACTCCCACTTAGATAGACATCTCTCTAGTCATCTAAGTGATCACGTGATCCAAATCAACTAAACCATAACCTATCATCACGTGAGATGGAGTAGTTTTCAATGGTGAACATCACTATGTTGATCATATCCACTATATGATTCACGCTCGACCTTTCGGTCTCCGTGTTCCGAGGCCATATCTGCATATGCTAGGCTCGTCAAGTTTAACCTGAGTATTCTGCGTGTGCAAAACTGGCTTGCACCCGTTGTAGATGGACGTAGAGCTTATCACACCCGATCATCGCGTGGTGTCTTGGCACTACTGAACTTTGTAGCAGTGCATACTCGGGAGAACACTTCTTGATAATTTTTAGTGAGAGATCATCTTAAAATGCTACTGCCAATCAAAGCAAGATAAGATGCATAAAGGATAAACATCACATGCAATCAATATAAGTGATATGATATGGCCATCATCATCTTGTGCTTGTGATCTCTATCTCCGAAGCACCATCATGATCACCATCGTCACCGGCGCGACACCTTGATCTCCATCATAGCATCATTGTCGTCTCGCCAACTATTGCTTCTACGACTATCGCTACCGCTTAGTGATAAAGTAAAGCAATTACATGGCGTTGCATTTCATACAATAAGCGACAACCATATGGCTCCTGCCGATTGCCGATAACTTCGGTTACAAAACATGATCATCTCATACAATAAAATATAGCATCACGTCTTAACCATATCATATCACAACAGCCCTGCAAAAACAAGTTAGACGTCCTCTACTTTGTTGTTGCAAGTTTTACGTGGCTGCTACGGGCTGAGCAAGAACCATTCTTACCTACGCATCAAAACCACAACGATAGTTTGTCAAGTTGGTGCTGTTTTAACCTTCGCAAGGACCGGGCGTAGCCACACTCAGTTCAACTAAAGTGAGAGAGATGACACCCACCAGTCACCTTTAAACAACGAGTGCTCGCGGTGGTGAAACCAGTCTCGCGTAAGCGTCTGGCGTAATGTCGGTCCGGGCCGCTTCATCTCACAATACCGCCGAACCAAAGTAAGACATGCTGGTAAGCAGTATGACTTGTATCGCCCACAACTCACTTGTGTTCTACTCGTGCATATAACATCAACGCATAAAACCAGACTCTGATACCACTGTTGGGGAATGTAGTAATTTCAAAAAAAATCCTACGCACACGCAAGATCATGGTGATGCATACCAACGAGAGGGGAGAGTGTGTCCACGTACCCTCGTGAGACCGGGCGAAGCGCGTTATGACAACGCGGTTGATGTAGTCGTGCGTCTTCACGATCCGACCGATCCAAGTACCGAACGTCTGGCACCTCCGTGTTCTGCACACGTTCAGCTCGATGACGATCCCGGACTCCGATCCAGCAGGGTGTCGGGATGAGTTCCGTCGACCTGACGGCGTGGTGGCGATGATGATGCTCTGCGGTGCAGGGCTTCGCCTAAACTCCATGACGATACGACCGAGGTGGAATATGGTGGAGGGGGCACCGCTGCGGCTAAGGAACGATCCGTAGATCAACTTGTGTGTTCTAGGGTGCCCCCTGCCCCTGTATATAAAGGAGCAAGGGGTGCGGCCGGCCCTAGGAGGAGGCGCGCCGGAGGAGTCCTACTCCCACCGGGAGTAGGACTCCCCCCCTTTTCCTAGTTGGATTAGGACTTGGGGGGAGGGAAAGAGGAAAGGGGGGCGCCGCCCCCCTTCCTTGTCCTATTCGGACTAGGGGGGGAGGGGGCGCGCGGCCTGCCCTGGCTGGCCCTCCTCTTCTTCCTCATGGCCCACTAAGGCCCATTATCCCCGGGAGGGTTCCAGTAACCCCGGTGTTCCTAAGAAAATCCTGATTTCACCGGAACTACTCCAAGTCCAAACATAGGCTTCCAATATATCAATCTTTATGTCTCGACCATTTCGAGACTCCTCGTCATGTCCGTGATCACATCCGGGACTCGAACAAACTTGGTACATCAAAACTCATAAAGCTGTCATCGTAATGTTAGCGTGCGGACCCTACGGGTTCGAGAACTATGTAGACATGACCTAGAACTATTCTCGGTCAATAACCAATAGTGGAACCTGGATGTTCATATTGGTTCCTACATTTTCTACGAAGATCTTTATCGGTCAAACCGCATAACAACATACGTTGTTCCCTTTGTCATCGGTATGTTACTTGCCTGAGATTCGATTGTCGGTATCCAATACCTAGTTCAATATCTTTACCGGCAAGTCTCTTTACTCGTTCCGTAATACATCATTCCGTAACTAACTCATTGGTTACATTGCTTGCAAGGCTTAAGTGATGTGTATTACCGAGAGGGCCCAGAGATACCTCTCCGACAATCGGAGTGACAAAACCTAATCTCGAATTATGCCAACCCAACATGTACCTTTGGAGACACTTGTAGAGCACCTTTATAATCACCCAATTACGTTGTGACGTTTGGTAGCACACAAAGTGTTCCTCCGGTAAACGGGAGTTGCATAATCTCATAGTCATAGGAACATGTATAAGTCATGAAGAAAGCAATAGCAACATACTAAACGATCGGGTGCTAAGCTAACGGAATGGGTCATGTCAATCAGATCATTCAACTAATGATGTGATCCCGTTAATCAAATAACAACTCTTTTGTCTATGGTTAGGAAACATAACCATCTTTGATTAACAAGCTAGTCAAGTAGAGGCATACTAGTGACACTGTTTGTCTATATATTCACACATGTATTATGTTTCCGGTTAATACAATTCTAGCATGAATAATAAACATTTATCATGATATAAGGAAATAAATAATAACTTTATTATTGCCTCTAGGGCATATTTCCTTCAGTTGTCAGCAATAACGTTAGCATCATGGCCTGATATTTCCTAGCCAGCTAACACATATGTGAACTTCGGATCAAAGTCAACAGTAGAAAGCACACTCTGACATGTGTAGTGCTTTCTACCCTTGTATGATGCAGCCTGTGACCTCGACATCTAGGAGTCACATGAGTACCATCTATTGCGCTAATGCAATCCTATGATGACATGAAAACATGGTGTTATATATGGTTGTACAAAAACAATACAAGCATGTCAAAACACGAATTGTAAGTAGTGTTTACCTTGAAATACAGGTACCATCTTGGGTTGTTGAGAATCTTGCTAGGAGTTTGCCCAATTGGTGCCTTGATCATCTCTCGCGTGAGCTCCCAATAGCATACAAGACTTGCTTGAAATACCCGGAAATAGTCTTCATTGATCTCCTGGACGTGTTGTTAATAACCCTGAACCTCTGATTATCACTTACAACAAGAAGGAACAATAAAACTTGCTATTCCGAATAGGTGTGGGTGCTATCTTGCAGCAGCCCCCTATTTCTAAACATCTCCACAAGCTTTTCCAAAGGTGATCTTTTTATTCGAAGCATCCAGAGAGCCACTACATCATTGCAATTGTAGATGCAGTCTAGAGTTGCCGTCCTCTCCCTATTTCGGATTAACATTGGACCATAATTGAGAATAGTCGTATCACTCTGACGAACGTCTCTCTTGTGGACCAACATGAACCAAGACTGGATCACAGTTATGGGTGCTCTGACTGAACAACCGGCTTCTTTCGTTCGTCCATAACCTAGGCGACATCGATCCTACACCATGGTAACTTTCGACCTTAGGAGAAAATAAGTTTTTTAAAATTACACTATTAACTTACGCGTAAATAGCATGATAATATACAAAACTGAAGACTTGATAACTTATGTTCAAACACTGCGATAACTTTTGACCTAAGATAAAAACAGTTGTTGGGAAAAATTACCCTGATAACTTATCTGTAAATAGCATTGGTAATATATGAACAAAAAACTTGATAACTTATGTATAAACATCACAATAACTTTTGGGACATGGGATCTAGTATGTCGAAACTTCATGTCCTGTCATCCTCTTTTTGGATGCCACCGCCTTTGTCTCAAAACCATACTTCTAACCTATGCTCAGAACACCATGGTAACTTTCACCCAGGGGAAGGGGAATTTTCAAACATACCCCCCAGTAACTTTTGTGCAAAGTTACCATGTTGCAATTGTTAAAGTTACTGTGTTTCTCACGTTATAGTTATGATCCTTCTCATGACATAGTTACAGCTTTATCATGCCATTTTTGTTACCGGGATTTTAATGTTGAAGTTACCAGGATGCAGATGTCATAGTTATCATGTTGCTCATACGAAAGTTATCAAGCCTAAAATTAACATTTTTGTTGACATGGTATAAAGAAGGGTTCAAATGAACCCCGACAAGGAGCACACGCCGACGCACCCCTCCGTAATAAAAGCCACTCGTGGTTTGTTTGGGGATCGTACATGTTTTCATTCAATTGGCAGTGGGATCGCAATACAACGTGCTTGCGTATCTGCAAAAAGTAAAGAGTTGTCCATACTCATTTAATTCGAGATAGTGTGTCTGACAAAGCATAGCAAAGATTTGAATGAAGCATTGAGTGGTAAAGACTTTGGGTACACGTCTATTTAATAAAAGCAACCACTGTAAACTGTAAAGATAGAAACTGTAAACATGGCAGTTTTTTTGTGTGTATGTGACATGATACGTACATTAATTTTGATTGCGACAATTAATTACACCTTTCTCAGAATTTGTATTACTAAATTATCAGCTCTTTTAGAAGAGAACAATTTCACATATTTTCAAAAAAAATCCTAAGATTGTTATGAAAAACTTTCTAGAATTATTACCATGACGTTCTAAGTTTTTCACTAATGATAAAAACAACATGAAATGTGTTAAAAATTTATCATATTTATTTACATAATTTCCTAGGAATTATTATTCAAAGATATTTCCCGGGAACTTGGTACAAACAAAATACTAGATGTGTTATATGATACAAAACTTAAGGCTCAATCAATCCAGAGATTATTATTAAAAGGTTCATAGAATTATTACCGCGTCGCTCTCAGTTTTTTCACTTAAGATAAAAATTACATGGAATATCTTGAAAATTTTCTCATATTTATTTACATAATTTCCTAGGAATTAGTATTATAAGAAATTTATGTTTTATTAGAAAAGGTGTAAATTAGCAGAATAGCTTTGAATTTGAAGAGATGACATTGATTGACGATGTAACCATTATAAGAATAAATTCATCTAGAACAAGAGGGTGCTACAAAGTGGGCTAGGGGGACAGTTTGTGAAGTGAATACAACCCTGTATACCTTTCCTAAATCAAAGCATAAATAAAAAATACCCTCACACTAATATAGTAGTACATATCCCTATGCTTGTTTATTGGTCAGATATGAGGGACTGTGCCCGCATGTGCTACTATGCATTTTCAGGGTTTGAATTCTCTTGTTTGCATACTATTGACAACAAGTTAAGGTGGTTGAGTTGGTTATTGGGTTTAGTAGCTACTCATTAGACTGGGGTTAGTCCCCTTTTAAGTACTTTAGTTCTTTTTTCTTTCCCACCTAAACCAATTGGAATAAAACCGGGTGAAATAAAAGTTATCGCTGTCCAGTTTTTAGAAACATATAGTTTATGTTTTATTCGTTAAATTTATGCTCAAACTTTAACAGAAAATAAGAGGGGGCCTAATAAATCGAGACGGAGGTAGTAGTATGTAATATAATGTCATAAAAGTGTCAATAAATTAGTACTCAAAAGTACTTATAACTGTAATTTGTGTGATAATCTAATCTTCTATATCTAAATAGCTAGCTCGCACTAACATATTTATCTCAACATACATGTATGACACCTTACCATTCAACATGCATAGGAAAAGCCCACCTCAACATGCAACTATGCATATTAAAAATCCACTTCAACATGCAAACATGCATGCATGTAAAATTCCATTCTACTCCCTTTGTTCCTAAATATAAGATGATAAAGACCGAACCTCGATGGTGAGATCCGATCCGTTGTTGCGGCCCGACCTTTCATGACACTCCACCTTTAGTAGCAGCAACCTCTCGCCCGCGCACGCGAAGTACACGAAGTAGAGGGTTTGAACCTTGCGGCCCAGCACGAGAAAACCAAGCTCGACGAAGGTACTCACGCGCAAAACAATTTCCACGAAGAGAAATCGCAACACAAAGGTTTTCTAAAGATCCCTTCAAAACTTGATACGGGTGTCTACCCTGAAAAACACATCGTATCTATTTCATAAAACAACAATCTAATTTCACAAAGAACTAAATTGGCTTTATATAATAGCCGCACGTCCTTACTATCTTGGAAAACAAGCCTTGGTACGTACTTGAAAGAAAAGATAACATAAAAGTATATGCTAGTCTATTTAAGAAAATGAAAACTACTAGATTTGTTGCATGCGTCGCCGGCTTCTGTTTTTCTGTTGGAGGACCCCATCCAATTTCCTTCAAACATAGAAGACTCCACATATCATACGTCTGGTTTGCTACATGATATCCCTTGCACGGTAGGAATAAAAACAACCAACGCAGTTTGACCCCTAGCCTGTCTTTTTTAAATGAATCTGATCTCCTTTTGTAGTACGAGCCAACATTACCTGCATGCCCGCATGCACACCAAAGCTTCCAGAATACATGTACGTGTATGTCTTACCCACAAAGGTGTCCTCATATTTTCCTTTAAACTGAAACAAACACAATCTCTCTGACCGGTCCGGATGGATACAAGTCATGGCAACTAGCTTTTCCTTATTTGTCGTAGCCGTAACTGTATCGACCATCATAGTTAACTTACACGCGGTCATATCATCCTCTCCTCCTTGAAACGAAACTGTCCTCGGTTTCGAGTTGATCTCAACAATATTATTACCTGCGGACTGAACGACGACGACTGTAACAATTGCAACAACTTCGACCTTCTTCCTGTCTTCTTCTTCCTGCTTTTTTATCTTTTCAAGATGTTCTTTCCTCCATGTAATGAAACGCTCCTCATCCATGGGCACAAGATAGCACTTCTTACCCTTCTTGACAGTATGTGTGTGTGTGTGTGATAATCATACACAACATCATGCTCTCTGTACCATGGCTCACCCAACAACAAGTGGCACGAAACCATCGGCGCCGGAATCACATCGCACAAAATCTCACAAAAAAATTATCCCAACAAAAACGGTACCTTAGTTTGGTGCATGACAGTGAGCTCTTCATGCCCCCAACGGAAAAAGTATGGTTTTGGAAGTGCTGTTATTGGTATCTATAGCTTCTCCACCATCTCGATGCTTGTTGCGTTAATCAAATTCATGTGATCGATCGTCATAGCACATGATCTCTCTGTCACTACCACACGGGTGTGAAAAAGCCCAGTCCAACGGCCTTCCTCCTCCAACTGAAATCCATAGCTTAACTTACTGAATAACGATGCGCTCGTCATCTTCTTAGTGTCATGAATAACCTGATGCTCTGAATACCACCTGATAAAGACCGAACCTCGATGGCGAGATCCGATCCGTTGTTGCGGCCCGACCTTTCACGACACTCCACCTTTAGTAGCAGCAACCTCTCGCCCGCGCACGCGAAGTACACGAAGTAGAGGGTAGAACCTTGCGGCCCAGCACGAGAAAACCAAGCTCGACGAAGGTACTCACACGCAAAACAATTTCCATGAAGAGAAATCGTAACACAGAGGTTTTCTAAAGATCCCTCCAAAACTTGATACGGGTTCTACCCTGAAAAACACATCGTGTCTATTTCATAAAACAATAACCTAATTTTACAAAGAACTAAATTGGCTTTATATAATATCCGCACATCCTAACTATCTTGGAAAACAAGCCTTGGTACGTACTTGAAAGAAAAGATAACACAAAAGTATATGCTAGTCTATTTAAGAAAACGAAAAGTGCTAGATTTGTTGCATGCGTCGCCGGCTTCTGTTTTTCTGTTGGAGGACCCCATCCAATTTCCTTCAAACATAAAAGACTACACATATCATACGTCTGGTTTGCTACATGATATCCCTTGCACGGTAGGAATAAAAACAACCAACGCAGCTTGACCCCTAGCCTGTCTGTTTTAAAAGAATCTGATCTCCTTTTGTAGTACGAGCCAACATTATCCTGCATGCCCGCATGAACACCAAAGTTTCCAGAATACATGTGCGTGTATGTCTTACCCACAAAGGTGTCCTCATATTTTTCTTTAAACTGAAACAAACACAATCTCTCTAATTGGTCCGGATGGATACAAGTCACGGCAACTAGCTTTTCCTTATTTGTCGTAGCCGTAACTGTATCGACCATCATAGTTAACTTACACGCGGTCAATCATAAGACTTTTTAGAGATTTCATTATAAACTAAATACAGAGCAAACTGAGTGAATCTACACTCTAAAGTATGTCTATATACATTCATATTCAGTCCATAGTGAAATCGCTAAAATGTCTTATATTTAGGAACGGAGAGAGTATTATGCTACTTACAGTTAATTCTTATATACTTTCAAAAGCTATTATTTCACCCCCGCAAAAAAGCTATTATTTTAAATATTCATGTTCCATATAACCAAAATCACATTGAAATATTGCAAAATATCCCCGCAGCAACGTGCGGGGCATCATCTAGTAGTATTAGTAGAGTTCTCCCACCTCCTGATGCTAGAAAATTGGCCACGGAGAACCAGCTGAGGCACCTAGAGTTTTCCTCTCTCTTTTTCATAACTGTTGATTGGATAATTAAATTGTCCTGTTTTTTCTTTTATTAGGAGCATAGTTTAAATCATATTTTTTTCTCTCTTCTTAGAGAGGAAGGTCAAATATTGGCATACATCAGCCCGTTTGTACAGTAGGAGGCTCAACATGTAGGCCTGGCCCATCACAAACGGGCTGTGAGAAAATTGATGCTAACCTGCAACCGAGCTAACACAGCCCAAGAAAACAGAAACCGACCTGCCGCTCGCACACTATAAAACCACATCGATCGATCGGAGAGAGTGCCAGCTCGGTCAGCGACATGCTCGCTCGTCGTTAACGCCCACCACAATTCCGCATCTCGATGCCGTCGCCACCGCCGGCGGCTGCACCACGAAGCCGTCGATATTCCAAGAGAAGAGCACGGACGTTCCACGTCACGGTGTTCAAGTACACGCCCGTGCCGCTGCCGGAGAGGGACTGGGCGGAGCTGCACCCGGACCTGATCTCGCGCATCTTCCGCAGGCTGGACCAGGCCGAGCTCCTGCTCGGCGGCGTGACGGGCGTGTGCCGCTCCTGGCGGCGCGTCGCCCGGGAGGAGCCGGCGCTGTGGCGCCGCATCGACCTGAGCGGCGGCCTGTGGTACGCCCCGGGGTCCTACCCACCCATGTTCAACCTGGAGACCAGGTCCATGGTGCGGAAGGCCCTGCGGCTCAGCGCGGGGCAGTGCGAGGCCCTCGTGTGCGAGCACGTCGACGACGACACCCTCCTCTTTCTCGCCGAGCGGTACGAGTTTTATTTTCCTTCCACTGTCACCCCGATCTCTTTCGTACTCTTATTAGGTTTCCCCTGTTGGATTAGGCTAGTCATAGTGGGAGTAATTTAGCTAATAATATAGCACACTTCAAGATAAGTTTATTTACGTGGCATGCATTTAATAAAAAGAGATGTGTTTAAAGTAATATAATATGTTACTGTAACATAGCGCTTTTCAAGAAAAGATGAGTCTACAAGCTAATAAATGAAGTCATCTATAACACTTCTACTATGTTACTTTGCACTATGAAGGTAGTAACTTAAACTAGTGTCATATGTATGACACTAGTATAAGTTACTCCCCACTATGACAAGCCTTAGCTGAGACTTCAATTTGCATAAATCGAAGGGAAAAGGTGGAAATCCGTTGGTGCTCTTGGAAGCACGCACTCCTGCACGCGAACAATATTTCCAAGTGTGAAAGAAATTCAAACAAAAATTTGACGCATACATCTTGACATTATATGTATGCACGTCAAGTTTCGAAGAAAATTAATATTTTTTGTGGCTTGTGTAAAAAGACAAAAGGGTGTCTTGTGAAAACCCCTTTTTAACATTGGATTTTGTCTTTTCCACATGCGACATATAAGTTGTCGGTTTTTCGCGAAACGACTTTGTAAGCATGTATAATATCAAGATGTGCGCGCCAAATTTCTGTTTGAATTTTTTTGACATTTTAAAAATATGTTTAAAACATATTTTAAAAAACCAGGAGCGTGCGCTCCCATGTGCCAAAACGCCACTCTTGGGAAAATGGAGTGTTCTTCTCTTGCTGCCTCCAATTACCATTGTCTTTTGAGATTTTTTATTACATTATTATTCTTTAAAGGAGGAAAGGTCGTTTCTGTATATATTTGAATGTCAAATTTATTTCGAAGGACAGAAGGTTGCTTATGCATACTTGAGAATATCATACTTACGTACTTGTCACAAATAATAATAGTCATATCTAATGCAAACTTGCAGGGCCCACTCGTTGAAAAGCCTTCATCTTGTTGTGACCCTTATCTCTGACAAAGGATTTGCAAAGGCAATCAAGATGTTGCCTCTTCTTGAGGAGCTCGAAATTACGCTACTTTCAAAAACGTATACATTGAAGCTGGTTGAAATTGCTGCTAGAGCCTGCCCACTATTGAAGCACTTCAGACTTGTCACAGGAAGGTACTACGAGAATGGTAACGAGGTAGCATTTGCGGTTGCCAGGATGCACAAGTTACGTTCCTTGCATCTTGTCGGTTTTATCCTTGACAAAGAAGGGCTAACAGCCATACTCGATAACTGTCACGATCTAAAGTACCTAAACATGCGAGATTGTGGCTCTCCTATGGATTACAACCTACGAGCGAGGTTTTCCCGGATAACCTTCGATGACCATGAGTACTGGAGTGACTATTACAATGACACTCATTATGCGTATTACCGCTTCAAGCCTACTCTATGTGATTGTTGTATTCATGTGCCCTATTCAAAATACGACGATGATGACTATGAGGCTTATCACTACAATCTTGGCGATGGTGATGGTGATGATGTTGACGATGCAGATCTCGACAAGCACGAGAAGATACTTGACATCAAGAGCATGCGTAGGTACCTAAGTAGATGTGTATAATGTCTTGATGAAAATGACCCTTTTGGAATGCGTGCACTCGCACAATTGTGGTTAATGTGTTGTTGCTTTAGTTGCGCCCCATGAGACTTACGCATTATTAATTGATCAATGTTTCATCATTCAAATACACTATGCAGTAACTAATAGAAATGAGAGATGGTGACAATCATTTTATCGGAGTCGCTAATTTTAGATGCTTGTGAAGTGAATATGCTAAATGAGTGTTCTTCAATCTCGTTTCTAACTTTCTTTACCATATGATCAATTGTAACCTTTGCCGTCTTCTTCGGGTACAACATTCATTGTTTGTTGTTCCTAGCACAAGCATATTGTAAACCCGTGTTTACTTAAAACTCTAACATCTCATACCACATCTGAGAAAACTAACCAGTATTAGTTAATTTAGTTTATACAATCTTGGGATGGTTCTTATCAATGTTTTTTCCGAAACATTGAATCTTTACAATTTGCATTTTCCCGTTGCGCATCGAATATCAAGTCCTTGACTCCTAGAGTACATGTGAGAAATGAGTGTCGTGGCATTTCCTCAACAATACCCATACGAGGATAACACGCACACCAGAGAACCAAATGGTGCACACAAAGAGAGATTTACCTAGGTTCAAGCCCTTGGGTCGAGGTAATACCCTACTTTCTACTTGTCTTTGATAATAATCTATCCTCGTGTGAGTGCTATGGTTTGTATTTACAAGCGAGTCGATCGTAAGATCATATAGGGGTTGACACCTTAGATCTCTTGCTAGAATAAGGGGCCTATTGGTGGGTTCCCTGCTGGGTCCAATATAGGTGGATGAGGCAAGGTTACAAGTCCCGAGTCGGTCGAGGAGTTTTCCTATGCTACATTTGGTAGCTACCCAGGGTTGGTTGATATGCCATACACATACAATTCCTAGCATAATAGGGTGAGGAGTCCTCGTCTTGTTCCCAAGATGGTGATGCACTCCAGATTGTAGGTGGGCATTCGAGTTGTAGACTAGGGCGACCCTAGAGGGGCATGTCACCATTCGTAGCCTCCGAGCTCTTCAAGGTCTTTTTTTTACTACTAGTAGATACCCAGCGCGTTGCCGCGAGATTTCTTGTGTTATGCTGGTATGAGAAAGGAAGACTTAAAATGCACATTGCAACTGTTGGCATATGCATGCACAATATACATGAAAATAATTGAATGGGCAAATAGGCCTGATGGTAGTAATAGTTTTTTCGAGTAACTTAAAGCTTCATATGCTTGATACAGAAGGAAACAGTAAGGTTTTGGATCCAATGACCGCGTCAGATTATTTTGTAAACATGGGAAAATAATTTTTTCATCAATAAATATGGCATGCAAGATATATAAGAAAGATGGAGATTCTATAACATGTTTGATAGATAAGGGGGAACTTACTTTAGCACCTTGACGGTTAAGACTTGAGATTGTAGAAGCTGCAGTACATAAACCCACTTCAAGGAAGATCAACAATCCAATTCGTATATAAAGAGGAAAGTGATACTGAAAACGTTGTTCCCAAGTGTAGATCCGATGGCTGTCGTAGACTAATCTAGTATATTCAACGACTAAATTAATTTGAGTGATGTGGCTCAAGGAGAAGCTAGAGAATTCCTAATAATGGGGTTAGCTATTTAGATATAGTAGATTTGTTTAAATCTGCCCCCACTAGGAGTCAAACCCAAGACCTGGGGTACTACTAAGTTAGCTGCAACCACTAGGTTGCATGCCCGTTCACTTCTAGTCCATTTGGGGCGTGTTTTTGGTTCAAGTTTTGAACAGTAGTTGTATTGCATACACTGCTCAACCCAGGGTAGTTGAGCAAAAACAGCCCCAAATGCGTCATCTGCAAGTTGTTTGGTTGCCTGCATCTAGGGTCCCTGCATTAGGTAATACGCAAGTGCACTTTGTTTGGTTGCCTGCATTAGCCCAAGCGGCACATGAACATGGTGTTTGGTTGCCCGCATGGGGTATGATTAAGAGCTAGCACTTGCACTTAGCACACAGGGTTAAGAGCTAGCAGAGGGAGGGAGAGAAGAAATGCAGTGTGCGCCGGACCATGTCGATTGCGGTGGATAGTGCCTGTGGAGTCGTGTCCGACATGACGAGCATGGAGTCGTGGACGAGCGACCCCGTCGGCGGCACGGCGAGCGACACCGTCGGCGAACTAGTTGCGGTGCTCGCGCAAAGACAGTCGACAGAGGAGGAGAATGCAGTGCTCGCGCCATGGTATCGTCAGTGCAGTGGACGAGAGAGGAGGCCGAGATGATCGACGCCGGAAACGACTCCAGTGTAGTAGGGCGAGAGAGAGGAGGCCAAGATGATCGACCCCGTCGGCGGCGCGACGAACTGCAGTGTGCACGGAGGCAGAGGACACAAGAAAGCAGTGTGCACGCCATTGCAGCAGGAGGACGACAGAGAGTAGGCCGAGATGAGCAACGCCGGAAACGACTCTAGTGTAGTAGGACGTGGGCAATGAGATCAAGGGGAGTCGGCGTCGAGAGGGACGAATAGGAGGACTCGGCGGCGTTAGTGCAGTAGACTGCTGCTCAAAAAGAGATGAAGCTACGATCGTCGAAACCAAAAACTTACAACACGAATGTTGTGAGGAACTGCGAGATTAGGCTGCTGATCAAAGGAAATTTCAAACGATCGATCGTGCGCGAGGAATCTGACAAAATTCGTCAAGAATAGCTTCAAATGGGAAGACGAAATTAAGAACTTACGACCGACGAAACTACGAACCGATCGCCTGAATGGAACCGTAGCATCGAGGAGCATCTTTTTCGTGTAGAGCTTACCTCGAATCAAAGTACCGTTGTGTAGATCGGAAGGGGCTAGGAAAAACAGAATTAGAGGGAAGGTTAGTGGAGGTAGGAGAAGATAAGAGGTTAGTGGAGGTAGGAGAAGGAAGCACACATAGGCTACATACCAGCTCGTATCCCTCCCATCTCCCTTCGTGCAAGTGGCCCACCTTGTACGCTCGCATCAGCCTGGCTCGCTAGAAACTGTCGATCTGAGTGTTTCCAGCGAGCCAGGCCCAAGTATACTTTAAGATACGTGCCATACGGGCCGCACAGTAAACGACTAAACGTAGACAACCAAACGGTTACTTTCTTCCCGAACGGAGCAGGTTGGGCCTAATGCGGGCAACCGAACACGCCATTGGTCTTTTCTTCGTCCGTGTAGTAATTGTTTGAGATGATGACCAAACTGAGCGTGCCCTCGTCAATTCTGATCGGCAGACCTGCCTTGATGGTCTTAGAAGTACCTGAAACAAGATTGTCAGGAATCTTTGGGCCTAAACGACCTCTTGCTCGACGGGTAGATGAATTTTAAGCCGTTGTGTAGCAGATGAATGCTGGTGAAGAGTGAACTTAGTCTATCAGGAAAAGGTCAGCTTGTGGGCGTTGCACGTCATATATCCTAAGAGCATCTCCAGCCGCGTCCCCAACAAGGCCCATCAGGCGATTTTTCGGCCTATATAAGCTGTCCCAAGCACTGGTGACGTACAGACTCTCCACCGCCGACACCCTGTTCCTCCCCCGTCCCTCCCTCTCCTCTCGGCCTTCCAGTTCAACCATGGTCGAGCGCTTCCCAGGCGACGGCGCGGCGGCGAACGGCTTCGGCCGCCACCACATCCACAAGGACGAAGCTCGGCTCCTCTATGAGGCCGAGTACCCGGTCCCGCCGTACATGCCGGTGCCCGGGGCATGGAGGATTAGCGCCGGCGGGGTCCTGGTGCCACCACTGCCCACCGGAGTGGCGCGGCGTGCGAAGATCGCGCGTATCCGCGCCTCTCTGCCACAGGCGGCGAGGGAAGGCCCACGGTACGTCCCCGACAGCCCGCTGAGAGAGCCCTACTTCCGCCGCCGCCACGCCGAGCAGCTCGAGGCCACCAACGGCGTCGTGCCCTCCGGGAGGCTCAACTCCGAAGGCCGCCGCCGATGGTGGGCGTGCCCGGCCAAGACGCTAGAGGCCGTCCTTGAGTACATCGAGGGCGGCAACACGCCTAGGCTGGAGTACCCTGCTCCCCCGTCCTTCTCCCGCCGGCGTGGGAGCTCGTGGACGCCGAGGCGCATGGACCCGGGGGCGTCCTCCTCCTCGTCCGGCCGCTCGACCGGCTCTCCCTGCCTCTGCCCCGTCAAGCCGGAGCCCCAGGACACGCCGGTCAGCCACCGCACCCATAGCTCCGGCGTCCGCATCGCCGACTCCTCCCCCGCCTCTGGTTGTCTCGTCCTCGTCAGGCCGAAGGCGGAGCCCGGCCTTCCCGCGGAGTACGAGGCCATAGTCCGGCGCGGCTTCTCCGACGAGGAGGCACTAAAGTGGGCGCGGGACGACTACCTCCGTGACGAGATGGTCCGGCAGCGCCGAGCCCTGGAGGAGATAGTCGCCCGCAAGCGTGGGCGCGAGGACGAGCACTGCGTGGTGATCCTCGACAGCGACGTGGACGAGGACGCCCCGGACCGTCCAACCCGCCGCCCCAACCTGGGGAAGGGTGCAACAGGGACGGCGGCCGCGGAGGAGGCGACAACTACACGCAGTTCTACAGGCTCCTCGGCATGTAGAGCTTCAAGGGCGGCGGGCGGCGAGGAACGGCGAGGGCGACGGCGGGCCTAGTAGCGTTTTTTTCCTTTTTGTAAAATATTTTAAATATGTATGAACTCGCTGAAGTTTGGTTGAATTTGCGCCTAGTTTACGAAGTTTGGTTGAATTTGCGCCTAGTTTGTGGTTTTAAAAAAAATGCCTGGGCGTCGCGACGGGGGGCATCACGCCCCCAGCACGCGTTTTTCGCTGGTGCACCCCAGGGGCGATTTTTAGCGCCTTCTAAAAGGCCAACGGCTGGAGATGCTCTTAAGAAGTTCACCAACTATTTGATTTATCTCAACATGTAGCATAGACACCTCAACATCCAATCACATCCAGCCACATCATATCCTTAGCAGATCTGCCACCTCAGCATTTTTCTTCAACTAATCGCATGTCTATCAGGCAAAGGTCAGCATTTTTCTTCAACTAATCGCATGTCTATCAGGCAAAGGTCAGCATCTTTCTTTTGTACTAGGCACCCACCTCCCTGGTCAATGAAGCAAGCGGTCGTTTCCTCTTCCGCTCCTTCCGTAACTGACAGGTCAGTCTAAACGATCCGCTCTTCCACATTCCACGGTTACTTCCTAAGAGCATCTCCAACAGCCGTCGAACGCACCGCGCGCTAAAATCTACTTTGTCGCACGCCCATCGCTTGGTTTGGTGTGGAGGGCAGCGCTGGCTCCAACAGCAGCGGTAAAATGCAGAGCGTGAGCACAGCTCCAGCTGCGTGCAAAAAATGCAGCGCGCGCGACTCGCACAAACAACATATGTATTTCAAATAGAAGCAAAAATGATCAAACTATAACAAAATAAATCAACAATAAATAGTTCAAATTCGTTATTACAACCCAAACAAATAGTTTATCATTCACTACAACAAATATTGCAATAAACACAACAAATAGTTCATGAACAATACAATGTCGAACACACAAATCATGCTCTTTCTCGTCCATGCCATGCCCACCACTCCTCAATGAGATCCTTCTGAAGATCATTATGCGCTGCGGGACGCCGAATGGAATGATAGTAGGCAACAAAACGGGCCACCCTTTCAGCCCTCCGTCGCACTCGCACGGGATGTCCCAAGAGCTCATACTGTGAGTAGTCTAAATCTTGGCCACACTCATTCTCGATGATCATGTTGTGCATGATTACACAAGCGTGCCTGATGTATTGATACGTCCATTTTGCATCATGCTTTTATACCGATATTTATTGCATTATGGGCTGTTATTTCACGTTATGTCACAATACTTATGGCTATTCTCTCTTATTTTACAAGGTTTACATGAAAAGGGAGAATGTCGGCAGTTGGAAATCTGGGCTGGAAAAGGAGCAAATATTGCAGACCTATTCTGTGCAACTCCAAAAGTCCTGAAACTCCACGGAATATCTTAAAAGAAATAAAGAAAAATCGTCGCCAAAGATGAAGGCCAGGGGCCCACACCCTGCTCACGAGGGTGGGGGGCGCGCCCCCTGGTGGCTCCCCGATGCCCACCTTGTCCTATATGAAGTCTTTCGATGAGAACAAAACATTAAGCAACCTTTCGGGACGAGACTCCGCCGCCACGAGGCGGAACCTTGGCGGAACCAATCTAGGGCTCCGGCAGAGCTGTTCTGCCGGGGACACTTCCCTCGGGAGGGGGAAATCATCGTCATCATCATCACCAACGCCCCTCTCATCGGGAGGGCAATCTCCATCAACATCTTCACCAGCACCATCTCATCTCCAAACCCTAGTTCATCTCTTGTATCCAATTCTTCTCTCCAAGTCCGGGATTGGTGCTAGTAGGTTGCTAGTAGTGTTGATTACTCCTTGTAGTTGATGCTAGTTGGTTTATTTGGTGGAAGATCATATGTTCAGATCCTTTATGCATATTATTACCCTCTGATTATGAACATGAATATTCTTTGTGAGTAGTTACGTTTGTTCCCGAGGACAAGGGAGAAGTCTTGCTATTAGTAGTCATGTGAATTTGGTATTCGCTCGATATTTTGATGAGATGTATGTTGTCTAGCCTCTAGTGGTGTTATGTGAGCGTCGACTACATAACACTTCACCATTATTTGGGCCTAGAGGAAGGCATTGGGAAGTAATAAGTAGATGATGGGTTGCTAGAGTGATGTGCTTAAACCCTAGTTTATGCGTTGCTTCGTAAGGGGCTGATTTGGATCCATATGTTTCATGCTATGGTTAGGTTTACCTTAATACTTTTGTTGTAGTTGCGGATGCTTGCAATAGAGGTTAATCATAAGTGGGATGCTTGTGCAAGTAAGAACAACACCAAAGCACCGGTCCACCCACATATCAAATTATCAAAGTACCGAACGCGAATCATATGAACGTGATGAAAACTAGCTTAACGATATTCCCATGTGTCCGCGGGAGCGCTTTTCCTATTATAAGAGTTTGTTCCGGCTTGTCCTTTGCTACAAAAAGGATTGGGCCACCTTGTTGCACTTTATTTACTCTTGTTACTTATTGCTCGTTACAATTTATCTTATCATAAAACTATCTGTTACCACTTATTTCAGTACTTGCAGAGAATACCTTGCTGAAAACCGCCTATCATTTCCTTGTGCTCCTCGTTGGGTTCGACACTCTTACTTATCGAAAGGACTACGATAGATCCCCTATACTTGTGGGTCATCAAGACTCTTTTCTGGCGCCGTTGCCGGGGAGTGTAGCGCCTTTGGTAGGTGGAATTATGTAAGGAAAAATTTATATAGTGTGCTGAAATTTACTGCCACTTGTTACTATGGAAAGTAATTCTCTGAGGGGCTTGTTCGGGGTATCTTCACCCCTCCAGTAGAGCAAAGAGTTGCTCCTCAACCTACTGAACCTATTGAAAATGAAACTCCTTTTGAAGTTCCTTCGGGTATGATGGAAAAACTGCTAGCTAACACTTTTACAGGAGATTGAACAAAGCAACCTGATGAACATCTACTCTATGTGGATGAAGTTTGTGGACTATTTAAGCTTGCAGGTATACCCGATGATGTTGTTAAGAAGAAGGTCTTCCCTTTATCTTTGAAGGGAGACGCATTGACATGGTATAGGCTATGTGATGATACGAGATCATGGAACTATAAAAGATTGAAATTGGAATTTCATCAAAAGTATTACCCTATGCATCTTGTTCACCGTGATCACAATTATATATATAATTTTTGGCTCGCGAAGGAGAAAGCATCGCTCAAGCTTGGGGGAGGCTTAAATCAATGTTATATTCATGCCCCAATCATGAGCTCCAAAGAGTGACAATTCTTCAGAATTTTTATGCTTGGCTTTCTGATAACAATCGCACCATGCTCGATACTTCTTGTGCTGGCTCTTTTATGATGATGGCTATTGAATTCAAATGGAATTTATTTGATAGAATTAAACGCAACTCTGAAGATTGGGACCTCGACGAAGGTAAGGAGTCAGGTATGACACCTAAGTTTGATTGTGTTAAATTTTTTATGGATACCGATATTTTCCGTAAGTTTAGCACTAAATATGGACTTGACTCTGAGATAGTAGCTTCTTTCTGTGAATCTTTTGCTACTTATGTTGATCTCCCTAAGGAGAAGTGGTTTAAATATCATCCTCCCATAGAAGTAAAAGTAGCTGCACCTATTAAAGTTGAAGAAAAGACTGTCACTTATAATTATCCTATTGTTCCTACCTCTTATGTTGAGAAACCACCTTTCCCTGTTAGAGTAAAGGATCATGCTAAAGCTTCAACCGTTGTTCGTAAAAGCAATATTATAACTTATACACCTTCCGAGCAAGTCAAAGTAGAACCTAATATTGCTATTGTTAAAGATCTCTTGTCTGATAATATTGATGGGCATGTTATTCAGTTCTGCGGTGAAACTGCTAGAATTGCTAAACCGTGTGCTAAAGATAAACATAGACCTGTGGTAGGCGTGCCTATTATTTCTGTTAAAATAGGAGATCATTGTTATCATGGCTTATGTGATATGGGTGCTAGTGCTAGTGTTATACCCATTGACTTATACAAAGAAATTATGCATGATATTGCACTGCTGAGTTAGAAGATATTGATGTTACAATTAAACTTGCCAATAGAGATACTATATCTGCAATGGGAATTGTTAGAGATGTTGAAGTCTTGTGTGGAAAAACCCAATATCCCGCTGATTTTCTTGTTCTTGGTTCTCCACAAGATAGATTTTGTCCCATTATATTTGGTAGACCCTTCTTGAACACTATTAATACTAGGATAGATTGCAAAAACAATGTTGTTACTATTGGCTTGGATGATATGGTTCATGAGTTTAATTTCTCTAAATTTAGTAAACAACATCGTGAGGAAGAATTGCCTAGTAAGGATGAAATTATCGGTCTTGCTTCTATTGCCGTACCTCCTAGTGATCCTTTAGAACATTATTTGCTAGACCATGAAAATGATATGTTTGTGAATGAAAGAAGGGAAATAGATGAAGTATTTTTTAAACAGGAACCTATTCTGCAGCACAATTTGCCTGTTGAAATCCTAGGGGATCCCCCTCCACCCAAGGGTGATCCCATGTTTGAGCTTAAACCGTTGCCTGATAATCTTAAATATGCTTATCTTGATGAAAAGAAAATATATCCAGTTATTATTAGTGCTAACCTTTTAGCATGAAGAAGAAAGATTATTGAAAACTCAAGAAGCACCGTGCCGCTATTGGATATACTCTTGATGATCTTAAGGGCATTAGTCCCACTCTATGTCAACATAAAATAAATTTGGAAGCGTATGCCAAACCAGTTTGTGATCCTCAACGACGTTTGAATCCTAAAATGAAATAAGTGGTAAGAAAAGAAATAATCAAGCTTCTGGAGGCAGGTATAATTTATCCTGTTGCTGATAGTCAGTGGGTAAGTCCTGTCCATTGTGTCCCTAAGAAGGGACGCATTACTGTTGTTCCTAATGATAAAGATGAATTGATCCCGCAAAGAATTATTACAGGTTATAGATGGTAATTGATTTCCGCAAATTAAATAAAGCTACTAAGAAAGATCATTACCCCTTCCTTTTATTGACCAAATGCTAGAAAGATTATGCAAACATACACATTATTGCTTTCTAGATGGTTATTACGGTTTCTCTCAAATACCGTGGTCGGCTAAAGATCAATCAAAGACTACTTTTACATGCCCTTTTGGTACTTTTGCTTATAGATGTATGCCTTTTGGTTTATGTAATGCACCTGCTACCTTTCAAAGATGCATGATGGCTATATTCTCTGACTTTTGTGAAAAGATTTGTGAGGTTTTCATAGACGAATTTTCCGTCTATGGTTCCTCTTTTGATGATTGCTTGAGAAATCTTGATCGGGTTTTGCAGAGATGTGAAGAAACTAATCTTGTATTGAATTGGGAAAAGTGCCACTTTATGGTTAATGAAGGTATTGTCTTGGGGCACAAAGTTTCTGAAAGAGGTATTGAAGTTGATAAAGCCAAGGTTGATGCTATTGAAAAGATGCCATGTCCCAAGGACATCAAAGGTATAAGAAGTTTCCTTGGTCACGCCCGGATTTTATAGGAGGTTCATTAAGGACTTCTCAAAAATTTCTCGGCCTCTGAATAATTTATTACAAAAAGATGTACCATTTGTCTTTGATGATGATTGTGTAGAAGCATTTGAAATACTTAATAAAGCATTAGTCTCTACACCTGTTATTCAGCCACCTGATTGGAATTTACCCTTTGAAATTATGTGTGATGCTAGTGATTATGCCGTAGGTGCTGTTCTAGGGCAAAGAGTTGATAAGAAATTAAATGTTATCCATTATGCTAGTAAGACTCTAGACAATGCTCAAAGAAACTATGCTACTACCAAAAAGGAACTTTTAGCAGTTGTGTTTGCTTGTGATAAGTTCAGACCCTATATTGTTGATTCTAAAGTAACTATTCACACTGATCTGAATCACGGCGAGTACGACTCCATCATCCCCGTTCCATTGAACGCTTCCGCACGCGATCTACAAGTGGTATGTAGATGCAATCACTCTCCCATGACTCGTTGCTAGATGAACTCATAGATGGATCTTGGTGAAAGCTGTAGAAAAATTTTAATTTTACAACGTTCCCCAACAAAGGCATCATGAGCTAGGTCTATGCGTAGTTCTCTATTGCACGAGTAGAACACAATTTGTTGTGGGCGTAGATGTTGTCAACTTTCTTGCCGCTACTAGTCTTATCTTGCTTCAGTGGAATTGTGGGATGAAGCGGCCCGGACCGACCTTACACGTACGCTTACGTGAGACTGGTTCCACCGTCCGACATGCACTAGTTGCATAAGGTGGCTAGCGGGTGTCTGTCTCTCCCACTTTAGTTGGAGCGGATTCGATGAAAAGGGTCCTTATGAAGGGTAAATAGAAGTTGACAAATCACGTTGTGGCTTTCACGTAGGTAAGAAAAGCGTTCTTGCTAGAACCCTATTGCAGCCATGTAAAACTTGCAACAACAATTAGAGGACGTCTAACTTGTTTTTGCAGCAAGTGTTTTGTGATATGATATGGCCAAAGTTGTGATGAATGATGAATGATATATGTGATGTATGAGATCATGTTCTTGTAATAGGAATCATGACTTGCATGTCGATGAGTATGACAACGGCGGGATCCATAGGAGTTGTCTTTATTTTTGTATGACCTGCGTGTCATTGAAGAACGCCATGTAAATTACTTTACTTTATTGCTAAACGCGTTAGCCATAGAAGTAGAAGTAGTCGTTGGCGTGACAACTTCATGAAGACGCGATGATGGAGATCATGGTGTCATGCCGGTGACAAGATGATCATGGAGCCCCGAAGATGGAGATCAAAGGAACTATATGATATTGGCCATATCATGTCACTACTATATAATTGTATGTGATGTTTATTATGTTTATGCATCTTGTTTACTTAGAACGACGGTAGTAAATAAGATGATCCCTCATAACAATTTCAAGAAAGTGTTCTCCCTAACTGTGCACCGTTGCTAAAGTTCATCGTTTCGAAGCACCACGTGATGATCTAGTGTGATAGATTCTTACGTTCACATACAACGGGTGTAAGCCAGATTTACACACGCAGAACACTTAGGTTAACTTGACGAGCCTAGCATGTACAGACATGGCCTCGGAACACAAGAGACCGAAAGGTCGAGCATGAGTCGTATAGTAGATACGATCAACATGAAGATGTTCACCGATGATGACTAGTCCGTCTCACGTGATGATCGGCCTAGTTGACTCGTATCATGTAATCACTTAGATGACTAGAGGGATGTCTATCTGAGTGGGAGTTCATGAGATGAACTTAATTATCCTGAACATAGTCAAAAGATCTTTGCAAATTATGTAAATGGCTCGGCGCTTTAGTTCCACTGTTTAGATATGTTCCTAGAAAAATATAGTTGAAAGTTGACGATGGCGATTATGCGGACAGAAAGCTTATGTCCTTAATGCACCGCTCAGTGTGCTGAATCCCAAACATCGTTTGTGGATGTTACGAACATCGGACATACACGTTTTGATAACTACGTGATAGTTCAGTTGAACGGTTTAGAGTTGAGGCACCAAAGACGTTTTTCGAAACGTCGCGGAACATATGAGATGTTTCGAGGGCTGAAATTGGGATTTCAGGCTTGTGCCCACGTCAAAAGGTATAAGACCCCCGACGATTTTCTTAGCCTGCAAACTAAGGGAGAAAAGCTCAATCGTTGAGCTTGTGCTCAGATTGTCTGAGTGCAACCATCACTTGAATCGAGTGGGAGTTGATCTTCTAGATGAGATAGTGATGTTTCTCCAAAGTCATTGCCACCAAGCTGCTAGAGCTTCGTGATGAACTATAACATGTCAGGATAGATATGATGATCCTTGAGGTATTCACGATGTTTGACACCGCCGAAAGTAGAAATCAAGAAGGAGCATCAATTGTTGATGGTTGGTGAAACCACTAGTTTCAAGAAGGGCAAGGGCAAGAAGGGACACTTCATGAAGCGGCAAATCGATTCTTTGCTCCGATTGAAGAAACCCAAGGTTGAACCCAAACCCGAGACTAAGTGCTTCGTAATAAGGGAACAGCCCTTTGGAGCAGAATTACCCTAGATACTTGGTAGATGAGAAGGTCGGCAAGGTCGATAGAAGTATATTGGATATACATTATGTTAATGTGTACTTTACTAGTACTCCTAGTAGCACCAGGGTATTAAGATACCGGTTCGGTTGCTAAGTGTTAGTAACTCGAAATAAAAGAGCTACGAAATAAACGGAGACTAGCTAAAGGTGAGCTGACGACATGTGTTGGAAATGTTTCCAAGTTTGATTTGATCAAACATCGCACGCTCCCTCTACCATCAAGATTAGTATTAAACCTAAATAATTGCTATTTGGTGTTTGCGTTGAGCATAGACATGATTGGATTATGTCTGTTGCAATACGGTTATTCATTTAAGGAGAATAATGGTTACTCTGTTAATTTGAATAATACCTTCAATGGTCTAGCACCTAAAAGGAATGGTTTATTGAATCTCGATCGTAGTGATACACATTTTCATGCCAAAAGATATAGGATAGTAATGATAGTACCACGTGCTTGTGGCAATCGCCATGTAAGTCATATTGGTATAAAAGCATGAAGAAGCTCCATGTTGATGGATCTTTGGACTCACTCGTTTTGAAAAGTTTGAGACATGCAAACCATGTCTATTGGTGTATACGCATGAAGAAACTCCATGCAGATGGATCGTTTGGACTCACTTGATTTTGAATCACTTGAGATATGCAAATCATACCACATGGGCAAGATGGTGAAAAGCCTCGGTTTCGAAGATGGAACAAGGTAGCAACCTGTTGGAAGTAACACATTTTGATGTGTGCAGTCCAATGAGTGATGAGGCCTGCAGTGAATATCGTTATGTTCTGACTTCACAGATGATTCGAGTAGATGTTGAGTATATTTACTTGATGAAACACAAAGTCTGAATTGTTGAATGGTTCAAGTAATTTCAGAGTGAAGTTAAAGATCATTGTGACAAGAGGATAAAATGTCTATGATATGATCATAGAGATGAGTATCTGAGATTCTGAGCTTTGTACGCAATTAAGACCTTTGTGGAAATTGTTTCACAATTAATACCGCCTGGAACACCATAGTGTGATGGTGTGTCCGAACATCATAGTTGCACCCTATTGGATATGGTGCGTACCATGATGTCTCTTATTGAATTACCACTATCGTTCATGGGTTAGGCATTAGAGACAACCGCACTCACTTTAATAGGGCACCACGTAATTCCGTTGAGACGACACCGTTTGAACTATGGTTTGGAGAAACCTAAGTTGTCGCTTTCTTAAAGGTTTGGGGCTGCGCGCTTATGTGAAAAAGTTTCAGGTTGATAAGCTCGAACCCAAAGCGGATAAAATGCATCTTCATAGGACACCAAAAGCGGTTGGGTATACCTCATAATTCAGATCCGAAAGCAACAGGGATTGTTTATAGAAACGGGTCCTTTCTCGAGGAAAATTTTCTCTCTAAAGAATTGAGTGGGAGGATGGTGGAGACTTGATGATGTTGTTGAACCATCACTTCAACCAGGTGTGTAGCGAGGGCAGGAAGTTCTGTGGCACCTACATCAATTGAAGTAGAAGCTTATGATAGTGATCATGAAGCTTGAGATCAAGTCACTACCGAACCTCGTGGGGCGACAAGGACGCAGCATCGCTTGCTTGAGTGGTACGGTGATCCTGTCTTGAA
Organism: Aegilops bicornis; assembly: GCA_021605145.1. Classification (NCBI taxonomy): domain Eukaryota; kingdom Viridiplantae; phylum Streptophyta; class Magnoliopsida; order Poales; family Poaceae; genus Aegilops; species Aegilops bicornis. The sequence goes on from CM038674.1 coordinate 100,760,201, forward strand.
TGTGCTGTTGCTAGACAACAATGAACCTACGAGCTGTGGAGAAGCAATGGTGGGCCCATATTCCAACAAATGGTTAGAAGCCATGAAATCCGTGATAGGATCCATGTATCAGAACAAAGCATGGTCTTTGGTGGACTTGCCGTTGATCGGCAAGCCATTGAGATAAATGGATCTTTAAGAAGAAGACGGACGTGGGACGGTAATGTCACCGTCTATGAAGCTCGACTTGTGGCAAAGAGTTTTTACAAGTTCAAGGAGTTGACTACGATGAGATTTTCTCATCCGTAGCGATGCTTAAGTCCGTCGGAATCATGTTAGCATTAGCTGCATTTATGAAATCTGGCAGATGGATGTCAAAACGAGTTTCCTTACCAGTTTTGTAAGGAAAGGTTGTATGTGATACAATCAGAAAGTTTTGTTGATCCTAAGGACGCTAAAAGGTATGCTGGCTCCAGCGATCCTTCCATGGACTGGAGTAAGCATTTCGGAGTTGGAATATACTCTTTGATAAGATGATCAAAGATTTTGGGTTTATACAAAGTTTATGAGAAACTTGTATTTCCAAAGAAGTGAGTGGGAGCACTATAGAATTTTTGATGAGTATATGTTGTTGACATATTGTTGATCGTAAATGATGTAGAATTCTGGAAAGCATATAGGGTTATTTGAAAAGTGTTTTTCAAGTGAAAACCTGTATTAAGCTACTTGAACATTGAGCATCAAGATCTATAGGGATAGATCAAAACCGCTTAATGGTACTTTCAAATGAGCATATACCTTGACATGATCTTGAAGGTGTTCAAGATGGATCACCAAAGAAGGAGTTCTTGCACGAGATGTAAGGTATGAAGTTAAGACTTAAAGCTCGACCACGGCGGAAAGAGAGAAAGGACGAAGGTCGTCCCCTATGCCTTAGGACGTAGGCTCTACAAGATGCTATGCTGTGTACCGCACCGGAAGTGTGCCTTGCCATGAGTCAGTCAAGGGGTACAACAATGATCCAGGAATGGATCATAGGACAGTGGTCAAAATTGTCCTTGGAGTAAATAAGGACATGTTTCTCGATTATGGAGGTGATAAAGAGTTCGGCGTAAAGGGTTACGTCGGTGCAAGCTTTAACACCTATCCGAGTGACTCTGAGTAGCAAACCGGATACGTATAGTGGAGCAACCATTTGGAATAGCTCCAAGTGGAGCATGGAAGCAGCGTTTACAATATGACCTAGAAATTTGCAAAGCACACACGGATCTGAAAGGTTCGCACCGTTGACTAAAACCTCTCTCACAAGCAAAACATGATCAAACCTTAGAACTCATTGAGTCTTAATCACATGATGATGTGAACTAGTTTACGTACACTAGTAAACTCTTTGGATGTTGGTCACATGGCGATGTGACCTATCGGTGTTAATCACATGACGATGTGGACTAGATTATTGACTCTAGTGCAAGTGGGAGACTGTTGGAAATATGCCCTAGAGGCAATAATAAATTAGTTATTAGTATATTTCCTTGTTCATGATAATCGTTTATTATCCATGCTATAATTGTATTGAAAGGAAACTCAGATACATGTGTGGGTACATAGACAACACCATGTCCCTAGTAAGCCTCTAGTTGACTAGCTCATTGATCAACATATAGTCATGGTTTCCTGACTATGGACATTGGATGTCATTGATGGGATCACATCATTAGGAGAATGATGTGATGGACAAGACCCAATCCTAAGCATAGCACAAGATCGTGTAGTTCATTTTGCTAGAGCTTTTCCAATGTCAAGTATCTCTTCCTTAGACCATGAGATCGTAACTCCGGATACCGTAGGAGTGCTTTGGGTGTACCAAACGTCACAACGTAATCGGGTGACTATAAAGGTGCATTACGGTGTATCTCCAAAAGTGTCTGCATTGGGTTGACACGGATCGAGGCTGGATTTGTCACTCCGTATGACGGAGAGGTATCACTGGGCCCACTCGGTAGTGTATCATCATAATGAGCTCAAAGTGACCAAGTGTTTGGTCACGGGATCATGCATTACGATGCGAGTAAAGTGACTTGCCGCAACGAGATTGAGCGAGGTATTGGGATACCGACGATCGAATCTCGGGCAAGTAAAATACCGATTGACAAAGGGAATAGTATACGGGTTGATTGAATCCTCGACATCGTGGTTCATCCGATGATATCATCGAGGAGCATGTGGGAGCCAACATGGGTATCCAGATCCCGCTGTTGGTTATTGCCCGAGAGCCGTCTCGGTCATGTCGCATGTCTCCCGAACCCGTAGGGTCTACACATAAGGTTCGGTGGCGCTAGGGTTGTCACGAATATGAGTATGCAGCAAACCGAATGTTGTTCGGAGTCCGAATGAGATCCCGGACATCACGAGGAGTTCGGAATGGTCCGGAGGTAAAGATTTATATATAGGAAGTCTTATTTTGGTCACGGAAAAGTTTCGCGTTATCGGTATTGTCTGGGAGTGCCAAAAGGGGTCCGGGGTCCACCGGGGGTCCACCTGCCGGGGCCACATGGGCTGTAGGGGTGCGCCTTGGCCTATATGGTCCAAGGGCACCAGCCCCAAGAGGCCCATGCGCCAAGATATAAGAAAAAGGGAGAGTCCTAAAGGGGAAGGCACCTCAGGGGTGCCTTGGGAGGATGGACTCATCCCCCTCTTAGCCGCACCCCTTCCTTGGAGGAAGGGGCAAGGCTGCCCCCTCTCTTGCACCTATATAAAGGGAGGGAGGGAGGTGGCCGCACCCATAAGCCACAGGGCCTCGCTCCTCCTGCAACACCTCCTCCTCCTCCGTAGTTGCTTAGCGAAGCCTGCCGGAGTTCTGCTGCATCCACCACCACGCCCGTCGCTGTTGGATCATCATCAACCTCTCCTTCCCCTTGCTGGATCAAGAAGGAGGAGACGTCATCCGCTCCGTCGTGTGTTGAACGCGGAGGTGCTGTCCGTTCAGCACTAGGTCATCGGTGATCTGAATCACGGCGAAGTACGACTCCATCATCCCTGCTCCATTGAACGCTTCGCACGCCGATCTACAAGTGGTATGTAGATGCAATCACTCTCCCATGACTCGTTGCTAGATGAACTCATAGATGGATCTTGGTGAAACCGTAGAAAAAAATTTAATTTTCTGCAACGTTCCCCAACAACTTAATCCCTTGCCTGATCATCCTCTTAAGAAACCTGAAATACTTGATATCTTTTATAATGGACTAACCGATGCTTCCAGAGATTACCTGGATAGTTGTGCTGGTTCTCTTTTCAGCGAAAGAACACCGGATGAAGCTGAAATTTTATTGAATAATATGTTGACAAATGAAAATAATTGGGCACCTCCTGAGCTAGCTCCCCGAGCCACCATCGAGCCTATTCCTAAACCAACTCCGAAGAAGAGAGGTGTTCTATTTCTTAGTCCTGAAGATATGCAAGAGGCAAAGAAATCTATGAAAGAAAAATGTATTAAAGCTGAAGACGTTAAGAATTTACCTCCTATTGAAGAAATACATGGTCTTAATTTACCGCCTATTGAAGAAGTGTATGATCTCAATTCTTTATTCATCAAGAACCTCCCGATCCCGATATCCCGACCACGGGTAGTAAAGGTAAATTCTCTCTGAGACATGATAAAGCTGAAGTCCCTCCTACTAAAATTGCTAGTCAGTGCTTGGATGAGTTTGATAACTTTATGTTTAAGCAAGATGACTTTAATGCTTATTTTGGTAGACAATTAAAATAGAATACCTTTATGATTAAACGCTTGGGTGATTACATGGCTAATATTAGAGGTGAACTTAAACTTGTTAGCAAACATGCTTCTATGGTTACCACTCAAGTAGAACAAGTACTTAAGGCTCAGAAAGAAGTGCTTGATGAAATGAATAATAAGAAAATGATTATGTCTGTTAGAGTGGCTACTAGAACTGGTAGAATGACTCAGAACCTTTGTATCCTCAAGGCCACCCTAAGAGAATTGAGCAAGATTCTCAGAGAAATAACATTGATATGCCTAGTTCTTCTAAAAGGAAGAAAAAGAAAAATGATAGGACTGTGCAAACTTCTAGTGAACCTGTTGCTGAACCACCTGATAATCCAAATGATATCTCTATGTCTGATGCTGAAACACAATCTGGCAATGAACATGAACCTAGTGAAAATGTTAATGATGATGCTCATGATGATGCTCAACCTAGTAATGATAATGATGTAGAAGTTGAACCTCTTTGTTGATCTTGATAACCCGTAATCAAAAGAATCAATGTTATGATAAAAGAGACTTTGTTGCTAGGAAACATGGTAAAGAAAGAGAACCATGGGTTCGTAAACCCATGCCTTTTCCTCCCAAACCATCCAAGAAAAAAGATGATGAGGATTTTGAGCGCTTTGCTGAAATGATTAGACCCATCTTTTTTGCGTGTCACGATTGACCGATATGCTCAAAATGAATCCTTATGCTAAATATATGGAAGATATTGTTACAAATAAAAGAAAGATACCGAAGCTGAAATTTCCACCATGCTTGCTAATTATACTTTTAAGGGTGGAATACCAAAGAAACTTGGAGATCCAGGAGTACCTACTATACCATGCTCCATTAAAAGAAATTATGTTAAAACTGCTTTATGTGATCTTGGAGCCGGTGTTAGTGTTATGCCTCTCTCTTTATATCGTAGACTTGACTTGAATAAGTTGACACCTACTGAAATATCTTTGCAAATGGCTGATAAATCAACTGCTATACTTGTCGGAATTTGTGAAGATGTGCCTGTTGTGGTTGCAAACGTTACTATTTTAACGGACTTTGTTATTCTTGATATTCCCGAGGATGATAGTATGTCTATTATTCTTGGAAGACCTTTCCTTAATACTGCAGGGGTTGTTATTGATTGCAACAAAGGCAATGTCACTTTTCATGTTAATGGTAATGAGCATACAATACACTTTCCGAGGAAACAACCTCAAGTTCATAGTATCATCTCTATTGGAAAAATTCCATCGATTATATTTGGAGGTTTTGAATTTCCTCTCCCTACTGTCAAGAAGAAATATGATATACTTATTATTGGGGATGTCCATATCCCCGTTGAGGTAACATAGTGTTATTCGAAATTTCTCCGGTTCCATGATTATCGGAATGAGTTTGTTAACAAGACTTGATCAACCTTGTTAGTGGATTCCTTTTGATGAGCATGAGATGGATGAAACTAGAAGCACAACCTGATGTACCCTCTTTATATTCTCTGTTCTTTAGTAGAAATAAAGTAAAATAGTATTTTTCTGTCTGTTTCCTGACTTATCCGTGCAATATAAAAATATCCCGAAAATAAAAGTCCTCAGAATGCCATGCCAATTTAATATGATTTTTTCGGGAATATTTGAGGATTTTTACTGCAAAAATTACCGCGGGGGGAGCTGCCACCTGGCCACGAGGGTGGAGGGCGCGCCCTACCCCCCTGGCGCGCCCCCCTACCTCGTGGGCCCACGGTGGCCCTCCTCCACTTATCCCTGCACCCATCTTCTTCCCCTGCCTCACACAAACCCGAAAAACCAACTCAAGCACGAGTTCCAGCCACTTATGCTGTGATTTTCGATCTCCTTGCTCAAAGCACCTCTCACAAAACTGCTTGGGGGAGATTGTTCCTTGGTATGTGACTCCTCCATTGGTCCAATTAGTTTTTGTTCTAGTGCTTTATTCTTTGCAAATTTGTGCTGCATAGGTGACCATGTTCTTGAGCTTGCATGTCAAATTTATATGGTTCCAACTAGTTCTAATGCTTGATATATGCTCTAGGAACTTGTAGGAGTAGTTGCTATCAATTTTATTGAAGTTGGTTCACTTTTGTTTGAAGTTACTAAAAATTTCAGATTATTTCAGAAATAATGAAGAGACTTTTGAGGGGCTCTTCGAGCCGAAGCTCGAAGGAAAAACAAAAGGAAGAAGAGCAGAAGCCCAAATTTAATTTGCCTCGCACCGCGGAGGTCCGGCCGTGTGAATGGCCTTCCGATGACTTCTTCAGGAGAGCCGGGATTTATGAGGATTTCTATTTAATGATTGAGAATGCTGGCCTCACCAACTTCCTCCGCGACCAACATCATCATTATCTCTTACTCACAAATACTTTTGTGCAAAACTTCTACTTTTTCCCTAAGAAATCACCTCCATCAGTAGAGTTTCATTTATATGACATTGTTAAGGAGATGCCATTAGCTGAATTTTGCGAGGTTTGCAAAATACCCTTTGAGGGTACCTTGGATGAACCACACCGTAACGAAGTAGAAGCTTTTATTAACACTATCACTGTGGGAGAAACCAGGAAGGTTTCTAATGCAAGAATTACTAGCATACATTTTCCTATTTCACGCTACTTATTTGCTAGTCGTTGCTTGATTGGTCGCGGGAACTGTGGAAGCCTTAGTGTTCCTGATATTATTATTTTGTTCCATGGTTTATACCGCAATAACTCTGTTAGTATGGGTGGAATTGTTGCTAGACAGTTAAGTCTGAACCGTACTAAGGGCCCCATCTTTGGAGGCATTTATGCCTCACGCCTAGCTGAATATTTTGAAATACCTATTAGGCATGAGGAGAAAGAAGAAACAACGTTGCCCCATGCTTATTTTTACTATAAGAGTATGCTAGCGCATGATTTTCTTGTTAAGAGTCGCGAAGGGGAGCTCAAATATAAATTGTACTTTGATAAACATCACCGTGAGACTATTACTTTGCCTGCTCCCTCTTTGTTTAACTTGTCTATGATGTCTACTACACAACCTTCTTCTTGTAGACGTTGTTGGGCCTGCAAGTGCACAGGTTTGTAGGACAATAGCAAATTTCCCTCAAGTGGATGACCTAAGGTTTATCAATCCGTAGGAGGCGTGAGGATGAAGATGGTCTCTCTCAAGCACCCCTGCAACCAAATAACAAAGAGTCTCTTGTGTCCCCAACACACCCAATCCAATGGTAAATTGTATAGGTGCACTAGTTCGCGAAGAGATGGTGATACAAGGCAATATGGATGGTAGATATAGGTATTTGTAATCTGAAAATATAAAAACAGCAAGGTAACAAGTGGTAAAAGTGAGCGTAACCGGTATTGCAATGATAGGAAACAAGGCCTAGGGTTCATACTTTCACTAGTGCAACTTCTCTCAACAATAATAACATAGATAGATCATATAACAATCCCTCAACATGCAATAAAGAGTCACTCCGAAGCCACTAATAGCGGAGAACAAACGTAGAGATTATGGTCGGGTACAAAACCACCACAAAGCTATTCTTTCGGATCGATCTATAAAAGAGTTTGTACTAGAATAACACCTTAAGATATAAATCAACCAAAACCCTAATGTCACCTAGATACTCCATTGTCACCTCAAGTATCCGTGGGCATGATTATACGGTATGCATCACACAATCTCAGATTCATCCAACCAACATAAAAGTACTTCAAAGAATGCCCCAAAGTTTCTACCGGAGAATCAAGAACGTGTGCCAACCCCTATGCATAGGTTCCCAATGTCACGAAACCCATAAGTTGATCACCAAGACATACATCAAGTGTTCTCATAAAAGACTCAATCCGATAAGATAACTTCAAAAGGGGAAACTCAATTCATCACAAGAGAGTAGTGGGGGAGAAACATCATAAGATCCAACTACAATAGCAAAGCTCGGGATACATCAAGATCGTGCCATAGAGGGAACACGAGAGAGAACACCAGAGAGAGAGATCAAACACATAGCTACTGGTACATACCCTCAGCCTCGAGGGTGAACTACTCCCTCCTCGTCATGGAGAGCGCCGGGATGATGAAGATGGCCACCGGTGATGGATCCCCCCTTCGGCAGGGTACCGGAAAGGGGTCCCGATTGGTTTTTGGTGGTTCTGGAGGCTTGCGGTGGCGGAACTCCCGATCTAACTTCTGTTCTGGAAGTTTTAGGGTACAAGAGTATATATGGGTGAAAGGAGAACGTCGGTGGAGCTATGGGGGCCCCACGAGGCAGGGGACGCGCCCACGGGGGAGGGGCGCGCCCCCCACCCTCGTGGGCAGCCCGGGGATCCCCTGACGTGTACTCCAAGCCCATCTGGTTGGTTTCCTTCCAAAAATAACTTCTCCAGTTGATTTCGTTCCGTTTGACTCAATTCGATATTCCTTTTCCTCGAAATACTGAAATAGGCATAAAACAAAGAAATCTTGGCTGGGCCTCCGGTTAATAGGTTAGTCCCAAAAATAATATAAAAGTGGAAAATAAAGCCCAATATTGCCTAAAACAGTAGATAATATAGCATGGAGCAATCAAAAATTATAGATACGTTGGAGACGTATCAAGCATCCCCAAGCTTAATTCCTGCTCGTCCTCGAGTAGGTAAATGATAAAAAAGATAATTTTCTTCTTACTTGTGATATGAATATTCAGATCCGAAAGATTCAAGACAAAAGTTCATATTGACATAAAATAATAATACTTCAAGCATGCTAACTAAGCAATTATGTCATCTCAAAATACCATGGCCAAAGAAAGTTCATCCCTACAAAGTCATATAGTTAGGCTATGCTTCATTTTTGTCACACAAAGATGTTCCCAACTTCTATACCCCCGATAACAAGCCAAGAAATTGTTTCATACTCAAATAATCTCAAACTTTTTCAACCTTCACGCAATACATGAGCGCGAGCCATGGATATAGCACTATGGGTGGAATAGAATATGATGATGGGGATTGTGTGGAGAAGACAAAAAAGGATAAAGTCTCATATTGACGAGGATAATCAACGGGGTATGGAGATGACCATCAATTGATGTCAACATGAGGAGTAGGGATTGCCATGCAACGGATGCACTAGAGCTATAAGTATATGAAAGCTCTACAAAAGAAACTAAGTGGGTGTGCATCCAACTTGCTTGCTCATGAAGACCTAGGGCATTTTGAGGAAGCCCACCGTAGGAATATACAAGCCAAGTTCTATAATGAAAAATTCCCACTAGAATGAACAAGACAATTTATGAGACTAACTATATGAAGAACATGGTGCTACTTTGAAGCACAAGTGTGGTAAAAGGATAGTAGCATTGTCCCTTCTCTCTTTTTCACTCATTTTTTTGGGCCTTTTTTTTTTGGCCTTACTTATTTTTTCTCTTTTTTTTCGTCCGGAGTCTATCCCAACTTATGGGGGAATCATAGTCTCCATCATCCTTTCCTCACTTGGAACAATGCTCTAATAATGATGATCATCACACTTTTATTTTTCTTACAACTCAACAATTACAACTCGAAACTTAGAAAAAAATATGACTCTATATGAATGCCTCGGTGATGTACCGGGATGGTGCAATGAATCAGGAGTGACATGTACGAAAAATAATGCATGGTGGCTTTGCCACAAATACGATGTCAACTACATGATCATGCAATGGCAATATGACAAAAGTAATGTATGTCATAATAATGATGATGGAAGTTGCATGGCAATATGTCTCGAATGGCTATGGAAATGCCATAATAGGTAGGTATGGTGGCTGTTTTGAGGAAGATATAGGGAGGTTCATGTGTGATAGAGCGTATCGTATCACGGGGTTTGGATGCACCGACGAAGTTTGCACCAACTCTCAATGTGAGAAAGGGCAATGCACGGTACCGAAGAGGCTAGCAAATGCGGAAAGGTAAAAGTGCGTATAATCCATGGACTCAACATTAGTCAAAAGAACTCATATACTTATTGCAAAAATTTAGAAGTCATCAAAAATCAAGTACTACGCACAATGCTCCTAGGGGGATATATTGGTAGGAAAAGACCATCGCTCGTCCCCGACCGCCACTCATAAGGATGCACTAGCCAGGTACACTTCTTGCTTCAAATTTGTTACACAACTTTACCCATACGTGCATGCTACGGGACTTGCAAACTTCAACACAAGTATTTCTCAAATTCACAATTATCAACTAGCACGACTCATATATTATTACCTCCATATCTCAAAATAATTATCAATCATTAAATTTATCTTAGTATTCAATTCACTCAAAAGAAAGTTTCACATATCTTGAACACTAAGTATATTAACATTAAGGAAATTACCATGCTATTAATGACTCTCAAAATAATCTAAGTGAAGCATGAGAGATCAAGTTTATTTAAAACAAATCCACCACCGTGCTCTAAAAGATCTAAGTGAAGCACTAGAGCAAATGACAAACTTACTCCGAAAGATATAAGTGAGGATCAATGAGTAGTCGGATAATTATGCAACTATGTGAAGACTCTCCCATTTAATAATTTCAGATCTTGATACTTTATTCAAACAGCAAGAAAAGCTAAAGAAAATGACATGACGCTCCAAGCAAAACACATATCATGTGGTGAATAAAAATATAGCTCCAAGTAAAGTTACCGATGAACGAAGACGAAAGAGGGGATGCCTTCCGGGGCATCCCCAAGCTTAGAAGCTTGGTTATCCTTGAATATTACCTTGGGGTGCCTTGGGCATCCCCAAGCTTAGGCTCTTGCCACTCCTTATTCCATGGTCCATCGAATCTTTACCCAATACTTTAAAACTTCACAACACAAAACTCAATAGAAATCTCGTGAGCTCCGTTAGAGAAAGAAAACAAAACACCACTTCAAGGTACTGTAATGAACTCATTCTTTAATTATATTGGTGTTGAACTTACTGTATTCCAACTTCTCTATGGTTTATAAACTATTTTACTAGCCATAGATTCATCAAAAATAAGCAAACAACACACGAAAAACAGAATCTGTCAAAAACAGAACAGTCTGTAGTAATCTGTAACTAACACAAACTTCTGGAACTCAAAAACTTCTACCAAAATTAGACGACCTGAAAAATTTGTTTATTGTTCAGAAGCAATTGGAATCACTATTTTATCACGTTCTGGTGATTTTTAACAATTCGGGCACTGAGCGCAAAGATTCTGGAAATTACAGCAAGATCAAATAACTATCATCCAAGAAGATCCAATAGGTTTAACTTGGCACAAACACTAATTAAAAGATAAAACCACATCTAAACAGAGGATAGATGGATTATTTATTCCTAAACATGACCAAAAAGCAAGAAACTAAAATAACATTGGGTTGTCTCCCAACAAGCGCTATCGTTTAACGCCCCTAGCTAGGCATGATGATTTCAATGATGCTCACATAAAAGATAAGAATTGAAACATAAAGAGAGCATCATGAAGAATATGACTAGCACATTTAAGTCTAACCCACTTCCTATGCATAGGGATTTTGTGAGCAAACAACTTATGGGAACAAGAATCAACTTGCATAGGAAGGTAATACAAGCATAACTTCAAAACTTTAAGCACATAGAGAGGAAACTTGATATTATTGCAATTCCTACAAGCATATGTTCCTCCCTCATAATAATTTTCAGTAGCATCATGAATGAATTCAACAATATAACCAGCATCTAAAACATTCTTTTCATGATCTACAAGCATAGAAATTTTACTCCTCTCCATATAAGCAAAATTCTTCTCATGAATAGTAGTGGGAGCAAACTCAACAAAATAGCTATCATGTGATCGAAAATTAAGATCAAGATGACAAGTTTCATGGCTATCATTATTCTTTGAAGCATACGTGTCATCACAATAATCATCATAGATAGGAAGCATGCTTTCATCGTAGTAAATTTGCTCATCAAAACTTGGGGGACAAAAAATATCATCTTCATCAAACATAGCTTCCCCAAGCTTGTGGCTTTGCATATCATTAGCATCATGAGTATTCAAAGAATTCACACTAACAACATTGCAAGCATGCTCATCATTCACATATTTCATGCCAAGCATTCTATGTAATTCTTCTTCTAGCACTTGAGCACAATTATTTCGCATCATACTCACGAAAGATATTAAAAAGACGAAGCGTATGAGACAAACTCAATTCCATTTTTTTGTAGTTTTATTTTGTAGACTAACTAGTGCTAAAACAAGAAACAAAAAGATTCGATTGCAAGATCTAAAGATATACCTTCACTTACCTAGCCTCCCCGGCAACGGCGCCAGAAAAGAGCTTGATGTCTACTACACAACCTTCTCCTTGTAGACGTTGTTGGGCCTGCAAGTGCACAGGTTTGTAGGACAGTAGCAAATTTCCCTCAAGTGGATGACCTAAGATTTATCAATCCGTGGGAGGCGTGAGGATGAAGATGGTCTCTCTCAAGCAACCCTGCAACCAAATAACAAAGAGTCTCTTGTGTCCCCAACACACCCAATACAATGGTAAATTGTATAGGTGCACTAGTTCATGAAGAGATGGTGATACGAGTGCAATATGGATGGTAGATATAGGATTTTGTAATCTGAAAATATAAAAACAGCAAGGTAACAAGTGGTAAAAGTGAGCGTAAACGGTATTGCAATGATAGGAAACAAGGCCTAGGGTTCATACTTTCACTAGTGCAAGTTCTCTCAACAATAATAACATAGATATATCATATAACAATCCCTCAACATGCAAAAAAGAGTCACTCCGAAGCCATTAATAGTGGAGAGCAAACGTAGAGATTATGGTCGGGTACGAAACCACCACAAAGCTATTCTTTCGGATTGATCTATAGAAGAGTTCGCACTAGAATAACACCTTAAGATACAAATCAACCAAAACCCTAATGTCACCTAGATACTCCATTGTCACCTCAAGTATCCGTGGGCATGATTATACGATATGCATCACACAATCTCAGATTCATCCAACCAACATAAAAGTACTTCAAAGAATGCCCCAAAGTTTCTACCGGAGAATCAAGAACGTGTGCCAACCCCTATGCATAGGTTCCCAATGTCACGAAACCCGCAAGTTGATCACCAAGACATACATCAAGTGTTCTCATAAAGACTCAATCCGATAAGATAACTTCAAAAGGGAAACTCAATTCATCACAAGAGAGTAGTGGGGAGAAACATCATAAGATCCAACTACAATAGCAAAGCTCGGATACATCAAGATCGTGCCATAGAGGGAACACGAGAGAGAACACGAGAGAGAGATCAAACACATAGCTACTGGTACATACCCTCAGCCTCGAGGGTGAACTACTCCCTCCTCGTCATGGATAGCGCCGGGATGATGAAGATGGCCACCGGTGATGGATCCCCCCTCCGGCAGGGTACCGGAAAGGGGTCCCAATTGGTTTTTGGTGGTTCTGGAGGCTTGCGGCGGCGGAACTCCCGATCTAACTTCTGTTCTGGAAGTTTTAGGGTACAAGAGTATATATGGGTGAAAGGAGAACGTCGGTGGAGCTACGGGGGCCCCACGAGGCAGGGGACGCGCCCACGGGGGAGGGGCGCGCCCCCCACCCTCGTGGGCAGCCCGGGGATCCCCTGACGTGCACTCCAAGTCCATCTGGTTGGTTTCCTTCCAAAAATAACTTCTCCAGTTGATTTCGTTCCGTTTTGACTCCGTCTGATATTCCTTTTCCTCGAAATACTGAAATAGGCATAAAACAGCAAATCTTGGCTGGGCCTCCGGTTAATAGGTTAGTCCCAAAAATCATATAAAAGTGGAAAATAAAGCCCAATATTGCCTAAAACAGTAGATAATATAGCATGGAGCAATCAAAAATTATAGATACGTTGGAGACGTATCAGTCTACAGGTCCTTACATTGTTCCGTTGGTGGCTGTTCAAGCCTATCGGAATCCTGCACCAGCCCCGGAACCGGAACCACAAGATGAGCCTCCACGATAGTCCATTTATTCTTGGGATCCTGAGGCGGTTGCTAGCCAGTGGCAGTCAGAGTCCTCTTCATCACAGCATGGTCCCAACTATTCTTCATCGCAGTACGACCCCATCTACACCTACGGGTATCCGCCAGGCTATCCCTGGCAATAGACCAACTTAGGCCAAAAGCCTAAGCTTGGGTGAGTACGTATTTCTCACCGACATTTCATTTATGTTCACACACACTCATTGCTAGATGTCAGTGCTCATTCTCTTTCACTGTAATATCCATGCTAGTTTATTTTCTTTTTCCTGCTTTCTTCTTGTGTGTTTAATAAACCTTAGAAAAACCAAAAAAATTAGTAGTAGTTTATTTTTCCTGCTGTAGTAGTATTAATTAAAAAGAAAACCCAAAAATATTTCCCGTTCTTCTTTTGCTTGTTGGGAGCTTTCCCGTGTAAATAGTTTTTATTTCCTTTCTTTTCTTTGGGGGTCAGTAGAAGAAGACCATGATTAAATTGTTGTAGTGGCTCTTATATGCATCATTGTTGATTTAACCAAGAGCCCATATTGCCTTGTCTTCTCCTTCTTATTGAATGCTCGCAGATTCCAGCTTAGTCCAATGCACATGCACTCTTATTATTATTCACACCGTTCGGTCGTGCAAGTGAAAGGCAATTATGATGACATATATGATGGACTGACTGAGATGGGAAAAGCTGGTATGAACTCGACCTCTTTTGTTTTTGTAAATATGATGAGTTCATCATTCTTGATTCAGCTGATTATGAATAAACATGTTTGCAATGACAATTAGAGATCATAGTTGCTTGTGCCATGCTTAATTAGCTATGAGTTATAATGGTTTACCTTGCGTGCCAACATGCTATTGAGATGATGATGTGGTATGATGGGGTGGTATCCTCCTTTGAATGATTTAAGTGACTTGACTTGGCACATGTTCACGCATGTAGTTGAAACAAATCAACATAGTCTTCACGATATTTATGTTCATGGTGGATTATATCCTACTCATGCTTGTATTCAATGTTTATTAATTTTAATGCATGTTCATGACTATTGTCGCTCTCTAGTTGGTTGATACGTCTCCAACGTATCTATAATTTTTGATTGCTCCATGCTATATTATCTACTGTTTTAGGCAATATTGGGCTTTATTATCCACTTTTATATTATTTTTAGGACTAACCTATTAACCGGAGGCCCAGCCCAGATTTGTTGTTTTATGCCTATTTCAGTATTTCGAGGAAAAGGAATATCAAACGGAGTCAAAACGGAACGAAATCAACTGGAGAAGTTATTTTTGGAAGGAAACCCACCTGATGGACTTGGACCCCACGTCAGAAGATATGGGAGGTGCTCACGAGGGTGGGGGCGCCCCCCCTGGGCGCGCCCACCTCATGGGGCCCCCGTAGCTCCACCGACGTACTGCTTTCACCCATATATACTCTCGTACCCTAAAACTTTCAAAAGAGAGATTAGATCGGGAGTTCCGCTGCCGCAAGCCTCCAGAACCACCAAAAACCAATCGGGCCCCTTTCCACCTCACGGAGGGGGATCCATCTTCGTGGCCATCTTCATCATCCCGGCGCTCTCCATGACGAGGAGGGAGTAGTTCACCCTCGGGGCTGAGGGTATGTACCAAGAGCTATGTGTTTGATCTCTCTCTCTCGTGTTCTCTCTCGTGTTCCCTCTATGGCACGATCTTGATGTATCCCGAGCTTTGCTATTGTAGTTGGATCTTATGATATTTCTCCACCTCTACTCTCTTGTGATGAATTGAGTTTCCCCTTTGAAGTTATCTTATCGGATTGATTATTTTATGAACACTTGATGTATGTCTTGCCGTGTTTATCCATGGTGACAATGGGATTTCATGTGCCACTCGATGTATGTTTTGGTGACCAACTTGCGGGTTCCGCCCATGAATCTATGCATAGGGGTTGGCACACGTTCTTGACTCTCCGGTAGAAGCTTTGGGGCACTCTTTGAAGTACTTTGTGTTGGTTGGATGAATCTGAGATTGTGTGATGCATATCGTATAATCATGCCCACGGATACTTGAGGTGACAATAGAGTATCTAGGTGACATTAGGGTTTTGATTGATTTGTGTCTTAAGGTGTTATTCTAGTACGAACTCTTTTATAGATTGAACCGAAAGAATAACTTTGAGGTGGTTTACCATAATCTCTATGTTTGTTCTCCGCTATTAGTGGCTTTGGAGTGACTCTTTGTTGCATGTTGAGGGATAGTTATATGATCTATCTATGTTATTATTGTTGAGAGAACTTGCACTAGTGAAAGTATGAACCCTAGGCCTTGTTTCCTATCATTGCAATACCGTTTCCGCCCACGTTTATCACTTTTTACCTTGTTGTTTTTATATTTTCAGATTACAAATACCTTTATCTACCATCCATATTGCACTTGTATCACCATCTCTTCGCCGAAATAGTGTACCTATACAATTTACCATTGTATTGGGTGTGTTGGGGACACAAGAGACTCTTTGTTATTTGGTTGCAGGGTTGTTTGAGAGAGACCATCTTCATCCTACGCCTCTCACGGATTGATAAACCTTAGGTCATCCACTTGAGGGAAATTTGCTACTGTCCTACAAACCTATGCACTTGCAGGCCCAACAACGTCTACAAGAAGAAGGTTGTGTAGTAGACATCAAGCTCTTTTCTGGCGCCGTTGCTAGGGAGGCTAGGTAAGTGAAGGTATATCTTTAGATCTTGCAATCGAATCTTTTTGTTTCTTGTTTTATCACTAGTTAGTTTATAAAAAAAACTACAAAAAAAATGGAATTAAGTTTGTCTCATACGCTTCACCTTTTTAATATCTTTCGTGAGTATGATGGAAAGGAAAATTGTGCCAGAGTGTTAGAATAAGAATGCATTAAATTGTTTGGCACTAAATATTTGAATGATGAGCATGATTGCAATGTTGTTAGTATGAATTCCTTGAATATCCATAGTACTAATGATGATTGCTCTAGTCATGATGAAAATATCTCTCATAAGCATGTCAAGTTTTTGTGGAGTGCATGTTTGCATGAACACACCAAATAAAGAAGATATATATTGCAAGAGGCATAAGTACTTAGAAACCAAATTTTTGCAAGAAGAGCTAGATGAATGTGCTGAAAGATTCAATATTTTTCGTGCCCCTTGTGAACTTTGCAATGAACATGGTCATTTAAAGCTCTGATGCTATTTGTTTCATGATCAAGTCATGTCCAAATATTGTGATAATTTGATTACCCTTGAGCATCATAAAGAACTTAGCCTTCTTTTGGGTTATGAAGAAATGAAACGTATAACTGAGGGTATTCCAAAATATAGTCTTGATAAAATTCTTGATTTTGATCTAGAAAAGATTTATATGTATTGTGCGGTGAATTGCATTGAAAATCCTTATATTGCTAATTACATAAAGAAAAGAAAACAAATAGAAGATGATGAGAATACTAATGAAAGGGAAGAGACTTCCTAATATCCTCCTATTATTTCTTATGGTGAATCAGGTAACGAGGAGGAGCTTTCTATTCAACCAATCTCATCAATAAGGAGCTCAAAGAGGAAGGTTGAACCTACACATACTGTGAAGAAGAAGAAAAGAAAAAGGAAGAGAGGTAAAAAGGTATCTCTCCCACATAAAGTTGCTCCTATTATTGTTGTGCCTCATGAAAATGAAGATGATACACTTGATGATGATCTCGTTATGCCTATTGCTTGTTGTGATGATTATGATTGGGAAGATAATGATACTTCTTATGATCTTGAAAATCTTTTTGGCACTTGCTTGGAAGAATATATTAATTGCTATACTATTGGTGCTATCCATACTATTAATGATGAGAGTGATTATTCTTATGATATGAAAAGTCCCAAGCTTGGGGATGCTATGTTTAATAATGATGATATTTTTAGCCTCTCAAGTTTTGATATGCAAAGTTGTTATAATGATAGCATGCCTCCTACCTATGATGATTACTAGATCATTGATGGCGCGCGTTGCTGCGCCCGTCTATTTTTAATGTTTAATGCTAGGGTTTGATGCAAATATGTGAAGCCCATTTTACTTAAAGTTAAAGTAGTAACGATATTATAGAATTTTGAGTAATTTTAGTGCATTTGCAATGCAAGTTGTGAATTATAATTTGCCACGACTTATTTGCTTTCAAGTTGTGAATTTTTCGTGTTAGTCTACCATTACATGATAGAAGGATAAGAAATTTCCATATATACGGAAAAAAAAAACATAGAAGTGAAATTTGCATAGTTTGTACAAATCCTAAGAAAATATACACAGTTGGAATTATAGTGGCACATATAGGTAAATTCTATGATCAGATGATTTGAAGTGAAGGCTAAACCAAGTAATGGTAAACTAATATGAGAGTATTACAAACAACATAAGATGAGTAAACACATAAGCTCAACAGGTTCAAGAACAATGACAACACATCTGGCATGCAAAAGTAACCAATATATAGCCTATCAGAAGCTTCTGTTACAATTTTTGGAACTTCTCTTTAAATGAAGACAGAATAGCCGAAAATCTAAGAAAAAGGTCACCTATCAATATGATTATTTACTCGGTTAACCAATGCTGACTGCACTACTGGTGAGAAAATATGAAATGGGTCAGAAATGAAATGCTTAACTCAGATTGTAATTTCGTATGCCCTACATCATACCTTGACAGCTTTCTCTCACATGAGCTTCTTTTCCACCACTACATGATAAAAAGGGAAGAAGTTTTGTTTGATAAATTTGCTACAGTACAAATAGTAACACAAGATCACTCAGGTAACAATCAATAATAATCAACATAATGTCTGAGTAGATGTCAATTTAAACTAAGGTCAATAATATCAGGATGCAGGCAATAGCAAGAACATATTTTGGTGCCATGTAAGATAGCACATGCATTATCTGCATTTGAATTTACTATTTATCAGCCACCATGAAGTGTACCAGACCTGTGCAGCTACACCAGCACGATCCATTCTAGAAACCCACAAAGCATCATAGCTTGACCTCTAAATTATAGCTCCTTGCATTGCTGTGAATCCAAACAGACAAAATAACATCAACACTAATACCAAATCACAGTGAACAAAAGGACTTCAACATGAATAATCACGGTCTCAAGGTTCCACTCACATTTGGGCTGCGCTTTGCTGAGAAAATTGGTAGCATACACTTTGGTTGCAAAAAAGATGTAACAATCAGAAATAGTTCAGGAGAGGACCGAAGTTTCATTCAGAGCAAACGTTTCCAAACTTTGCATATTCTAAATATCTTACCATTCTTTCCATCACACGGTATTATCAGCAATTTGGAGCATAAAGAATTTTTTTTGTGCGGATAAACATTGACGTACATAAACTCAAACAAAGATGCATTTGACATGGCCTATGATACTGAAAATATAAAACTTATAGTTAAAATTATCTTGCTACTCTACCTACATGGTTATAATCACATTACATACTTCTGTTTCCTATGCTAGGGACCAATGTTTTTTAACGGTGCTACGGCTAGAGACCAAGTCGAGTCTGCTTTTCTATTGCTATAGCTAGCGTCATGCATAGATCATTTTGGTTTGTAATAACCTTTACAAAGTATGCCTTGAAGCAAATTACGGAAGTTTCATAAAACCATGTATGATGCATCTTATGCTTGCAAATAAAAAATGACAGATATACATGTATATATTGCCACATTAGGCTGCATTCGTTCATGACAGTGACCCTGAACTCTGAGTATATAGTTGATAGCATAAATGCAGAATTTCTCCGTAGCGTATATATACGGGATAGTATAATTTTTCAGAATTGAGTATGGTTATGAAACTGCGCTCATGACATCTTCAAGGCATGATAATAGCTCTCCTTTCTCAGCATATTATGTATAAGATAAATATTATGTGTAAGAGATTAAATATATGTAGCAATAATCACATTCCCCAATATTTTGAGGATTTAGCCACATCAAGTGAATTAGTATGAATAGTAGAAACACATAAAACTTTATATGAAGATAGAAACATAAGGGTTAATCATTCGACGATACCTTTTATTCGGATCAGCTCCCGTCGTTGAAGCTTCCATCCAGCAGATGGACCATGAAGTTAATTAGTTATTCATGTTAACTTCCTCAGCCAGATCACATCTTTTATGTTAGAAAATTCATACAATGGAGCATGCTACTCCTCAGCCATTGACACAAGGACATGTTCTGCAACAAATTAAAAAGGGGTAATGGATCAAAAATCCATAGTAGCAGAACAGAAAAAAGGTGAGGAAATTGCAGAACATCAAGACAAAGTGAAATAGAAGCCAAATAACATTGACGTTCTATTCGATAGTGAATTGGACTGCTGACCAAAGGTCATGTAGGGTAAGTGGAACATACTAAATACACGCTGTCCTCCACCTCTTACTTTCAGGGGAGCATGGAGAAATGACAGAGGGGTGATAAGAGATGGGAGCGCTCATGTAACATCACTGAATCGAACTGTTTTGGTGCGGCGCCATCCAACAATAATTTTAGGGATTTGCACCCTGAAACCACCCATGCAAGACTTCCACATAATTTCCAAATTAGCTTTACACCAGAGTAATAGTCAGAACACAACAATATAATCTGAATTAGAGGAACTTTAACATGCCATTGTAGCCATTATATATACTTACCTGTTGGAAGAAGACATGGATTTATAATACTATAAAATTCAAATCATTCCCGAGCATTCGTGTTGTCAATATTAGTAATATGCAAAAACGGTTATGCTTTAAAATTAAATAGAACAAACGGGAGGCAGGAGTAGGCTTGCATACGTACAAAGAAAATGCTGTTTCATTTGCAAATATAATTATGTACTGGAGTACATCTGTTCTGGATGCCCTCGAAGAATAAACCATGAAATGAGATGAATTTCGGACATGTAAGCCACGCTTTTACATTTTTCTGTGAGTAGTACTCCCTTCGTACGGAAATACTTGTCATCAAAATGAATAAAAGGGGATGTATCTAGACGTATATTAGTTCTAGATACATCTATTTTTATCCATTTTGATGACAAGTATTTTCGGACGGAGGGAGTATCAAATTAAACGGGT
This sequence comes from Aegilops bicornis, assembly GCA_021605145.1. Lineage (NCBI taxonomy): Eukaryota > Viridiplantae > Streptophyta > Magnoliopsida > Poales > Poaceae > Aegilops > Aegilops bicornis. Next base: position 100,781,067 of record CM038674.1, read on the forward strand.
CTACATGAATAAGAGGAACATAGATGTTCTCTGCAAATAACCAGATACTCAGCTAACCGGCAATTGGCTACACTGTCAGGCTAGAGGACCGGTCACTCCCTACATGAATCAAGATTTGTCTTATTACAGGCCTAGGTGAGGAGGGATGAATTGTTGTGTGGATCGGTGGTGACCGAGGCTAGAAGACCAGTTCCCTGTTCAGCAAGCGAGGATAAGAGGACTCTATAGATGCTGACCACCAAGAGTGCCTTGAAGCCAAGAAAGTACTGGGAAGGGTCAAATTTGAGAGAAGGGCACACTTTACCTGGACGATGTGAACCATCAGGGTTGTCATCACCATTGCAATGGTGGAGCAGGTAGAGGCGTGGTTGACGGTGAGGGGATTATGGAGGCAGAGGGCGCTGCACCCTGATGGTAAGTCCCACCTCCTCGCCCAGGAAAATTTAACCGTCGGTCGCTCCATGTTCGCCGCGGGTAATGGGGATGGGAGAGGAGACGACACCAGCTGGAGATTTTTCTTTCATCACGTGATAGACGGAGGTTGATTGGACGAGTGCGTTGGCAGATGTGGGTGTTGGGACTTGGGAGGGGTTGGGTTTGGAGCTGGGCATCGCCCGTAGTCGCCGCCGCCGTCAGACCGGGAAAGACGATAGGTCAGGAGGGAAGCGAGCTTCAGGGCAGCGTGGAGTCCCTCTACAGCGCCGGTGCACACTCGCCAGGCCGATGGGCTCGTTTAGCTGGGCTTCCTGGCCAGTCAACCCAGAATGTTCCGATTTTGTTTCGGGAGCAGCGGCCCAGCAAACTGTTGCGCTAAGGAAGAGATGCAATGCGGGGTTGAGAGTAAATCTGACGGCCGAAAGAGTCCCAAACTGATGATCCAAAGGCTGAAAATGCTAATAACATTAGAGGGCTGGAAAAGTGCTCGGTTATAATGTATCTAAATATTGATGAAAGTGGGTTCGGAAGAGTGTCAACTTTATGAAGTAGTGATCCCACTATTTTGGAGGATGTTGAATTTTATTGTGATAAATATGAAAGTGGATTTGGAAGAGTGTCAACTTTATTTAGTGATTTCACTATCTTGGGAGAGGTTTCAATCGATTATGATGAGAACGAAGTTGCTACTTATGATGATTATTGTGATGAAAATTATGCTATAAAAAGTAGTGATGATTATATTTACAAATCTTGTCATGATTATGATTACCCTTTTTCTGAACATTACTCTTTTAATGTGGAAACAATTTTTAGTGTTCAAGTCTCTTATGATACTCCCACTATTCCGAATGAGAAGAATTTTGCTTATGTGGAGAGTAGTAAATTTTCTATGCTTGTAGATCATGAAAAGAATGATTTAGGTGCTGGTTATATTGTTGAATTCATTCATGATGCTACTGACAATTATTATGAGGGAGGAACATATGCTTGTAGGAATTGCAATAATATCAAGTTTCCTCTCTATGTGTTGAAATTTTTGAAGCTATGCTTGTTTTACCTTCCTATGCAAGTTGATTATTGTTCCCATAAGTTGTTAGCTCACAAAATCCCTATGCATAGGAAGTTGGTTAGACTTAAATGTGCTAATCATATTATTCATGATGCTCTCTTTATATTTCAATTCTTATCTTTTATGTGAGCATCATTGAAATCATCATGCCTAGCTAGGGGCATTAAACGATAGCGCTTGTTGGGAGGCAACCCAATTTTATTTTAGGTTCTTGCTTTTTGGTTATGTTTAGGAATAAATAATCCATCTAGCTTCTGTTTTAGATGTGGTTTTATCTTTTAATTAGTGTTTGTGCCAAGTTAAACCTATTAGATCTTCTTGGGAGATAGTTATTTGATCTTGCTGTAATTTCCAGAATCTTTGCGCTCAGTGCCCGAATTGTTAAAAATCACCAGAACGTTATAAAATAGTGATTCCAATTGCTGCTGATCAATAAACAAATTTTACAGGTCTTCTAATTTTGGTAGAATATTTTGAGTTCCAGAAGTTTGCGTTAGTTACAGATTACTATAGACTGTTCTGTTTTTGACAGATTCTGTTTTCCGTTTGTTGTTTGCTTATTTTGATGAATCTATGGCTAGTAAAATAGTTCATAAACCATAGAGAAGTTGGAATACAGTAGGTTTAACACCAATATAAATAAATAATGAGTTCATTACAGTACCTTGAAGTGGTGTTTTGTTTTCTTTCGCTAACGGAGCTCACGAGTTTTCTGTTAAGTTTTGTGTTATGAAGTTTTCAAGTTTTGGGTAAAGCTTCGATGGACTATGGAATAAAGAGTGGCAAGAGCCTAAGCTTGGGGATGCCCAAGGCACCCCAAGGTAATATTCAAGGACAACCAAGAGCCTAAGCTTGGGGATGCCCCGGATGGCATCCTCCTTAAATCTTCGTTCATCGGTAACTTTACTTGGAGCTATATTTTTATTCACCACATGATATGTGTTTTGCTTGGAGCGTCATTTTATACTGTTAGTATTTGCTTGATGTTATTTAGAATAATGTTTTGCATCTTTAGTTTAAATAAAAAAGTCAAGGATAGCCTTTGCCATGCTTATTTTGCTACTATACTTGTTGCTGTTTGAAAACAGAAAGTTTACCGCTGTTGCAAAAAATCTCTAGAAAAGTCAGAGAGTGGTATAATGTTGAATCTTTTTGCATATTGAGCTATGATAAATTTATTAAAGTGGGAATTTTTTAGTTCATAATTTTTGGAGTTAGGAAAGTATGATGAATCTTGCATTATTTACAGACTATACTGTTTTGGCAGATTGCTGTTATGTTTGCATTGTTTGCATATGTTTGCTTGTTTAATGATTCTATTTGATGATAGGAGTATTAAATATGCAGAGGCATTTAGTATGCAATGTTGAATAATAATTTTATTGATTTGCTACAGTAGAAAATGATAAGGTTTTGCATTGGTTTATACTAACCTATCTCACGAGTTCTTGTTGAGTTTGTTGTGAATGAAGCTTTGGATAAAAAGAGAAACCATGATATGAGAGGAATTAAGGAGACACAAAAGTTCAAGCTTGGGGATTCCCAAGGCACCCCAAGATAATATTTTAAGAATTCTCAAGCATCTAAGCTTGGGGATGCCCCGGTAGGCATCCCACCTTTCTTCTTCAACAACTATCGGTTAGTATCGGTTGAGCCTAAGTTTTTGCTTCTTCACATGAGTTGTGCTATCCTTGCAATGTAGTTTTCTTTAGCTTTGCTTGATGTTTGAATAAAGTATCAAGATATGAAATTATTAAATGAGAGAGAGTCTTCGCATAGTTGCATAATTATTTAGCAACTCATTGATCTTCACTTATATCTTTCGTAGTAGTTTGTTGTTGCTCTAGTGCTTCACTTATATCTTTTAGAGCATGGTGGTAGTTTTATTTTGAAGAAGTAGTTGAAATCTCATGCTTCACTTAGATTATTTTGAGAGTCGTTAATAGCATGGTAATTTGCTTAATGTTAATATACTTGGTATTCAAGATATGTGAAACTTTCTTTTGAGTGAATTGAATACTAAGATAAATTTAATGCTTGATAATTGTTTTGAGATATGGAGGTAATAATATCAAAGTCGTGCTAGTTGATAATTGTGAATTTGAGAAATACTTGTGTTGAAGTTTGCAAGTCCCGTAGCATGCACGTATGGGTAAAGTTGTGTAAAAATTTGAAACATGAAGTGTACCTGGCTTGTGCATCCTTATGAGTGGCGGTCGGGACGACGATGGTCTTTTTCCTACCAATCTATCCCCCTAGGAGCATTGTACGTAGTACTTGATTTTTGATGGCTTCTAAATTTTTGCAATAAGTATATGAGTTTTTTTGACTAATGTTGAGTCCATGGATTATATGCACTTCTACCTTTCCGCATTTGCTAGCCTCTTCGGTACCGTGCATTGCCCTTTCTCACCTTGAGAGTTGGTGCAAACTTCACCGGTGCATCCAAACCCCGTGATATGATACGCTCTATCACACATAAACCTCCTTATATCTTCCTCAAAACAACCGCCATACCTACCTATCATGGCATTTCCATAGCCATTCCGAGATATATTGCCATGCAACTTTCCACCGTTCCGTTCATCATCATGACATACTTTACTTTTGTCATATTGCCATTGCATGATCATGTAGTTGACATCGTATTTGTGGCAAAGCCACCATGCATTATTTTCCATACATGTCACTCTTGATTCATTGCACCATCCCGGTACACCGCCGGAGGCATTCATATAGAGTCATATTTTTTCTAAGTTTCGAGTTGTAATTGTTGAGTTGTAAGAAAAATGAAAGTGTGATGATCATCATTATTAGAGCATTGTCCCAAGTGAGGAAAGGATGATGGAGACTATGATTCCCCCATAAGTTTTTTGGATGAGACTCCGGACGAAAAAAAGAGGCCATAAAAAAAAGAGAAAAGGCCCAAATAAAAAAAATAAAAAAAATGAGAGAAAAAGAGAGAAGGGACAATGCTACTATCCTTTTACCACACTTGTGCTTCAAAGTAGCACCTTGTTCCTCATGTAGTGAGTCTCATATATTGTGCTTCAAAGTAGCACCTTGTTCCTCATGTAGTGAGTCTCATATATTGTGCTTCAAAGTAGCACTAAGATCTTCATAATAGGGAGTCTCTCATTTTGTCAGTTTCATATACTAGTGGGAATTTTTCATTATAGAACATGGCTTGTATATTCCAATGATGGGCTTCCTCAAATTGCCCTAGGTCTTCGTGAGCAAGCAAGTTCGATGCACACCCACTTAGTTTCTTTTGTAGAGCTTTCATATACTTATAGCTCTAGTGCATCCGTTGCATGGCAATCCGTACTCCTCATGTTGACATCAATTGATGGGCATCTCCATAGCCCGTTGATTATCCTCGTCAATATGAGACTTTCTCCTTTTTTTGTCTTCTCCACACAATACCATCATCATATTCTATTCCACCCATAGTGCTATATCCATGGCTCGCGCTCATGTATTGCGTGAAGGTTGAAAGAGTTTGAGATTATTTAAATATGAAACAATTGCTTGGCTTGTCATCGGTGGTATAGAAGTTGGGAACATCTTTGTCTGACGAAAATGAAGCATAGCCTAACCATATGATTTTGTAGGGATGAACTTTCTTTGGCCATGTTATTTTGAGAAGACATGATTACTTTGATTAGTATGCTTGAAGTATTATTATTTTTATGTCAATATAAGATTTTGTCTTGAATCTTTTGGATCTGAATATTCATATCACAAGTAAGAAGATTTATATTGAAATTATGCCAAGTAGCACTCCGCATCAAAAATTATCTTTTTTATCATTTACCTACTCGAGGACGAGCAGGAATTAAGCTTGGGGATGCTTGATACGTCTCCAACATATCTATAATTTTTTATTGCTCCATGCTATATTATCTACTGTTTTAGGCAATATTGGGCTTTATTATCCACTTTTATATTATTTTTGGGACTAACCTATTAACCGGAGGCCCAGCCCAGATTTGTTACTTTATGCCTATTTCAGTGTTTCGAGGAAAAGGAATATCAAACGGAGTCAAAACGGAACGAAATCAACTGGAGAAGTTATTTTTGGAAGGAAACCCACCTGATGGACTTGGACCCCACGTCAGAAGATACGGGAGGTGCTCACGAGGGTGGGGGGCGCGCCCACCCCCCGGGCGCGCCCCCTGCCTCGTGGGGCCCCCGTAGCTCCACCGACGTACTCCTTTCACCCATATATACTCTCGTACCCTAAAACTTCCGTAAGAGAGATTAGATCGAGTTCCGCCGCCGCAAGCCTCCGTAACCACCAAAACCAATCGGGACCCCTTTCCGCACTTCACGGAGGGGGATCCATCTCCGGTGGCCATCTTCATCATCCCGCGCTCTCCATGACGAGGAGGAGTAGTTCACCCTCGGGGCTGAGGGTATGTACCAGTAGCTATGTGTTTGATCTCTCTCTCTCGTGTTCTCTCTCGTGTTCCCTCTATGGCACGATCTTGATGTATCCCGAGCTTTGCTATTGTAGTTGGATCTTATGATGTTTCTCCCCCTCTACTCTCTTGTGATGAATTGAGTTTCCCCTTTGAAGTTATCTTATCGGATTGAGTATTTTATGAACACTTGATGTATGTCTTGCCGTGTTTATCCGTGGTGACAATGGGATATCATGTGCCACTTGATGTATGTTTTGGTGACCAACTTGCGGGTTCCGCCCATGAACCTATGCATCGGGGTTGGTACACGTTCTTGACTCTCCGGTAGAAGCTTTGGGGCACTCTTTGAAGTACTTTGTGTTGGTTGGATGAATCTGAGATTGTGTGATGCATATCGTATAATCATGCCCACGGATACTTGAGGTGACAATGGAGTATCTAGGTGACATTAGGGTTTTGATTGATTTGTGTCTTAAGGTGTTATTCTAGTACGAACTCTTTTATAAATTGATCCGAAAGAATAACTTTGAGGTGGTTTCGTACCCTACCATAATCTCTACGTTTGTTCTCCGCTATTAGTGGCTTTGGAGTGACTCTTTGTTGCATGTTGAGGGATAGTTATATGATCTATCTATGTTATTATTATTGAGAGAACTTTCACTAGTGAAAGTATGAACCCTAGGCCTTGTTTCCTATCATTGCAATACCGTTTCATACGTTTATCACTTGTTACCTTGCTGTTTTTATATTTTTAGATTACAAATACCTTTATCTACCATCCATATTGCACTTGTATCACCATCTCTTCGCCGAACTAGTGCACCTATACAATTTACCATTGTATTGGGTGTGTTGGGGACACAAGAGACTCTTTGTTATTTGGTTGCAGGGTTGTTTGAGAGAGACCATCTTCATCCTACGCCTCTCACGGATTGATAAACCTTAGGTCATCCACTTGAGGGAAATTTGCTACTGTCTTACAAACCTGTGCACTTGCAGGCCCAACAACGTCTACAAGAAGAAGGTTGTGTAGTAGACATCATTGGTCGCTTCCCAGTCTTTTGCTAGCCTTCACTTGTACTAAGCGGGAATACTGCTTGTGCATCCAATCCCTTAAACCCCAAAGTTATTCCATATGAGTCCACTATACCTTCCTATATGCGGTATCTACCTGCCGTTCCAAGTAAATTTGTATGTGCCAAACTCTAAACCTTCAAATAAACATTCTGTTTTGCATGCTCGAATAGCTCATATATCAACTAGGGCGGCCCTTATCTTCCGAGTTAGGCGGGTTATTCTCAAGAGGAGTGGACTCCGCTCCTCACTCACGAGAAAATGGCTGGTCACCGGGATGCCCAGTCCCATGCTTTATGCAAACTAAATCAAAATAATTGCAAACAAAACTCCCCACAGGACCCGTTGAATGTTGGAGGCACTCGTTGTTTCGAGCAAGCCATGGATTGGTGCTTGTGGAGGAGGGGGAGTATAAACTTTACCATTCTGTTTGGGAACCGCCTATAATTTGTTTAGCATGGAAGATATTGTCATCTCTTAGTTGTTATGTTGACAATGAAAGTATGCCGCTCAAAATATAATTTATCTCTATTTCAAAATCGAGCTCTAGCACCTCTACAATTCCCTGCTTCCCTCTGCGAAGGGCCTATCTATTTACTTTTATGTTGAATCATCACCCTCTTATTAAAAAGCACTAGCTGGAGAGCACAGCTGTCATTTGCATTCATTACTATTAATTTATATCGGGTATGACTATGATTGGATCTCTTTTACCATGAATTACAATGTCTAGTCAGTCCTAGATCTTTGAAGGTGCTATGCATTTATGTTTTGCGGTCTCAGAAAGGGCTAGCGAGATACCATCTTGTTATATCATATTATGATTATTTTGAGAAAGTGTTGTCATCCGAGATTTATTATTATGGCTTGCTAGCTGATTATGTTATTGATATGAGTAAACATGAGACCTGAGAATTATTGCAAATGTGGTTAGTTATAATCTTTGCTGAAAACTTGAATGCTGGCTTGACATAGGTACAACAACAAGAGCAAACAGAGTTTGTAAAAGTTTTTTTCTTTTTCTCTTTCAGTTTGTCAACTGGATTGCTTGAGGACAAGCAAGGATTAAAGCTTGGGGGAGTTGATACGTCTCCGTCGTATCTACTTTTCCAAACACTTTTGCCCTTGTTTTGGACTCTAACTTGTATGATTTTAATGGAACTAACCCGAACTGACGCTGTTTTCAGCAGAATTGCCATGATGTTGTTTTATGCGCAGAAAACAAAAGTTCTCGGATTGACCTGAAACTCCACGGGATATCTTATAAAAAATAATAATAAATCCTCGCCAAATATGAAGACCAGGGGACCCACACCCTGTCCACGAGGGTGGGGGGCGCGCCCCCTACCTCGTGGGCCCCCTGGAGACCCTCCGACGCCAACTCCAACTTCATATATTGGCTTTCGGGGAGACAAAAATTAGAGAGAAGAAATCATCGCGTTTTACGATACGGAGCCGCCGCCAAGCCTTAATCTCTCTCGGGAGGGCTGATCTGGAGTCCGTTCGAGGCTCCGGAGAGGGGGATTCGTCGCCGTCGTCATCATCAGCCATCCTCCATCACCAATTTCATGATGCTCACCGCCCGCGTGAGTAATTCCATCGTAGGCTTGCTGGACGGTGATGGGTTGGATGAGATTTATCATGTAATCGAGTTAGTTTTGTTAGGGTTTGATCCCTAGTATCCACTATGTTCGAGATTGATGTTGCTATGACTTTGCTATGCTTAATGCTTGTCACTAGGGCCCGAAAGTGCCATGAATTCAGATCTGAACCTATTATGTTTTCATGAATATATGTGTGTTCTTGATCCTATCTTGCAAGTCTATAGTCACCTATTATGTGTTATGATCCGACAACCCCAGTGACAATAATCGGGATACTTCTCGGTGATGACCATAGTTTGAGGAGTTCATGTATTCACTATGTGCTAATGCTTTGTTCGGTTCTCTATTAAAAGGAGGCCTTAATATCCCTTAGTTTCCAATAGGACCCCGCTGCCACGGGAGGGTAGGACAAAAGATGTCATGCAAGTTCTTTTCCATAAGCACGTATGACTATTTACGAAATACATGCCTACATTATATTGATGAATTGGAGCTAGTTCTGTGTCACCCTATGTTATGACTGTTACATGACGAACCACATCCGGCATAATTATCCATCACTGATCCGGTGCCTATGAGCTTTCCATATACTGGTTCTCGCTTATTTACTTTCCCATTGCTACTGTTACAATCACTACAAAAATACCAAAAACATTAATTTTGCTGTCTTTACTTTTGTTACCGTTATCGCCACTATCATATTACTTTGCTACTAAACACCTTGCTGCAGATACTAAGTTTCCAGGTGTGGTTGAATTGACAACTCAGCTGCTAATACTTGAGAATATTCTTTGGCTCCCCTTGTGTCGAATCAACAAATTTGGGTTGAATACTCTACCCTCGAAAACTATTGCCATCCCCTATACTTGTGGGTTATCATGCTTCCAAGGACAAGTTCTTCGAGAAGGTGATCAACCCTTACCTCACGGAGGTGCTGCGACACCCTCAAACCATTGATATGCGTGATGGGTTGCTGCACATCCGCGATGTTGAGGGACCAAAGGGAACAGGAAGCGTGGAGGCGAGGCTCGAAGCAATGGAGCAACAAGTTTTCAAGTGCCAGGGGATGGTGGAGCGTGGAATTAACGCTAGCCACAAGATGCTCGCGGAGTTCACCAACAACTACGAGCCGGATGCCAAGAACGCCGAGAAGGCCATCTTCAAGCTACATGAGAAGATCGAGCACCTCCAAGCCCAAATCTATGATCTGCAAAATCAAAACTGTGAGTATGAATATAGATTCAAAAGGATGAGTTTGGCTGCAGATTTGAGGATTCCGGAGACTCGATCATCCTTCTATGATGGTGAGCCTATGCCATGGAAGGTGGACGACAAGCCTGCATCATCAACAACACCTCCACCTTCACCGACAAAGAAGGAGACATAATCACATGGGTATGGGCACTCCCCCTTGGCAACTGCCAAGCTTGGGGGAGGTGCCCCGGTATCGTATCACCATCACAACTCCTATCTTTACCGTTTTTCTTAGTTCGATCCTATTAGTAGTATCTTGATCTAGTAGAATAAAGTTTATGGCATGATCTAGTTTTGAGTTTTGCTTTATGATCCCTCTATGTAATCGAGTCCATGAGCTATATATATAATAAAGATTAGTTTTGAGTCAAGGGCTTGATTATTTTGCCATGATCTTGGGTGAATAAAAGAAAGAAAGAAGAAAAAAAGAAACAAAGAGTTCATATTGATCTTATTGAGAGTAATGACTTCACATAGAAAGAGTATGATGATTAAAAGTTGTTGGGAGTTGGCAAATATAGTTTTGGTCATCGTTGCAATTAATAGGAAGTAATAAGGAAAGAGAGGTTTCACATATAGATATATTATCATTGACATCTTTTATGATTGGCAGCACTCATTAAAATATAACATGCTAAAGAGTTGATGTTGGACAAGGAAGACAACATAATGAGTTATGTTTTCTTATATCTGAGATAAAGTATGTCGTCATGGATCCTCTAACATGTTGAGCTTGCCTTTCCCCCTCATGCTAGCCAAATTCTCAGCACCAAGTAGAGATACTACTTGTGCTTCCAAATACCCTTAAACCAGTTTAGCCATGAGAGTCCACCATATCTACCTATGGATTGAGTAAGATCCTTCAAGTAAGTTGTCATCGGTGCAAGCAATACAAATTGCTCTCTAAATATGCATGACTTATTAGTGCAGAGAAAATAAGCTTTGTACGAACTTGTTGTGGAAGTAATAAAAGCGACGGACTGCATAATAAAGGTCCACATACAAGGGGCAATATAAAGTGACGTTCTTTTGCATTAAGATTTTGTGCATCAACCATAAAAGCGCATGGCAACCTCTGCTTCCCTCTGCGAAGGGCCTATCTTTTATTATTATCCTCTACCTTATGCAAGAGTCACGGTGATCTTCACCTTTCCTTTTTCATTTTATCCTTTGGCAAGCCCAAAGATGTTGGAAAGAACATGATATATATATATATATATATATATATATATATATATATATATATATATATATATATATCTAATTGGATGTAGGGGAGTATGAATTATTATTGTTGACATTACCCTTGAGGTAAAAGGTGGTGGGGCAAAACTATAAGCCCCTATCTTTCTCTGTGTCCGATTAAAACGCCGTAACCACAAGTATTGCGTGAGTGCTAGCAATTATGAAGGATTAAATGATAGTTGAGTATGTGGACTTGCTTTTAAGCTCTGACATAGACTCTTTCCGATGTTATGATAAATTGCAATTGCTTCAATGACTGAGGTTATAATTTGTTGGTGCCCAATAAGGTTTCTGATTCGTACCTTTGCATTGTGAAAAGATCATCACTTGAACATAAGTAATCATATGACAAAATCTATATATGTTGCTGTTATGAGAATAATCATGATGCCTTCATGTCCGTATTTTATTTTTTATCGACGCCTCTACCTCTAAACATGAGGATATATTTATTGTTATCGGCTTTTCGCTTGAGGACAAGCGAGGTCTAAGCTTGGGGGAGTTGATACGTCCATTTTGCATCATGCTTTTATATCGATATTTATTGCATTATGGGCTGTTATTTCACATTATGTCACAATACTTATGGCTATTCTCTCTTATTTTACAAGGTTTACATGAAGAGGGAGAATGCCTAAATTTGGAATTCTGGGCTGGAAAAGGAGCAAATATTGGAGACCTATTCTGTGCAACTCCAAAAGTCCTAAAACTCCACGGAATATCTTGAAAGAAATAAAGAAAAATCGTCGCCAAAGATGAAGGCCAGGGGGCCCACACCCTGCTCACGAGGGTGGGGGGCGCGCCCCCCTACCTCGTGGGCCCCCTGGTGGCTCTCCGATGCCCATCTTCTCCTATATGAAGTCTTTCGATGAGAAAAAAACATTAAGCAACCATTCGGGACGAGACTCCGCCGCCACGAGGCGGAACCTTGGCGGAACCAATCTAGGGCTCCGGCAGAGCTGTTCTGCCGGGGACACTTCCCCCCGGGAGGTTCTGCCGGGGACACTTCCCCCCGGGAGGGGGAAATCATCGTCATCATCATCACCAACTCTCCTCTTATCGGGAGAGGGCAATCTCCATCAACATCTTCACCAGCACCATCTCATCTCCAAACCCTAGTTCATCTCTTGTATCCAATTCTTCTCTCCAAGTCCGGGATTGGTGCTAGCAGGTTGCTAGTAGTGTTGATTACTCCTTGTAGTTGATGCTAGTTGGTTTATTTGATGAAAGATCATATGTTCAGATCCTTTATGCATATTATTACCCCTCTGATTATGAACATGAATATGCTTTGTGAGTAGTTACGTTTGTTCCTGAGGACAAGAGAGAAGTCTTGCTATTAGTAGTCATGTGAATTTGGTATTCGTTTGATATTTTGATGAGATGTATGTTGTCTAGCCTCTAGTGGTGTTATGTGAACGTCGACTACATAACACTTCACCATTATTTGGGCCTAGAGGAAGGCATTGGGAAGTAATAAGTAGATGATGGGTTGCTAGAGTGATGTGCTTAAACCCTAGTTTATGCGTTGCTTCGTAAGGGGCTGATTTGGATCCATATGTTTCATGCTATGGTTAGGTTTACCTTAATACTTTTGTTGTAGTTGCGGATGCTTGCAATAGAGGTTAATCATAAGTGGGATGCTTGTTCAAGTAAGAACAACACCCAAGCACCGGTCCACCCACATATCAAATTATCAAAGTACCGAACGCGAATCATATGAACGTGATGAAAACTAGCTTGACGATATTCCCATGTGTCCGCGGGAGAGCTTTTTCTATTATAAGAGTTTGTTCCGGCTTGTCCTTTGCTACAAAAAGGATTGGGCCACCTTGCTGCACTTTATTTACTCTTGTTATTTATTGCTCGTTACAATTTATCTTATCACAAAACTATCTGTTACCACTTATTTCAGTACTTGCAGAGAATACCTTGCTGAAAACCGCCTATCATTTCCTTCTGCTCCTCGTTGGGTTCGACACTCTTACTTATCGAAAGGACTACGATAGATCCCCTATAATTGTGGGCCATCATGTACCAAAGCATTTTTTGATCCCAAAATCTAGCCGGTCCTCTCACAATAGCAAATTGGGCTTGCAAAATCCCAAAAGCTCTCTCCACATCTTTTCTAGCCGCCGCCTGAGCATTGTGGAAATTAAGATTTTTCTTACCTTCCGGCTTTTTCAGCGGCTTCACGAAGGTTTGCCACTTTGGATAGATGCCATCCGCTAGATAATAGCCATAGTTGTATGTACGGCCATTTGCTACAAACTGCACCGGTGGCAACTCACCATTTGCAATCTTACTCATAAGTGGTGACCGATTGACAACATTGATGTCATTCAAAGATCCAGGCATTCCAAAGAATGCATGCCAAATCCAAGTCTCTTGATCGGCCACCGCTTCAAGGATTATAGTGGAACCCTTTTTTTTGCCAGTGGAATTGCCCATGCCATGCCTTTAGACATTTCTTCCAACTCCAATGCATGCAATCTATTGAGTCAAGCATGCCAGGAAAGCCGCGAGCTTTGTTCATCGCCAATAGCCTTGTGACGTCTTCAGCATTGGGAGATCTCAAATACTCCTTGCCAAACACTTGCACAATTCCGACTGCGAAGCGCTTGACACACATGATGGCTTGGCTCTCACCCATAGCCAAGTGATCATCAACTAGATCGGCCGGGATACCATATGCCAACATACGCAAAGCGGCTGTCACCTTCTGAAAGGTGCTATGCCCGAGCTCTCCGACGGCATTCCTCCTTTGCTGAAAAAATCGGTCATGGCTCGTTAGTTTCTCTGCAATGCGCCTGAACAACTCGGTGCTCATCCTAAACCGGCGATGAAAGTACGACTCCGGGTATGTGGGATTCTCCACGAAATAGTGCCTCATCAATCTGTTATGGGCATCGATCCTATCCCTTCAAATTTTCTGCCGACCCATAACCGAACCACCGTGCTTCGTTTTTTGTTGATATGCATAGCTAGGATCATTGCAAGATCCTCCTCCTCTTCCATATCAAATTCTTCTTCGGAAGAATCATACGACGAACTCATCTACAATGTTCAATACTATGCTATAAAAACTAGAATCAACATGCACCAAATTCATGACGTTTGAGCAATACATACCTTGCAGGCGTTTTGTCGAACACCTTGCGGGCGCCGAGCGGCAGCGAGCGCTCGGGCGCTGTTCGTCGGACGACGGACGCGCGTGAGGGCGGCGGGACTAGAAGGTGGGCGGAGAAGCTACCGCGGCGCGGGGATAGGCCGGGGAAGCGCCGGAACGGTCGCCGGGTGACGCGGGCGGCGTGGCGTACGGATGGGGAGGGGGTGGGAGTTGCGAGCGAGCGCGTGAGAGTCCAGCGCACGGGAGCGGGCGCAGCAAATAAGCGGCGCGTGATCCCGTTTCGGCCCGCACGCTGAACTAGATATACCGCGCGCGTTGTTTTTGCGCGCCCGCTGGAGCCACTATACCGGTTGCGCGCGCGCTAAAACGGTCAATTTTGCGACGCGGTGCTAGTTTCGCGCGGCTGTTGAAGATGCTCTAACCAGAAAGATCCATTCTTTTCTTCCGTGAGATTGCATCTCATCGATCGAAAGTACCATTCTACACCCAGGAGCAAATGCTCCTGGTGTGAACAGTAAAATCAAAAAAATAGATAAAAAATTCAAAAAATTCTGAATTTTTTTGGTGACATATTTTCACAAGTGTTTCTTGTGCATGAAAATTTTCATCATGAAATCACATTCGTAGAAGTCGTGTCGAAAAAAACAAAATCAGATATGCAAAATGCTGTTGTAAGTAACATTTTCAGAGCATCGATTTTGTTTTTTTACCACCCCTTCCACCAATGTAATTTCGCGACGAAATTTTACGTGCACAACAAACATTTGTATAAGTATGCCACAATTTTTTTTTAGATTTTTTTGACATTTTTTTTATTTTACTGTTCACACCAGGAGCATTTGCTCCTGGGTGTAGAAACTCCAGGTCCCTCATCGATCTCTATCTCTCCACATCCTTCTCTCTCACGCCGCCAGCTGCCTCGCGGCCCACCGCGCCTCTAGCCTCACATCCTCCTGCCGCCCCCGTGCGCCTTGCCACGGGTTCAAGGACGACCTACCAGCGCACTAAGCCGTCGGCCTACCTCGGCGGCGAAGTTGCCGTGTGGCCGGCTGCCCTGTGCAATTCGGATCTTGAGAGATTGGAGCAAAGTGAGGAAATCAGATTGGAGTTTTTATTTTCTTCCTTTCCTGGGGTCAAAATTATACAGGTGAACATGAACCTTGCACAAATTTTTTGTTGGGTGACCATGGGGATTTGTTCTATGCCGATTCATTTAGTCGAAACACCAGGACTAGCCACTGAACTCTGGTCATCAAGCTGTTGGTCATCTTATTATCTTATTTATATCAAGATGGATGCTCTGCCCAAAATATGCGTTGCTGCCGGTGACTACGAGGTGTTTCCTCACTTCTGCATTTCAGTTCCGTGGCATAGGGACTAATCCAAGGCATGCATAGCCAAACCAAGATCAATCTTCCATGCTCAAGGTCATCAATTAGAATCACTGTTTTTGTACCCGACTACCGGAAACCTGAGGTATATAATGATAAGATATGGTCATTATGCTTGATTTTCTTCAGAGACATGGATCTGTTATTTTTTTATCCCATGATGTATCTTTCCTCCCTCAAATATGAAAACGCATTTCAGGGGCGACCATTCCGCATCCCATGATTTGATGAGATTAAATGAGAAGTATGAAATGCTAGCTGTAGCATTAGAAAAACAAAACTTAATGATGTTCAGTTGTATGGGAAGATTTGGTATGTCCAGGACTACAATCATGAGAAGATTCTTTCTAGAGGACCAAAGATGGTTTAGTATAAGTCCTTACGACGGATTTACATACTTCGTATTATCTAGCATTTGACCTTTGTTATGTTGCACCTAGATATTGAAATTGCTTCTTCAGATGTGGAAACAAAGTACAGGCATGTCATAAATCCTTTTGGTGCCTTTTCAAGGAAGGCAGATATATGTGAACATATCATCAGCAACATGTGTTATTTATGGTATCAATTCAGTTAAAGTTTCAACCTTTCTTAATTTTTCAGTTCGACTCACCTCCGTTCACTAAGCATAGTTGGGTCGTAGATCTACCTTTCTTCCTCTGTTTCAGTTAAATCCAAACAAATAAATCCCTACTGATTGCATTTTTGTGCTCAGGTGTTCTGGAATTGCAAATGATGAACTGACCAAGTGGTTCTTCTAGGTGTAAGATATTGGCATTTATCAAACAAGTCGATAAGATTGCAGTATTTCATAGTACTTTTTAATTAGCTGGCTATGCTCTTTTCCAGCTTGCTTGTGGGTCACAAGTAAATGTCGGTACGCCTTTTTTATTGGCTATCATGTTTCTGGAATACTATCTATGAAGTTTATTCAAGAGAGTAGAGAATATATTTTTTATCATTCTTAACGCTGCATGTCAAGGCTTCCATTGTAGCCTCCATCTCCTCGGACCTCTGTCTGTCACGACGGTCTATTTTTGTTATTTATATGAAGAACATGTGGCACTCGACCTGAATATTGGGATGTTCACCACTGGGACATTGACACATTGCTTCGATGCCGATAATATTTCCAGCTAGATTTAATGACCTTTCCATTTACATGGTCTTATTTCAGGTAAATACCTTTGCTGCCACAAGTAGAGAGATATGACTCATGCGAATCAGTTAGTATTATGTTACCCTACAATATTGTAAGGATGAACTTCCTCTGGTATGCCATTGAGGACAATGATACATGATAGATGGGAAGTTAAAAGCCACAGCTCAAATCCGGTAATTTTTGTGTACTATATGGTTGTCTCAGTCCATGCCATTTGTATTCTATTTTGACTCGCTGAAATGGAAAAAATAATCAGAATAATCTTATTGTCCGAGGTCTAAAAAACGTCATGCTTGAGATCATAAACCTCAAGAATTATCTTTTTTTAATGTAGCTCATAAATTTCTATGTATAATTTTATTTTTGTTACAAGCAAATTCAGGCAACAACGCGATACATGTGGGTCTCATTGGTTATCTATGTATAGGTTCTCATGCTCTTTACAGCATTGTGTCGTACTTTGGCCAAAAAAGAGAAAATGACACGGTACTCTTTTGCTTTGATGAACACGACTGCTTTCATTACTCATGATACTGGAGCTTACTCACTGTCAAGTATATCAATATACTACAATGGACAATGTCTGTGTTTAGTTTTCATTCTTTTTCATACTTGACAATCTTTAATTATAGTCCAAGTATTGTGTTCATTGTATTTTTTAAATTTTCATCTATCTACAATGCAAAGAAAGTTTCAATTTATCTATTGTTATGTGGATAAATCAAGAGTTCACGCAGCAACGCGCGGGTATCATCTAGTTCAGAAAAAGTTCCTCACCAAGCATACATTCACTAGTAGAAAAAGGGTCAAACGTGAAGCACATTAGTGCCGGTTTGTATTAGAGCCGGCACAAATGTATACATTAGTGCCGGTTCCAACGGCTAGCCGGGCCGCTCTCATTAGTACCGGTTCGTGGCTAACTTTTACCACCGGTTCGTGCCACGAACCGGTACTAATGAATTGGTGGCAGGATGTTGTCGATCTAGGCCCCCTCAACACCTTTAGTACCGGTTCGTGCCACGAACCGGTACTATAGGTCCTCCTGCATATAAACCCTTCGTCCAGCTCGCTCTGTTCTCCCCCTTTCCCTCTCCTCTCCTCTCTGTTCTTCCTCTTCTCCCCTCGAGCTCATCACACATTTTGCACAAAATTTGTCAAGATTTGAAGGCCCCCATCCATTCAAGTGATCACAAAGGTTAGCAACTTTGTCCTTTCATCTCTCATTGCTAGATTAGCTCTTGCAATGCTTTATATAGTTATTAATTTGTGAGTTTAGTAATTTGGGAGGAAATATATATATGTGCTAGTATTTGATTTATATGCAATTTAAGGTCAAAATAACACTTAGTTTGCATATGTAGGTGTGGTTTACTTAGTGCCTTCTAAATCTCTGTCGGAACCACCGTCGATCGCCCGCACCGTCCCGTCGCCGGCACCACCTTGTGGTGAGACTCTTGTTCATGAAACTTTATATAAAAAATTGATGTTTGTGTGATTTGGATATATAGTTACTCGTATAATAATTATCTTACCCGTACGTTGTTTGTTATACATAGTGCCATGGTTTTGATATCCGTCCCGTCGGCCCTCGTCCTTGTTATGATTCGGATGTGGTATATTCTCTTTTAAAACTATTTGTTGCATTTCGTGTTTATGACAAATTATGCCCATCAAGTTGACATAGATATTTTTATCTAGGAGGTATGTGAACCGGAAATTCCAACCGACCCTATTGTCGAGAGGTTAAATTTAGTTGAAAGAGAAAAGCAGTACTTGAAAGAAAAATTGAAAAGAATTGAGGGGAGAAGATGGAATTGGAGTTGCATGTTGCCGATGTCGTCGATGATCACAAGATCAAGATGGAGAAAATGCGCTTGAAGATTAGAAAGATTAGAAAATATGCCATCGATAGTGAGGCTTGGTATCATTATGCTGTTGGATCAATTGTTACCTTAGTTGCGATCTTGATCGCATTTGTTGTTGCATTTAAATGCTTTAGCTAGAGAGTTATTTGTTTGTTGCATTTAAGTGTTGTATGAACTTGTATTAATTTGGTCTATTCGGTGTTGTGTAATGAAGATGAGCCGCAATGGATGTATCGATGACCGATGCTCTCCCCAGTTCGTTGAGGGCGTGCATACTTTTACGCTTGGCCGAGGCAAACAAGCGGGCGGATGGTTTTATGCCTTGTCCATGTGCTGGCTGTAAGAATGGTCGCAATTACTCTCGTCAAGAACCATTCACGTCCACCTGTTTGAGTCCGGTTTCATGCCCCACTATAATGTTTGGACCAAGCACGGAGAAAGAGGGGTTATGATGGAAGACAATGAAGAAGAAGAGGACGCATTTACGCCTATCCCGCCATGGGTTCCCTGAATACGATGATACAACAATGGGGGAAGAAGCTGAGCCGGTAATGCGGGAAGAAGCTGGGCGGCAATGCGGGAAGAAGCTGAAGAAGAGGCATCGGATGAGCCCGTTGATGATCTAGGTCGAGCCATTGCCGATGCAAAGAGAAACTAGCAAGTGATTTGGAGAAGAAGAAGTTGCAGCGCATGTTAGAGGATCACAAAAATTGTTGGACCTGAAGTGCGTAGGTGACAAGAAAAAGCTGGGCACCACACTGGAATTGCTGCAATGGAAGGCAGAGAATGGTGTATCTGACAAGGGATTTGGAAAGATGCTGGTAATGATAAAGGATATGTTTCCAAAGGACAACGAATTGCCCGAGAGTACGTACGAAGCAAAGAAGGCTGTCTGCCCTCTAGGGTTAGAGGTGCAGAAGATACATGCATGCCCTAATGATTGCATCCTCTACCGCGGTGAGTACGAGGATTTGAACGCTTGCCCGGTATGTGGTGCATTGTGCTATAAGATCAGCCGCGATGAGCATGGTGATGTCGAGGGCGAGCGCCCCAGGAAGAAGATTCCTGCCAAGGTGATGTGGTATTCTCCTATAATACCACGGTTGAAACGTTTGTTCCAAAACAAAGAGCATGCCAAGACGATGCAATGGCATAGAGAAGACCGTAAGAAAGACGGAAAGTTGAGAGTACCAGCTGACTGGTCGCAGTGGAGAAAAATCGAAAGAAAGTACGGGAAGGAGTTTGAAGATGACGCAAGGAGCGTATGGTTTGGTCTAAGCGCAGATGGCATTAATCCTTTTGGGGAGCAGAGTAGCAACCATAGCACCGGCCTGTGACTCTATGTCAGATAACCTTCCTCCTTTTTTTTGCATGAAGCTGAAGTTCATTATGATGCAAGTGCTCATCCAAGGCCCTAACCAACCCGGCAACGACATTGATGTGTACCTAAGGCCATTAGTTGAAGAACTCTTACAACTGTGGAATGGAACAGGTGTACGTGCGTGGGATGAGCACTTGGGGGATAATTTGACCTAAAGGCGTTGCTGTTCATGACCATCAATGATTGGCCTGCTCTCAGTAACCTTTCATGACAGACAAACAAGGGATACCGCGGATGCACGCACTGTTTGGATGATACCGAAGCGATATATATTTGAATAGTTGTATGAAGAATGTGTACAGGACATCGTCGATTTCTTCCGAGCAGGCATCCCGTAAGAAAGAAAGGCAAGCATTTCAAAGGTGAGGCGGATCATCGAAGCCTCGCCACCGCATCGTCTTGCTGATGTACATGATATGGTCAAGGATTTGAAGGTGATATTTGGAAAGGGTCCTGGCGGATAACCTGTTCCAAAGGACGCTGACGGACGCGCACCCATGTGGAAGAAGAAATCTATATTTTGGGACCTGCCATATTGGAAAGACCTAGAGGTCCGCTCCGCAATCGACGTGATGCACGTGACGAAGAATCTTTGCGTGACCCTGCTTGGCTTCTTGGGCGTGTATGGGAAGACAAAAGATCCCTGAGGCACGGAGGACCAGCAACGTATGCACGGAGAAGACGACATATATCGTGGTCATGCAAGCTACGCTCTTACCAAAGAAGAGAAGGAAATCTTCTTTGAATGCCCTTTCGATATTAAGGTACCGTCGGCTTCTCGTCGAATATAAAGGGAATAATAAACATGGCGGAGAAAAGTTCCGAACCTAAAGTCTCATGACTGCCACGTGATTATGACGCGCAATCGCTTCCGGTTGCATTGAGGGGCTTCTACGGAAAAGCGTTCGATTAGCCATTGTGAAGCTATGTGCATTTCTCAATGCAATCTCTCGGAAGGTAATCGCTCGTAAATCATACCAAGGTTCTGAGAATGATTTGGTGCAATGTCTTGTCAGATTTGAGTTGGTGTTCCCACCATCCTTCTTCAACATCATGACGCACGCGTCCTAGTTCACCTATCTTGAAGAGATTAACGTTTTGGGTCCTGTATTTCTACACAATATGTTCCCCTTTGAGAGGTTCATGGGAGTCTTAAAGAAATATGTTCATAACCGCTAGGCCGAAGGAAGCATCTCCAAGGGCCATCAAAATGAGGAGGTCATTGAGTTTTGTATTGACTTTATTCCTGACCTTAAGCCGATTGGTGTTCCTGAATCGCGGCATAAGGGCAGGTGGATGGAAAAAGGCACGCTAGGAGGAACAAATAATATGTATGGACGGACATTCTCTCACCGAAGCACACTACACAGTTCTACGTAATTCCGCCTTGGTGGCTCCGTATATGGACGAACACAAGAATTTGCTACGCTCCAAACACCCGGGCGGTCTCGATGACCGGATTACACGTGAACAAACCAGGAGTTTCGCCACTGGTTGCGTACACGCACCATGCATGACACCTTTATTGAAGATGACCTGTACTTGCTGTCCCAGTTACCATCTTCGAATATAATGACTTTCAAAGGGTACGAGATAAATGGTAATACATTTTACACGATCGCCCAAGATAAGAAGAGCACCAACCAAAACAGTGGTGTCCGCTTTGATGCGTAAACCAAGACGGAAAGGAAACATATTATGGTTATATACAAGACATATGGGAACTTGACTATCGACGTGGTTTAAAGGTCCCTTTGTTTCGTGCAAATGGGTCAATATGACACGAGGCTGGGTAACGGAACACCAGCATTACGGAATGACAACAGAGGATCTCAACAATCTTGCGTATGCAGACGAACCATTCGTCCTATCCAATGATGTGGCACAGGTTTTCTAAGTGAAGGACATGTCTACCAAGCCAAGAAAAAGAAAAGATATGGAAGCAAATGCATCGTCACGATGAGCCAAAGCGGCACATAGTTCTTTACGGGAAGAGAAACATCGTTGGAGTGGATGACAAGACAGACAAGTCGAATATTATGAAAAGTTTGATGAAATTTCTCCATTCACAGTGAATATTGACCCGAGCATCCCGTTAAATGATGAAGATTTTCCATGGTTACGGTAAAGGGACACACGCGAAGAAAAAGTTTCACACCCAAAGATCTAGGATGTGATCGGCTTCACTATCATCACTTTCTTCTGTGTTTCACACCCAGAAGGGAATCTCTGTAATAGTTAGGGTAGTTATGTGTTTTGGCATTTGAAACGCGAAGAAATTTTATGTGCAAACAAATTCTTTCATGCCTTTACTGATTTTTAAAGTTAAATTATTCACAAACTAGTGATTCACACTAATTTCAAATAATTCAAAATTTAAACTATTCAAATTTGAAAACTACGGGCACTAACAGAAAGTTTGTAATTTTTTGTACCTAAAGCAAAAATATTCACAAAGAAACTCTAAATACACAAAAAAACAACACAAAAATAAATAAAGCAAAAAAAGCCCGCCTACTAGGCCGTAGCGGCACATACGACTAGAAACCCAACCTGTTGTTGGGCGGGATGCAGGCCAAGAAGGCCAAGTGGGCCCACAGGCACCAAAGAACACGAGGCCCAGTGGGCCTGCTTTGGAGAGGAGCTCGAGAGCGACCGCACGAGGTTTATAAACCACAGTGCGGTCGCCTCGGCTAGCTTAGGTGGGACTAAACTTGTCAAGACCGCACCTGCTTCTCAATAAGACCCCTTTAGTACCGGGTGGTGGCACAACCGGTACTAAAGGGACCTTTAATGCACGGTTTGTGCCACCACCGGTACTAAAGGGGTCGCTTCCCGCTTGGGCTGGCCAAAACAGACCTTTAGTATCGGTTGGTGGCTCCAACCGGTACTAAAGGTGCCTTCTTCAGATATACAACACTTGAAAAATTTCATTCTCCTCTGTTTCTTCCTCTGTTTCCCCATTGAACCGCCCGATCGATCGACGCTGCCACATCGACCGTCACCGCTGTCGCCGCCGCTTCTGCCCCGTCGCCGCCCGCTGTCGCCGCTCCGTCCCGTCGCCCCTCAGATCGCCCTGGCGTCACGCCTGCCCGTCGCTGCCCCCGTTGCCGTCGCCGCCTCACTGTGAGCTCTCCCCTCTAACCCCTCTCCTCGCCCTCGGCCACCATGGGCGCCGCCTCCCCGAGCCCATACACACACACAAGCATGATGAACACACACACACATACACGATATATGTATGAATGCATGTATATATTAGTATATACGTATTTTGTATGTTTAATTAGTTTAGATTTTTTAGATTATTGTTTTTCACTAGTATATATGTATGAATGCATGTTAGATGGATATAATTAGTGTCTAATTAGTATGGAATTTTTTTACATAATGTTGTTTTTCTGTTTTTTAATGGATGTATAGAAATTGTTTTTTCTATTTTTAGTGTTAGATGCTTAATTAGTATGAAATAGTATATAGATTTTAGAAATAGTAGAAATGTTAGAAATTTTAGTTATCAAAATCCAATCATTAAAAAAATATTATTTTTTGGGCATATAGCTAGTATTTGTTCTCGACGATGCCGCCCGCATCCTCACCGTCGACCCGTCATGACGACGACGCCCAGCCGCCCATGTCCGGACTGGGCTCACGGGCTGGCTTGGGAGGTGCTGCACTCGAGTGGCGCGCCGCTTGATAAGGAACCCGCCCGGGTCCTGTCGTCGACCCCGATCTCGTTTGGTGGCGTTCGCGTGGGCGATTCGGTGCGGAGGGACCCGGCCCGCCGGAGAATGCGTCGCCGTGTCGAGGGAGGAGGACGAAACACGCCCATCGCTACATGGTTGCATTAGAGGGCGGCGGGTTCTCCAATACCAGCGGTATCTTGAGGATCTCACTTCAGCTATGATCCCGTGAGGGTTCCTTCTCTTTGGGTGTCCACCGCCCATGACGCAGAACCGCGAATGTCCTAGATTCTTCTCGTAGTATTCGATCTTTAATTAGCTAGCCGGTGATGTACTATTCAATATTATATATTATTCGAGACGATGTATTCGAGATTGTATCTATTATTCTAGGCGAAGTATTCGAGATTATATCTATTATTCGAGACGATGTAATTTGAATACTAAATTGTTTTTATATTTCTTTTGAATTAGTTAAATAAAAGCTATGGCGCATAATACCGAGAGAGAGGAAGAACATACCATGTTCGATATGATACGCGGGCCGATGATAATCGTAATGAAGCAGATTATGACGGCTCGAATTTCTAAACAACACCGGAGAGGGTGATATGATATTCGATCGCGACGACCGAATTGATGAAGTCATGAACTACGATTATGACGATGACGAAGAACATGTTGATCCTGAAACAACAAAGACCGGCGAGGTATATATATTTATATAAGCATGTTTCTGGTGATCATCACATGTTTTAAATGACTTGAAGATATATTAACGAATCGATCTTTGTTCTTTCAGCCATCTGGATCGAGCAAATCTTCGTGCAAAAGGACGAAACGAGGCCGAACAAAAAGTTGAAGGGGCGTAAAGTACAATATCGAGGCGATCGGACCTAATGGCGAACCATTAGCGCCTAAAAAGATTGCGGACAAGTTCATTAAATCGGTCGGAGTTCTTGTGAAGGACCAACTCCCGATCTCCCTTCAAGAATGGAGAGAGCCAAGCAAAAGACAAAGGACAAAAGGCAAAGAGGACGCTGCTCCACGTCCGGATGTTACTTTTGTCGACAAGAATAAAAAGATCTGCTTTGGGATACTCTCATGGAACATTTCACCCTACCAGATCATTTCACGTAAGCGGATGTGCAGAAAGTCAAGGACGCTGCTCTTAGGAAGATGGCGGTTGCATTCAAGAACCACAAGAATCGTGAATGGAACAAGTACGTCAAGGGAGGAAGGAAGACTCCGATTCGAGGGAACACTAGAGAACCAACGTGCTCATTGGGACGATTTCGTGAAATTCAAGGATTCGGAATTAGCTAAGGAACGGTCGAGAATAAACAAGAAGAATGCGAAAAAAGGATAAGTTCCATAAGTCAAATTTGGGGCCAGGTGGCTATCGGTGGCAATGCCTAAGTGGGATAAGTCGAGAAAGAGATGGAGGATGCAGGTGCCACTCCGGTTACTAAGAGCTGGCCCCAGTCGTCGACTTGGTTCTATGCGCATGGGGGAGTTGGACCGAAGGCAGGCAATGTTTCGACGAGGGCAAGTCTGAAGGGAGCCGATGATGCGATACTTGTTGCAATAGAAGAGGCACGATCGGGGTGTTCCAGCCCGACAGAGAGAACGACGAGCTTACGCGTGCCACGGAAATCCTGAACACCGGGAAGAACACGAGGCAAGGGCGCTATTCCGTGGTATGAGGGGTTTTCGGTGGAACACCGACTACGAACCCGTGCGAGAAAGAAGATTGCGGAGGAGAGGAAGAGGAAGATGGAGGAGGAGCGGAGGAAGCGGGACTATGAACGCCTTCAAGGCCTAGAAGCAAGTCAAGCGGAATTGGCGGTCAAATTCCGGTAGCGAGGAGCGAATCGACTCACTTAGCCAGCAAAGGGGTCTCAAAGAATGCAGCAGCTAGCGGATGATCCATCATTGGATAGCACCGCCCCATCCATGCAGAGAAGCAGCGTGGGTTCCGCCCAGACGACGCAATCTTTGGGTAGATATCCCGTGGATGACATCACGGAGAACACTAGCTGCGAGCTACACGTCAAAATGAAGAACATATCCATGAAGGTGGCGGACGGCGTTGCTTTTCCGATTACCCCCAAAGCAACCTACCATTGCATCCCGATTCGAGAGGGCTATGCTCGTGTCATGGTTGACGAGGTGGTGCAGCCATATTCGGGCTAGAGCTTGACATTCACGGAGGTGAGGACGAGCGCTTTCTGGAGACGCCAACCATCGTATCATCCTATGGAAATAGGATTGCATCATCTTCGAAGGCCACCGACACGCGTCATCCGACTCCTCGTCGAAGTCCGCCACCGAGTCAGCCGTCTCCCGCTCCTGCAAGTCCACCAAGCCCGGCAAAGTGTCAGCCACTCCTCCTCCAAGTCCGCAAAGTGTCGTGCCACTCCTCCTCCTCCAAGTCCGCCACAGCGTCAGACGTCCACTCCTCCTCCAAGTCGGCACAACCTCAGGCCACTCCTCCTCCAAGTCCGCACAGCTTGAGCGGCCACTCCTCCTCGTCCAACTCAGCCCGTCGGTAGGCGTCTCCGCCCGCCTCGGCAATCGCAGAAGAGACACCCCGCAGCTATGGTGCGTGGCGGCACGAGTCGAGGTAGTACAGGAAGTACAGCGGAGGCAAGCGATATAAATATGGTCCAAGCCTCACGCCTCTTCCGCAGAGGTCTTATGAAAGGCCGAGGAGGAAATCGCAGCCATATCGAAGTCCGAGGTGGAAGCCCATTTTGCACCGAAACCGCCACCGCCGCCAAGGGAGAAAGTGCACGAGGAAACGATTGACCACTTCATTCAGAGTGGCTCAACCACCAGCTCCCAAGCCTGTTGACACAGACTATGAGCGCCACATCGGGAAGTTAAATCGAGCACGCCTACGTGGGGAGGCGAGCTCGGGATCAGCAAACAAGAAGCAGCTGTCAAAAATGCGGAAAAACATTCCCCGGGAGAACAAAGTAGCATAATCGATCCCTCGCTTGTTGTGCCAACAACACGTGATGATATCTTGCGCCCAATATTATTGTGGGCAAACAGTTTACGTTCCTGAAGTGGGCAATGTGGTAATAACGGAAGACCATATAATGCAGGCTGAAGTTCTCAAAATCACTGTTGGATAACTCATCGAGATCGAGCCCATGCTTGTGCTTAGAGAGGATGAAATAAAAAGGAAATATGTCTGGGGCCAACCTTTGGTCCATCCAGACAAGGTCAAGAACCTCCCAACGAGAATGTATGAATTGCATCAATGGTACATGAACATTACCAAGATTTCCGATCGATTGTCCCTCATGGTGAATGTCAAGGAGGAGCATTACTTCCATGAAAAAGCTATGTCCGTTGATTATTCTGAACTGTTTCAGTTATACAATCAAGACGCACTCGACAAATCTATCGTCAGTTGCTATTGTCTGTAAGTGATTTCTTTCTGTAATTTAAGTCTCAAGCTAGCTGTCGTGATCCTTTTGATCAATCATTACCTGTAATTATCCTTACTATATTCTTTTATGTGGTATTATATGCAGGATGAAGATATATGAAATGAGAAAAGGTGGATGCTTTGGCATTGGGTTCATTGACCCAAACACCGTTAATGAATACACATGGAAACTAAATCCACGTTATCAAAAGGACGTAGAGGACAACATGCTAGAGTTCTTGAAGCGCCTCAAATACAATGAAGATATACTACTTCCTTACAACTTCCAAAGTGAGTCACACTGTCTTGTACTACAAATTCTCTGTTTTTGCCTACTAGCTAGCTACATGTTTTTGCTTTACATATGCCCGCTTAATTAAGACATGCAAACGTGTGTGCATGCAGATTTCACTGGGTCTTGTGTATCATTAAAGTTGACGACGGAACAGTTGAAATCTTTGGACTCACTACTCAAAGAAAAACTGACTATAACATCTTGTTTGGGATAGTCAACAGGTAATTTCAATCATTATTAACTATATATCTCGGCCTATTTAGTTCGTCATTTTTCATGATATGAACTATTTAATAACCCCTTTATTCATTTTCTTTGTCGTGGCAGGGCTTGGGCAAGGTTCATCAACAGGACCCTGTGGAGAATGGAAACAAAAGCTTAAATGGTTTCGACCCAAGGTAAGTAATTAAGTAGTATTAGCTAGCTAGCTGCCATCTCTTTAATTATCATGCTTGATTAATTATTATCTGATCAAATTCCATTCTCGTAAAGGCCACGAAGCGGTAGCGCAGGGGACTGATATGTGTGCATTCTGCGTTTGCGAGAACATTCGCATGATGGCGTCCGAAAGGAGCATATCTCAAAGACAGGAATGGGTACGCTTGTCAAAACACTATTCACAATTTTTACACCATTATCGATATCTAGTCACACAACTAATACACATGCATATTGATCTCCTTCTTAACAGTTCACAGAGGTGCGGGAGAACCTTCTAGAAACGGAGCGCGTAGAAGCACTTCAAGAGGAAATAGCGGGATTTTTGCTCGACCAGGTCATAAATCCGAAGGGAGAATACTATTATCCGCTACCGCCCCCATCGTGCTCCAAAGGCACCAATTAGGCTAATGCCACTGGCTCCAAAGGCAACATGCATATGTAGGAGAAATTGTATATAGCTATACATGTGTGTATGTGTGAATTAATTAATATGATGGTTTGTGAGACATTGATGATATATATATATATATATATGCATGATTGGTTCTACTAGAAATTCTATTTATATATATTTATATATATACATAACGTGTACAATGTGTAGTATCGTAAAATACCAGCAAACGAAAAAGAATTAAATTGATAACACAAATTTAATTGAAAAATAAAAAATAAAACAAAACCCACAAACATTTAGTACCGGTTGGTGTTACCAACCGATACTAAAGGGCTCCCGGCCCCCGAAGCTGCCTCGTGCCACATGGTTGGCATTTAGCACCGGTTCGTGTTGAACCGATACTAAAGGGCCTTACGAACCGGTGCTATTGCCTGGTTCTGCACTAGTGATTCAAGGATAGATTGGGGTAAACTTAAGATGTGTGTCTTGCTGATTTTTAGACCCGTCGCGAAATCACTAATTAAGGTGCACTCTTTGCAAAGATCACTCGACTCTCACCTCTTCAGGTTGCGACAAGTGGCATACTGCATGTGCGCCATATGTCGCAATATGAGATTTTTTTTTCTTTCTCGTAGATCTGTTTATTCAAAACGTTTTATCTCTTAAACTGTGCGGCCAACTCTCAAACTGTTTTCACCGTTGGATTCGTCGCGTCGTGATCTTCAAAATTAGATCCCATGTTGATAGGTTTTCATGAACTTTTTTTTCATGAAAAAACCGGACAAAATCCCCGAACCGGGAGCATGCTTTTTTCCTTTTCGAAAGAGGCATGAATGTGCCTTTCGCAGAAGCAAATCCGTGCCTCTATGAGAAGTAAACTCATGCTTCTTGCGGAAGAAAAAAACACGTCTTTTTTCTGTTTCCGAGAGGCACGGCCGTGCCTCTCATGGAAGCAAAACCGTGGCTCTGGCGGAAAAAAACACGTTTTTTTCCGGTTTTCGAGAGCCTCTCGCGGAAGCAGAAAAAAAGAAAACACGTCTTCCCCATTTCCAAGAGGCATGACCGTGCCTCTTGCGTAAGGAAAAAAATGAAAACGCGTTTTTCCGTTTCTCAGAGGCATGGCTGTGCCTCTCATTGAAGCAAATACATGTCTCTTGTAAAAGCAAAATCGTGCCTCTCAGGAAAGGAAAAAAACACGTTTTTTCGCTGTCCAAAAGCTAAGAAAGATCGGTGAAAACACTAAAAGAAATCAAAAAATCTATATCTATATCTATACCTACTAATAAACCACCCATGGTCGTCCATCGTCAGTCTTTTTGCAAAAAAGTCCCCCTATTTCTTAGAAATTAAGCCGCAGTCCTCGTCATAAGTCAGGCTGAACCGGTACGGAAGAGAGGAAAGAAAAAAATAGCCCAGCCGCCCGCACCACCCTGCCTCCTCGATCCATCTCCACCTCCAGCCGCCGCCACCTCCTGGCCCGCCCCGCCTCACCGCGCCCCTCCCGACACCGCCGCGCGCCGCCCGTCCCCGCCGCCGCCACCTCCTGCACCGCCCCGCCCCGCACCCCCTGCCGCCTCCACCTCCCGCCCCGGCGCGCGCCGCCCCTCGAACTTCGGCGGCGGCCGGATCCAGGATAGCGACGGCGGGACCTTGCAAGGCGTCGGGGGTTCTCGGGGGCGGCACCATGGTTGCTCTGGCGTGCTCCTGGAAGAAAAGGAGGGAGGACGAGGGAGAGGGAGATGGAGAGAGAAAACCGGGAGGAAGGAGAGAAACGAGGGTAGGCACGGGCTCCCAGGGGGAGATGGACGAGGACGAGGACGGTCTGGTGCGCTGCTGGTGCGGCGAGGGCAGAGGAGAGGGACGATTGCTCTGTGTGTTGTGCGTTGCTAGTGTGCTCCTCTTAGTTGCATATTATGCTGCTGCTTTCCTGTTGTTTGTTGATTGATGCTGCTGATGCTACTACTTTGATGCAGCAGCTGCTAATCTCATGTGGAGGACACGCATGGGCGGACGGCGAGCGAATTGAATCTGGAAATTCACCCAGGGAAACAACATATATCTTCTGATCTTTGTCTTGCCTCCGGTGCAATTTCAGTTTGTCCAGTAGTGCTCTTGACAAATTTCTAGAATGAAGAATGAAATACTTGGAGATAGGCTACCAATTCGGTAAGAATATATATGTCATGGATCTGCTTATAACTATTTTACCGTGCTTAAATTTGGTCGGCAGTTTTTAGGCTGTACTGCAACCTAAATGTGCTCCTGCTTGTTGTTGCTATGCATTTTATATTTCCTGATATATTATCATTTTCCCTGTTTTTAATCAGTTTGGGGCGTCTAAGAAGAGAAAGTCAATAACTGAATGTGATGGCAGGTGTCGAACTCAGATTTACACATTGGTGCACATGATGTGTCAATCAAACATACTATAGCCCTCATATAATGGCTACTGCTGTTTGCAAAGTAAGAATCGAATGATGCAAAGAGATTTATGCTGTAGAAGAACTTACAAGGTAGTCTCCAAAGCCCTTTCATTGGAATTTGACGAAATTCCCAACCACATAGGTCACACACAATTTAAGCCTCCATGGTATTAAATATGCCATGTCCGTCGGTCCTCTGTTTAGAAATGTTTTAGTCACATATTCTTATGTATTACGGTATGACAAAAATAGAACTTCAGGCCCTTATTAACCGTGTTTCTCCTTTGTTTTGGTCTTCTCTTAATTTGTTTGTTTGCTTCAGGATGCCCCTAATTTTCTGACAAATGCATGTGAGTAAAGATTACAGTAGCTCAAATAGCATGTAGATTTAATAAACCGAATAATTAATTGTTGGTGTTGTTTTACTGATTAGCTTAGAAGCAGAGACTTGGCATGGGGGACTGCCGCTTGAAGAGATGCAAATGTTGCAACTTCAGCAGAGGTTCTATGTTGGAAGTTGTGTGTGTCGGTGGTTCAAGGTTCTTTTCCTTATTCTATTTTTCTCTCTGCAGTTTCTGTGTAATGTATGGTTTATTCGTTCTAAAAGTTCTATGGTAACGAGCGAGCCTAATCTGAAAATATATTAGACTGACGATTGCTTTAGTTTGTTAGATGGACATGATGTAATTGTAGGAGACACATGCCTTCCATGTTCATGTCATTGTTTTTTTCAATTTTCAATATACAGACTTTACATTCCACAGTATCTTCCGCTGCCATTGCGTGAATCCTCTATGATTACAGAGTGCAAACTACCTTTTGTGACATGGAAGCTTAGGAAAAAGCGTTTAAGCTGAAGCCTGGAAAAATGCAGTATGAAAATGCCTTGATATTCGGTAGCAGTAGTGAGAACATGTGAAAAGTTTTCAGATATACAGTAGCAGTAGCAGTAGAAATGCGCTAGGGGATGTGAACGCCATAGAAATAGCAGAGGCCTACCTTGATATCTGAAAAACGCCTTGATATTCAGTAGCAGTAGCAGAATGAAATGCGCCAGGTTTTCTGTTATACAGTCTTTTTGCCCTGTGTTCAATTATTACATGCGCTGCACACTGATCCATGTATATATTCTGTTGGTGAAAAGTATTGACTATCGAGTTTCGTCAGATGAGTTTTAGAAATTTTCAGTTACTTTTCTATGCCTACATTCATCTCTGAACCATTGTGATGGAGATTGTAATACTGTGTTTAAAATATGTCAGTCCATGTGCGAGATCTTCTTTTCAAGATGGCAACCATGATTTTATCAGATATGTGTAATTAATGTGTTTGCATTAGAGCTTTCATAGGGAAATTGCATAAGTTCTTATAAAACCATCTTGTCACACACATTTTTCTGAATGGCAGCTGCAAGTGCCAGGTAGCAGCTTGCACTAGGTTGATTTGAATAATTACTCTTCTTTTGCACTGGTACTGAAACTTGGCAGTTCACAAGGATTGGCACCATGGACTGGAGAATTGTCGCAAACAACATGGACGCACCAGGTGCAGGGGCTGCATGCTGCCAAGTCCAAGGCGACTGCCAAGAAGACTCGGCTCGATGTAGTGACCGAGGAGGCGCAGGCCGCAGGGTATGCTCTTCTAATTAGTATGATGATTTGCATATGTACCAATGCTACTCTCAATGAATTTGCTAACAATCTTCATATTTTCGCATTGAATGTGGAGCTATAAATATATATGTTTCAGTAGTCGTTTAGTAGTGGTTCAGTAGTGGTCCAGTCGTAATACCTTGCAAGTACCGTGTTAATCAGAAAATTTCTTGATCAAGTTTATTATTATTTCCATTGCACTATACTTTATTTCCATGGTATCAAGTTCTACAAATGCATGTTCTGGTACAATATTTGTTTTTTCAGATGCATTCTTTTTTGCTAATAAATCTATAGTTTAATCTGGATTCAAAATCTAAGAAATTTATGGCCTTGTGTTGATAGTTGCAGTTACACACTGATGGAGTGTGTTTACTTTTTGTTTATGGAAACAGAGAAGCCGATTATTTTGTTTGCACGATTGGTATCCTAAATTCTAATTCAGACATTAGTGATGATATAACAATGTCGTCTGCCAATTTGTGATTCAGGCAAGCCTAGCTTAGCTGGGAACCATCGGAGATTGTGGGGTGCACTGGAGACAGAGGCTCCACCGGATATTTTGTCGTGCCCACTAACAACAATGACATGGATAGTGAGGTCATTGCTGGACATGATTGCACTATTTGTAATCTGTTGGGTAGTCCTATTTGGTGGATTGTATCTTCAATATATCTGATCTTTCCCTACAAGGAGCCTACAGTTTGTAATGCTGTATTTCTTTTGTGAGACCTTCACGAGCTGTCTATGAACCATATGCAGTAAACATTCCACATGTATTTATTCGATTTTGAAAGGAATGTTAAAATTCTTATGTTCCATTATAATTTAAAATTTCCAGTCCTTTCGGCACGGTCAACTTTATATTTGTTGGTGGACACGTGCATGGTTACTATCTATATCTATATACCTAATAATAGGGACCTCCTACACTACGCGCTATGTGCTCGGAGGAAATGCAGCGTGCCCGCTTGGGCTGGCCCATGTCCGGGCGGCCTCTTTTTTCGTTTTTTATTTCCGTTTTTGTTTTTTCCACTTTAAATAATTTGGTACTTAAAAAAGTTCTCATTTAAAAAAAAATAAGAATTCTGAAATAAAATGTTTCATAAATCATAAAATGTTTGTGGATTCAAACAATGTTGTGATTTTGTAAACAAATGTTTGCTTATTCAAAAAGATGTATCAAAATTTGAAAACAAATGTTTGGGAAATCAAAAAATGTTCATACTTTCTTAAAAAAGTTCGTGTATTAAAAAATATGAATAAAATTGAACAAAATTTTGCCAATTCAAAAAATGTTCATAAATGGTAAATATCCTAAAAATTCAAAAAATGTTCGTGACTTACAAAATAGTTTATTCATTCATAAAATGTTCGTTGAAAAATGATCATGTATTTCGAAAAATGTTCATTAAATAAAAAATTCGCCAATTTAGAAATTGTTCACCAATCTCGAAAAAAATGTTTGTCAATTCTAGGAATGTTCGCCTATTCAAGAAAATCGTTTATAAAACTGTTCATAATTTAAAACAAAATGTTAGCAAATCATATGAAATGTCCATAAATATAAAAAATGTTCTTGCTTTTAGAAAATATCCGAAATTTTTTAAGACTGTTCACGAATTTGAAAAATGTTCATGATTTTAAATATGTTCACGAGTTTTGAAAAATGTCTATGATTTAAAAAAATATTCAAGATTTCACAAAATTGAGGGTGATAGTGTATCTCGGTGATGCAGCAAAATGTGATCATGACAATTGAAGATTATGATTAGTTTTTTCCCGTTGCAACGCACGTGCCCTTTTGCTAATCCATCTAAAAAGCTGAAAACGCACGGGAAAAAAATTAAAAGAAGCGCTCAAAGCGCAACACGTGGTGCAGTCTAAGAGCGCGCTAAGTAACGCGCCCACCCCGGATGATCTTTGCGGAGCTCCAGAAGGAGTATACCTCGGTTAGGGCATCTCTATAGGGCAACTCGCAAAAATCCTCCCACATCCGTCCGCGGACAGGGGGGCCAGTTCACGGGCCGTCCAACACTAGCCGCATCCACATTTTGACTAATCAGACGAAATTTATGCAAACAGGCAGATATTGATCAAAGCTCGGATAGAAAATAGCATAAATCATCCACACATAGCATGCAAATTAGGTCTAGTATAATAAGATCTCAAATTCGACTACATCCCAGATATCCAACAAAATTTTCATGAACGGATCATGTCATGCGAGCTCACACCCGCACTCCCGCTTGCGCCGCCCACGGGCACCACAGGAGTCTTTGTTTCCGCCATGTGCAATCCCTTGATGAAAGTCACAAGCACCACGAGCACCTTCCAGATTGGCCCTGAGGGTTTCATGACGTGAGGATTGATAGATCTTGCGGGTAAGATTAGAACCCTAGCGGAAGTGCCGCCGGGGGAGTTGGGAACACTAGATGAGACCTAGGGGAAAAAACCACCGCTATAATGCGATAACTATTTTCAAGGAATCCCTCTAGTTACTAAACTCCCGTGAAATAGATTATTAAAAAAGAAAAAAAAACTCCCGTTTTTTAGACGAAAAAAAGCTCCCGTGAAATAGAGCGTTCACAGCTTTTTGTATTTTTGGGTTGGGCCCCGTCTGTCAGGTCAACCGACGTTTCGGCCCCAGCTTTTTGTACGTGGAGTCGTGGTCTCTCCCCTTTTCTCCCAGCCGCCATCCCCTCTTCCCGTTCGGTCGCGCCGCTGCCCTGCCCTTCCCTTGCTCTGCCTCACGCCGTGCCGCCCGGCCTCCTCGGCGGCGCATCAACGCACCAGTAGCACAGCCTCGGCCGCATCTTGATCTCATAGCAGCCAGGCCTGGCCGACTGAGATTGGTCGCCTCCGACGTCGACAGTGGGCTCACAATCCTAAGTTCCTAACTACAGGTCTTGTCAACCATCTCGACCAACAGGTAACTGATGCACTTTTCTCGATCTGCCCTATTTTGTGTGATTTAGTCTTGTGGAGAGCTCCTGCATGATGGTCTCTGAACTGAACTTGGTTGGAGCTGAGAAGATCCGTTTGTGCTTAGAATTAATTTTTATTGCGGTTATTTGTGTCGGAGCGCTGTATGTTTGTCGAAGGGCCATAGGCCGAATATTATTAGAAAGAAGGAGAAGCAGTACAACAAAGGTTAGCAGTCTAGGCGAACTAGAACTGGGAACCCAGGGAACTGAGACCTTCCGAAAATACAAAAAGACGGCACCAGCCGACAGAACAACTAAAAGGGCAAACCTGCAACTCAAGAAAGGTTGCCGATGTCAGTAACACAACCGGCCGTCCTCCATGTCCCAATATCTTCTCTGATCAGATCCAAAACTCTGAAGGGACTACTCGCTTTCTGCTCAAAAATTCTGGAATTTCTTTCCTTACAAATCCTCCAGTGAATCAAGATGGAGATTGTGTCAAAGTTCCGACGCATAGGCTTGGGAACTAACTTACGTGCTTGCAGCCACCAGTCTTCCGTATTGCTGAAACGATCCTCCGGCACCTGAAAATCCGCCCGTGTCCAATCTCTGAACAGTAGCCAAACTTGCTGTGTGAACCTACAGCGCATGAATAGGTGTGTGCAGTCCTCTGGCGTCACAACGCACAAAGGGCAGTTGCCGTTTGAGGGCCAGCCCTCCGCTCCAGGTTGTCCATGATCGAGCACCGGCGATGAACCACCAGCCACATGAAAAACTTGCATCTTGAAGGAGCTTTGGATTTCCAAATTAGTTTGTAGCAGGCAAAGCGCACCGAGGCAACAAAAAACATGTTGTAAGCACTCTTAACAGAGAAGAGATGATCCTCGGTCAGCTTCCATTGTAGACGATCCGGCACACCAGGCGTCAACGAGATATTCTGAGTAATGTCTCAAACAGTGAGATATTGTGCAATGGCTACTACTGAAACTCCTCCTGAGATGTCTCGGACCTAGCTAAGGTTCTGAAGGGCATCCCGGACAGTGCGGCCCGGCTTCTTGACAAAAGAAAAGAGGGCGGGGCCATGGTCGCAATGGAGCCGCCCTCCGGTAACCAATTGTCCATCCGTAACTTTGCCCGCTCTCCATCCCCCAAGCAAACGGACGTGGCCGCAGTGAAGATAGCCGTGACCCCACCCTCCTGATCGTCCGGCAACATTCGCCATGGTCGCTCCTCAGGGTCCCAGCGCATCCAGGGCCATCGGCAACGCAAAGCCGAGCCTAATCACTTCAAGTTCAAGATGCCCAGGCCGCCACACTCCTTCGGCATACACACTCTCGCCCAAGGCAGAAGACAATGACCTCCACTGATCTCATTTTCCCCTTTCCAAATGAAGCCCCTACACCTCCTGTTGATGATTCCCAAAGCCCATACCGGCAGTGGCAGCAGCACTGAAAGAAAATGCAAGGGCAATGCCATCAACACATATTGCGTAAGTGCCAACCGTCCCGCCGGCGCAAGCATCCTTGGCTTCCATCCTTTCATCCTGCTGGAGTATTTGTCAATGAGGGGCAGTATATGTTGGCGCTGTAATCTGAAAATTGATAGAGGGAGCCCCAAATATTGAATGGGAAATTGCTTCACCGGCAGGAAAAATGATGTGCCACCCCCGCCGATATGGTGTCACTTGTCCTAATGCAAGTAATGGTGCTCTTTTGTAGGTTGATACAAAGTCCAGTGGCTTCACCAAACAGCTTCAGAGTAGCAGAAATAACCTGCATATCGCTTGGGGTAGGTCTGAAGAAAAGGATTGCGTCGTCCACGAAGAAAGAAGCCCTTGGCACGTTACTCCCAAGCCCCATGTCTGAGAGTAGATTGTGCCTGGTAGCCCAATGAAGCATAGCCTGAAGTGTGTCCATAGCCAGGATGAAGAGCGCCGGTGATAGTGGATCGCCTTGTCTTACACCACTCAGCCAACGCAAAGGGATCACAAGTGTCACGCCCCGAGACCGGGCCTAGGCGAGACAGCCGCCCAAGTGCCTATAGACATGGATGCTTATAGTCACATAAGCGTAATTAAGCAGGCATAAACCAGCAGTGGATCACAAAAGCTCATATATTTACTATACAAATTTCTTGACATTTACAAATAGTTGAGTAAAGACATCATATTCTCTAGTCGCTTCCCACCCGCTGGTCAAGCCTAGTCTTGGATGAAGACATCTTCTGAACATACTTAAGTTACATCGTCCGCATCTAAAAAAACAGAGGAAGCAAGGGTGAGTACGACAATCATACTCAGCAAGTAGATACTTCACTATTCAACAAGGAGCAATGGTATGATGGTGTAGATCAACAGATGAACTGAATCCGGAGGATCAACAAGGTAAAAAACATTGGAACATATTTTAGTGCAGATGGACAAAAGGACAATACAACTGGATTTAATGAAAACATCGAGGAAATATATTGGTGTCACACATGACCGCAAGCTTCCCTACCCGGGAGTCACAGGGGTGAAATTTCACACTTTTACGCTCTTAAGAGGGGTACTCCGACGTCAACAGCCTCGACCAGAACCACACAGGTTCTAGAAGAGCTGAGCTCTTGTACCCACTAAGACCCGGACACCTGGACCTACTGATGTCGGTCGCTCCCTACGGATCCATCACCGACACGTTCTCAAACAAGGTCCGTCCTTAGCGGAGAGCCCGACAGTCCCATACCTGAACTGTGACCGGTACAATATGTTTGCCGTCGTGACACCAATATGAAGAGATTATGATATGTGGTTGACTCGAAGATAGGATCGCTGAAATATCAAACAAGACAATACACTCATGCCTCTACATGAGTTCCTCCCAACATAGACGGACTCCATCGTCAACAGATGGATTACGAGCACAACATGTCTCTCTCATGTAGCATAGAGATCGATGAAGCAATTAACAAGATCAAGGTACAACAACATAATCAGATCGAGGATCAAAAGGAGACAACAATAAGATAGGATTTCAGGAGTTAGCAAAGTAGCCACTTGCCTTAGTAACAAAATTTCTCCTTTAAACTAATACTCTCCCCACAGATAAAACTCCAACATCGCACATATGCTGATAGTCTAGACGGATGGCTCGACTGCATAGTAGCGTCCCCACTATATATCTCCATACGGTGTATATTATCTTCCTCTCTTCTCTCTCCCTCTATCTTCTCAGTGTCTCTCTTCCTCTCAGTGTTGTGCAAAGTGCAACGAGGGCAGCAGCTATTTATAGGAGGTGATCGTGGGTAGAACACTACAAAATATCTAAGCCAAAAGCCCCATCGGCCAGACGCATGCTCGCCACTGTCCCTTCGGTTAGCAAAGGGCCATTGGCCTTCTTCTAGTGCTTAAGGATGTGCACCCTTAAGCTGTAAGAAATGGCAAGGTACGTGTGCTACTAATAGTTGACTTGCTCTCCATTTGCCGACACGTACAAGTTGACTATTGTCCTTTTAAACATTCACAAGGCCACGTAGCTACTTCATGATTGATTTGGACTACTAGTTACATTGTACTGAGTCTTGCCGACATGAGTCACAGATTTCCTTTTTGTATATTTACTTGCTTACTTACCTTAGGAGGTTGTACACGTGTGCCTGCTCATGATCACATATATCAACTATTCATAATTCTCCTCCATAACAATTTCCTTGCATGCATAACAAAGCTTCAGCACGTACTCTCTCATGCTTACCTAGCATAGAGGAATTTTGTACACGACAAACTACTACATGTACTACTTAGTGCGTCCAAATTCCTCTAATTTTTTTCTTGCATGCAAAACTTACATGTCTATTATTTTCTCCAAAACAGTGGCCTAGCATATCTTTTCTAATCAATGTTAATTTAGATAAACAATACAAAATCAAATTTTTGATCTTATCTTAAGAACCAAAAATAATAATAACCCTAAAAATCTGGGTTATTACAACAAGTCTCCCCATTGACCAGCACCGAGGATGAGGCGGTGCACAAGAGACCACAGATCCAAGAGCACCGTCTTCGTCCATAACCTCTTCGAATCAACAATTTAAGAATGAATTCCCAGGACGATTACTTGCTTACCAGAACATATTTCTTCTCAATCATACCGTGGCCAACGAGCAGAGAGCAATTACAGAAGAACATATATATCATGGTATAGACTAGTAAAGAGATAGTAGAAGCAGTATATCTCTAGATCAATGAAACAGAGTGCAAGTCACTGGACTGAGCACATCAACAGAATAAGAACAATGGAACTGCTACTTGCTTGACCCACAGTATCCGCCTACCACGCGGTTGCTACGAACCATAGCAACGTGAGCTCCAACTTCTTCTCCCCGCAGGTGACTCTGACTAGTGTGTCTATGGTCCTAAGCTGCAATACCTGGTTGCTTTATATACTGGCGAAAAGTAACCAGCGCCTTGTGACATATTAATTGTCTCCTTCCTTGGTAGAGCTATCTTTAAACACCTAAATGCTCTCCACGAGATATCACCTGTGGCTATTGGAGATGGCTCCGTTACCTTCTTTTAGTTAGATCGTTGGGTTCTTCCTAAACCCCTCTGTGTTGTTTTCCCTGCCCTCTTCTCTCACCACACCAAACCAAATGCTCTTGTAGCTAGTATCATGATGGATGGTATTGATCTGGCCTTGCATAACCGGCTGACCTTAAGTGCTTCCAATGAACTTGTTTCTTTAAGTCTTCTGTTGTAGGAGGTGTGTCTGACACTAGTAGAAAAAGGGTCAAACGTGAAGCATATTAGTGCCGGTTTGAATTTGAGCCGGCACTAATGTGTACATTAGTGCCGGTTCCAACGGCTAGCCGGGCCGCTCTCATTAGTACCGGTTCGTGGCGAACCTTTAGTACCGGTTCGTGCCACGAACCGGTACTAAAGAGATGGTGGCCTTTAGTACCGGTTGGTGGCTCCAACGGGTACTAAAGACCCCCCCCCCTTTAGTACCGGTTGGAGTCACCAACCGGTACTAAAGGGGTGCGCTGCCACCCGCAATGCACAATATTTAGTCCCACCTCGCTAGTTGAGAGGAGTTCGCACCGGTTTATAAGCCCCGCCGTGGCTACCGTGTCGAAGCTCCTCTCTAAGCAACCTTTGTCGGCCTATTGCACGTCTTCTGCCCTGTGGGCCTTTGTAGTATCGTAAAATACCAGCAAACGAAAAAGAATTAAATGGAAAACACAAAATTAAATGAAAAAGAAATCATCAAACCAAAAACCCCCCAAACCTTGGGCTCCCGGCCCCCGGAGCTGGCTCGTGCCACGTGGTTGCCCTTTAGCACCGGTTCGTGCTGAACCGGTACTAAAGGGAGGGGGGGGGGGCTTTAGTGCCCACACTTTAATGCCGGTTATGAAACCGGCACTAAAGAGCCTTACGAACCGGTGCTATTGCCCGGTTCTGCACTACTGTGACAGGTGCTCTGGACGTCAGGTCCTTGCTTAATGGTTCACCCTTCTCCACCAAAGGTGCTTACGATGCCCTCGCCTCACAACTTT
Organism: Aegilops bicornis; assembly: GCA_021605145.1. Lineage (NCBI taxonomy): Eukaryota > Viridiplantae > Streptophyta > Magnoliopsida > Poales > Poaceae > Aegilops > Aegilops bicornis. The sequence continues at coordinate 100,821,899 of CM038674.1, forward strand.
CTGATCACCACATTGGCATGCATTTGGGACTCGCGTGTCCCTAGCTGTGTGAGGGTCTTTCGATGGCTCTTCTACCTCGACAGGCTCAATACCAGGGCTAATCTTCATTGGAAATCCATCATCGACTTCTCCTCCTTCCCTAGATGTGCGTCTGCGCCTCAGGACCATGCTCACCTTTTCTTCAGTTGTTCAGCCGCTCGCAGCATCTGGGATGCCGTTGGGTTCCTTCCATGCTCCTTTCCCTTTGCAGCTCTTTGATCCCCCCCGGCCACGCAGGGCTTCCTGGGTCTGTTCAGCCTTTCATTCTTCTCATTGTCTGAAAAATTTTTGGGACGCGCGAAATGCAACCCCCCCCCCCCCCCCCCCCCAAATCGATGTCTCGCCCAATGATGTAATTGAGGCTATCATTGCAGATCTCACCCTATTGTCTCACCGTCCTAAGAAGGCCGAGGGCAAGGTCCACGCCGGCTTGTGGCGGGATTTCCTTTCCTCTCGCCTTATCTAGTCTGTAAACTCTTTTAAAGAAATGAAAATTATTCAGGTGGGGAGCTTTTCCCCGGTTACAGTTTAAAAAAAAATCATATTACTCGCCTACCCGCCGCACTGCTGCGGACGTAACTCCGAAATGCTACGAAAGGTTGGACGAGGATGAGACGGTGCCCCTTCGCCTTCAGTTTATCTACAAGCTAGCTGAGTTCATTTACGGCACTTTGCATGCATACGTTCTAACCAGAACAGATGACACGGACCTACCCAAGTCCAGCAAGGGGCACGTAGTTATGCGGTGAGCCTTGTCATCAGCGCTTGTAAGAAGTATCTACCGTCCTATGGGGTAGTACAGTGCAGTACAAGAGCTAGCTGTCCTTCAGTGAAAGCAGAACGCAGCTACCCAGGACTAGCGGGCAGGCTAGGTACATGCATTGAAACAACTGGTACATGCATTGAAACAATCAAGTAGTCACGATGGATGATGTGCATGCCATGCGTTGATGCATGCATGTAAGTGTATGTGTGACCACTCAAAACAATTGTAATACTCCACCATCTTCAGAGATAGCTTATGCAAAGAAAGTCCGCTAATGATTAGCATGCACGGGTCTTAAGATATTAATCAATCAAAACTATCAACAAACACTAGCATGTCTGAACTCTTTAGAAAAATTAAGCAAAAATTAGTTATAAATAGCAAACAAATAATTTAATTATTCTTAAGTAACACACGGGTGTTACATCCTCCCCTCCTTATAGGAATTATGTCGTCAAAATTCAAAACTAAATGTACATTATAAAAACATTTATAGTCAATTATCCTTGGGAAATATTGTTGGGGAACGTAGTAATTTCAAAAATTTTCCTACGCACACGCAAGATCATGGTGATGCATAGCAACGAGAGGGGAGAGTGTGTCCACGTACCCTCGTAGATCGAAAGCGGAAGCGTTATGACAACGCGGTTGATGTAGTCGTACGTCTTCACGATCCGACCGATCCAAGTACCGAACGTACGGCACCTCCGTGTTTTGCACACGTTCAGCTCGATGACGCTCCCCGGACTCCGATCCAGCAGGGTGTCGGGGATGAGTTATGTCAGCACAACGGCGTGGTGACGATGATGATGCTCTACCGGCGCAGGGCTTCGCCTAAACTCTGCGACGATACAACCGAGGTGGAATATGGTGGAGGGGGGCACCGCACACGGCTAAGGAACGATCCGTAGATCAACTTGTGTGTTCTAGGGTGCCCCCTGCCCCCGTATATAAAGGAGCAAGGGGGGGTGCGGCCGGCCCTAGGAGGAGGCGCGCCGGAGGAGTCCTACTCCCACCGGGAGTAGGACTCCCCCCCTTTTCCTAGTTGGATTAGGACTTGGGGGGAGGGAAAGAGGAAAGGGGGGCGCGCGGCCTGCCCTGGCCGGCCCTCCTCTTCTCCCTCATGGCCCACTAAGGCCCATTAACCCCCGGGAGGGTTCCGGTAACCCCCCGGTGTTCCGGTAAAATCCCGATTTCACCCGGAACTATTCCGAAGTCCAAACATAGGCTTCCAATATATCAATCTTTATGTCTCGACCATTTCGAGACTCCTCGTCATGTCCGTGATCACATCTGGGACTCCGAACAAACTTCGGTACATCAAAACTCATAAAACTGTCATCGTAACGTTAAGCGTGCGGACCCTACGGGTTCGAGAACTATGTAGACATGACCTAAAACTATTCTCGGTCAATAACCAATAGTGGAACCTGGATCTTCATATTGGTTCCTACATTTTCTACGAAGATCTTTATCGGTCAAACCGCATAACAACATACGTTGTTCCCTTTGTCATCGGTATGTTACTTGCCCGAGATTCGATCGTCGGTATCCAATACCTAGTTTAATCTAGATTCTTGGCAAGTCTCTTTACTCGTTCCGTAATACATCATTTCACAACTAACTCATTAGTTACAATGCTTGCAAGGCTTAGGTGATGAGTATTACCGAGAAGGCCCAGAGATACCTCTCCGACAATCGGAGTGACAAAACCTAATCTCGAATTATGCCAACTCATACTTTTGGAGACACCTGTAGAGTACCTTTATAATCACCCAGTTACGTTGTGACGTTTGGTAGCACACAAAGTGTTCCTCCGGTAAACGGGAGTTGCATAATCTCATAGTTGCAGGAACTTTGTATAAGTCATGAAGAAAGCAATAGCAACATACTAATCGATCAAGTGCTAAGCTAACGGAATGGGTCAAATCAATCACATCATTCTCCTAATGATGTGATCCCATTAATCAAATGACAACACATGTCTATGGTTAGGAAACATAACCATCTTTGATCAATGAGCTAGTCAAGTAGAGGCATACTAGTGACATTATGTTTGTCTATGTATTCATACATGTATCATGTTTCCGGTTAATACAATTCTAGCATGAATAATAAACATTTATCATGATATGAGGAAATAAATAATAACTTTATTATTGCCTCTAGGGCATATTTCCTTCAAATATACCAGACAGTAAATTTTATACATGTTCAATAATTGTTATAATAGATCATGTTTCCGGGTTATTGTTACAATAAATAATAACTTTATTGTTGCTAAGTTTTGTTATAATAGATCATGTTTCCGGTTAATACAATTCTAGCATGAATAATAAACATTTATCATGATATGAGGAAATAAATAATAACTTTATTATTGCCTCTAGGGCATATTTCCTTCAAATATACCAGACAGTAAATTTTATACATGTTCAATAATTGACTAAACATAATAACAGGACTCACAATCTTTTCTCTACCAGTCGCACATCATCTATTATAACAAAACTTAGCAACACGAAAATATTTTTTTGTAAGACATTTAAACAAAAGGCGAGATGGTGGTATATCAATCATATCATTACTAGATAAATATCACCAGTTGTATTACACAAGAAATTCTACACAAATAATGATACGGGGCTAACCCGGTATAGGCCGATCTTTCACGATTGGAGTGGGATCCCTCGAAGAACACGATGAACACGGGGAAGAACGAGGAGAAATCACAAGGGGAAACACTCAAGAACAAGTCCAATCACACACCCACTAGACAATCAAACACACAAGATCCACAAGGTACACGAACAACAAAGGGGAAGATACAAGGTAGAGTTCATCTCCGTGAGGAGGTCTTGAAGGGGTCCGCCCAAGAGGGGGTCTTGATGATATATCCCGCAGGGTTTTCTCCTAGATGGAGGTCTTGGCCTCCAATGGAGTAGGGGTCTCTCTCTCAAGAGTAGAGGTAGGAGCAAAGCTCACCTAAGAACGAGCTATCATATTTGCTATCATATTTGCTAACCCTAACTAGGAGGAGGGGGAGGAGTATATATAGTCTTAGCCACGAAGGGGTAAGTGGGAAAGGGATACATGGGCCTTTGGCCCGACTCTGCGCGCAGGCAGGCGCCGGATGTCTGGGCTGGGGGCCGGATGTCCGGGCTCTCGTGAGACGTCGGATGTCCGGGGCGGTTGGCCGGATGTCCGGCCCGAGCGAGGTGGCCTTCGGCGGGTGCCTCACACCGGATTTCCGAAGCGATGCGGATGTCCAGGCTGTGGCGTGGCACCGGATGTCCGGGCACACGGGCCGGATGTCCGGCCGCTGATGCTTTGGCCTTCTGCTGGTGCAGTTCATGGGCGACTACACAGGCGCCGGATGTCCGGCCCTTGGCCCGGATGTCCGGCCGCTGTAGCTTCAGCAGCATCGTCTTCTTCCGTCGTTGCTTCCAGGCTTCCCTCGCGGATGGTGTAGTTGTTCCTTGGCGCTTACACTCCTCGACATCCGTGAAGCTCCAACAATACCTATGCATGCACACGGGAGAAGTGTCAAGTAGTATACCATCCTCGAAGGGGTCAAGTGAGCACGTGTAAAGGAGAAGATTCACCTTTATGTATGAGAAGTAGAGGTCGCATGTGTCACTTGCCAAACGGACTCTTGACATGGTGATGACTGTGGGATGCTCCGCATCATCCCCTCCCCCTTGGAAAAGATCCGACCTCGGATCGAAAACCAAATCACCATGGGAAAGAGATGGCGGTGCCGTGTCAAAGTGGTCGATCACCAAGCTCTCGTCATCTTGAAGCTCGAAATGGGCACTCTCCAATGTCGCACCATCTTGTGATTCCTTCAAAAGGAGTAAATAGAACAAACACTTGGAAAAACAAATGTGGTTAGCGTTAGTGCAAAACCAAGCATTCAAGAGGTGATTCACCAAACAAGTGTTGTCATCAAGCATAGCATATGGTGTGACAAAGGATTGTGACATGGCATGTAAGCATATCAATCGAGCGCAAGCACAATATCATGGGAACAAGCATGTAAATGTGAGGTAGAGATGCAAATATGTGTGACAAGAGCATAAGCATCTACCTCGAGGTCATAGCAAGCATTCACAAATTGCTCAATGAAAGGTCTATGGCAGGCATATAAAGGATTCACAACACCAAATAAAATGAAGTGTCTAAACACATGGGTCAAGTGCAAGACAATCCAAACATAACGTGCATAGGGTGTAGTGAATATAGTGTAGCACTCAACACAATATAAAGAGCAATTGTTCATCATGTGTGAGGCAATCAAGTCAAGCATGAGACAAGCAATGGGACATGGCATATGTGAAGAAATGACATTGGTGCAACCAAGCATATCATAGGGGCAAGTAATCCAAGAATTGGATGCAACACACAAGGTACATATGTCATGAAGAATGGAAATGTGGCAATCATGGGTGAAAGCAATATCTCGACCATGCATGCAAATGGTGCAAGCAACACATGAAGTATGATCCACAGTATCCAAGGTCAAGAAGGATGTCACCTTGAAAGCGTGTCCTTGTGCATTCTTCACAATGCCGAAGTGGTAGGAAATGTGGTGTAGAAGCGAGTCATGGTAGAATGTAAGAGGCTCGCTCTCAAGAGCTCGAATGGTCAACTCACGTGAAGTGGAAGTCGATGCGAAGTCCAAGTATCCTACACATGCACAAAACAAAACAAACAAAGTATGTGCATGGTAGACAAACACATCATCCATCATGATGGTTCTCATCTTTTGCACAAAACCATTAGAAGGACAAGTGCATGAATAATATGATGCAACAATGGCAATATTCATGGCACTAGGTATATGGTGCAAAGAAGTAAGACAAGCATGCTTCACAAGAATTATGTCAAAATCTCCAAATATATGCGAGAATGCTATGGGGCAATCTCATGAGCAAGAAGAGAATCATTGTTGCACTCAATACATGGCAAATCATCTAGCATGAGGGAGGCAACACATAGAGATATATGACAAGAAGCAATATGAATCATGTGCAAAGCATATAGATGGTTGTCATCAACCACATGAAATGAGCAAGTATGAATCATTGGTGATGCAACATAAGCAAGCATTGTAATCAAGTCGTGCAAACTAGTGGAGCGAAGATGCAACACACTAGAGTAAATCATGGCAATCATGTCATGTGAGCAAATAATAGGCAAAGAAAATGCACATGACATATTGCAAGCACGAACACAAAGCAAGATGAAAGTATCATCTTAGGAATGGGTCATGAATAGAACATGGCAATAACAAGTGATATCTCCACCAAGCTTGCAAATACACATACAAGTATGAGAGTCAATCATCATGTGTAAAGCAAAGCATGGGTCACAAATGCATGGAAAAGGCATAGGGATGGGCATATCATGCAAAGTGAACATGGCAAGATGGGCATAGAATATGTAATGGACAATAACCCATAGCCAAGTGAGGGCCATGTAGAAGAAATGCGCGAAGTCTTTGCGCGAAGAGAGCAGTGGGAAAGACAATCCATGGGATCCTAAATCATTGTTGCTCTCTAGAGCTCGTTTGGTCAACTCGTGGGATTGCGAGGTCGACAAGTATTCATGGGTACCTACACAAAAGAGACACAAACCAAAGAAATTGTGCGCGTGGTAAATGTACACATCATCCATCATGATGTGTATGTGCACATGTGAGTTAGCACAAGATAAGCATCGCTCAAAGAAATTTGATGCATGGTATAAGAACATGTCATCCATCATGAAAGAATAGTTATTATGTATGACACCATGCAGACACAAATTGAGAATGCAAGTATATGGCACATCAATATCATGTTTATTCATGGGAGCATATGGTGCACACAAGTATTGGGATCATGCAATGTATAGGATGAATCAAAATCTTCTAAAATGTATGAGGAAACTATGGGGGTCTCCTCATGAGCAATATTGGAAACATCATATGGAGAAAATGGACAACATCCAAAACAATGCATATCCGAAGCTAGGTAGTTATGGAATGGCATATGAGATAAATGATGCAAAGGAAGCATATCAATATCATCACAAGAAAAACAAATGCCAATAACCATGGGCTTGTCATCTATGCCATATGTGCAAATTGGGTTCATTTTAATGGCATATGCATAGTCACTATGAAGAGATTGCAAATAAGACATATGGTTGATCTCATGCATAGCATATGACAAGTCAAGCGGATTATCAAACATGATGTGACCTAAAGAATTGTCACAAGAAATCCTATGTAACATGACATCACTACTAATAGACTCCACATGAGAATCATCATATTCATCATAAATGGGCAAATCATCACATGGGGAAATCATACTAGCATGAATCAAGGTACTAGGTGGATCAACATCATGCAAGCAATCAATGTCAAGAATGTCCACTAGTGGGACTTGAGCATCACCTTCACCTATGTTACCTTGTTCATTCCACTCAAGTGGTGTAGGTGAGGTGGGAAAGACCAAATGGTGGTCATCTTCATCTTGATGGAACCATCTGGGGGTGCATCATATTCCACCATGGCCATCGTCTTGTCCAAAGGGAGGACGAAGTCGTCGAGGATCGGCGTCATCATAAATGGGACCTAGCACCAAATGAGAAGACACAATAGAGGTAGAGGTCAAGTTGTTAGAAATGCAAATGGCCTCACTAGACCTATCAACTATCTCACTCTCTCTATGTGGTGGTTCACTCACTCCCTCAAAATAGGTGCACTCAATCTCACATATGGTGGAGTCACTCATGTCACTCAAGTGGTGGGGGTTGTGGCTCTCCTCACATGGGAATTGGGGCAGCTCATCATGTATGGGGCTAGTGGTGAAGTCACTCTCACTCTCAATATGGTGGCAAAAGTCACTCAAGTCATCGGACGTCGCCCGTGGTCGAAGGAAAATCCCATGCTCAACCGTCTCGTAGTGGTAAATGGTGGATGAAGGCCGAAGATGGCACATCATCGCTCTCGTCGTGGATGAAGGCGAAGATGGCTCAACATCACTCTAAATCGTGGATGAAGGCCGAAGATGGCACAACATCACTCTCGCCTCCTAAGATGGAAGCATCATCCTTGCTCGCCACCTTGTCGCTTGCCTCCAAAGCTTGGTCCTTGAAGGTCTCCGTAGTTGTACTTGTCGGCACCATCTTGAAAAAGAGTCAAGGTAGACTCGGCATCATCAATGCCACAAAGAGGGATGGCGGTGAAGTCGCACTTGGGAGCATCGTCTTGGAGCTTGTCGGGCTTGGACATCGTGGTGGTACTAGCCTCATGCTTGTCGTAGAGCTTGGTCGCCAAGTATGCTTGGGGTGGAGAAGCCTTGGCCTTCATGAATTCTTGTTCCGCCTTGAGAGCACCAATGTAGTAATCGTCGATGGACTTGTAGTTCTCGAGGAAGATAGTCTTGGAGATGTCGTTGTTCAATCCCATCATGAAGTGAAACTTCATCGAAATGGGGTCGCCCACGCTGACTCGTCATGAAGGCAATCTTCATCTCCTTGAAATCTGAGTCGATGGACTTGGATCCTTGGATGGTGTTCTCCAATTGGCGTCGAAGTTGTTCCGTGTAGGTTGGAGGCACGAACTCTCGCCGCATAAGCTCTCTTCATCTTGGGCCAACTCATCTCGTAGCACTTCGAAGGTGTGTGAAGCCACCATGTCGAGGCGTAGTCGTGGAAGTTTCTTGTGGCGCACTTCACTTGATCTTCGGGAGGAACTTGATGTAGCTTGAGGTAGTCGTCCATTAAACGCTCCCACTCGAGGTACTCCTTGGGTTCTTGAGTCCCATAGAAAGGAATCTTGTGGTCGGTGTCGAGGTCGTAGTAGCTCGTGGAAGTCGCGGACTTGAGCTTGGGGAGCTTCTCTTGGCGTAGTCTTGGGGTGCTTGTTGGCGAAGATGCCTTGGTATGGCCGTAGGCGTAGATGCCTTGAGGTCGCTTGGCGACGATGCCAAGGGAGATGGTGAAGTCGTTGAGCGGTTGTTGGTGTTGAGCTCATGACCTTCACATTCTTGGTGGTGATGGTGTCGATGCCGATGTGAACTTGCCGGAGATGGTAGCTCGGAAGCATGTGCTCTTGAGCGTCTTCTCAAAGATGAGGAAGATCGCTTGTAGGACTTGATGAGGGCTTTAATCTCCTCCATTTGAGCTTGCATCTTGGCGTCGGTGGAGTTGTTCGTGGCATCGAACTCGTCGTTGTTGTTGTAGACCGAAGGAAATGCCTTGCCTATCCATCACAAGACTCGAGTAGAGGTGAGTAGGAAATGAGATAAACAATACCAAGTTACCTTTTCCCAAAGTTGATGATGTATCCCGTTTCACTCAATGTGAAATGAAAGAATAGTGGAATTGGTACGGACTTGTTCACTCACACCTATCAAGTAAAGCTTATGGTAGAGCTCGGTGAGGATAGTGGCACAAAAATTTGATGCAAAATGTTAGCAAGAGTCAATAATGTTGAAAGAGATTCACAAATTCGCAAGCGAAACAAGTAGACCAATAGCAATATGTGGCTGCGGAAACACACACGAATAGATAAATGGGGTCGTGCAACCAAGGAATGAGCACAAAATGTGGAATCCACAGAAAACGCTCGTGTTGCACAACTCAAGAGAGACGCTAGCACGATTGCTCTATTGGCGGATACGACACTTGTGCACAACCTATAAGATGCAAAATGGGTAAACTTCTATCCCAAGTATGCTATGTATGTATGGTTCCCGGTGTTTCTCACAAGATGATCCAAGATGATCGAGTATGATAACATATGATATATTGTGACGCTATGGCTATTGCTTACAAGCTCTTTGCTCACTCTTTTGCTTAAAAGCTTTATTCTCTTTTTTTTGTATGTATGGCCACTTTGCGAAATGCACAAACCAAGATAGCAATTGTGTATATGAGAACAATCTTGTGACACAAGGGATGATATGATACCAATATGATATGGTATGTATGCAATGGAAGGTGTAGATCACAAATGTGCACAAGTAACGTTGCCGGCAATACTCAAATGGCTAGTCTCGATAGGCAAGTGACGCAAAATGGGCTAGGGGTTATCAATGCAATTGCAGTGGGAATATACAATGGTGTCGTCGAGGTTACCGTCCTTGGCGATGATGAGTGGCGGTGTTCTTGATGTCGAGCCGTTCCTAGTTAGCGAAACACCCTAGGAAGCGGAAAAACCGCAAACTCAAAATCTCAAAGGCAAATGTCAAAGTGGTGGTAGCGGAAGCGGTGGTGGTTTGCACTTGGCAATGCGGAAGTGAAATGATTGGCTATACGGTGTAAGAGTTGGAAGCACGCGGTCCCTAAGTAGCCGAAACACCTTAGGAGACACAACTCACAACTCAAACAAAATTGGGTCAAGTTGGGGGTGGAATGTATGGTGGGCACGGTTATGCGGAAGGTATGGTGGTGGTTGATCAAGAAGCAACCGTTCCTAAGTAGCCGAAACACCTTAGGAGACTCAAGTCACTACTCAAACAACCTCAAATGCTATGGGGAACAAAATGGGTTAGGTTGCGGAAGTCGGTGGTGGCTATGCGGATGATATGGTGGAGGGCCTAGGCAAACTTGCCAAATTTTGGAAATTTTGATGGATTAAAATGGTGTTGGTGGTATTTTTGTGGGATGGGGGAAGTCAATAGCTTCAAAACGAGCTAAAGAACGTCAAAATCGGACTCCGGATGAATTAGTTATGGCCGAAACGGTGAAACGGAAAAAAAATGAAATTCTAGGGGCCGGACATCCGGGGGTCGGGCCGGATTTCCGGGACCTGATGTCCAGAACCGCGCGCGAAATGCGCTCCAGGAGCCGGATGTCCGGGCTAATGGCCGGATTTCCGGGCTGGCCGGATGTCCGAAGTCGGGCGGATGTCCGGGCTCCAAATCCGAGGATGAACTCGAGGAACTCGATTTGGCGGCGGAAATTGATGATTTCAAGGTCAAAATTGGGGAGATTTCGTGGATGGAAGATGGGTAAACTTGGGGAAATGCTAGATCCACTCGAAACCAAGCAAATCCATGGATCAAAATCAACAAAACATTATCAAAACTAACAAATCACACAAAAAAATTTGGGGCTATTTTTGGTGGGGATTTTCGGATTTAGGACGAAATCAACAAAATCAAGCTAGAAAACACGGGGTAGGGGCTCCAAATTCGTGATAAACCTAAGCTCTGATCCAAGATGATACGGGGCTAACCCGGTATAGGCCGATCTTTCACGATTGGAGTGGGATCCCTCGAAGAACACGATGAACACGGGGAAGAACGGGGAGAAATCACAAGGGGAAACACTCAAGAACAAGTCCAATCACACACCCACTAGACAATCAAACACACAAGATTCACAAGGTACACGAACAACAAAGGGAAAGATACAAGGTAGAGTTCATCTCCGTGAGGAGGTCTTGAAGGGGTCCGCCCAAGAGGGGGTCTTGATGATATATCCCGCAGGATCTTCTCCTAGATGGAGGTCTTGGCCTCCAATGGAGTAGGGGTCTCTCTCTCACAAGAGTAGAGGTAGGAGCAAAGCTCACCTAAGAATGAGCTATCATATTTGCTAACCCTAACTAGGAGGAGGGGGAGGAGTATATATAGTCTTAGCCACGAAGGGGTAAGTGGGAAAGGGATACATGGGCCTTTGGCCCGACTCTGTATGACGGTAGCAGGATGTCCGGGCCCAGGGGCGGATGTCCGGGCGGTTGGCGGATGTCCGCCCGAGCGGGTGGCCTTCGGCCGGGTGCCTCACACCGGATTTCCGGGGGCGATGCCGGATGTCCGGGCTGTGGCGTGGCACTGGAGGTCCGGGCACACGGGCCGGATGTCCGGCCGCTGATGCTTTGGCCTTCTGCTGGTGCAGTTCGTGGGCGACTGCACAGGCGCCGGATGTCCGGCCCTTGGCCCGGATGTCCGACCGCTGTAGCTTCAGCAGCATCGTCTTCTTCCGTCGTCGCTTCCAGGCTTTCCTCGCGGATGGTGTAGTTGTTCCTTGGCGCTTACACTCCTCCTCGACATCCATGAAGCTCCAACAATACCTATGCATGCACACGGGAGAAGTGTCAAGTAGTATACCATCCTCGAAGGGGTCAAGTGATCACGTGTAAAGAAGAAGATTCACCTTTATGTATGAGAAGTAGAGGTCGCACGTGTCACTTGCCAAACGGACTTTTGACATGGTGATGACCGTAGGATGCTCCGCATCAAATAACAAGTCATGAGATAATCTAGCAAAATGTCTATTTATTTCCTATGCATCCCCAAATTTCACCTATAATATGCACACTATACTTTTATTTGCCAGGATATCTCTCGACAATATTTCCGAGTAACAACACACAAACTTGTTGAGACAAGATATGAAAATAAAATTTTCATACCTGTCACACAACACAAATCTAATGTAAAATTTTTATTGCCATGAAACATTCTAGTTTATACGGTTCCTCAAAGGTCTAATGATGGTGTAAGAATTTTTTTGCAACCAATTGCTAAAAGCATTATTTCTTTAACAATACTTAGCCACAAATATGTTCAACGATCTACCCTTGTATCCCATCGCAACCTAAAACCTAGAGCTCTGATACCACTTTAAACTGTCACGCCCCGAGACCGGGCCTAGGCGAGACAGCCGCCGCGCGCCTATAGACATGGAGGCCTATAGTCACGCAAAGCGTAATTAAGCAGGTATAAACCAGCAGTGGATCACAAAAGCTCATATATTTACTATACAAATTCCTTGACATTTACAAATAGTTGAGTAAAGACATCATATTCTCTAGTCGCTTCCCATCCGCTGGTCAAGCCTAGTCTTGGATGAAGACATTTTCTGAACATACTTAAGTTACATCGTCCGCATCTAAAAAAACAGAGGAAGCAAGTGTGAGTACGACAATCATACTCAGCAAGTAGATACTTCACTATGCAACAAGGAGCAATGGTATGATGGTGTAGATCAACAGATGAACTGAATCCGGAGGATCAACAAGGTAAAAAACATTGGAACATATTTTAGTGCAGATAGACAAAAGGACAATACAACTGGATTTAATGAAAACATCGAGGAAATATATTGGCGTCACACATGACCGCAAGCTTCCCTACCCGGGAGTCACAGGGGTGTAATTTTTATTGCGGTTATTTGTGTCGGAGCGCTGTATGTTTGTCGAAGGGCCATAGGCCGAATATTATTAGAAAGAAGGAGAAGCAGTACAACAAAGGTTAGCAGTCTAGGCGAACTAGAACTGGGAACCCAGGGAACTGAGACCTTCCGAAAATACAAAAAGACGGCACCAGCCGACAGAACAACTAAAAGGGCAAACCTGCAACTCAAGAAAGGTTGCCGATGTCAGTAACACAACCGGCCGTCCTCTATGTCCCAATATCTCCTCTGATCAGATCCAAAACTCTGAAGGGACTACTCGCTTTCTGCTCAAAAATTCTGGAATTTCTTTCCTTTCAAATCCTCCAGTGAATCAAGATGGAGATTGTGTCAAAGTTCCGACGCATAGGCTTGGGAACTAACTTACGTGCTTGCAGCCACCAGTCTTCCGTATTGCTGAAACGATCCTCCGGCACCTGAAAATCCGCCCGTGTCCAATCTCTGAACAGTAGCCAAACTTGCTGTGTGAACCTGCAGCGCATGAATAGGTGTGTGCAGTCCTCTGGCGTCACAACGCACAAAGGGCAGTTGCCGTTTGAGGGCCAGCCCCTCCGCTCCAGGTTGTCCGCAGTCAGGCACCGGCGATGAACCACCAGCCACATGAAAAACTTGCATCTTGAAGGAGCTTTGGATTTCCAAATTAGTTTGTAGCAGGCAAAGCGCACCGAGGCAACAAAAAACATGTTGTAAGCACTCTTAACAGAGAAGAGATGATCCTCGGTCAGCTTCCATTGTAGACGATCCGGCACACCAGGCGTCAACGAGATATTCTGAGTAATGTCTCAAACAGTGAGATATTGTGCAATGGCTACTACTGAAACTCCTCCTGAGATGTCTCGGACCTAGCTAAGGTTCTGAAGGGCATCCCGGACAGTGCGGCCCGGCTTCTTGACAAAAGAAAAGAGGGCCGGGGCCATGGTCGCAATGGAGCCGCCCTCCGGTAACCAATTGTCCATCCAGAACTTTGCCCGCTCTCCATCCCCCAAGCAAACGGACGTGGCCGCAGTGAAGATAGCCGTGACCCCACCCTCCTGATCGTCCGGCAACATTCGCCATGGTCGCTCCTCAGGGTCCCAGCGCATCCAGGGCCATCGGCAGCATAAAGCCGAGCCTAATCACTTCAAGTTCAAGATGCCCAGGCCGCCACACTCCTTGGCATACACACTCTCGCCCAAGGCAGAAGACAATGACCTCCACTGATCTCATTTTCCCCTTTCCAAATGAAGCCCCTACACCTCCTGTTGATGATTCCCAAAGCCCATACCGGCAGTGGCAGCACTGAAAGAAAATGCAAGGGCAATGCCATCAACACATATTGCGTAAGTGCCAACCGTCCCGCCGGCGCAAGCAACCTTGGCTTCCATCCTTTCATCCTGCTGGAGTATTTGTCAATGAGGGGCAGTATATGTTGGCGCTGTAATCTGAAAATTGATAGAGGGAGCCCCAAATATTGAATGGGAAATTGCTTCAGCTGGCAGGAAAAATGATGTGCCACCCCCGCCGATATGGTGTCACTTGTCCTAATGCAAGTAATGGTGCTCTTTTGTAGGTTGATCTGAAGTCCAGTGGCTTCACCAAACAGCTTCAGAGTAGCAGAAATAACCTGCATATCGCTTGGGGTAGGTCTGAAGAAAAGGATTGCGTCGTCCGCGAAGAAAGAAGCCCTTGGCACGTTACTCCCAAGCCCCATGTCTGAGAGTAGATTGTGCCTGGTAGCCCAATGAAGCATAGCCTGAAGTGTGTCCATAGCCAGGATGAAGAGCGCCGGTGATAGTGGATCGCCTTGTCTTACACCACTCAGCCAACGCAAAGGGATCACAAGTGTCACGCCCCGAGACCGGGCCTAGGCGAGACAGCCGCCGCGTGCCTATAGACATGGAGGCTTATAGTCACGCAAAGCGTAATTAAGCAGGCATAAACCAGCAGTGGATCACAAAAGCTCATATATTTACTATACAAATTTCTTGACATTTACAAATAGTTGAGTAAAGACATCATATTCTCTAGTCGCTTCCCACCCGCTGGTCAAGCCTAGTCTTGGATGAAGACATCTTCTGAACATACTTAAGTTACATCGCCCGCATCTAAAAAAACAGAGGAAGCAAGGGTGAGTACGACAATCATACTCAGCAAGTAGATACTTCACTATTCAACAAGGAGCAATGGTGTGATGGTGTAGATCAACAGATGAACTGAATCCGGAGGATCAACAAGGTAAAAAACATTGGAACATATTTTAGTGCAGATGGACAAAAGGACAATACAACTGGATTTAATGAAAACATCGAGGAAATATATTGGTGTCACACATGACCGCAAGCTTCCCTACCGGGAGTCACAGGGGTGAAATTTCACACTTTTACGCTCTTAAGAGGGGTACTCCGACGTCAACAGCCTCGACCAGAACCACACAGGTTCTAGAAGAGCTGAGCTCTTGTACCCACTAAGACCCGGACACCTGGACCTACTGATGTCGGTCGCTCCTACGGATCCATCACCGACACGTTCTCAAACAAGGTCCGTCCTTAGCGGAGAGCCCAGACAGTCCCATACCTGAACTGTGACCGGTACAATATGTTTGCCGTCGTGACACCAATATGAAGAGATTATGATATGTGGTTGACTCGAAGATAGGATCGCTGAAATATCAAACAAGACAATACACTCATGCCTCTACATGAGTTCCTCCCAACATAGACGGACTCCATCGTCAACAGATGGATTACGAGCACAACATGTCTCTCTCATGTAGCATAGAGATCGATGAAGCAATTAACAAGATCAAGGTACAACAACATAATCAGATCGAGGATCAAAAGGAGACAACAATAAGATAGGATTTCAGGAGTTAGCAAAGTAGCCACTTGCCTTAGTAACAAAATTTCTCCTTTAAACTAATACTCTCCCCACAGATAAAACTCCAACATCGCACATATGCTGATAGTCTAGACGGATGGCTCGACTGCATAGTAGCGTCCCCCACTATATATCTCCATACGGTGTATATTATCTTCCTCTCTTCTCTCTCCCTCTATCTTCTCAGTGTCTCTCTTCCTCTCAGTGTTGTGCAAAGTGCAACGAGGGCAGCAGCTATTTATAGGAGGTGATCGTGGGTAGAACACTACAAAATATCTAAGCCAAAAGCCCCATCGGCCAGACGCATGCTCGCCACTGTCCCTTCGGTTAGCAAAGGGCCATTGGCCTTCTTCTAGTGCTTAAGGATGTGCACCCTTAAGCTGTAAGAAATGGCAAGGTACGTGTGCTACTAATAGTTGACTTGCTCTCCATTTGCCGACACGTACAAGTTGACTATTGTCCTTTTAAACATTCACAAGGCCACGTAGCTACTTCATGATTGATTTGGACTACTAGTTACATTGTACTGAGTCTTGCCGACATGAGTCACAGATTTCCTTTTTGTATATTTACTTGCTTACTTACCTTAGGAGGTTGTACACGTGTGCCTGCTCATGATCACATATATCAACTATTCATAATTCTCCTCCATAACAATTTCCTTGCATGCATAACAAAGCTTCAGCACGTACTCTCTCATGCTTACCTAGCATAGAGGAATTTTGTACACGACAAACTACTACATGTACTACTTAGTGCGTCCAAATTCCCTCTAATTTTTTTTCTTGCATGCAAAACTTACATGTCTATTATTTTCTCCAAAACAGTGGCCTAGCATATCTTTTCTAATCAATGTTAATTTAGATAAACAATACAAAATCAAATTTTTGATCTTATCTTAAGAACCAAAAACAATAATAACCCTAAAAATCTGGGTTATTACAACAAGTCTCCCCATTGACCAGCACCGAGGATGAGGCGGTGCACAAGAGACCACAGATCCAAGAGCACCGTCTTCGTCCATAACCTCTTCGAATCAACAATTTGAGAATGAATTCCCAGGACAAAGTATCAAAGGCTTTGAAGATGTCAATCTTCATAAGCACAGCCGGGACTTTCCTACGATGCAGCAGCCGTGCAGTATTGCGCACAAATTTGAAGTTCTCGTGGATACTTCTCCTGCTGACAAAAGCACTCTGAACTTGCGAGATCAGCCCAGGTAGCAACGGAGCAAGGCGAACAGCCAGAACCTTGGCAAAAATTTTAGCAGCACCATGAATTAGGTTTATCGGTCGGAAATCCGCCACTTCCGAGGATCTGTCTTTCTTAGGCAGCAATGAAATGATCGATGAGTTTAACCGGCCAAAGGAGAAGAATCTGCCCTTGTGCAGATCATGCATGACAGCCATCAAATCATCTTTAATAACCTCCCAGCAAGCCTTATAGAACAGGCCGGAGAAACCGTCAGGCCCAGGAGCCCGGTCAGAAGGCATCTCCATAATCACCTGCTTGACCTCGGTGTCAGTGAACTCCACTTCTAGACCAGAAGCCAGCTCCGGGGATAAACTGCGCAGATTCAGATCATCTAGCCTCAAGGAAGATGTAGTAGGCGCCGGCGTGCCCATCAGACCACAGTAAAAACTCCGTGCTAGATTCAGTTTGTCCTCCATGGCCGAGACCGTGCGATCGCCATCCTTGAAGAAAGGAATTTGATGCTTTCGACGCCGTCCATTAGCTTTCAAGTGGAAGTACTTGGAATTAGCATCCCCCTCCTGAAGGTCTCTCACTCTGGCACACTGTCGGAGACGTACCCTCTCCAGGGAAGCGAGCGCCAGGCACTTGCCCTTCAAAAAAGCCTTTAGCTTGCATTCCTCATCCGACAAAGATCTATTTTCCTGTGCGCCATCTAAACGCAAAATCAGCTCATTTGCAATCTGAAAAAGGGTGGTCATATGGCTCTGTTTCCTTTGACCCCAACTCCTGAGAGCCTTTGCGGTGCGCTGCAGTTTCACACTGAAAATCTTCATGGGATCATTACTTGAGACTTGTGCCTTTTGTTCCTCAGATATACTACATGCCAATAATATATAATGTTTAGTTGAAGTCTGAGAATAGGGAGCAGCCAACAGGAAGGTCACATCTGAAGAAAATAACTGATTTTTCAATTTGAGTATGGATAGTATGGAGGTGTAGTCGAGTTAATTGATGCTTCCGGTGGACATACATGGCAGCATATATGTAGTTCTACCTACGGCACAAATCCGACCACTACAAGGGAGAATCTCTACCGGAATATCGACGGTGGCAGGAAGAGTTGGAACCACCAAAGGCGGTGATATGGACTGACGTTTTCACGGTTGTCATCGTCATGCTCTTCTCAATCACGTCATATGCTGCCATCAACTACATGTGGATGTTGCTCCATTATTAGTTACATGCATGATACACTTATACACATGCACGTATATACTCATTCATCATATTTGATCATGCAGGCAACAATGCTATTATATTGTCTATGATCTATTTAGTTAGTAATAACATATATTACTAAACAAAGGAGCCCTTCTGAAGAGCTTGTTTTTCTTATCTTAAATAGCTATAAATTCCATTGTCATAATCTTTTTACACATGTGCTTACTGTTAAAAGAATGGGCCACTTCACAACCTATCGTAAAATGTGGCCACATAAGACTCTGAGCAAGTTCTAGGGTCTGGCCATCCACAAGTGATCCTGATATTTGATGTTAAAATGTAAATTGTATGTGTGTGCGCTTAGGAGGTTGGTGGTCGAATAGGAGGTTGCTTGCTTCCCTTTTATGTCATAGTTCACAAATAATTTGAGCGCGCAGATTTCTCTTTGAGACTTATGTGAGTTGCTTTTCATGGCTATGCACACTGATCCAATATATATTGCAGGACTACTCAAAGTCAGATTGGAGGAATGCTACACTTTGGTGTACAAATCGGTATGTGTAGCATGTTAGTGTTTCCCTTTCACCTTTTTCTCTGTCAAGAATGAAATATTATGTGGTGTGGACGTGTGGTCCCGCAATGTATCATTCCAGATGCTATCTGCAAATAATTAATGTTGTAATCTAATGTGTTTATTCGCCCCGTTGCAACGCATGGGTGATTCTCAGCTAGCATGGCGGTGCCAGACAGATATTGCTAGTTTGTAGTTTGCTTTAGATTTGTATATACTTGCTAATTGCTAACCTGGTGCTGGGTTAGTTTAATCCAGGTTCTTAGAATATAATTAGGTGGGATAATCTGATGATACTTATCAACCTGGGTACACCAAGCGTGTGGATTTAGGAAAGAAAAAAGTTGTTTCTTCTAATAGTAGTAATAGATGTAGTCAACAAGAAACTTCATACATATAAGACAAAATATTGTCTGATTACAATTATCTTATTTGAAAAAGAGGTAATCCCTCAGTAGCTTAATAATAAATTCCTTCCTCCCCCTCCCTGTTTGTTGGAAAATGTTGGTACCGTCTTCTACTTTATGTAATCACGAAGAAAACGCATTTTCACTTAATTTGGTTATTCTATTCAGGAACACATAAAAGTAAATCGGCGCATTGTCAGAAACATCATGAGCATGAAAGATAAATTTGGATCATGTGCGAACATGGGGAGAGAGGAAGATCGAGGGGAACTTGAAGATTAAAGGTAATGGAAGCTGGTACGTGCCATATAACATCATATTTTTAAGTTGAATATTCTTTAGCTGGTATCTGATGATTTCCGATGAAGTAAAACTCGTATTGTATAGCAGTGTACGTTAGGACGAAGTATAGAATGCGAGGCCCGACAAGAATGAAAACCTTGCAGACTGGATGCGGTCTACACTGACGACTCGCCGGTCTTCGAGTACCATATTCTCAGGCATGGTCCACTCCAAAATGCATCTGTTCACCTAGACCACTAAACCGGTCTGGTTTACACCAATAAAATACACATAGAAGACAACATAAATAGATAGAACCAAAACAAGCAAACAATATTGTAGTGAATACGAAGGTAGTGGATGCCAAGACCAATAACTTTTTAAACTTCATACATAGAAGAAAAAATGTTATCTAATTATCTGATGCGATCAAACAGATATTCCCTAGCGAGCAGCTTGATAAGTAATTATTTCTCGGTATTTATTCGTGCAACAGTCCACCTTAGCCACTAATGACTCAATGCTGCTCTAACTTCCTCTAGAATGTTATCAAGTGCTTCATTGTCCCTGACCTTTAGCCTCTGGACCATGAGGCACTTCCTGAGTTGTTCTGGATCCTTGAAAATATGCAAAACCAAAGTCAGAACATATATTTAGCAAATATATGGCAAGCGAAAACTCATTGCATGTGCAGTTACCTTAGTCTTGGGCATGCTATGCTCGAGAGTTTCGTACAGGTGCGCCATCTATTGGAAGACTTTGAATCCTTAGTCCATGTTGTCACAAAAAAAACATACATATTTTAATAGCTATATCGGTGTTCTTCTAAGGTGCATGACCAATTTAAAACATTACCGCCGAGGTGTAACATGAATGTTCTCTTGTTCGGGCCATTTCACAAGTTGGGCATTCCTACCGGGGACCTCCTATTGCAACACTGCTGAATTTTCCTTCACTAGTAGGGCTCCTTCTGCATTTCTCTTTCATGAAAGTTCTCATCTAAATGAAATAATGCCTCGGTAGAATAATCAATGGAGAGTTCTCCTCTTTTCCATATTCATTGCAAGTAGCCCGTAGGAGGAATTCACGAGAGCCAGTGGCAGTAGATACTGCAATGGGTAGACACAGGTAAATGGTAATCATACTAAACAAACTAATTCATAAGAATGAGAATACTTACTATTGTAGGGATGCAGAACACATCGTATTTGGGAAAAGTCACGAGCACGACGGTGTCAATCAGCACCCTGGCGCGCTTTTCTTTGGATAACCAAGTTTGCATCAGCGCCCATGCTTGGGCATGGAATTGCAAATTTAAAAGGTGTGTGGATCCAACAAAGTCAGTGCCTATGTTCCTCTCTGCTGCGTCGCTAGTAATCTTACGCACGGCAAGATTGAAGCAAAACGGATGGACAAGTCCATCATCTCGGATGGTTTGTTGGATCATCCGGAGGCTAATCTCTATCGGGAATGCTTGAGAGCTCCTTATCCATATTGTGCTGGAAAAAGGCACAACAAGGTTTACAAAAAATGTTTAAAATAAACGGAAATTCAAACTAGACAAGTGTCTTGTGTCTATAATATATGAATATTTTCACCTTAGTTGATCTCACCTCAGATGACCAAAAAGAACTTGTAATCTCTATAATAAATAAGTATTTTCATAGTATGCATAGGCAAGAATAAATCGTATAAGTTCTTGCCTATGCATACTATGAAAATACTTATTTATTATAGATATTACAAACTCTTTTTGGTCATTTGAGGTGAGATCTACTACTGTTGAAATATTCATATATTATAGACACCAAGACACTTGTCTATTTTGAATTCCGTTTATTTTAAGTTACATTTTTTTCTAAACCTTGTTCTGCATTTTTTCAGCACAATATAGATAACGAGCTTTAGACCATTCCCGATCGAGATCAGCCTCCGGATGATCCGAGACCCCATCTGAGACGATGGACGTGTCCATCCGATTTGTTTCATTCTTGTAGTGTGTAAGATTACTATCGACGCACCAGAGAGAAACACATGCACTAACTTTGTTGGATCCACACACTTTTTTAATTTGGAATTCCATGCCCAAGCACGGGCGCCGAGGCAGACTTGGTTATCCTAAGAAAAGCGCACCAAGGCGCTGATTGACACTGACGTGCTCGAGACTTCTCCAAAATACGAGTGTTTCAAACCCCTGCAATGGTAACTCTTCTCATTCTTATGAATTAGTTTGTTTACTATGTTTGCCGTTTACCCGTGTCTACCCATTGCAGTATCTACTGCCACTGGCTCTCGTCGATTCCTCCTACGGGCTAATTGCAGTGAATATGAAAAAGAGGAGGACTCTCCTGATTGATTATTCGAACGGGGCATTATTTCATTTAGAGGAGGACTTTAATAGTAGAGAACTGTAGAAGGAAGCCCTATTAGTGGAGCAAGAATTCAGCCGTATGTTGCAACAGGAGGTCCTCGGTAGGAACCCCCAATTTGTGGAATGGTCCAAACAAGAGAACATCTATGTTGCACCTCAGCAGTAATATTTTAAATTGGTCATGCACATTAGAAGCACGTTGATATATCTATTAAAATATGGATGTTTTTTTGTTGATAGCATGGACTCGGGATTCAAAGTCTTACAGGAGATGCCCCACTTGTACCAAACTCTCGGGCATAACATGTTCACATCTCCTGTTCATCCTTCTGGTTTCTTCTTTGATTCTACAACTCCTCTGGATTTTTTTTTCTTGTGTTGTTTTGGTTTCTTGTTGGCCGTTTCTTTATTCGATTTTAGCTTTGCGGGCCGAGGTTTCTTTCTTGGGTAACTGAGGCACAAGATCCCAGTGAAATTGATCGGGTACTGCTATGAGGACGAACGCCGGATGCTGGTGAACGAGTTCATGAGCGTCGGGAGCCTAGAGAGGCACCGCTTCAAAAGTGAGTTCTTCACTGCTTTCTGTTTTCAATTGATCATTCTAAGGATTAGTACATTTAGTGGTTCTTGAGACCAACAAGATAAAGACAAATGTTAGCGATTTGGAAATCCGAACATCTGGTCCATTACCTATGAGCTGTTCTTGTCCCTGAAGTTTCTTTTGAGTTAAATGCACCGGAGGTCCTAAAAGTTTTGTCGGGGTGTCACTTTAGTCTGAATTCTTTCAAAATACATGTTTATGTCCTAATTCTTTAGTAAGTGGTTCATCCAAGGTCCTTTTTTCACGAACGCTCATTGACCTGCCTGCGTGGCGCGTTGACCCGTGCCACATCAACACAGGGCCCAACCGCCAGGCAAGAAACGTCCTAAAAGTTTCTGGGCAGTGTCACTTTAGTCCCACTTCTTTCAAAATGAACGTTTTGATCCTAATTCTATAGTAAGTGGTTCACCCGAGGCCCTTTTTTGCATGAGCGGTTGCTGATCTGCTCGCATGACGCGTTGAGCCACACCATGTCAACTTATAGGCTGCTGCGGTTGCTCTTTTTTTACATAAAGCCCCTTGTTAACCCCCCTCTTGACATTTCCCAGCCCCTACTGAAATCCTCTCCCTCTCCCTCGTGCCCACACCATCGCCATGGCTGGGATAGTAAGCTCCTCGGTAGGGAAGCGTGTGACGAAGGGGAGCATTGCAGCAGCATCGTCGGCACCGCCTCCTCCACAAGCTCCTATCACCTAACCTCAAATCAGAGCAAGCAGTTTGAGAAACTTAATGAAAAGTGCAAATCGAACTAAATCAATGCCTACAGCTAGTGATTGTGGCAGAGTAGAGGAAATCACATAGCTACGGGACGATAGCGGCCAAAAAATTAGGTTTTTGCAATGTTCGTCATCTGCTAGTGATCCTAAGTCGACTTGGCAGGGTTCAACGCGCAACCGAGCAGGTTAGTGAGCGATGGTGCAAAAAAGGACCTCGGATGAACCACTTACTATAGAATTAGGACCTAAACGTGCATTTTGAAAAAAGTAGGACTAAGGTGATACTGCCCAGAAACTTTTAGGACCTCTAGTGTATTTCTCTCGCCACGCGATTGGGCCCTGTGTTGACGTGGCATGGGTCAGCAGCGCCTTGGCAGGTCAGCGGCTTCGTGAAAAAAGGACCAGGTGAACCACTTACTAAAGAATTAGGACCTAAAAATGCGTTTTGAAAGAATTAGGACTAAAGTGACACCCCGACGAAACTTTTAGGACCTCCAATGCATTTAACTCGTTTCTTTTCTGCAAGTCAAGTAAAATAAAAAATGTATATAAACTATAAAAATGGGGAAATAACATCACAGCTGAGCCGACAAGTGGACGCTGGGGGCGTATGTCATCGATTAGTATTTTCCAACTCGAATGATCTTTGCAATGGTAGGGTTCAGTTCAGATTTTGTATGTTTTATGTGATGCTCAATGTCCTGCATTCTGTGTCTAAGCAAGTATAGAGTGGAAGCCTGCCATGGTTCAATTTGAGAATCATAAGGGATTTATGCAAGAACAACGCGAGAAGAAACAAAAGAACTTATTCCCTTCTTCACCGCAGAAAATTTAGTAGTAATTAAGAAGATAAGTACAACTGGGGTATTAATTAACCAAAGCTAAAGTTTACCCATGATGATGGAACGTGCACTTTGGGGAACCGATTCAGTGTGAGATACCCAAAGCTATATGTGCTCTTCCTCTCCTATCATGGATGGATAATATGCTACTCCGACTGTTAATTGAATGTTGCTGAATGTTAAATATTCGCATTATATAGGGCGGCACCGTATCATGGAAAAGAAGGTTCATCCCACAATATATATGCCTGTCCTAATCAAAGGGAACATTGGGGGGGCAGCCCGGTGCATGTAGCTTCCGCTTGCGCAGGGTCCGACCATTTAGGGTCTATTGTATGCAGCCTTTCCCTATATTTCTGTAAGAGGTTGTTTTCAGGACTTGAACCCATGACCTCATGGTCACAAGGCAGCAGCTTTACCGCTGCGCCAAGGCTCCCCTACCAAAGGGAACATGGCCAGATAAAAAATTTGTGTGCAGACAAGTGACTATTTAGGGTAATTGAGTACTGGCAAGTGTTGAAATTCCTCTCTAGCTAGATGCAGGTTAAAGAAAGATTGATTTACAGGCCATGCGGTTGACCAGGATATTATTACCGAATGAAATAGGAGCTAATCATTCTGTGCTTCATCATGGAGTTGTGGCTGGACATTCCATGCTACCCACGGCAACATGCCATGCGACATAAAACACAAGGAACCGATTGATCTCTGCCTTCCAAAGGGACGATTATTTCTCTTTTTAAAGTCAGCCGAATGCAGATATTGGATATTTACTAAAAAACTGGATATTTTGGATTAAAAAATCAATTATACAACCAACTTCTTGGTGCTTGCAGGTTACAACTCTTGGTCAATGTGGAGTAGGAAACTGACCTGAAACATCCTATTTCCTACAGGTATAAATGGCTCCCTCCCGTGGATGACAAGGATGAAGATCGCTGTCGGTGCGGCCAAGGGTCTTGCCTTCACAAACCCTGAAACATCCAATTTTCGTCAGCCTTGGGCGTTCAGGTACTCCCTCCGGTCCTTTTTACTAAGCGTATTAGGTTTATGTCAAGTCAAACATTGCAAAGTTTGACTAAATTTATATTAAAAAGTATCAACATCTACAATAGCAAATATATATACTATGAAACTACATTTCATAACGAATATAATATTACTGGTTCGGCATTGTGAATATTGATACTTTTTTCTATATGTTTGGTCAAAGTAGATATACTTTGACTTTGAATAAAACTTATGCAGACCAAAAAGGACCGGAGGGAGTACCTGCTTTAGGCCCTGGTTTGCTTTACTTAAGTTTTTTAGATGTATTTTTCTTAGTTTGATGCTATGTATACATTGTTTGATGTCTCTTGGGTTCAGGGTTGGTGTATTGGGCACATGAAAAAATAGAGGATGGCGCACGAGGTGAGTTTATTTACTTAGCAAGTCAAAACCGATGCCTTTTTTGTAAATACCTATGGCAATACAACACACATGCAGTTTTTTTTTCTGAAACTCTGAAAATGCAACCGTAAACAACAGTTTTTTAGGCTTTGTGGAAGCCGTCTAGACCCACTGGGTCTCGGCTCGCGCCGAGCCCCATAGGCAGATGTCGATCCTCGATGAATGGCATCATTTGTCCAAACGACCCCGACAGTTTATGAAGGGATGGGGGGCGAACATTGGGCGAGATCTTCGTATTCAGAAGGCCTCCCTCCTCGAGGAGATCCAGGACCTTGACCTCCGTGCAGATATCGTAGGGATCTCCGCGGAGGAATGGATGCATAGATATAATTTGGAGGACTCCCTTATGGAGATTTACTCCAAGGAGGAAGAGTTTTGGCGCCAACGTGGCTCTATTAACTGGGTGCTATTTGGGGACGCCAACACTGCTTACTTCCAGGACATCGCTAATGGCCATAGGCGACATTGTTCCACCCCCCTCCTTTGGGAGGGTAGACAGTTGTTTCAAGACCCTCAGGCTATCTGCTTGCTAGTTGACGACTTTTACAAGTCACTATTTCAGGGTCGTCCGCGGAATGGTGTCGCCCTTGCCGACCACATCTGGTTGCGCGACCAACAGATTTCCCCCGAGGAAAATGCGACCCTGCTAGCCCCCTTCGATGATGCGGAAGTGGAGACCTTTGTCAAAGCTATGAACCCGACGTCGGCCCCAGGCCCCGATGGCTTGCCGGTTCGCTTTTTCCAGGCCTTCTGGCCGATGGTCAAGGATATCATCCTTGATCTTTTCAGCGAAGTTTTCTAGGGGCACCCTAGACATGTCCCGACTTAACTACGGGATTATCTCCTTGATTCCCAAGGTGCCGGGAGCGGCGAACATTAGACAATTCCGTCCTATCACAGTCCTCAATGTGATATTTCGGATTCTTGCCAAAGGGTACGCCACTAGGGCGGCCCTTATTGCTCCCCAGTTCATCATCCGAACCGATCGGCCTTCACGAAGGGAGATATATCTTAGATGGGATCCTTGCCCTCCATGAGATTATCCATGAGGTTAAGAGCAAACACCTCCGTGCGGTGTTTTTCAATATCGACTTCCACAAAGCCTATGATACTGTTCACTGGTCCTTCAAGTGTTGCTGAAACGTGGCTTTGACCCCCATTGGGTGGCCCGGGTGATGCAATTAGTTACGAGTGGCGGACATTTGTTAACATCAATGGGGAGGTTGGACCTTACTTCACGGTGGCCAAGGGGTCCCTTGAAGACCCGATCTCCCCATTTCTATTCAACCTTGTGGTTGATGCGCTCGCCTCGATTCTGGACTTGTGGCCTTGCGGTCACATTAGGGGATCTGCCCTCATTTGGTGACCCCACAGGGGTTTGACCCACCTCCAATATGCGGATGACACCATTATGCTGGTGGAAGGATCGGATGAAGATATTCAGAACCTCAACTTCCTCCTCCTCTGCTTCCAGGAAATGTCGGGCCTCAAAATAAACTTTGCCAAGAGCGAAGTAATGGTCCTGGGATATTCCCAAGGGGAGGCCCAGCGGATTGCCAACCGTTTGAACTGCCGCTTGGGGTCCTTCCCGATGACCTACCTTGGCATGCCCTTAGTGATGCACGACTCACGGAGAAGGATTTCCGTCCAATAATGCCAAGC
Source organism: Aegilops bicornis (assembly GCA_021605145.1). Classification (NCBI taxonomy): domain Eukaryota; kingdom Viridiplantae; phylum Streptophyta; class Magnoliopsida; order Poales; family Poaceae; genus Aegilops; species Aegilops bicornis. The sequence goes on from CM038674.1 coordinate 100,849,074, forward strand.
TCCAACCTAGAATGGAGCCTTGGCAAGGGAGATGGCTTTCCAAAGCCGCTCGAGTGATTCTAATGAACTCCTCCCTTATTAGCTTACTGATGTATATCATGGGATTCTATAGGCTACACGAATCCCTCCATCAGGTAGTTACCAAACTTCTCTCCCGATTCTTTTGGGCGGGCGAGAACAATAAGCAAAAGTATCATATGGTCAAATGGTCTGAGATCTGCAAACCTAAGGACCAGGGAGGCTTGGGGGTCATTTCTTCCAAGCGAATGAATATTGCCCTCCTGTCCAAATGGCTTTGGCGAATCCAGACTGAGGAGGGTGGCCTGTGGCTTCAGATTATCCGTGGGAAGTACCTTCTCGGGCAACCATTAGCGTTTGCCTCTAGGTCTGAAGGTTCCCAATTCTGGCAATTGGTGCACTACTAGGAAAAGGCCTACTAATGGCGCACCAGTTTTGCCTACTAATGGCGCACTACTAGTGCGCCATTAGTATCACGCCACTAGTATTTTTTACTAATGGCGCACCAGTGGTGCGCCATTAGTATCTGGTATACTAATGGCGCACCACTGGTGCGCATTAGTATAAACCACAGCGCCATTAGTATAGGCCACTGATGCGCCATTAGTATAAACCACGCAGTGCGCCATTAGTATTTTTGAATTTTGAAGGCGGGAAAATAGTAGTGGCGCACCGTCTAACTTCCACCGTCGCCATTGCTAATTTTGAATTTTGAATTTGGATCTTGATCGCGATTTTTTTGCCCATTTTTTGCTCATTTTTTTGCTCGTTTTTTTGCACGATATTATTTCAAATTTTGTTCCCATTTTTGGATCTTGTACGTTCTTTTGTCGTTTTCTTTTGCCGTGTTCTTTTGCCGTGTTCTTTTGCCGGAGAGGAGTTCGCCGGAGAGGAGGAGGAGGTCGCCGGAGAGGAGTTCACCGGAGCATCGGAGAGGAGGAAGGAGAAACCATGAGGGGATGGGAGGAGAGGAGGGAGGAGGAGCTCCGGAGAGGAGGGAGGAGGAGCTCACGGATATGAGGGAGGAGGAGCTCACCGGAGAGGAGGGAGGAGGAGCTCACCGAGAGGAGGGAGGAGGAGCTCACGGATATGAGGGAGGAGGAGCTCACCGGAGAGGAGGGAGGAGGAGCTCACGGAGATGAGGGAGGAGGAGCTCACCGTAGAGGTGGGAGGCCAAACCGTGTGGGGTTGGGAGGGGCGGAGAGGAAAGGAGGGAGGAGGAGGTCGCCGGAGAGGAGGAGGAGGTCGCCGAAGAGGAGGAGGAGGTTGCCGGAGAGGAGGGTAGTATGGTGGAGGAGAGAAGGGAAGATGAAGTGGAGGAGTGGGGGAGAGGTGGAGTGGAGGAGAGGTGGAGTGGAGAAGAAGAATGAAGAGGTAAGGAGGAGAGGACACGCCCAGCCATATATACGGCATAGTAATGGCGCACCGTGAGCAGGTCGCCATTACTATTTTTTATTTTTTGAATTTTTTGAATTTTGAAGGCGGGAAGATACTAATGGCGCACCATGGCAGGTGCGCCATTAATCTTTCTTTATTTTGATTTATTTTGAATTTTGAAGGCGGGAAGATACTAATGGCACACCATGGGCAGGTGCGCCATTAGTAACTTTTTTTTGATTTATTTTGAATTTTGAAGGCGGGAAGATACTAATGGCGCACCATGGGCAGGTGCGCCATTAGTAAGTTTGAATTTTTTTGCCTCCCCAGATCCTAAATGCCCTGTATCTTTTTTTCTGTTAGGTTTTTGAGAATTTTTTTGCCTCCCCAGATCTTAAAAGCCCTGTATCTTTTTTTTCTGTTAGCAAAATTCGGATGTAATTTTTCGAGTAGATGATTTTTTATATAATTTTTTTTTCATCCGAGTTCGTATGCAAAAGTTATGCCCATTTTTACAAATTCTCGAGAGATTTTGCAAAAAAGTCGAAAATTCATGTTTGTAAATTTTGCTAACAACTAGACCACATATCACATGGGAATCTTATTTTCTTTTATTTTTTTGACATTTCTATAATTTTCTTTTATTTTTTTTTAAAACTGGAAAGGCGGTCCAGGGGGTGCATTCGAGGGAATGTTTGGGCCAAAATACTAATGGCGCACCGTGGGAGTGGTGCGCCATTACTAATTTCAACTAGTAATGGCGCACCACTCCCACGATGCGCCATTAGTAGTTTTGAAAAAATTAATTTTTTTTACTAATGGCGCACCGTGGGATGTGGTGCGCCATTAGTATTACACTAATGGCGCACCAACACATGGTGCGCCATTAGTATTTAGTAATGGCGCACCACATGTAGAGTGCGCCATTAGTGTCCATCCCATCTATAGCCCTTTTCTTAGTAGTGGTGATCTCTTTGTTACCGGTTATGCGCATTGGGACTTCCATCCAGATAGGCTCCGGGGCTGCCACACTTTTTTGGCTGGATAGATGGGCGGGCGCCCGCCCCTTTGCAGATCGTTTTTTTGCACTATTCTCTATCTGTGTTCGCCCGCAGATCTCTGTGGCCGCGGCCCTAGAGAACCTAGGCGCGATTGCCTTCCGCCGCACCTTCGGGGCGGTCGAACTCGCGCAATGGGATGAGTTACTTGATTGCATCGCCCTTCACCCTCCTTCTCTGGAACCGGATTCGCTCTCTTGGCACCTCGAGCCAAGCGGTAGATTTTTGACTAGATCTCTGTACCAGGCGACTGTGCCTACTCCTGGTCTAGTGGAGCTCACGGTGCTTTGGGAGATCAAACTCCCCCTGAAGATCCGTATATTTCTATGGCAATGGGTTAGAGGTCGCATCCTCGAGCACGAGGTCCGTGGCGTAATGGACCTGGGGATGGTCTCTGCCCCATTTGTTTGGTACCGGAAGATTGCGACCACATCTTCTTCCGGTGCCCGGCAGCCCAGTTCTTACGGAGTTGCTTCCGGGAAGTGGTTGGGGGCACGTGGTGCCATGACAATCTTCCGGATCTGTTCGGGGAGGTATTTAGGCTCCCCGGGACTAGGCGCGCCCCTATTTGGGTCGCGCTAGGTACCCTTGCCTGGTCCCTTTGGTGTACCCGCAATAAATTAGTCATCGAACATGTGATTCCGTCTCGTGTGACTGATGTGATCTACAAAATGTGTGGCTTCTTGCAGCTCTGGAGACCGCTTAGTAAGCGGAGCGACCGAGGCGTCATCGACAACATCATGGCGGGTCTTCGTGCCTCGGCAGCGTCTTTTGCTCCTCCCCCGCCGCCTCCTCCTCCCCCTCCTGAGCCGGATTAGCTTCTCTTCTTAGTTTTATTTGGGGCTTGTCTTGCTGTGCCCCCAGCATGATTCTATGACTTATTGTACTTGACATTGTTGCGTTGGATGCTTGGTGGTGTGCTTTATAATATAAAGCGGGGGGCAACCCTTTTTCTTAAACAACAGTTTTTTTAATCTTAATTTCCAATTTGATCTCTATTGTTCTTCCAGCTGCTTAGTTGGTTAGAATAGGATGGTGTAAATGAGAGAAACCTGATGTGTGTGTTTATTAAGAGGAGGCACTCGATAGGTGGGGATTTTAGAAGAAGCTAGCAACTGATAGATAACACTGAGTCTTCAGTATTTCTCAAAAAAAAAAAATCACTACAGGCCTTGGTTTTTCCTTTTGAGGTCCTTTTTACATTTGTTTGTATCCATGTTAAATTAGCGGTTTGGTTGTTGCATCTTGGGATACTCTCTGTGGTAGACATTTTTTTAATTATTATACTCTGTTTCAATGAGCTAAGAAAAAACAAACCTGAGAGATCCTGATATTCATGGGCTTTTGTTCCTTGGATTTTAGCCATTCCTTTTTTTCTTCATCTTCCTTTCATTTTTGTTTGCTTTCTCTTCGCCTTGACACTGTATTGTTTAGCAGGTGCTGATCTAGGTGTCGATTGCTGCCTTGGTTACATGTTTCTTGGGAGTTCAGGTAGTTGATTCACCCCTAATTTCTGCGATCTACTCGGGAATAAGCGAATGATATAATTATGATGTCAATTTGGTTGGCAAATACTGCTGCTTCTGGAATCTGAATGTACACACTATGCATTTCAGTTTATTTTACTATCGGTCTAGCAACGCTCTTCATCTTCATAAAATCATGGATGTTGCTTTGGATAAGGCTATTAAAGAAATTATAGGCCCTGTGTTATTCAAACAAGCGTTACAATAGCTGCCTGAACTACTAAGGAGCTTATTCTTAAGGTGAACGCCATGGACTATTTCCCTACCTGTACATGTCCATTAGCCATTTGTCTTGCTGTAGTTGAAAGTTCCTAACATGCTGGCATATTTGCCCTGCAGGATTGGGCAATGGGATGATAGTGCGGTATTCGCACTGCACATATAATGGTTGGCATGCTAGCTGGAAGTCTAGCTCACGTAATTACAAAGGTATTTTTGCATAAGGCTCTTAGATGTAGTTTTCCAGTGGTAGTTACAGTCCCAGCACGTTGATTACTAAATTCATTTAGGTTTAGATTTGATGTGTAATGCGATATTCAGTTGTCTCTTCTTCCACTACAAGAGCCTTTTTGTGTTGTTTTGCCATCTCATCTTCGAAGTCTCATTCAGAACCTGAGTAATAACAGTGAACCCTCTGTCTATGGTGTGTTTTTTATTTATGTGACTGAAACTTGAAGTATATTTATTATTGCCTTCTTTGTTTTTTGAATTTGTCGGCTGAATAATTAGAGTTCATAGCCTATTACGATTTCGTACTAATAACATTGCCAAATGTTAACCCATCCAGAGTAGCTTTTAGAGTGGTCAAAGAGACTGAATTTGTCCTTCACTATTATTTGGTGCTTCTCCAATTCAAGGCGAGTGATACAACATGCATTTTTCATGTTAGTCCCCTAGCTTTTACTAGATGCTACTGCTAATGGTTCTTGTGAAGGCAAGATACATTAATTATCTGTGGGCTAATTCAATTTTTCCAAGTGAATTAGGTCACACGGAGAATCAGTTCGATTGGCAATTGTTGGGCTACAGATTGCAAAATGCTTTTCCAGATGGAACCATCAGCAAAAAAATCAAAGCAGGTAATTGTTGCCTTCAGAATTTGTTTATTTCTCCCTTAACTTGCTGAACAATCATCATGCATCTTATCCTAATAGTTTGTGTATATACGTTAGCAAATGAAATTCAAGGACTCAACCAGCAAATATGGAGTTTCGATATGTAATCTAATTATAGCCTTGATTACCGTGCTGCATTCTGTCGTGCTGTTTTTTTATGTGCCAGGCGCTGCAAAGCTGAATTGTCGATGCCGTTTTCCTATCTTTTAGACATGCATTCAGCTGCTTAGTTTGTTTCTGTTACTTTTTATGCCATCTATGACATGTAGGCTATATAATCCTTAACCGAATCTTACTAAATCTTCTACATTTTCCATACAGACATATGTCTTTTCTTTGCCCAAGCAACAAGACAAGCTGGTAGCACCGATTTGCAGGACATTGTCGATTCATGAATTTGATTGTTTGCGCTTTGATGTGCTAGCACGAGGTCTGTTCAAATTTTAGAACTTGCATTGAGATATTAATTTTAGAGTTAATTACACTTTTCATACATAAACCTGTATTCGTTGTACAGATTCATACATAAATTTGAAAAATGACACAAACCAATATTACAACTTGCGTTTCGGGTACGTTTCAGTACATTTCCCTGAACTCTCCGCTAAACACCGCGCGTTAGTTGGTCCATGCACCATGCTTACATGTTGGGTCCACCAGTCAGTGGCTAGGAAAGAAATGGAAAAATAATAAAAATTAAGGCCCGCAGCAAGTTTCAAACCCATGGCGTTAACTTCGCACGCTCTGCTACCACTGTACCACGTGGTCATTCCTGTTAATAGCAGTGATATAATTAATTTGTACACTCAAGGATACTAATTGATTTGGGACCAAAATACGTGCTGCACGGGGTTTGAACGACTAATCTCCATTTTTTTCATTCATTCAGAAAAAAAACCGCGTCAGCCAACCTTCTCATAAAAAACATGGCAAGCTGATCGCTAGAACGGGCGACACATTTTGTCAGGTAGGTGATGAAATAAATCATATTTTTATACTATAATTTTTAATTCAAAATTCATTTGAAAATTTGAAACAAAAAATACCAAAAATTTGAGATTTTCCAGAAACTGTTTTTTTTGGTCCCTCCAGGAAAAAACTCAAATCAAGAAAAAAAACTTGTTCAAACCCTATGTGGCACGTATTTTGGCTTCAAATCAATTATCATATGCTTTTTTGAGGGGAAAATCAATTATTATGCTAAAGAATATAATTTTTGAACAACGAGAGATACCGAGATTGAGGAAAAAAACTTTGTTTACAAGTCACAACCCTGTGGAGTCAATTATTATTGTCAAATGTATAAATAAAGTCTGTCTCTGTCATTAATAGAAGTGACGTGGTGGTGCAGCGGATAACACCATGTGCTTGCGTTGTAACGTCCTGTGTTCGAATCTGGTTGGAAACGGGGAGTTAACAGAAATGTATTAAAACGTACCCGAAATGGAAGTTGTAGGGCCGGTTTGTGTCATTTTTCAAGTTTATGTATGAATTTGTACATCGAGTGCAAGTTTATGTATCAATAGTGTAATTAACCCTTAATTTTATTTGACCTTTCTGTAGGGCCGGTTTGTGTCATTTTTCAAGTCTATATATGAATTTGTACATCGAGTGCAAGTTTATGTATCAATAGTGTAATTAACCCTTAATTTTATTTGACCTTTCTGAATAATATTGTACCAAAATCATGCTTCTTCGCTAAGTTGTTTTCTTTGCTATAGTTAAATCTGAACAGGCTTAGTTGAAACTTGAACCTTCTAGAGAATCGTACAACCATGGCATTGATTCCTTTTTACATTTGGTTATGTAATGATCCCTTTTTCATTTTTAACTAATGCAGGAGTGATCGAGGAAGATCCAGATAATGTAGTTTATTTGTATTCATTTTTTTTGCGGGTGAAGTTTCTCTGTATTCATGTAAAGGCAATTTATTTTATCTTCATTTATGTCATCCAGATGTAATCACATGCTCAAGCTACATGGAAAGCCAGTAAGAGTAAACAAGATAAGGACTTCAGTTCAATATATACGAACCGTCTATCGTCTTTAGCTTATCTCTAAGACTTGTTGATCCCGCGTTGTGATGGTCCGACGAACTCTGCTTCTCTTTTGGAGATCCCCTGCCTTTTGGAGCATCTAAGGCTTCGATTTCAGTTCAATGTTGTGCTCTATCATCCACCTTGTGAGACTAATATGCACCTACTAAAGCTATGTCTGATGATTGAACACTTTTCTAATAAGCTTGTGCTAAATGTGTTGATATTTTAACAATTGAGTTACTCTGAAACACATATGCACATGCACAACTCCACCACCAAGGCAAGTGCGCACAGGATCGCATAGGAGGCGCGCCCCAGCCTCTAGTTTCTACACCAAAGTGTGAGCATTCCTCAGTTACGACTTTGAGTAGTCTTATGTAGCCACCAGTTTACGGTTGGTTGTGAAGTGGCCCATTCTTTTAACATCCTACATAGTTTAGTCAAAATTTTGGATAAAAGAAAACAAACATAAAGAAAAAGAAACAAATGCTACCATGCATTTACAAGAACCTACTGTAAGTATTTGAAACATAATAAAGTAAAGATAATGAAAAATAACCTTTTGAAAAAGTACAAGAGTTGAGATTATTCTTTGACCTACAGGATTTCTCTTTCATGTTAAGGACGAGCTAAATAGCACATAAAACATACTTAGAAACTTGATAAGTTGAAAGAATAAAATACATCAGATTACAACATTATTTGCAGATAGAATCTAGAATGATACATTACGAGGCCACACACCACATAATATTTCATTCTTGATAGAGAAAAGGGAGAAAGGGAAACAATGCACTACAGAAAAAACTCAGCAAAGACTTTGCCGGTACTCGGCAAAATCGGAAATTCCTACCGAGTACAGAATGAAAGAGAAATAATGTTGCTGGCGGGGACTCAGCAATGATGTATCCAAGAAATCAGGTGGCGCCATGTGGCATTATCGTCGAGTGTTACACTCGGTAAACATGTTTCGTCGAGTATCGAACTCGGCAAAGCATCTGGCAGTGGAATTTTTTTGTTTATTTTTTGTTTGCCTTGCAACAAATCACATTTAAATAATATATCACATATATACAGCAACAATATCACTTCGCAGATGACTCAACCATTGCTACATTATAGTCAAACACAAACACAATGTTCTCAAGCATAGCAAGTTCAGAAAAGCACAAGTGCATGCATAGGAAAGCACAAAGTTCATGAAGATAACTAGGGTTTTGTTCACAACGGGAACATTGAAATTAGCTATTGGGATTACTTGCTCAACTCTAGGATTGGCTACCGCCACATTGCTAGACCCAATTGAATGAATGACATGTAAGCACATGAGAATGAATGACATGTAAGCACAAGAGACGAATAATATGAATGGTAAGAACTAAGATGGTGATTGAATTATCACGAAGAGAACTCACCATGTCCAAGGCAGGATCATCTGTAGGGTGGGTTGGTGATATTGGCATAGTTTTTCCACTCATGGCATAAAGTTGTGCAACCATCTCTTTCAGTGTGTACAATTCATGGTTCTATTTCTCTATGATGGACCAGTCTTCAACCCCCGATCTCTGCTACTCCTCCTGCAATCCCTATTCTGCATCCAGCCGGGCCTACAACATGCCAACGCATTGTCATCAGTGTTGCAAGGCAAATATGCATGACCATTGTATTGATGAATGAAGAACTGGCCTGAACTGCCTCATACATGACCTCGAAATGCATAGGGCGTACCTCTATGCTAGGACTTGATCCCGTACACATAACCCTCACTGCATTTTTCTCGGTAGGCTTGAGGTCTGGATGAAATCAACGTGAACCCCCATCTGCCCATTCATCCTACTGCTGTTAGCAATAAGAGCCACCTTAGGGTTGGAGGGCCCATCCACGGGATCAGGCTCCTACCTGTGCAGTTCCTTGTACTTGGTGATGTATTTCTTCCCCTTGTAACGGGATTTATTTGAATAACCGAGGTAATCTCACGCGGCGGATATGGCTTGCGGTTGGACTACTGACTCCTGATGCAGGACACATGCCGGTCAAGATGTAATTTGGACATATCCCCCACTTTATCTTGTTGCATGCACATCTTAACAGGTGTCTTCCATTGCATAAATTAAGATCAAGATGATCCCGATCACAAACATATGGTTATAAGAATCAAGTCCTCGTACCCATGCCTGCTTTAATTCTAATGTTTACGTTCGTCAGTGTTAATGATCGTGTCTCTAAAAGCTAGAATTTAAATCTCTCGCAAAAGCTTGATAGAAACCCTTGTTATAGTGCACGCCATCTCATTGGTTCGATAACTTAGGGTCACACTCGGGAAAAAGGTGTGGAACATTTCTACTACCCATACCAAATCGCTAAATGGACTCACCACTGTCTCACGTCTTGGTATCTCCATGTGATGGACTCATTCTAGAGGTGTTAGTCCTAACACAACTGGATTCTAGAGGTATTAGTCCTAACACAACTGATGAACACGTCTATATATCTGCAGTAATGTATTACTTGTCTCAATGGCAGATGTTGCTTTGGACATGTCATTCCACTGCGGACCGAGAGACTCATGGAAGCTTCTGTGCTTCTCCCAGTAAAGTTCATACCTAGACATCGCTCGACCCCTCTTCCCTCTGGATTGTAGAGTGAACGATGAAACTACAATATCTTGGCTAAGAAACTCCAGTGGAAAATGACCCGTCCATGAAGGGTTAGCTAGCGCGCAGTCTACGCATACGTGGCAAAATGAGCCACCAATGACTTTTTTCTCGAACTTCTAGCTCCTCCCCTGGTATGCGAGGTCCATGAGACCACACACGTCGATCGCATCTCTGAAGCCGACGATCTGGCTTGCACGTCTTTGAAATATACCAACATGTACATCAGTTCTCAAAACCTCATTGAAATCACCGACACACAACCAAGCTAAACAGATGGTTGTAACCAAGAATTTCATTACATCCCATGTTCTATACCTTGCACTAGTCCGAGCCTCTCCGTAGAAATAGGCGAATCTCTAGTCTATGTCACCTCCGACCAAAACTTTAGCATCTATGTGATACTCTATGTAACCAAGAACCTCAATGTTTATATCATTTTTCCAAAACAATCCTAGGCCTCCACTTCGGCCATTACTACTAACAACATATCATTTATCAAAGCCTAACGTACCGGCTAAACCTTCGACGCATGTTTTTGAAATTTGCGTTTCTACAATGCATAACACCGTTGGGGCAAATTGCTAGGTCATGAAGCCCTCGAACTGTTGCTGGCTTGCCCACACCGCTTCCAGTAGAGGACACTCATTGGGATCGACGGCTCTCCTCATGGGAGGTCAGCAACTTTGCTTCATTAGCCTTGCCTTGAGATACTATTTTTTGTGCACCGTTGTCCGCACTCATACATGTCTTTGTTCTCTTGAGATCACGCTTTGACGACAGGCTCTAGGGTATCTTTGGCGGTGGAAGAGCTAGGATGCTGCCCTTAGTCACACCATTATCAAGTGTTGCTGCAGGCGCAGTAGTAGATGCACGGTCTATTGGAGCTGCAAGTTCATACGTGCATTTTTTCTTGTGATCGGCTTTTCATGGTTGCCTCAAGGTCCTCATAACCATCCATAAACTCGTCCAAACCACCATCCTTGGAGTTCCTCCCTGCACCACGACCAGGGCATCCACCACCACGTCCATGTCATCGGCCTTTGCCGCCGCCTAAGCCACGACCAACACCTCTAAACCAAGAGGTGCGCAAGTTTTTAAAACCTGGAGCTACGGGAAGGTGAAGTCCCTCACCACACTCCTTGTACACATGACCCAGTAGAAGCACACTGCACACCAATCCGGGAAGTGTTCATATTTTACCAGAAATACCACATGCATTTTCCCGTTGACAAGTGTCACCTCATCCATGAGTGGCTTGTTTACATTGATCTTAACACGTAACCTGAAGAAATTGCCTTTAAGATCCTGTGACTTTGGGCATACACAAATTCCCCTACCTTCCCTGCTAGGGATTTGATCAATGGAAATACCCATCTGGAAGATCATAGATTTGCATCCAAATTCCAGGGTGTCAAGGACAAAGGAGGGCGGTTTGGTGAAGCCATCATAGGGAGACAACATCCATCACAAAGTCCATGGCCCCTCCTTCATCATTCTTTCCCAGTCACTCAAGCACATGAATTGGAGAGTGTACAAATTGTCATTCAATGGTCATCTTTACTTCCTTGTCCAAGTCCCATGCGACCCTCATGTTTCTGTAAAACCAATATTGGCCATACGGCTTCACCATGTGCACCCTTGCTATGGCCATGCAACGGATTGCCTCCTCCGATATTGCTTCCTCTTCCTCCACCATGACGTAATTGATATCCTCCTCTGAAATCCCCCGTGCCTTCATCGCTGCCTTGATATCACCAAAATTCGTGCTCGAACTTGGATCGCCTGTCTCCATCTTGAAATCCTAGCCCAGTGAGATTGGACCGCAGGGCGTAAAACCAAAAGGCATTCACCGAACACATGTGGCAAAGCCGGGAAATGATCCAGGGGTCGTCCCTTTGTTTGCTTGAGCCATTCTTGACGGAGAAGAGAGGTGGGGAGGGGAGAGCTCAATGGCGCCGCTTGGTGCTGCCGAGAGTATGTCTAACCCTAACGAGAGGGGGTGGATATGGGTGTGGTTGAAGTGGTACCTATGTGTGTCTATATATATATATATATTTATATATCTGAAGTTACATAAAGAAGGAACCGAGAACAACTGGAGGAGAATTACTTGTCGAAAAAGCAAAATCACTAGTTAAGGGTTACCTTTGAAAAGGTCACTCCCACCTTCTCAGGCGTCACAACCTGGGAGTTTTTCCTTTTTTTTCATAGCTGTTTATTCAAAACATTTTCTCATGAACCGTACGTCCAAATCTTGAACCATTTTCATCATTTCTTGCGCCGAGATCCTCAAAAGATCCCATGTTAATAGGTTTCGACAAAATACTTTTTTAACGAGAAAACGCAAAAGAAAACACCCGGAGCTAAAAGCTCTTTTTTTACCCTTTTCCCCCTTTTGTACTTCTTGTGGAAGTAAATCTGTGCCTCCACGAGAAGCACAAATCTCATTTTTTTACCTTTTCGAGAACCACGGAGATGTACTTCCCACGGAAGCAAATCTATGCCTCCACGAGAAGCAAATATGTGCTTTTCATGGAAGCACACTTTTTTTACCTTTCCGAGAAGCGCAATTGTGCTTTTCGCGAAATCAAAATTGTGATTCGTGTGGTAGCATATTTTTTTCCGGAGAAGCACAATCATACTTCTCGCAGAAGCAAATCTATGCTTCTTATGGAAGCATTTTTTTTTCATCGCGGAAGCAAATCTATGCCTTCGCAAGAAGCAAATCAATATCTCTGCTTCTCATGGAAGCATAATTTTTTTCCGCGCACAAAATAGTTCACTATTTTTTCTCCAAAACCTAGAGAAAACCAAAAAGGTGAAAAAAACCATCTAAAACCCAAAAAATGCATACGAAAAGAAAAATGAAATTTAGTGGGAGTGTGTCACAACCCCAGAATTGGTTGTAATTAGTGGCATCTGCATCCATGCATCATGTTTGTTTTCAAAGGAAATTTTGAAGTGGGGATGACCAAGCCCTAGCACTAAAGCAATTCAAATAGGTTCAACTAAAAATATTTTTCAGTGAATCCAAATGGCTTTAAAAAAATGTTCATCATTTCTGGAAAAATGCTATAAGCCATAACCATAGGTGTTGCACATTTTTCATGACATATTTGGTCACTGAATTAAATCATTTAGTATTTGCAATTGGGCATTTAAATGCTATATATTATTTTAAGTGCTCAATTAATTCTGAATTTAAGTGTGGGCTATTAGGATTAATCCCAACAGAGCCCACAATTATTTGCAGGAATTTTGGAAACGTTTCAGTATTTTTAATAAAGCCCAACAGTTGCGTAAGAATTAGAAAACAGAAATAAGAGAGAGAAAGAGAGACTTGCCTGGCGCTCACCTGACACGGCCCAGCACGGCCCAGCCCACCTGGCGCTGCCAGTCGTCCTCCTCCTTGCGCCAGAAGGACGAGGGCGTGTGCCCGCGGCGTGCCAGCACGCGCACGGCCACCGACGGCCACCTCCTGCTTGCCGCTCTTCCCCTCATCGCCCTGGACCTCCCTTGCGACGCCACGCGCCCCCAGGCCCCCTCACTGCTCTCCCGTGCCTTCTCTCCTCCTCTGCTCTCCCTCCCTCTCGCACCCGAGCGTGCCCGACGCCGCCGTTCGTTGCCACCACGGCCACCGACCACCCCTCGCCCTGCCGATGAGTCTAGAAGCTCCGCCGCGTCGTCCTCGACCTCCTCGCTGAGCTACGCAACGCCGGACGCCCTGAAGCCTCGCCAATGCCGCCGTTTCCGTGCCTCCCCTGCCTCGCCAGAAGCACCAGATGAACCGCGATGAGCCGGTGTACCGTTTCCCCCATGACCCGTTGCCTACCTCGCTCTCTAACCGCATCAGCCACCGGGCGAGCGCTCCCGCCGCCCGGCCATGGCGCCGCCGTAGCTAGAGCGCACCCACGACGCATTCGAGCCTACCCCCGTGTTCAGTGAGTCTGCAGGACTGCGTAGCAACCAGCGGCTCCTCCTCCCGTGCCCCAAAACGCCGTGTCCGAGCGTGCCGTACTCCGGCCGCCGCGGACGTGCTCGCCGCCGTTGTTCCCGGCCACCCCAGCACCAAACACCGCCACCGTTGGATGCGCCACATCGCCAGCTACTCGTAGCACCCACCCGCGCATCAAACCGTGGCCGGAGCAGCGTTTCCGACGCTCTCCGTCGTCTCGGCCTCGCCGGCGACTCGACGCCGGCAGGTTTGACCCTGCTGACCATTGACTGGGTGGGCCCAGTGTTGGAACAATGCCCTAGAGGCAATAATAAATTAGTTATTATTATATTTCCTTGTTCATGATAATCGTTTATTACCCATGCTATAATTGTATTGATAGGAAACTCAAATACATGTGTGGGTACATAGACAACACCATGTCCCTAGTAAGCCTCTAGTTGACTAGCTCGTTGATCAATAGATGGTTACGGTTTCCTGACCATGGACATTGGATGTCGTTGATAACGGGATCACATCATTAGGAGAATGATGTGATGGACAAGACCCAATCCTAAGCATAGCACAAAGATCGTAGTTCAGTATGCTAAAGCTTTTCTAATGTCAAGTATCATTTTCTTAGACCATGAGATTGTGCAACTCCCGGATACCGTAGGAATGCTTTGGGTGTACCAAAGCGTCCTGGCAATAACTGGGTGGCTATAAAGGTGCACTACAGGTATCTCCGAAAGTGTCTTTGGGTTGGCACGAATCGAGACTAGGATTTGTCACTCCGTGTAAGCGGAGAGGTATGTCTGGGCCCACTCGGTAGGACATCATCATAATGTGCACAATGTGACCAAGGGGTTGATCACGGATGATGTGTTACGGAAACGAGTAAAGAGACTTGCCGGTAACGAGATTGAACAAGGTATCGGTATACCGACGATCGAATCTCGGGCAAGTACAATACCGCTAGACAAAGGGAATTGTATACGGGATTGATTGAGTCCTTGACATCGTGGTTCATCCGATGAGATCATCGCGGAACATGTGGGAGCCAACATGGGTATCCAGATCTCGCTGTTGGTTATTGATCGGAGAACGTCTCGGTCATGTCTGCATGGTTCCCGAACCCGTAGGGTCTACACACTTCAGGTTCGATGACGCTAGGGTTATAAAGGAAGTTTGTATGTGGTTACCGAATGTTGTTCGGAGTCCCGGATGAGATCGCGGATGTCACGAGGAGTTCCGGAATGGTCCGGAGGTAAAGATTTATATATGGGAAGTCCTGTTTTGGTCACCGGAAAAGTTTGGGTTTTATCGGTAGCGTCTGGGACCACGGGAGGGTCCGAGGTCCACCAAGTGGGGCCAATAACCCGGAGGGCTGCATGGGCCAAGTGTGGGAGGGAACCAGCCCGGGTGGGCTGGTGCGCTTCACAAGGGCCCAAGCGCTAAGGAGAGGAGAGGGGCAAACCCTAAGGCGGATGGGCCTTAGGGCCCATACCTGGTGCGCCTCCCTCTCCCCCTCCACCTGGCCGCCACCCAGATGGGGTTGGGGCTGGCCGCCGCCCCTAGGGTGGAACCCTAGAGGGGGCGCAGCCCCCTCCCTCTCCCCTATAAATACTTGAGGCTTGGGGGCTGCCCAACACAGGAGTTTTCTCCCTCTATTGGTGCAGCCCTGTCTCTCCTCCTCCTCCTCTCCCGTGGTGCTTGGCGAAGCCCTGCTGGATTGCCACGCTCCTCCACCACCACCACGCCGTTGTGCTGCTGCTGGATGGAGTCTTCCTCAACCTCTCCCTCTCTCCTTGCTGGATCAAGGCGTGGGAGGCGTCACCGGGCTGTACATGTTGAGCAGCGGAGGTGCCGTCCGTTCGGCACTAGGATCTCCGGTGATTTGGATCACGGCAAGTACGACTCCTTCAACCCCGTTCTCATGAACGCTTCCGCTTAGCGATCTACAAGGGTATGTAGATGCACTCTCCTTCCCTCGTTGCTAGTTTCTCCATAGATAGATCTTGGTGACACGAAGGAAAATTTTGAATTTCTGCTACGTTCCCCAACTGTGGCATCATGAGCTAGGTCTATTGCGTAGATTCTTTGCACGAGTAGAACACAAAGTAGTTGTGGGCGTTGATTTTGTTCAATATGCTTACCGTTACTAGTCCAATCTTGTTTGACGGTATTGTGGGATGAAGCAGCCGGACCGACCTTACACGTACTCTTACGTGAGACAGGTTCCACCGGTGACATGCACTTGGTGCATAAGGTGGCTAGCGGGTGCCGATCTCTCCCACTTTAGTCGGAACGGATTCGATGAAAAGGGTCCTTATGAAGGGTAAATAGCAATTGGCATATCACGTTGTGGTTTTGCGTAGGTAAGAAAGCGTTCTTGCTAGAAACCCATAGCAGCCACGTAAAACATGCAAACAACAATTAGAGGGCGTCTAACTTGTTTTTGCGGGGTATGCTATGTGATGTGATATGGCCAAGAAGAATGTGATGAATGATATGTGATGTATGAGATTGATCATGTTCTTGTAATAGGATTCACGACTTGCATGTCGATGAGTATGACAACCGGCAGAGCCATAGGAGTTGTCTTTATTTATTGTATGACCTGCATGTCATTAAACAACGCCATGTAATTACTTTACTTTATTGCTAACCGGTAGCCATAGTAGTAGAAGTAATAGTTGGCGAGACAACTTCATGAAGACACGATGATGGAGATCATGATGATGGAGATCATGGTGTCATGCGGTGACGATGTTGAACATGGAGCACCTAAGATGGAGATCAATGGAGCTATATGATATTGGCCATATCATGTCACTACTATATATAATTGCATGTGATGTTTATTATGTTTATGCATCTTGTTTACTTAGAACGACGGTAGTAAATAAGATGATCCCTCATAACAATTTCAAGAAAGTGTTCTCCCTAACTGTGCACCGTTGCTAAAGTTCATCGTTTCGAAGCACCACGTGATGATCTAGTGTGATAGATTCTTACGTTCACATACAACGGGTGTAAGCCAGATTTACACCTTGAGAACACTTAGGTTAACTTGACGAGCCTAGCATGTACAGACATGGCCTCGGAACACAAGAGACCGAAAGGTCGAGCATGAGTCGTATAGTAGATAATCGATCAACATGAAGATGTTCACCGATGATGACTAGTTCGTCTCACGTGATGATCGGACCACGGCCTAGTTGACTCGGATCATGTAATCACTTAGATGACCAGAGGGATGTCTATCTGAGTGGGAGTTCATAAGATGAACTTAATTATCCTGAACATAGTCAAAAGACCTTTTGCAAATTATGTAAATGGCTCGCGTTTTAGTTCCACTGTTTAGATATGTTCCTAGAGAAAATATAGTTGAAAGTTGACATTACAGATTATGCGGACAGTAGATAGCTTATGTCCTTAATGCGCCGCTCAGTGTGCTGAACCCCAAACGTCGTCTGTGGATGTTGCGAACATCGGACATACACATTTTGATAACTACGTGATAGTTCAGTTAAACGGTTTAGAGTTGAGGCACCAAAGACGTTTTGAAGCGTCATGAAACATATGAGATGTTTCAAGGGCTGAAATTGGGATTTCAGGCTTGTGCCCACGTCAAGAGGTATAAGACCTCCGACGATTTTCTTAGCCTGCAAACTTAGGGAGAAAAGCTCAATCGTTGAGCTTGTGCTCAGATTGTCTGAGTGCAACAATCACTTGAATCGAGTGGGAGTTAGTCTTCCAGATGAGATAGTGATGTTTCTCCAAAGTCATTGCCACCAAGCTGCTAGAGCCTCGTGATGAACTATAACATATCAGGGATAGATATGATGATCCTTGAGGTATTCGTGATGTTTGACACATGAAAGTAGAAATCAAGAAGGAGCATCAATTGTTGATGGTTGGTAAAACCACTAGTTTCAAGAAGGGCAAGGGCAACAAGGGATATTTCATGAAGCGGCAAAAGCAGTTGCTGCTCTAGTGAAGAAACCCAAGGTTGAACCCAAACCCGAGACTAAGTACTTCGTAATGAGAGGAACGGACCTTTGAGCGGAACCACCCTAGATACTTGGTAGATGAGAAGGCTGGCACGGTCGATATAATTATTTTGGATATACATTATGTTAATGTGTACTTTACTAGTACTCCTAGTAGCACCAGGGTATTAGATACCGGTTAGGTTGCTAAGTGATAGTAACTCGAAATAAAAGCTACGGAATAAGCGGAGACTAGCTAAAGGTGAGCTGACGATATGTGTTGGAAGTTTTTCCAAGCTTGATGTGATCAAGCATCATACGCTCCCTCTACCAGCGAGATTGGTGTTAAACCTAAATAATTGCATTTGGTGTTTGCGTTGAGCATAGACATGATTGGATTATGTCTATCGCAATACTGATTATTCATTTAAGGAGAATAATGGTTACTCTGTTTATTTGAATAATACCTTCAATGGTCTTGCACCTAAAGGAATGGCTTATTGAATCTCGATCGTAGTGATACACATTTTCATGCCAAAAGATATAAGATAGTAATGATAATACCACTTACTTGTGGCACTTGCCATGTGAGTTATATTGGTATAAAAGCATGAAGAAGTTCCATGTTGATGGATCTTTGGACTCACTCGTTTTGAAAAGTTTGAGACATGCGAACCATGTCTATTGGTATAAAACGCATGAAGAAGTTCCATGTTGATGGACCGTTTGGACTCACTTGATTTTGAATCACTTGAGACATGCAAATCATACCACATGGGCAAGATGACTGAAAGCCTCGTTTTCAGTAAAATGGAACAAGAAAGCAACTTGTAGGAAGTAACACATTTTGATGTGTGCAGTCCAATGAGTGCTGAGGCATGCAGTGAATATTGTTATGTTCTTACTTCACAGATGATTCGAGTAGATGTTGAGTATATTTACTTGATGAAACACAATCTGAATTATTGAATGGTTCAAGTAATTTCAGAGTGAAGTTTAAGATCTTCGTGACAAGAGGATAGAATGTCTATGATATGATCATAGAGATGAATATCTGAGTTACGAGTTTTGGCACACAATTAAGACATTGTGCAAATTGTTTCACAATTAATACACTGGAACACCATAGTGTGATGGTGTGTCCGAACATCATAGTTGCACCCTATTGGATATGGTGCGCACCATGATATCTCTTATCGAATTACCACTATCGTTCATGGGTTAGGCATTAGAGACAACCACACTCACTTTAATGGGGCACCACGTAATTCCGTTGAGACGACACCGTTTGGAGAAACCTAAGTTGTCGTTTCTTGAAAGTTTAGGGCTGCGGCGGCTTATGTGAAAAAGTTTCAGGTTGATAAGCTCGAACCCAAAGCGGATAAAATGCATCTTCATAGGACACCCAAAACAGTTGGGTATACCTCCTAATTCAGATCCAAAAGCAATAGGGATTGTTTCTTGAATCGGGTCCTTTCTCGAGGAAAAGTTTGTCTCGGAAAGTTGAGTGGGAGGATGGTGGAGACTTGATGAGGTTATTGAACCGTCACTTCAACAAGTGTGTAGCAGGGCACGGGAAGTTGTTCCTGTGGCACCTACACCAATTGAAGTCGAAGCTTATGATAGTGATCATGAAGTTTTGGATCAAGTCACTACCGTGCCTCGTAGGGGTGACAAGGATGCGTCTTGCTTGAGTGGTGCGGTGATCCTGTCTTGAAGGTCATGTTGCTAGACAACAATGAACCTCGAGCTATGGAGAAGCGATGGTGGGCCCAAATTCCGACAAATGGTTAGAAGCCATGAAATCCGAGATAGGATCCATGTATCATAACAAAGCATGGACTTTGGTGGACTTTCCGATGATCGGCAAGCCATTGAAATAAATGGATCTTTAAGAAGAAGACGGACGTGGACAGTAATGTCACCGTCTATGAAGCTCGACTTGTGGCGAAGAGTTTTTCACAAGTTCAAGGAGTTGACTACGATGAGATTTTCTCATCCGTAGCAATGCTTAAGTCCGTCGGAATCATGTTAGCATTTGCTGCATTTATGAAATCTGGCAGATGGATGTCAAGACGAGTTTCCTTACCGATTCACGTAAGGAAAGGTTGTATGTGATACAATCAGAAAAGTTTTTCGATCCTAAGGATGCTAAAAGGTATGCTAGCTCCAGCGATCCTTCTAAGGACTGGAGTAAGCATCTCGGAGTTGGAATATGCACTTTGATAGGATGATCAAAGATTTTGGGTTTATACAAAGTTTATGAGAAACTTGTATTTCCAAAGAAGTGAGTGGGAGCACTATAGAATTTACGATGAGTATATGTTGTTGACATATTGATGATCGTAAATGATGTAGAATTCTGGAAAGCAAATAGGGTTATTTGAAAGATGTTTTTCAATAGAAACCTGGATTAAGCTACTTGAACATTGAGCATCAAGATCTATAGGGATAGATCAAAATCGCTTAATGGTACTTTCAAATGAGCACATACCATGACATAATCTTGAAGGTGTTCAAGATGGATCAGTCAAAGAAGGAGTTCTTGCACGAGTTGTAAGGTATGAAGTTAAGAGTTAAAGCTCGACCATGGCGGAAGAGAGAGAAAGGACGAAGGTCGTCCCTATGCTTCAGACGTAGGCTCTATAGTATGCTATGTTGTGTACCGCTTGGAAGTGTGCCTGCCATGAGTCGGTCGAGGGGTACAAGAATGATCCAGGAATGGATCATTGGACAGCGGTCAAAATTGTCCTTGGAGTAAATAAGGACATGTTTCTCGATTATGGAGGTGATAAAGAGTTCGGCGTAAAGGGTTACGTCGATGCAAGCTTTAACACCTACCCGAATGACTCTGAGTAGCAAACCGGATACGTATAGTGGAGCAACCATTTGGAATAGCTCCAAGTGGAGCGTGGAAGCGGCATTTACAATATGATCTAGAGATTTGCGAAGTACATACGGATCTGAATGTTGCAGACATGTTGACTAAAACTTCTCTCACAAGCAAAACATGATCAAACCCTAGAACTCATTGAGACTTAATCACATGGTGATGTGAACTAGTTTAAGACACTAGTAGACTCTTTGGATGTTGGTCACATGGCGATGTGACCTATAACTGTTGATCACATTGCGATGTGAACTAGATTATTGACTCTAGTGCAAGTGGGAGACTGTTGGAAATATGCCCTAGAGGCAATAATAAATTAGTTATTATTATATTTCCTTGTTCATGATAATCGTTTATTACCCATGCTATAATTGTATTGATAGGAAACTCAAATACATGTGTGGGTACATAGACAACACCATGTCCCTAGTAAGCCTCTAGTTGACTAGCTCGTTGATCAATAGATGGTTACGGTTTCACGACCATGGACATTGGATGTCGTTGATAACGGGATCACATCATTAGGAGAATGATGTGATGGACAAGACCCAATCCTAAGCATATCACAAAGATCGTAGTTCGTATGCTAAAGCTTTTCTAATGTCAAGTATCATTTTCTTAGACCATGAGATTGTGCAACTACTGGATACCGTAGGAATGCTTTGGGTGTACCAAACGTCACAACGTAAATGGGTGGCTATAAAGGTGCACTACAGGTATCTCCGAAAGTGTGTGTTGGGTTGGCACGAATCGAGGCAGATTTGTCACTCCGTGTAAACGGAGAGGTATCTCTGGGCCCACTCGGTAGGACATCATCATAATGTGCACAATGTGACCAAGGGGTTGATCACGGGATGATGTGTTACGGAAACGAGTAAAGAGACTTGCTGGTAACGAGATTGAACAAGGTATCGGTATACCGACGATCGAATCTCGGGCAAGTACAATACCGCTAGACAAAGGGAATTGTATACGGGATTGATTGAGTCCTTGACATCGTGGTTCATCCAATGAGATCATCGCGGAACATGTGGGAGCCAACATGGGTATCCAGATCCCGCTGTTGGTTATTGATCGGAGAACGTCTCGGTCATGTCTGCATGGTTCCCGAACCCGTAGGGTCTACACATAAGGTTCGATGGCGCTAGGGTTATAAAGGAAGTTTGTATGTGGTTACCGAATGTTGTTGAGTCCCGGATGAGATCCCGGACGTCACGAGGAGTTCCGGAATGGTCCGGAGGTAAAGATTTATATATGGGAAGTCCTGTTTTGGTCACCGGAAAAGTTTGGGTTTTATCGATAGCATCTTGGGACCACGGGAGGGTCCTGGGTCCACCAAGTGGGGCCAATAACCCGGAGGGCTGCATGGGCCAAGTGTGGGAGGGAACCAGCCCGGGTGGGCTGGTGCGCCCCCACAAGGGCCCAAGGCGCCTAAGGAGAGGAGAGGAGGCAAACCCTAAGGCGAGATGGGCCTTAGGGCCCATACTGGTGCGCCTCCTCTCTCCCCTCCACTGGCCGCCACCCAGATGGGGTTGGGGCTGGCCGCCGCCCTAGGGTGGAACCCTAGAGGCGCAGCCCCTCCCTCTCCCTATAAATACTTGAGGCTTGGGGGCTGCCCAACACAGGAGTTTTCTCCCTCTATTGGTGCAGCCTGTCTCTCCTCCTCCTCCTCTCCCGTGGTGCTTGGCGAAGCCTGTTTGGATTGCCACGCTCCTCCACCACCACCACGCCCGTTGTGCTGCTGCTGGATGGAGTCTTCCTCAACCTCTCCCTCTCTCCTTGCTGGATCAAGGCGTGGGAGGCGTCACCGGGCTGTACCTGTGTTGAGCAGCGGAGGTGCCGTCCGTTCGGCACTAGGATCTCCGGTGATTTGGATCACGCACGAGTCACGACTCCTTCAACCCCGTTCTCATGAACGCTTCCAATTAGCGATCTACAAGGGTATGTAGATGCACTCTCCTTCCCTCGTTGCTAGTTTCTCCATAGATAGATCTTGGTGACACGTAGGAAAATTTTGAATTTCTGCTACGTTCCCCAACACCCAGTTTGACCCCTGGGTCACTGACGCGTGGGCCCCAGGCCACTAACTAAACTAGGTTAGTATTAGTTTAACGCTAACTAATATCAGTTAGTTAAACTAACTACTGACACGCAGGGCCCACAGGTCAGTTTGACCTGGACCAGCCCCGTTGACCACTGACGTCACACAGACGTCATGTTGACGCAGTTATTAATTTCCTGGATTTAAAATAATTCAGAAAATTCCAGAAAGTGGTTAGAACTTCTAAAATTCATAGAAAATAATCTATAACTCCAATGGAAATAAGTTATATATGAAAAATGATCAGAAAAATATGAAGAATCTGTTTATTCCATGTTCATGCATGTTTGAACATGTTAACCTCACTGAATAGGACAAATGATGGTTAGGACAATTTATGAAATAACATCTGGAGTTGGAATTTGTTCTTGTTCGAGTTCCACTTCAATTAACTTGGCTAGATATTGCATTAGGTGAATTCAGTATCTTAACATGACATGTCATTCATGTGAATGTGCATTGCATTGATTGTGTTCTTTCTCGATTTGCGGTGTTTGTCCCTCTCGATAGGCGTGGTTCCGACGATGAGCTCGATGACACCGATGAAGAACTATATCATCTTCAAGTGCCAGGCAAGCAAAACCCCCTTGTTCATTCCGATACAATCCCACTCTCTCGCTCCTGCTCTCTTTTACTGCATTAGGACAACAACGATTCATCTGTTACTTGCTGCGGTAGCTGAACCCCTTTATCCTTTGCATGACCTGTCATTCCACAGTAAATAGATGAAACCCACTAGCATGAGTAGGAGTTGTTTGAGCCCTGTTGTGCCTACTCATTCATGCTTGTTTGTCATGCCTGCTCCTGCTTAGAGTTGAGTCAGTCTGATTCATCGGGAATGAATTGGAATGGGTGTGTGAACATGTCCTCTTGTGTGTGAGCTAAGTGTGTGAACACGATTTGGTAAAGGTAGCGGTGAGAGGCCATGTAGGAGTACATGGTGGGTTGTCTCATTGAAACCGTCCTCGTGAACTGAGTTACGTGTTTGTGATCCATGAAACAATTACTACCACACATTGGGATCCTTAATTGACTCTCTCGGCTTCTTAACCACCCTTGTTCTCTGTCCGGGAGTTGCAACTAGTTTACGGTGTTTGTAGGATATGTGTTGGAGGCCGTGCGTGGCTGACCCTAGGGGTGGGCTATGATGCGGTAGATACACCATGGCCCGGTGTGCAAATGCCCGTTTGGTATCTCGGGAACCTCGCACACATCGTTCGGGGCCGTTAGTGGAAACCTCGGCGGACTCCCTGTGGTGGAACCCGAATAGGCGATAAACCTGGACTAGGGACTTGAGTGTTTAGGTAGGCTGTGGTCGACACCCACGTTGGGCTTCGGCAGAAGGTTGCCGAGTACATGTCGTGTAAACGGCGGTAAGTGGTGAGCGTGTGTGAAGAAGTACACTCCTGCGGGGTTAAAATGATCTATTCGAATAGCCGTCTCCGGAAAAGGACTTACGGGTTGCCTATAACAGTTCATAGACAAGTGAAAGTGGATACTCTAAAATGCGCAAGATAAGCGTGAGTGCTATGGATGGCGTTCTCGTAGGAAGACGGGAGCGGGTCCATAGTGGTGTATTGATATGGTGAATATGTGGACTCGTGTGCGCCACCTCAAAAGAGTTACTTGCAGTCATAGTTCAGGATAGCCACCGAGTCAAAGCTGGCTTGATGCAGTCAAACTCCACCAGCCCCTTTATTGATACTGATGCATATGTAGTTAGTTCCGATGTAAGTCTTGCTGGGTACATTTGTACTCACGTTTGGTTATTTTATGTTTTTGTAGAGAGACGTCGGTCTCGCTAGTAGTTCAGCGTGGAATTGACGTTTAGCTTGTTACCTCATTTCTGATCTTGTGCCCTCGGCGAGAATCTGGTAGATAGTCGGGCTTCTCAGCCTTTTTCATTTGTAGATGTACGTACTCGGACATGTTAAGCTTCCGCTTGTGCTTGATGCTTGTATGCTCGTATGTTGGGTCATGAGACCCATGTTTGTAATATCTCGCTCCTCGGAGCCTAATGAATAAATATTTGAGTCGTAGAGTTATGTTGTGATGCCATGTTGTATCTACACATATTGAGCATATTGTGTGTATGTTTGAAATGCTTGGTATGTGTGGGACCCGACAATCTAGTTGTTATCCTTGCCAGCCTCTCATATGGGGAAATGTAGTCTAGTGCTTCCTGAGCGATAGTAGTCCGCTACAGCCCGGTTCACCGGAGTCCTGCTAGCCCAGCACTACTGCTTTGGACACTTGACTGGCCGGCATGTGTTTCACTTCGTTCCTATGTCTGTCGCTTCGGGAAATGTCACGCGGTGATATCCGGAGTCCTGCCTGGCCTGCTACAGCCGGGTTACGAGTCCTGTTAGCCAGTGCTACAGCCGGATTCATACGTTGATGACCGACATGTTCGATGTGATTCATGTATGCCTGTCCCCATGGGTTAAGCGCAGCTTTGGGTTCACGACTAGCCATGTCGGCCCGGGTTCTCTGTCATGTGGATGCTAGCGACACTATCATATACGTGAGCCAAAAGGCGCAAACGGTCCAGGGCCATGGTAAGGCGACACCCGTGGGAATACCGTGCGTGAGGCCGCAAAGTGATATGAGGTGTTACCGGCTAGGTCAATGTGACTTGGAATCGGGGTCCTGACAGCGTTGGTATCAGAGCCTGACTGCCTGTAGGATTACCAAGCCAAACTGGTCGAAGTTGTGTCTAGAAATGCTTTAGTTATGTAAGGGAATTGATTGTGGAAGGGAACGTAAGGCTCTTTTTACTCCTTATACCTCATGGCCTTCGGATCTGAGTCATCCTCTTCTCTTCTCTGAGGTTTAATAACTAGGCTTCTCATCTATCTATCGTGATGACGTGTTACTAATCCATAGACCTTTAAGATTGTTGGTTTTAAGCCCGATTCAGTTCCTACTATTTACGTATGTTAACCGTTGATCCCGGAACCTTGATATTGTGATGTTGAGTGGTTATGCCACCATGTTTGCAGGATGTTTCAAATCATTTTGAGCATTTACAACCATTATCTTTGTCCGAGTCATCCCAGGTCTCCAAATAGTCCGATGCATTTGCAAATCCTTTCCTTCCGTTCGATGTCCTTTTTGGTCAGAATAAGCACACTAATCGGTAAGTTGAGGTACTTTGTTGCCTCGGCATAGATGTTGGAGCTATTATTATGACCCTAGGTGTTTAGGAAGTCACCTAGCAATTTAGCAATGCTTTTGTATCCCCAGTGTGATGATTCTGGCCATTATTCTTGAAAGCATCCCGTGATGTTATTAGTTAGTAGGCATTCTATTCACGGGTTCTTGAACCCGAGATTCACCCTACTTCATGTTGTTAGTATTTGCTAGTTCCTTTAGGATATTAGTAACTTTGCGATAGTCCTCGAGGGCCATGGTATTTCCTTCTTCCAAATACCATGAACTAGTTATGGCAGAAGTTCCTCTTTGAGCCTAACGATCGCAATCGAGTACTCTTGAAGAGTTCTCCATTCATAATTGTGACTCTGCCAGTTCTACCTTCTCTGCATGGGTTATCCGGGAGAAATGTTGAGCTTTGCTCGATATACTAATCCATGCCTCCACAACTTGAAAAGTTATATGTTCCTCGAGTTGTTCCTCCTTAGTTGTATTCCGATCCCCGTCTATCAGTTGATAGTCAGGAGTAGTCATGCTCTCGTCCTCATCGATGCCCATTTTTCTTGTGGTCCGTCAAGCCATTACATTGCGGAATGACTAGGAGAAACAAACTCCAGTACCTCATCCATATCCAGGATTGGGTCAAAGCAGTTGTAATCCGCAGATCAAATGCAATCAAGATTTTGATTCTGTTCTATCCTGAAGTATTACCCACTTTATGTCAGGAACGTCATGATAATTGCACCTTCTCTTATGAATTCTTGACGCAGTGATACTTCTCGCCATCATTATTCATTCCTCGGTCCCGAGTTGTTGTAACCGGAATGCCGACAAGTGTCTTTGTGATGTGTGAAATCAATACTCCTAGCAACGAGTTGCTTGGTAGTTAAAGGATAATAATTTCATTCTTAGCGTGTTGGTTCTTGAATCATCATTCTAAGATAGATTGTGCTACCTAGTCCTTATTTCTGGTGCACTCTTTGATCAATGAGTTAGGATTGTGCCAATCCCTCGCTCTTTTGATCATATCGTCTTGCCCTGAAAAGCAAGATTTTTCTTGAGCTTAGTAGCATATCGGTGGTTCGTGGTTTTCCGAATATCTTCTCGGGAGTATCACCAGGTTGCCCCGACTATTATGTTGAGTTAAGTGATCAAGTTGGTTTCTCGTAAACCACCCTTCTCCAAGAATCTGTGTTGGAAACCCTTGAGCTAGTTGGTTAAGCTAAACAACAACTTGGAGAGTTGGAAGATAAAAGCTTGGCCGACTTAGCTCATCACTAAGGGATATCCTTGAGTGTGTGTGTGTGTGTGTTGAAGAGAGACGATATCTCCATCGATTGGTCCTCGTGATCAGTTGTTGGACCTATTGTCTTATCAATCCTTTGATTTGAGTGCAGGCTATCGTCAAACCAAATCAGTACCAACGATGCTCGTAATGTTGTCTTACTCGTGGTTAATCCCTCGAGCATACACCATTATATCTTTTGGTCTGACCAATACTATCACCGTGTTCACATGATGGTGGAAGTACAGTGATATGGAAATTACGATGAGTTGTTGTTGAGCCCATCGCGACATTTTGTTCCCCCAATGATTCATGTTGAACATCAAACTAGTGTTGGAAACTTTTGTCGACATTATCTTCGTGCCCATTCATGAAGAATATGTTTGGATGAAAAAAAGTGACTTCCTCTAGTTCATGTGCATTTGAAGCAAGTTGCCGCCATGAATTCGAGAAAGATTGTTTTTGCTTCCCCGGGTATCATCCCAAGTCAGTCATGCATGTGCGAAGTATGCTATGGTTTGACAGGCTCGCAACCTTCATTCCATATGTATCCCTAGCACACCAAGCCACTAACTGATTTGTTCAAGGAGAAGAAGTTCCTTCTTAAGAGCATGCCTTATGCAAGGACTTTGTTATCCTTGATGAAGGTTCCCCACCTGAACCCGATAGTGTTTTGTTG
This sequence comes from Aegilops bicornis, assembly GCA_021605145.1. Classification (NCBI taxonomy): domain Eukaryota; kingdom Viridiplantae; phylum Streptophyta; class Magnoliopsida; order Poales; family Poaceae; genus Aegilops; species Aegilops bicornis. The sequence goes on from CM038674.1 coordinate 100,876,901, forward strand.
TAAGGCCACCATGTGGTCATGCTTGTCTGGGAAAACGTGTTCACATGTGTTTAACAGAACCAGCTCATGTTTTGGAGCTTGCTACCTTGGTTCATTCCTCGAGAATCTCGCAACGTCATCTCGTCGAATTATGTTTCAAACTTTCTCTTCAGACATCTTTGAGTCAAGTATCATATTACCAATCGGATCTGAATCTCGGGCGAGATATGATGATTGGAACATTCCCAACAGTTGCATCTTGTTCCCAGCTTGCACCGCCATTGTGCCAATTCCCCATGGGCTACCCTTCTCGGTAATTTCTGGTCAGGATCGCCCTCAACAATGGTCCTACCATGGGTCCCATCCATTTCCGGTGATAAGCAAAATCATACATTGCATTGTCTTCAACAAGGCAGTCCACATCATCCATTCTAGTCCGAGTATGTCATTCTTTCGAACTCCTTCAAATGATCGATTGTGAATGCCTTAGGCTGGTTTAAAGAGTTTGATGATCTACGAATCAAAAGAAATTCTTTTTGCCACCTAAGGGCACTGCTCAACGAGTCACCTTTTTCCCAAGGTGCCCCGCTATGGAATCATGGCAATTATTTCCTCGCCACCTTGACACCATCCACCATCTTTCTAAGCATGGAATTGTTGCCCACCAAATCAAACTCCGTCGTTGTTCTTCCATCCCTCTCGATGTGTTTTGTGTCTCAACTCGAGATGTTTCAACATCTCATTCCGTGAGTTGATTTGGTATAGCTCGATCTTCGAGAAGATCAATCCTAGTAGAGTTTCTTTCCGTCGTCATCGCGTGGATGAAGATCTCAAAAGCAGGGATGTCAAGATCAATGTTTGCAACAAATCAACAACCTTATGAGGTGCAACCTGGATCGTGAAGATTGTGTTGGTCTTGTGCCCCTCTGTCTTCTTACCTCAAGTCATGAATCTCAGGACGAGATTCTTGATTAGTGGGGGTGAGTTGTCACAACCCCAGAATTGGTTATAATTAGTGGCATCTGCATCCATGCATCATGTTTGTTTTCAAAGGAAATTTTGAAGTGGGGATGACCAAGCCCTAGCACTAAAGCAATTCAAATAGGTTCAACTAAAAATATTTTTCAGTGAATCCAAATGGCTTTAAAAAAATGTTCATCATTTCTGGAAAAATGCTATAAGCCATAACCAGAGGTGGTGCACATTTTTCATGACATATTTGGTCACTGAATTAAATCATTTAGTATTTGCAATTGGGCATTTAAATGCTATATATTATTTTAAGTGCTCAATTAATTCTGAATTTAAGAGTGGGCTATTAGGATTAATCCCAACAGAGCCCACAATTATTTGCAGGAATTTTGGAAATGTTTTAGTATTTTTAATAAAGCCCAACAGTTGCAGAAGAATTAGAAAACAGAAATAAGAGAGAGAAAGAGAGACTTGTCAAGGCTCACCGACACGGCCCAAGACGGCCCAGCCCCACTGGCGCTGCCACCGTCTCTCCTCCTTGCGCCCGGAAGGGCGAGGCGTGTGCCCATGGCGTGCCGGCCGCAGCCTGACCACCGACGGCCACCTCACCTTGCCGCTCTTCCCCTCATCGCCCTGGACCTCCCTTGCGACGCCACGCGCCCCCCAGGCCCCCTCACTGCTCTCCCGTGCCTTCTCTCCTCCTCTGCTCTCCCTCCCTCTCGCACCCGAGCGCGCCCGACGCCGCCGTTCGCTGCCACCACGGCCACCGACCACCCCTCGCCCTGCCGATGAGTCCAGAAGCTCCGCCGCGTCGTCCTCGACCTCCTCGCTGAGCTACGCAACGCCGGACGCCCTGAAGCCTCGCCAATGCCGCCGTTTCCGACCTCGGTTGCCGGAGATCCCCGTCGTCGTTTCGCCGGACCCCGTGCCTCCCCTGCCTCGCCAGAAGCACCAGATGAACCGCGGTGAGCCGCTGTACCATTTACCCCGTGACCCATTGCCTACCTCACTCTCTAACCGCATCGCCACCGGGCGACGCTCCCGCCGCCCGGCCATGGCGCGCCGTAGCTAGAGCGCACCCACGACGCATTCGAGCCTACCCCCGTGTTCAGTGAGTCCGCAGGACTCCGTAGCAACCCGTGGCTCCTCCTCCCGTGCCCCAAAACGCCGTGTCCGAGCGTGCCCTTACTCCGGCCGCCGCGGACGTGCTCGCCGCCGTTGTTCCCGGCCACCCCAGCACCAAACACCGCCACCGTTGGATGCGCCACACCGCTAGCTACTCGTAGCACCCACCCGCGCATCAAACCGTGGCCGGAGCAGCGTTTCCGACGCTCTCCGTCGTCTCAGCCTCGCCGGCGACTCGGCGCGGCAGGTTTGACCCTCTTGACCATTGATCTGGTGGGCCCGGTTTGACCCTGAGTCAGCGGCGCGTGGGCCCCGGGCCACTAACTAAACTAGGTTAGTATTAGTTTAACGCTAACTAATATCGATTAGTTAAACTAACTCATCGACACGCAGGCCCACCTGGTCGATTTGACCTGGACCAGCCCGTTGACCAGCGGCGTCACCACGCGTCATGTTGTATGATTATTAATTTCCTGGATTTAAAATAATTCAGAAAATTCCGGAAAATGGTTAGAACTTCTAAAATTCATAGAAAATAATCTATAACTCCAATGGAAATAAGTTATATATGAAAAATGATCGTAAAAATATGAAGAATCGGTTTATGCCATGATCATGCATGTTTGAACAAGTTAACCTCACTGAATAGGACAAATGATGGTTAGGACAATTTATGAAATAACATTTGGAGTTGGAATTTGTTCTTGTTCGAGTTCCACTTCAATTAACTTGGCTAGATATTGCATTAGGTGAATTCAGTATCTTAACATGACATGTCATTCATGTGAATGTGCATTGCATTGATTGTGTTCTTTCTCAGTTGCCGGTGTTTGTCCCCTCTCGATAGGCGTGGTTAGATGATGAGCTCGATGACACCGATGAAGAACTATATTATCTTGAAGTGCTAGGCAAGCAAAACCCCTTGTTCATTCTGATACAATCCCACTCTCTCGCTCCTGCTCTCTTTTACTGCATTAGGACAACAACGATTCATCTGTTACTTGCTGCGGTAGCTGAACCCCTTTATCCTCTGCATGACCTGTCATTCCACAGTAATTATATGAAACCCACTAGCATGAGTAGGAGTTGTTTGAGCCCTGTTGTGCCTACTCATTCATGCTTGTTTGTCATGCCTCCTCTTGCTTAGAGTTGAGTCAGGTCCGATTCATCGGGAATGAATTGGAATGGGTGTGTGAACATGTCCTCTTGTGTGTGAGCTAAGTGTGTGAACACGATTTGGTAAAGGTAGCGGTGAGAGGCCATGTAGGAGTACATGGTGGGTTGTCTCATTGAAACCGTCCTCGTGAACTGAGTTACGTGTTTTGATCCATGAAACAGTTACTACCACACATTGGGATCCTTAATTGACTCTCGGCTTCTTAACCACCCTTGTTCTCTGTCCGGGAGTTGCAACTAGTTTACGGTGTTTGTAGGATATGTGTTGGAGGCCGTGCGTGGCTGACCCTAGGGGTGGGCTATGATGCGGTAGATACACCGTGGCCCGGTGTACCGAATGCCCGTTTGGTATCTCGGGAACGCTGCACACATCGTTCGGGGCCGTTAGTGGAAACCTCGGCCGGACTCCCTACGGATGGAACCCGAATAGGCGATAAACCTGGACTAGGGACTTGAGTGTTTAGGTAGGCCGTGGCCGACACCCACGTTGGGCTTCCGCTTGAAGGTTGCCGAGTACATGTCGTGTAAACGGCGGTAAGTGGTGAGAGCATGTGTGAAGAAGTACACCTGTAGGGTTAAAATGATCTATTCAATAGCCGTGTCCGCGGAAAATGACTTCAGGTTGCCTATAACAGTTCATAGACAAGTGAAAGTGGATACTCTAAAATGCGCAAGATAAGCGTGAGTGCTATGGATGGCGTTCTCGTGGGAAGGCGAGGCGGGTCCATAGTGGTGTATTGATATGGTGAATATGTGGACTCGTGCGCCACCTCAAAAGAGTTACTTGCGATGTAGTTCGGGATAGCCACCGAGTCAAAAGCTTCTTTGCGGTCAAACTCCACCACCCCCTTTGTTGATAATGATATATATGTAGTTAGTTACGATGTAAGTCTTGCTGAGTACATTTTACTCACGTTTGCCTATTTTATGTTTTTGTAGAGAGACGTCGGTCTCGCTAGTAGTTCAGCGTGGAATTGACGTTTAGCTTGTTACCTCAGCTACGATCTTGTGCCCTCGGCAGAATCTGGTAGATAGTCAGGCTTCTCAGCCTTTTTCATTTGTAGATGTCTGTACTCAGACATGTTAAGCTTCCGCTTGTGCTTGATGCTTGTATGCTCTGTATGTTGGGTCATGAGACCCATGTTTGTAATATCTCGCTCCTCGGAGCCTAATGAATAAATATTTGAGTCGTAGAGTTATGTTGTGATGCCATGTTGTATCTACACATATTGAGCATATTGTGTGTATGTTTGAAATGCTTGGTATGTGTGGGACCCGACAATCTAGTTGTTATCCTTGCCAGCCTCTCATATGGGGAAATGTAGTCTAGTGCTTCTGAGCGATAGTAGTCCGCTTCTGACCGGTTCACCGGAGTCCTGCTAGCCCAAAGACTACTCTTGCTTTGGACACTTATTTGGTCGACATGTGTTTCACTTCGTTCCTATGTCCGTCGCCTTCGGGAAATGTCACGCGGTGATATCCGAGTCCTGCCTAGCCTTTCTACAGCCGGGTTACCGGAGTCCTGTTAGCCAGTGCTACAGCCGGATTCATACGTTGATGACCGACATGTTCGATGTGATTCATGTATGCCTGTCCCCATGGGTTAAGCGCCGCTTTGGGTTCACGACTAGCCATGTCGGCCGGGTTCTCTGTCATGTGGATGCTAGCGACACTATCATATACGTGAGCCAAAAGGCGCCAAAGCGGTCCCGGGCCATGGTAAGGCGACACCGTAGAATACCGTGCGTGAGGCCGCAAAGTGATATGAGGTGTTACCGGCTAGGTCAATGTGACTTGGAATCGGGGTCTGACAGCGTTGGTATCGAGCCTGTTGCTGTAGGATTACCAAGCCAAACCGGTGAAGTTGTGTCTAGAAATGCTTTAGTTATGTAAGGGAATTGATTGTGGAAGGAACGTAAGGCTCTTTTTACTCCTTATACCTCATGGCCTTCGATCCGAGTCATCCTCTTCTCTTCTACGGGGTTTAAGAACTAGGCTTCTCATCTATCTATCGGGATGACGTGTTACTAATCCATAGACCTTTTAGTTTGTTGGTTTTAAGCCCCAGTTCAGTTCCTACTATTTCTGTATGTTAACTGTTGATCCCGGAACCTTGATATTGTGATGTTGAGTGGTTATGCCACCATGTTTGCAGGATGTTTCAAATCATTTTGAGCATTTACAACCGTTATGCTGTCCGAGTCATCCCAGGTCTCCAAATAGTCTGATGCATTTGCAAATCCTTTCCTTCCGCTTCGATGTCCTTTTTGGTCGAATAAGCACACTAATCGGTAAGTTGAGGTACTTTGTTGCCTCGGCATAGATGTTGGAGCTATTATTATGACCCTAGGTGTTTAGGAAGTCACCTAGCAATTTAGCAATGCTTTTGTATCCCGATGTGATGATTCTAGCCATTATTCTTGAAAGCATCCCGTGATGTTATTAGTTAGTAGGCATTCTATTCACTGGGTTCTTGAACCCGAGATTCACCCTACTTCATGTTGTTAGTATTTGCTAGTTCCTTTAGGATATTAGTAACTGCGATAGTCCTCGAGGTCCATGGTATTTCCTTCTTCCAAATACCATGAACTAGTTATGGCCGAAGTTCCTCTTTGAGCCTAAAGATCGCAATCAGAGTACTCTCGAAGAGTTCTCCATTCATAATTGTGACTCTGCCAGTTCTACCTTCTCTGCATGGGTTATCCGGGAGAAATGTTGAGCTTTGCTCGATATACTAATCCATGCCTCCACAACTCGAAAAGTTATATGTTCCTCGAGTTGTTCCTCCTTAGTTGTATTCCGATCCCGTCTATCAGTTGATAGTCAGGAGTAGTCGTGCTCTCGTCCTCATCGATGCCATTTTTCTTGTGGTCCGTCAAGCCATTACATTACGGAATGACTAGGAGAAACAAACTCGATTACCTCATCCATATCCGAGATTGGGTCAAAGCGATTTGTAATCCATGAGATCAAATGCAATCAAGATTTTGATTACATTCTATCCTGAAGTATTACCCACTTTATGTCAGGAACGTCATGATAATTCCACCTTCTCTTATGAATTCTTGACGCAGTGATACTTCTCGCCATCATTATTCATTCCTCGGTCCCGAGTTGTTGTAACCGGAATGCCGACAAGTGTACTGTGATGTGTGAAATCAATACTCCTAGCAACGAGTTGCTTGGTAGTTAAAGGATAATAATTTCATTCTTAGCGTGTTGGTTCTTGAATCATCATTCTAAGATAGATTGTGCTACCTAGTCCTTATTTACGGTGCACTCTTTGATCAATGAGTTAGGATTGTGCCAATCCCTCGCTCTTTTGATCATATCGTCTTATACTGAAAAGCAAGATTGTTCTCGAGCTTAGTAACATATCGGTGGTTCGTGGTTTTCCGAATATCTTCTCGGGAGTATCACCAGGTTGCCCTGACTATTATGTTGAGTTAAGTGATCAAGTTGGTTTCTCGTAAACCACCCTTCTCCAAGAATCATGTTGGAAACCCTTGAGCTAGTTGGTTAAGCTAAACAACAACTTGGAGAGTTGGAAGATAAAAGCTTGGCCGACTTAGCTCATCACTAAGGGATATCCTTGAGTGTGTGTGTGTGTGTGTGTGTTGAAGAGAGACGATATCTCCATCGATTGGTCCTCGTGATCAGTTGTTGGACCTATTGTCTTATCAATCCTTTGATTTGAGTGCAGGCTATCGTCAAACCAAATCAGTACCAACGATGCTCGTAATGTTGTCTTACTCGTGGTTAATCCCTCGAGCATACACCATTATATCTTTTGGTCTGACCAATACTATCACCGTGTTCACATGATGGTGGAAATGCGGTGATATGGAAATTCGGCGAGTTGTTGTTGAGCCCATCACGCATTTTGTTCCCCCAATGATTCATGTTGAACATCAACTTAGTGTTGGAAACTTTTGTCAGCATTATCTTCGTGCCCCGTTCATGAAGAATATGTTTGGATGAAAAAAGTGACTTCCTCTAGTTCATGTGCATTTGAAGCAAGTTGCCGCCATGAATTCAAGAAAGATTGTTTTGCTTCCCCGGGTATCATCCCAAGTCAGTCATGCATGTGCGAAGGATGCTATGGTTTGACAGCTCGCAACCTTCATTCCATATGTATCCCTATCACACCAAGCCACTAACTGATTTGTTCAAGGAGAAGAAGTTCCTTCTTAAGAGCATGCCTTATGCAAGGACTTCGTTATCCTTGATGATGGTTCCCACGAACCCGATAGTGTTTTTGTTGTAAGGCTACCATGTGGTCATGCTTGTGCAGGAAAAGCGTGTTCACATGTGTTTAGCGAGAACCAGCTCATGTTTTGGAGCTTGCTACCTTGGTTCATTCCTCGAGAATCTCATAGCGTCATCTCGTCGAATTGTGTTGCAAACTTTCTCTTCAGACATGCTGAGTCTGAAGTATCATATTACCAATCGGATCTGAATCTCAGGCAGATATGATGATTGGAACATTCCCAACAGTTGCATCTTGTTCCCAGCTTGCACCGCCATTGTGCCAATTCCCCATGGGCTACCCTTCTCGGTAATTTCTGGTCAGATCGCCCTCAACAATGGTCCTACCATGGGTCCCATCCATTTTCGGTGATAAGCAAAATCATACATTGCATTGTCTTCAACAAGGTAGTCCACATCATCCATTCTAGTCCGAGTATGTCATTCTTTCGAACTCCTTCAAATGATCGATTGTGAATGCCTTAGGCTGGTTTAAAGAGTTTGATGATCTACTAATCAAAAGAAATTCTTTTTGCCACCTAAGGGCACCGCTCAACGAGTCACCTTTTTCCCAAGGTGCCCGCTATGGAATCATGGCAATTATTTCCTCGCCACCTTGACACCATCCACCATCTTTCTAAGCATGGAATTGTTGCCCACCAAATCAAACTCCGTCGTTGTTCTTCCATCCCTCTCGATGTGTTTTGTGTCTCAACTCGAGATGTTTCAACATCTCATTCCGTGAGTTGATTTGCTATAGCTCGATCTTGAGAAGATCAATCCTAGTAGAGTTTCTTTCCATCGTCATCGCGTGGATGAAGATCTCAAAAGCAAGGATGTCAAGATCAACGTTTGCAACAAATCGACAACCTTATGAGGTGCAACCTGGATCGTGAAGATTGTGTTGGTCTTGTGCCCCTCTGTCTTCTTACCTCACGTCTTGAATCTCGGGACGAGATTCTTGATTAGTGGGGGTGAGTTGTCACAACCCCAGAATTGGTTGTAATTAGTGGCATCTGCATCCATGCATCATGTTTGTTTTCAAAGGAAATTTTGAAGTGGGGATGACCAAGCCCTAGCACTAAAGCAATTCAAATAGGTTCAACTAAAAATATTTTTCAGTGAATCCAAATGGCTTTGAAAGAATGTTCATCATTTCTGGAAAAATGCTATAAGCCATAACCAGAGGTGGTGCACATTTTTCATGACATATTTGGTCACTGAATTAAATCATTTAGTATTTGCAATTGGGCATTTAAATGCTATATATTATTTTAAGTGCTCAATTAATTCTGAATTTAAGAGTGGGCTATTAGGATTAATCCCAACAGAGCCCACAATTATTTGCAGGAATTTTGGAAATGTTTTAGTATTTTTAATAAAGCCCAACAGTTCTTGAGAAGAATTAGGAAACAGAAATAAGAGAGAGAAAGAGAGACTTGCTGGCGCTCACGACACGGCCCGGCCACGACCCAGCCCACTGCGCTGCCGATCGTCCTCCTCCTTGCGCCCGGAAGGGCGAGGCGTGTGCCCGCGCATGCCGGCCTGCCGCACGGCCACCGACGGCCACCTCCTGCTTGCCGCTCTTCCCCTCATCGCCCTGGACCTCCCTTGCGACGCCACGCGCCCCCCAGGCCCCCTCACTGCTCTCCCGTGCCTTCTCTCCTCCTCTGCTCTCCCTCCCTCTACTTTTGCACCCAGCCTTTTCGCCGCCGTTCGCTGCCACCACGGCCACCGACCACCCCTCGCCCTGCCGATGAGTCCAGAAGCTCCGCCGCGTCGTCCTCGACCTCCTCGCTAAGCTACGCAATGCCGGACGCCCTGAAGCCTCGCCAATGCCGCCGTTTCCGACCTCGGTTGCCGGAGATCCCCGTCGTCGTTTCGCTGGACCCCGTGCCTCCCCTGCCTCGCCAGAAGCACCAGATGAACCGCGGTGAGCCGCTGTACCATTTCCCCCATGACCCATTGCCTACCTCACTCTCTAACCGCATCAGCCACCGGAGCCGAACGCTCCCCGCCGCCGGCCATGGCACCGCCGTAGCTAGAGCGCACCCACGACGCATTCGAGCCTACCCCCGTGTTCAGTGAGTCCGCAGGACTCCGTAGCAACCCGCGGCTCCTCCTCCCGTTCCCCAAAACGCCGTGTCCGAGCGTGCCCTTACTCCGGCCGCCGCGGACGTGCTCGCCGCCGTTGTTCCCGGCCACCCCAGCACCAAACACCGCCACCGTTGGATGCGCCACACCGCTAGCTACTCGTAGCACCCACCCGCGCATCAAACCGTGGCCGGAGCAGCGTTTCCGACGCTCTCCGTCGTCTCGGCCTCGCCGGCGACTCGACGCCGGCAGGTTTGACCCTGCTGACCATTGACTGGGTGGGCCCAGTTTGACCCCTGGGTCACTGACGCGTGGGCCCCAGGCCACTAACTAAACTAGGTTAGTATTAGTTTAACGCTAACTAATATCAGTTAGTTAAACTAACTACTGACACGCGAGGCCCATGGTCAGTTTGACCTGGACCAGCCCGTTGACCACTGCACGTCACCACAGACGTCATGTTGATGATTATTAATTTCTGGATTTAAAATAATTCAGAAAATTCCAGAAAATGGTTAGAACTTCTAAAATTCATAGAAAATAATCTATAACTCCAATGGAAATAAGTTATATATGAAAAATGATCAGAAAAATATGAAGAATCTGTTTATGCCATGATCATGCATGTTTGAACAAGTTAACCTCACTTAATAGGACAAATGATGGTTAGGACAATTTATGAAATAACATTTGGAGTTGGAATTTGTTCTTGTTCGAGTTCCACTTCAATTAACTTGGCTATATATTGCATTAGGTGAATTCAGTATCTTAACATGACATGTCATTCATGTGAATGTGCATTGCATTGATTGTGTTCTTTCTCAGTTGCCGGTGTTTGTCCCCTCTCGATAGACGTGGTTAGGCGATGAGCTCGATGACACCGATGAAGAACTATATTATCTTCGAAGTGCCGAACAAGCAAAACCCCTTGTTCATTCCGATACAATCCCACTCTCTCGCTCCTGCTCTCTTTTACTGCATTAGGACAACAACGATTCATCTGTTACTTGCTGCGGTAGCTGAACCCCTTTATCCTCTGCATGACCTGTCATTCCACAGTAATTATATGAAACCCACTAGCATGAGGAGGAGTCGTTTGAGCCCTGTTGTGCCTACTCATTCATGCTTGTTTGTCATGCCTCCTACTGCTTAGAGTTGAGTCAGGTCTGATTCATCGGGAATGAATTGGAATGGGTGTGTGAACATGTCCTACTGTGTGTGAGCTAAGTGTGTGAACACGATTTGGTAAAGGTAGCGGTGAGAGGCCATGTAGGAGTACATGGTGGGTTGTCTCATTGAAACCGTCCTCAGGAACTGAGTTCTGTGTTTTTGATCCATGAAACAGTTACTACCACACATTGGGATCCTTAATTGACTCTCTCGGCTTCTTAACCACCCTTGTTCTCTGTCCAGGAGTTGCAACTAGTTTACGGTGTTTGTAGGATATGTGTTGGAGGCCGTGCGTGGCGCTGACCCTAGGGGTGGGCTATGATGCGGTAGATACACCGTGGCCGGTGCAAAGAATGCCCGTTTGGTATCTTGGGAACGCTGCACACATCGTTCGGGGCCGTTAGTGGAAACCTCGGCCGGACTCCCTACGGATGGAACCCGAATAGGCGATAAACCTGGACTAGGGACTTGAGTGTTTAGGTAGGCCGTGGCCGACACCCACATTGGGCTTCCGCTTGAAGGTTGCCGAGTACATGTCGTGTAAACGGCGGTAAGTGGTGAGAGCATGTGTGAAGAAGTACACCCCTGTAGGGTTAAAATGATCTATTCGAATAGCCGTGTCCGCGGAAAATGACTTCTGGGTTGCCTATAACAGTTCATAGACAAGTGAAAGTGGATACTCTAAAATGCGCAAGATAAGCGTGAGTGCTATGGATGGCGTTCTCGTAGGAAGACGGGAGCGGGTCCATAGTGGTGTATTGATATGGTGAATATGTGGACTCGTATGTGCCACCTCAAAAGAGTTACTTGCAAATGTAGTTCGGGATAGCCACCGAGTCAAAGCTGGCTTGCTGCAGTCAAACTCCACCACCCCCTTTGTTGATAATGATATATATGTAGTTAGTTACGATGTAAGTCTTGCCGAGTACATTTTTACTCACATTTGCCTATTTTATGTTTTTGTAGAGAGGCGTCAGTCTCGCTAGTAGTTCCGCGTGGAATTGACGTTTAGCTTGTTACCTCAGCTACGATCTTGTGCCCTCGGCAGAATCTGGTAGATAGTCGGGCTTCTCGGCCTTTTCATTTGTAGATGTACGTACTCGGACATGGTAAGCTTCCGCTTGTGCTTGATGCTTGTATGTTTCTGTATGTTGGGTCATGAGACCCATGTTTGTAATATCTCGCTCCTCGGAGCCTAATGAATAAATATTTGAGTCGTAGAGTTATGTTGTGATGCCATGTTGTATCTACACATATTGAGCATATTGTGTGTATGTTTGAAATGCTTGGTATGTGTGGGACCCGACAATCTAGTTGTTATCCTTGCCAACCTCTCATATGGGGAAATGTAGTCTAGTGCTTCACGAGCGATAGTAGTCCGCTACAGCCGGTTCACCGGAGTCCTGCTAGCCCAAAGACTACCGCTTTGGACACTTGACTGGCCGGCATGTGTTTCACTTCGTTCCTATGTCTGTCCCTTCGGGGAAATGTCACGCGGTGATATCCGGAGTCCTGCCTAGCCTGCTACAGCCCGGGTTACCGGAGTCCTGTTAGCCCAGCGCTACAGCCCGGATTCATACGTTGATGACCGACATGTTCGATGTGATTCATGTATGCCTGTCCCCATGGGTTAGCGCCGCTTTGGGTTCACGACTAGCCATGCCGCCCGGGTTCTCTGTCATGTGGATGCTAGCGACACTATCATATACGTGAGCCAAAAGGCGTAAACGGTCCCGGGCCATGGTAAGGCGACACCCGTGGGAATACCGTGCGTGAGGCCGCAAAGTGATATGAGGTGTTACCGGCTAGGTCAATGTGACTTGGAATCGGGGTCCTAACAGCGTTGGTATCGAGCACTGTTGCAGAGGATTACCAAGCCAAACTGGTCAAGTTGTGTATAGAAATTCTTTTGTTATTTAAGTGAATTGATTGTGGTAGGGAACGTAAGGCTCTTTTTACTCCTTATACCTCATGGCCTTTTGATCTGAGTCATCCTCTTCTCTTCTACGGGGTTTAAGAACTAGGCTTCTCATCTATCTATCAGGATGACGTGTTACTAATCCATAGACCTTTAAGATTGTTGGTTTTAAGCCCCAGTTCAGTTCCTACTATTTCTGTATGTTAACTGTTGATCCCGGAACCTTGATATTGTGATGTTGAGTGGTTATGCCACCATGTTTGCAGGATGTTTCAAATCATTTTGAGCATTTACAACCGTTATGCTGTCAGTCGAGTCATCCCAGGTCTCCAAATAGTCGATGCATTTGCAAATCCTTTCCTTCCGTTCCCAATGTCCTTTTGGTCAGAATAAGCACACTAATCGGTAAGTTGAGGTACTTTGTTGCCTCGGCATAAATGTTGGAGCTATTATTATGACCCTAGGTGTTTAGGAAGTCACCTAGCAATTTAGCAATGCTTTTGTATCCCCAGTGTGATGATTCTAGCCATTATTCTTGAAAGCATCCCGTGATGTTATTAGTTAGTAGGCATTCTATTCCTGGGTTCTTGAACCCGAGATTCACCCTACTTCATGTTGTTAGTATTTGCTAGTTCCTTTAGGATATTAGTAACTTTGCGATAGTCCTCGAGGTCCATGGTATTTCCTTCTTCCAAATACCATGAACTAGTTATGGCAGAAGTTCCTCTTTGAGCCTAAAGATCGCAATCAGAGTACTCTAGAAGAGTTCTCCATTCATAATTGTGACTCTGCCAGTTCTACCTTCTCTGCATGGGTTATCCGGAGAAATGTTGAGCTTTGCTCGATATACTAATCCATGCCTCCACAACTCGAAAAGTTATATGTTCCTCGAGTTGTTCCTCCTTAGTTGTATTCCGATCCCCGTCTATCAGTTGATAGTCAGGAGTAGTCGTGCTCTCGTCCTCATCGATGCCCATTTTTCTTGTGGTCCGTCAAGCCATTATGTTCTGGAATGACTAGGAGAAACAAACTCGATACCTCATCCATATCCAGGATTGGGTCAAAGCAGTTGTAATCCATGAGATCAAATGCAATCAAGATTTTGATTCTGTTCTATCCTGAAGTATTACCCACTTTATGTCAGGAACGTCATGATAATTGCACCTTCTCTTATGAATTCTTGACGCAGTGATACTTCTCGCCATCATTATTCATTCCTCGGTCCCGAGTTGTTGTAACCGGAATGCCGACAAGTGTCTTTGTGATGTGTGAAATCAATACTCCTAGCAACGAGTTGCTTGGTAGTTAAAGGATAATAATTTCATTCTTAAGCGTGTTGGTTCTTGAATCATCATTCTAAGATAGATTGTGCTACCTAGTCCTTATTTCTGGTGCACTCTTTGATCAATGAGTTAGGATTGTGCCAATCCTCGCTCTTTTGATCATATCGTCTTGCCCTGAAAAGCAAGATTGTTCTCGAGCTTAGTAACATATCGGTGGTTCGTGGTTTTCCAAATATCTTCTCGGAGTATCACCAGGTTGCCCCGACTATTATGTTGAGTTAAGTGATCAAGTTGGTTTCTCGTAAACCACCCTTCTCCAAGAATCTGTGTTGGAAACCCTTGAGCTAGTTGGTTAAGCTAAACAACAACTTGGAGAGTTGGAAGATAAAAGCTTGGCCGACTTAGCTCATCACTAAGGGATATCCTTGAGTGTGTGTGTGTGTGTGTGTTGAAGAGAGACGATATCTCCATCGATTGGTCCTCGTGATCAGTTGTTGGACCTATTGTCTTATCAATCCTTTGATTTGAGTGCAGGCTATCGTCAAACCAAATCAGTACCAACGATGCTCGTAATGTTGTCTTACTCGTGGTTAATCCCTCGAGCATACACCATTATATCTTTTGGTCTGACCAATACTATCACCGTGTTCACATGATGGTGGAAGTACAGTGATATGGAAATTCTGACGAGTTGTTGTTGAGCCCATCAGCAGCATTTTGTTCCCCCCAATGATTCATGTTGAACATCAACCTAGTGTTGGAAACTTTTGTCAGCATTATCTTCGTGCCCCGTTCATGAAGAATATGTTTGGATGAAAAAAGTGACTTCCTCTAGTTCATGTGCATTTGAAGCAAGTTGCCGCCATGAATTCGAGAAAGATTGTTTTTGCTTCCCCGGGTATCATCCCAAGTCAGTCATGCATGTGCGAAGTATGCTATGGTTTGACAGGCTCGCAACCTTCATTCCATATGTATCCCTATCACACCAAGCCACTAACTGATTTGTTCAAGGAGAAGAAGTTCCTTCTTAAGAGCATGCCTTATGCAAGGACTTCGTTATCCTTGATGATGGTTCCCCACCTGAACCCGATAGTGTTTTGTTGTAAGGCTACCATGTGGTCATGCTTGTCTGGGAAAACGTGTTCACATGTGTTTAGCAGAACCAGCTCATGTTTTGGAGCTTGCTACCTTGGTTCATTCCTCGAGAATCTCGCAACGTCATCTCGTCGAATTGTGTTGCAAACTTTCTCTTCAGACATGCTGAGTCTGAAGTATCATATTACCAATCGGATCTGAATCTCAGGCAGATATGATGATTGGAACATTCCCAACAGTTGCATCTTGTTCCCAGCTTGCACCGCCATTGTGCCAATTCCCCATGGGCTACCCTTCTCGGTAATTTCTGGTCAGGATCGCCCTCAACAATGGTCCTACCATGGGTCCCATCCATTTTCGGTGATAAGCAAAATCATACATTGCATTGTCTTCAACAAGGTAGTCCACATCATCCATTCTAGTCCGAGTATGTCATTCTTTCGAACTCCTTCAAATGATCGATTGTGAATGCCTTAGGCTGGTTTAAAGAGTTTCAGTGATCTCTGAATCAAAAGAAATTCTTTTTGCCACCTAAGGGCACTGCTCAACGAGTCACCTTTTTCCCAAGGTGCCCCGCTATGGAATCATGGCAATTATTTCCTCGCCACCTTGACACCATCCACCATCTTTCTAAGCATGGAATTGTTGCCCACCAAATCAAACTCCGTCGTTGTTCTTCCATCCCTCTCGATGTGTTTTGTGTCTCAACTCGAGATGTTTCAACATCTCATTCCGTGAGTTGATTTGCTATAGCTCGATCTTCGAGAAGATCAATCCTAGTAGAGTTTCTTTCCGTCGTCATCGCGTGGATGAAGATCTCAAAAGCAAGGATGTCAAGATCAACGTTTGCAACAAATCGACAACCTTATGAGGTGCAACCTGGATCGTGAAGATTGTGTTGGTCTTGTGCCCCTCTGTCTTCTTACCTCACGTCTTGAATCTCGGGACGAGATTCTTGATTAGTGGGGGTGAGTTGTCACAACCCCAGAATTGGTTGTAATTAGTGGCATCTGCATCCATGCATCATGTTTGTTTTCAAAGGAAATTTTGAAGTGGGGATGACCAAGCCCTAGCACTAAAGCAATTCAAATAGGTTCAACTAAAAATATTTTTCAGTGAATCCAAATGGCTTTGAAAGAATGTTCATCATTTCTGGAAAAATGCTATAAGCCATAACCAGAGGTGGTGCACATTTTTCATGACATATTTGGTCACTGAATTAAATCATTTAGTATTTGCAATTGGGCATTTAAATGCTATATATTATTTTAAGTGCTCAATTAATTCTGAATTTAAGAGTGGGCTATTAGGATTAATCCCAACAGAGCCCACAATTATTTGCAGGAATTTTGGAAATGTTTTAGTATTTTTAATAAAGCCCAACAGTTGCAGAAGAATTAGGAAACAGAAATAAGAGAGAGAAAGAGAGACTTGCCTGGCGCTCACCTGACACGGCCCAGCACGACCCAGCCCACCTGGCGCTGCCAGTCGTCCTCCTCCTTGCGCCCGGAAGGGCGAGGCGTGTGCCCCGCGTGCCGGCCAAGACGCCTGACGGCCACCGACGGCCACCTCCTGCTTGCCGCTCTTCCCTCATCGCCTGGACCTCCCTTGCGGCGCCACGCGCCCCCAGGCCCCTCACCGCTCTCTCCGTGCCTTCTCTCCTCCTCTGCTCTCCCTCCTCTCTACTTTTGGCGCACCAGCCTTGCCGTTCGCTGCCACCACGGCCACCGACCACCCCTCGCCCTGCCGATGAGTCCAGAAGCTCCGCCGCGTCGTCCTCGACCTCCTCGCTGAGCTACGCAATGCCGGACGCCCTGAAGCCTCGCCAATGCCGCCGTTTCCGACCTCGGTTGCCGGAGATCCCCGTCGTCGTTTCGCCGGACCCCGTGCCTCCCCTGCCTCGCCAGAAGCACCAGATGAACCGCGGTGAGCCGCTGTACCATTTCCCCCATGACCCATTGCCTACCTCACTCTCTAACCGCATCAGCCACCGGAGCCGAACGCTCCCCGCCGCCGGCCATGGCGCCGCCGTAGCTAGAGCGCACCCACGACGCATTCGAGCCTACCCCCGTGTTCAGTGAGTCCGCAGGACTCCGTAGCAACCCGCGGCTCCTCCTCCCGTGCCCCAAAACGCCGTGTCCGAGCGTGCCCTTACTCCGGCCGCCGCGGACATGCTCGCCGCCGTTGTTCCCGCCACCCCAAAGACCAAACACCGCCACCGTTGGATGCGCCACACCGCTAGCTACTCGTAGCACCCACCCGCGCATCAAACCGTGGCCGGAGCAGCGTTTCCGACGCTCTCCGTCGTCTCGGCCTCGCCGGCGACTCGACGCCGGCAGGTTTGACCCTGCTGACCATTGACTGGGTGGGCCCAGTTTGACCCCTGGGTCACTGACGCGTGGGCCCCAGGCCACTAACTAAACTAGGTTAGTATTAGTTTAACGCTAACTAATATCAGTTAGTTAAACTAACTACTGACACGCAGGGCCCACAGGTCAGTTTGACCTGGACCAGCCCCGTTGACCACTGACGTCACACAGACGTCATGTTGACGCAGTTATTAATTTCCTGGATTTAAAATAATTCAGAAAATTCCAGAAAATGGTTAGAACTTCTAAAATTCATAGAAAATAATCTATAACTCCAATGGAAATAAGTTATATATGAAAAATGATCGTAAAAATATGAAGAATCTGTTTATGCCATGATCATGCATGTTTGAACAAGTTAACCTCACTTAATAGGACAAATGATGGTTAGGACAATTTATGAAATAACATTTGGAGTTGGAATTTGTTCTTGTTCGAGTTCCACTTCAATTAACTTGGCTATATATTGCATTAGGTGAATTTAGTATCTTAACATGACATGTCATTCATGTGAATGTGCATTGCATTGATTGTGTTCTTTCTCAGTTGCCGGTGTTTGTCCCCTCTCGATAGACGTGGTTCCGACGATGAGCTCGATGACACCGATGAAGAACTATATTATCTTCGAAGTGCGTGCAAGCAAAACCCCTTGTTCATTCCGATACAATCCCACTCTCTCGCCTCCTGCTCTCTTTTACTGCATTAGGACAACAACGATTCATCTGCTACTTGTCATGCGGTAGCTGAACCCCTTTATCCTCTCGCATGACCTGTCATTCCACAGTAATTATATGAAACCCACTAGCATGAGTAGGAGTTGTTTGAGCCCTGTTGTGCCTACTCATTCATGCTTGTTTGTCATGCCTGCTACTGCTTAGAGTTGAGTCAGGTCTGATTCATCGGGAATGAATTGGAATGGGTGTGTGAACATGTCCCATCGTGTGTGAGCTAAGTGTGTGAACACGATTTGGTAAAGGTAGCGGTGAGAGGCCATGTAGGAGTACATGGTGGGTTGTCTCATTGAAACCGTCCTCGTGAACTGAGTTCTGTGTTTTGATCCATGAAACAGTTACTACCACACATTGGGATCCTTAATTGACTCTCTCGGCTTCTTAACCACCCTTGTTCTCTGTCCCGTGAGTTGCAACTAGTTTCTCGTGTTTGTAGGATATGTGTTGGAGGCCGTGCGTAGTCAATTGACCCTAGGGGTGGGCTATGATGCGGTAGATACACCGTGGCCCGGTGTGAATGCCCGTTTGGTATCTCGGGAACGCTGCACACATCGTTCGGGGCCGTTAGTGGAAACCTCGGCCGGACTCCCTACGGATGGAACCCGAATAGGCGATAAACCTGGACTAGGGACTTGAGTGTGTAGGTAGGCCGTGGCCGACACCCACGTTGGGCTTCCGCTTGAAGGTTGCCGAGTACATGTCGTGTAAACGGCGGTAAGTGGTGAGAGCATGTGTGAAGAAGTACACCCCTGTAGGGTTAAAATGATCTATTCGAATAGCCGTGTCCGCGGAAAATGACTTCTGGGTTGCCTATAACAGTTCATAGACAAGTGAAAGTGGATACTCTAAAATTCGCAAGATAAGCGTGAGTGCTATGGATGGCGTTCTCGTAGGAAGACGGGAGCGGGTCCATAATGGTGTATTGATATGGTGAATATGTGGACTCGTGTGCGCCACCTCAAAAGAGTTACTTGGCAATGTAGTTCAGGATAGCCACCGAGTCAAAGCTGGCTTGCTGCAGTCAAACTCCACCACCCCCCTTTGTTGATAATGATATATATGTAGTTAGTTCTGATGTAAGTCTTGCTGAGTACATTTTTACTCACGTTTGCCTATTTTATGTTTTTGTAGAGAGACGTCAGTCTCGCTAGTAGTTCCGCGTGGAATTCGACGTTTAGCTTGTTACCTCAGCTACGATCTTGTGCCCTCGGCAGAATCTGGTAGATAGTCAGGCTTCTCAGCCTTTTTCATTTGTAGATGTCTGTACTCAGACATGTTAAGCTTCCGCTTGTGCTTGATGCTTGTATGTTTCAGATGTTGGGTCATGAGACCCATGTTTGTAATATCTCGCTCCTCGGAGCCTAATGAATAAATATTTGAGTCGTAGAGTTATGTTGTGATGCCATGTTGTATCTACACATATTGAGCATATTGTGTGTATGTTTGAAATGCTTGGTATGTGTGGGACCCGACAATCTAGTTGTTATCCTTGCCAGCCTCTCATATGGGGAAATGTAGTCTAGTGCTTCCTGAGCGATAGTAGTCCGCTTCTGACCGGTTCATCGGAGTCCTGCTAGCCCAGACTACCGCTTTGGACACTTGACTGGCGTGCATGTGTTTCACTTCATTCCTATGTCCGTCCTTCGGGAAATGTCACGCGGTGATATCCGGAGTCCTGCCTAGCTTTGCTACAGCCGGGTTACGAAGTCCTGTTAGCCCTGGCTACAGCCGGATTCATACGTTGATGACCGACATGTTCGATGTGATTCATGTATGCCTGTCCCCATGGGTTAAGCGCCGCTTTGGGTTCACGACTAGCCATGCCGGCCCGGTTCTCTGTCATGTGGATGCTAGCGACACTATCATATACGTGAGCCAAAAGGCTTAATCGGTCCCGGGCCATGGTAAGGCGACACCTGGGAATACCGTGCGTGAGGCCGCAAAGTGATATGAGGTGTTACCGGCTAGGTCAATGTGACTTGGAATCGGGTCCTAACAGCGTTGGTATCGAGCTCGACTGCACAGAGGATTACCAAGCCAAATTGGTCGAAGTTGTGTCTAGAAATGCTTTAGTTATGTAAGGGAATTGATTGTGGAAGGGAACGTATGGCTCTTTTACTCCTTATACCTCATGGCCTTTTGATCTGAGTCATCCTCTTCTCTTCTACGGGGTTTAAGAACTAGGCTTCTCATCTATCTATCGTGATGACGTGTTACTAATCCATAGACCTTTAAGATTGTTGGTTTTAAGCCCCAGTTCAGTTCCTACTATTTCTGTATGTTAACTGTTGATCCCGGAACCTTGATATTGTGATGTTGAGTGGTTATGCCACCATGTTTGCAGGATGTTTCAAATCATTTTGAGCATTTACAACCGTTATGCTGTCCGAGTCATCCCAGGTCTCCAAATAGTCTGATGCATTTGCAAATCCTTTCCTTCCGTTCCCAATGTCCTTTTTGGTCAGAATAAGCACACTAATCGGTAAGTTGAGGTACTTTGTTGCCTCGGCATAAATGTTGGAGCTATTATTATGACCCTAGGTGTTTAGGAAGTCACCTAGAAATTTAGCAATGCTTTTGTATCCCCAGTGTGATGATTCTGGCCATTATTCTTGAAAGCATCCCGTGATGTTATTAGTTAGTAGGCATTCTATTCCTGGGTTCTTGAACCCGAGATTCACACTACGGCATGTTGTTAGTATTTGCTAGTTCCTTTAGGATATTAGTAACTTGCGATAGTCCTCGAGGTCCATGGTATTTCCTTCTTCCAAATACCATGAACTAGTTATGGCGTAAGTTCCTCTTTGAGCCTAAAGATCGCAATCAGAGTACTCTTGAAGAGTTCTCCATTCATAATTGTGACTCTGCCAGTTCTACCTTCTCTGCATGGGTTATCCGGGAGAAATGTTGAGCTTTGCTCGATATACTAATCCATGCCTCCACAACTCGAAAAGTTATATGTTCCTCGAGTTGTTCCTCCTTAGTTGTATTCCGATCCCCGCTCATCGGTTGATAGTCGAGGAGTAGTCGTGCTCTCGTCCTCATCGATGCCCATTTTTCTTGTGGTCCGTCAAGCCATTCATTGCTCGAATGACTAGGAGAAACAAACTCGATACCTCATCCATATCCGTGGATTGGGTCAAAGCAGTTGTAATCCGCAGATCAAATGCAATCAAGCTTTTGATTCTGTTCTATCCTGAAGTATTACCCACTTTATGTCGAACGTCATGATAATTGCACCTTCTCTTATGAATTCTTGACGCAGTGATACTTCTCGCCATCATTATTCATTCCTCGGTCCCGAGTTGTTGTAACCGGAATGCCGACAAGTGTACTGTGATGTGTGAAATCAATACTCCTAGCAACGAGTTGCTTGGTAGTTAAAGGATAATAATTTCATTCTTAGCGTGTTGGTTCTTGAATCATCATTCTAAGATAGATTGTGCTATCTAGTCCTTATTTCTGGTGCACTCTTTGATCAATGAGTTAGGATTGTGCCAATCCCTCGCTCTTTTGATCATATCGTCTTGCCCTGAAAAGCAAGATTGTTCTCGAGCTTAGTAACATATCGGTGGTTCGTGGTTTTCCGAATATCTTCTCGGGAGTATCACCAGGTTGCCCCCTGACTATTATGTTGAGTTCGTGATCAAGTTGGTTTCTCGTAAACCACCCCTTCTCCAAGAATCTGTTGGAAACCCTTGAGCTAGTTGGTTAAGCTAAACAACAACTTGGAGAGTTGGAAGATAAAAGCTTGGCCGACTTAGCTCATCACTAAGGGATATCCTTGAGTGTGTGTGTGTGTGTGTGTTGAAGAGAGACGATATCTCCATCGATTGGTCCTCGTGATCAGTTGTTGGACCTATTGTCTTATCAATCCTTTGATTTGAGTGCAGGCTATCGTCAAACCAAATCAGTACCAACGATGCTCGTAATGTTGTCTTACTCGTGGTTAATCCCTCGAGCATACACCATTATATCTTTTGGTCTGACCAATACTATCACCGTGTTCACATGATGGTGGAAGTACAGTGATATGGAAATTCTGATGAGTTGTTGTTGAGCCCATCAGCAGCATTTTGTTCCCCCCAATGATTCATGTTGAACATCAACCTAGTGTTGGAAACTTTTGTCAGCATTATCTTCGTGCCCCGTTCATGAAGAATATGTTTGGATGAAAAAAGTGACTTCCTCTAGTTCATGTGCATTTGAAGCAAGTTGCCGCCATGAATTCGAGAAAGATTGTTTTGCTTCCCCGGGTATCATCCCAAGTCAGTCATGCATGTGCGAAGTATGCTATGGTTTGACAGGCTCGCAACCTTCATTCCATATGTATCCCTATCACACCAAGCCACTAACTGATTTGTTCAAGGAGAAGAAGTTCCTTCTTAAGAGCATGCCTTATGCAAGGACTTCGTTATCCTTGATGATGGTTCCCCACCTGAACCCGATAGTGTTTTGTTGTAAGGCCACCATGTGGTCATGCTTGTCTGGGAAAACGTGTTCACATGTGTTTAGCAGAACCAGCTCATGTTTTGGAGCTTCCTACCTTGGTTCATTCCTCGAGAATCTCGCAACGTCATCTCGTCGAATTGTGTTGCAAACTTTCTCTTCAGACATGCTGAGTCTGAAGTATCATATTACCAATCGGATCTGAATCTCAGGCAGATATGATGATTGGAACATTCCCAACAGTTGCATCTTGTTCCCAGCTTGCACCGCCATTGTGCCAATTCCCCATGGGCTACCCTTCTCGGTAATTTCTGGTCAGGATCGCCCTCAACAATGGTCCTACCATGGGTCCCATCCATTTCCGGTGATAAGCAAAATCATACATTGCATTGTCTTCAACAAGGTAGTCCACATCATCCATTCTAGTCCGAGTATGTCATTCTTTCGAACTCCTTCAAATGATCGATTGTGAATGCCTTAGGCTGGTTTAAAGAGTTTCAGTGATCTCTGAATCAAAAGAAATTCTTTTTGCCACCTAAGGGCACTGCTCAACGAGTCACCTTTTTCCCAAGGTGCCCCTCTATGGAATCATGGCAATTATTTCCTCGCCACCTTGACACCATCCACCATCTTTCTAAGCATGGAATTGTTGCCCACCAAATCAAACTCCGTCGTTGTTCTTCCATCCCTCTCGATGTGTTTTGTGTCTCAACTCGAGATGTTTCAACATCTCATTCCGTGAGTTGATTTGGTATAGCTCGATCTTCGAGAAGATCAATCCTAGTAGAGTTTCTTTCCGTCGTCATCGCGTGGATGAAGATCTCAAAAGCAAGGATGTCAAGATCAACGTTTGCAACAAATCAACAACCTTATGAGGTGCAACCTGGATCGTGAAGATTGTGTTGGTCTTGTGCCCCTCTGTCTTCTTACCTCACGCCTTGAATCTCGGACGAGATTCTTGATTAGTGGGGTGAGTTGTCACAGCCCTAGATTGGTTGTAATTAGTGGCATCTGCATCCATGCATCATGTTTGTTTTCAAAGGAAATTTTGAAGTGGGGATGACCAAGCCCTAGCACTAAAGCAATTCAAATAGGTTCAACTAAAAATATTTTTCAGTGAATCCAAATGGCTTTAAAAAATGTTCATCATTTCCAGGAAAAATGCTATAAACCATAACCAGAGGTGGTGCACATTTTTCATGACATATTTGGTCACTGAATTAAATCATTTAGTATTTGCAATTGGGCATTTAAATGCTATATATTACTTTAAGTGCTCAATTAATTCTGAATTTAAGAGTGGGCTATTAGGATTAATCCCAACAGAGCCCACAATTATTTGCAGGAATTTTGGAAATGTTTTAGTATTTTAATAAAGCCCAACAACAGTTGCGGAAGAATTAGAAAACATAAATAAGAGAGAGAAAGAGAGACTTGCTGGCGCTCACCGACATGGCCCAAAGACGGCCCAGCCCACTGGCGCCGCTGGGCCGTCCTCCTCCTTGCGCCAGAAGGACGAGGGCGTGTGCCCGCGGCGTGCCAGCACGCGCACGGCCACCGACGGCCACCTCCTGCTTGCCGCTCTTCCCCTCATCGCCCTGGACCTCCCTTGCGACGCCACGCGCCCCTGTGCCCCCTCACCGCTCTCCGTGCCTTCTCCTCCTCCTGCTCTCCCTCCCTCTACTGAAGCGCCCGACGCCGCGCCGTTCGCTGCCACCACGGCCACCGACCACCCCTCGCCCTGCCGATGAGTCCAGAAGCTCCGCCGCGTCGTCCTCGACCTCCTCGCTGAGCTACGCAACGCCGGACGCCCTGAAGCCTCGCCAATGCCGCCGTTTCCGACCTCGGTTGCCGGAGATCCCCGTCGTCGTTTCGCCGGACCCCGTGCCTCCCCTGCCTCGCCAGAAGCACCAGATGAACCGCGGTGAGCATGTACCATTTCCCCATGACCCATTGCTCACCAGAACGCCCCGATGCGGCTATATCTCCCACGTGTCGAGGCACGACTTAGAGGCATAACCGCATTGAAAGCAATGTCGCAAGTGAGGTAATCTTCACACAACCCATGTAATAAATAAGGGAAAGAGATACATAGTTGGCTTACAAATGCCACTTCACACAAGACATAAATAAACATCCATCATTCGTAGTACACTCAAGGTCCGACTACGGAACCAAAATAAAAGAAGATACCCCAAATGCTACACAGATCCCCGATCGTCCCAACTGGGCACCACTACTGATCATCTGGAAAGACACATAGTAACGACCACGTTCCTCGTCGAACTCCCACTTGAGCTCGGTTGAGTCACCTGACTCCATCGCCGGCACTCGCAACTGTTTTGAAGTATCTGTGAGTCACGGGGACTCAGCAATCTCACACCCGCGAGATCAAGACTATTTAAGCTTATAGGAAGGACAGAGTAGTAAAATGGAGCTGCAGCAAGCGACTAGCATATATGGTGGCTACTTCGCAAAAGAGAGCGAGAAGAGGAGCAAGGCACGGTCGAGAAGCTAGTAGCGATCAAGAAGTGATCCTGAACTACTTACGTCAGACATAACTCCAACACCGTGTTCACTTCCCGGACTCCGCCGAGAAGAGACCATCACGGTTACACACGCGGTTGATGTGTATTTTAATTGAGGTCAACTTCTGGTTTTCTACAACCGGACATTAACAAATTCCCATCTGCCTCATAACCGTGGGCACTGCTTTCGAAAGATATTACCTGCAGGGTGTCCCAACTTAGCCAATTATAAGCTATCACGGTCAACGAAGGATATTCCTTCTACCGTGAAGACCCGATCAATCTCGGAATCCCGGACTACAAGACATTTCGACAGCAATAAAACAAGACCAGCAAAGCCGCCCGATTGTGCCGACAAATCCCGATAGGAGCTGCACTTATCTCGTTCTCGTGGCACATCCGGATAGGTCAGCCTACGAGTAAAACCAGACCTCGAGTTGCCCGTGGTGGCCCCCATGATCTGCCGGTTCGGGCCAGCACTCGAAGGAGCACTGGTCCGGGGGTTAAAATAAAGATGACCCTCGGGCTCATGAAAACCCGGGGAAAAAGGCTTAGGTGGCAAATGGTAAAACCAAAGTTGGGCCTTCTTTGGAGGAGTCTTATTCAAAGCGAACTGTCAAGGGGTCCCATAAATCACCCAACCGTGTAAGGAACGCATAAAATCAAGGAACATAACACCGGTATGACGGAAACTAGGGTGGCAAGAGTGGAACAAAACACTGGCATAAGGCCGAGCCTTCCACCCTTTACCAAGTATATAGATGTATTAATTATAGCATATATATATTGTGATATCCCCAACAAGTAAACATGTTCCAACAAGGAACAACATCTCCATGTTCCAACAAGGAACAAACTTCATCTTCACCGCAACTAGCAACGCTATAAGAGGGGCTGAGCAAAGCGGTAACATAGCCAATCAACGGTTTGCTAGGAAAGGATGGTTAGGGGCTGACATGGCAATATGGGTGGCATGATATAGCAAGTGGTAGGCATGGCAGCATAGGCATAGCAAAAGAGCGAGCATCTAGCATAGCAAAGATAGAAGTGATTTCGAGGGTATGGTCATCTTGCCTGCAATGTTCTCAGAGTTGTCGAAAGCTTGAACCTCGTAAGCGTTCTCAACAGGATCCTCGTTCACGTACTCGTCTCCCGGCTCTACCCAAAGCAACAACACAAACAAAGGAACCACAATAAATCACGGTGCAAGCACAATCAACATGATGCAAAACATGACATGATATGCGGGAAGTGAGATGCAAATGCGTATGTGCGCTCCGGAGGGTAAATGAAAAACTAGGCATCATCTTGGCAAACCAAGCATGCCATCGGAAAGATGAGATGATTTCGGTTGAAATCGATATAAAGATCACCGGAATCGGATGCACGGTTTAGAAATGGCAAGCAAAACAAGAATGGCACAAATCTGCCATTAACAGCATGATGCCACTTAGCAAGCAACAAATAATTAAGCTACTGCACCCAAACGTATCAACAAAGTACATGGCAGTGATCTACATAAGATGCTTGACAAAAGATGAGCACTGAGCTTCGGCTAAAAGACATCATAACAGGTTCAAACAAGCATGGCAAAAGTGCACAAAATATCAGGCTGGACATGGCAAAAACAGCATCAGGTTGCAATGTTCAGAGCAGCAAAACTACATGCTACAGGAACTTAAAATAGCAAAACAAAGCATGGCATGAATCTACTCAAAGCGTAGAACAAAAGTCCCTTACTGACCATAAGCCAAAAAGGACTCGAAAATATAGTAACACCCATGTCAATATTGAAAGTTTCGTTAACAGATTCAGCAACATGGCATGTTAAAACTGATAACAAGTAGGCATGTTTACAAGCTCAATGCACTCACTACAGAGCCTTAAATGATAAACTAAGCATACATACATCAAGAAGACATGTCATAGAAGACATACATGGCAAGAACGATAACATAGCATAAATGGATCAACCACAACAACCTTGGCAAAATTGAATAACATGTAAACAATCTGCCAGGAAACATTTTATAGCAAAAGTAGAGCTCGATTGACTCAAGCTATGGCACTCCATAATTACAAAAAAAGGCATGGATGGATAGAGCAAGACATGTTTAACAAAACATCCTTACTAAAGTATCTCAAAATATACATGGATCTCTCGGTAGCATCAAGTTAACATGGCATCAAAATATCAGCTAAACAGGGCTGAAAACAGCAACATCAGGACACCTACTTTGCATGCTTGTGCTAGTCACCACATAGATCACAAAAATACATGGCATACACCCCTGGAAATATGGCATGGCATATTACAAAACACATGTAGGACTCCAATTCATAGGGTGAACACATCAATCATGGCAAAAATAACAAAAGTGCAAGTTCTGTTAAGAAACAGAAACTAACATCACATAGCACTCTTCCAACAGCATTTCGGGCATCAAGACGAGCTCGAAAGAACATGGTGCAATGATATGAAATGATCTACTCTTCGAGGCGAACATTTTGACATATTATACGCGAAAAATGGATCTACGGATGCGAAGATATAGCATGTTGAAAATTGCACAAAATAACAATGATCTAAGGACTTAGTGAAAAAAAAAGGAGGGAGACGAGGTCAACGGGAGCTCGTGGCCCGAGGCCGGATCGGATCGGGCCGGGCGACGGGCGGCTCGCCGGGGTTGGGGTCGCCGGCTGGAGGGGCGGCGTCGCTGCCGGCGCTGGCGGCGGCGGCGCCGGGCGCGGCTGGGCGGCGGCGGCGAGGGCCGGGGCCGGCGAGGAGCTCACGAGGGAGCGGCGGCGAGGGGCGGCCGGAGCGGCGCCACGACGCGGCGGGAGGCGCTGGCGGGCCGCCAAGCTCGGGAGCGGCCGGGCGGGCGGGCGCGCGCTTCGGGCGGCCCATGGCGACTGGCCGAGCGGGCCGGGCGGGAGGAGAGAGAGGAGGCGCGGCGGGGCGCGGGTTGACGTGGCGCCATGATTACCGCGGCGGCGGGCGGACGCGTCTCGCCGACGTGTCCGGGCGGCGCGGAGGGGCGAAATAGCTAGGGTTTCGGGGGGATGACCCGGGATTTCGGGGGATGTTTGCTTAAATAGGCATAGAGGGAGCTAGGAGAGTCCAAATGAGGTGTAGTTTTCGCCCACACGATCGTGATCGAACGACGGAGAGCATGGGAGTGACTTAGATGGGTTATTGGGCTGTTTTGGAGGGGTGTTGGGCTGCAACTTAAAATAGGCCTTTGCGAGAGTCACGGTTAACCGTTGGAGTACCAAACGAGCTCCAAATGACCGAAACTTGACCGGTGGTCTTTGGGTGTTATACCAAGGCCACTAGACAAACCTCGGTTCATTTCGAGAAGGTTTAATACCCGCACACGGAAAAACGTAAAAGGGACCGCCGGGGGAGATAGGAGTGTCGGATTGCAAAACGGACAACGGGAAAAATGCTCGGAATCATGAGACGAACACGTATGCAAATGTGATGCACATGATGACATGATATAAAATGCATGACATGGACAAAATGCAAAAAGAAGAAAACCCAACCACGGAGGGAATATCATATCACAATGCCGAAAATGGCAAGAGTTGGAGTTACAAATATGGAAAGTTACATCCGGGGTGTTACAACACTCCACCACTACAAGAGGATCTCGCCCCGAGATCTAGGACTGAAAGAACTCCGGATATTCGGAACGGAGGTGATCCTCGCACTCCCGTGTAGCTTCTCGGTGAATGGTGTGACCACTTCACTTTCAGGAATTTGATTGACTTGTTGCGAGTCTTGCGCTCGGTTTCTTCAAGAATAGCAACGGGTGCTCATGATAAGAGAGATCTTCTTGAAGGTCAATCTCTTGAAGTTGATAGTGCGTTCAGGAGTCTTGAAGCACTTGCGAAGCTGTGACACGTGAAACACATCGTGCACGTTTGCAAAGTTGGATGGAAGCTCAAGTTGATAGGCGAGATCGCCTCTTTTGCCAATTATCTTGAAAGGACCCACGTATCTAGGGGCAAGCTTCCCTTTGATACCGGGCGGACGAGTGCCTTTCATTGGAGAGACGCGGAGGTAGACATGGTCTCCGATTTCAAAAGTCACATCACGGTGCTTATCATCATAATAGCTCTTCCAGCGCGATTATGCGGCTTTGAGATTCTCACGAATGACTTGGCACATTTCTTCCGCTTCGTGATCAAGTCATTGCCAAGAAGTTGGCGTTCACCTGTCTCGCACCAATTGAGAGGAGTACGGCACTTTCTCGCCATAGAGAATTTCGGATGGGGCCTTGCCCGAACTCGCTTGGAAGCTGTTGTTGTAGGAGAACTTCGGCATATGGAAGACAATCTTCCCACTTCATACCGAAAAGAAATGACACAAGCCCCGAGCATATCTTCAAGGATTTGGTTGACTCGCTCGACTTGGCCACTTGTTTGAGGATGGAAAGCTGTCTTTGAAACGAATGTTGGTGCCCATGGCCTTCTGAAAAGAATCCCAAAACTTGGAGGTAAAGATGCTGCCACGGTCTGAAGAGATCACTTGAGGAATGCCGTGCAAGGAGACAATCCTGGAGGTGTATAGCTCTGCCAACTGAGCTGCTGTGATGGATTCTTTGATAGGAAGAAAATGAGCCACTTTAGTAAGCTTGTCAATGACAACGAAGATAGCATCATTTCCACGCTTGGACTTTGGAAAGCCAAACGAAGTCCATTTCAATATGATCAAACTTCCATTCAGGAATAGCAAGAGGTTGAAGGAGACCAGCTGGTCTTTGGTGTTCGCTTTCACTCTTCTCGCAGACATCACACTCATTCACGAATTGAGCAATTTCGCTTCATTCGAGTCCACCAATATGACTGCTTGAGATCATGGTACATCTTCGTACTTCCGGGATGAATGGATAGAAGCGAATTGTGAGCCTCGTTCATAATGACTTTTCAGAGATCACCCTTAGGAACCACAATCCGGTCCTCAAAGAAAAGAGTATCTTTGTCATCAACGTGGAAGCACTTGTACTTGGAAATGCCCTTGTCGATACCACGCTTCACCTTTTTCACCATGGTATCCGAAGTTGAGCCTCATGAATCTGATCTTCCAAAGTAGGAGAGACTATGAGGTTGGCAAGAAAGCCTTGAGGAACAACTTGAAGATTCAGCTTGCGGAAAGCTTCACGTAGATCCGGTGAAAAGGCTTGAGGATTAGACTGCTGCAGTAAGCCTTCCTGCTCAAAGCATCTGCAATGACATTGGCCTTGCCCGAGTATATTCAATACTTGGGTTGTACTCTTGAATCATTTCGACCCATCGAAGTCTGCACTTTGAGGTTGAGGTTGGGCTGAGTGAAAATGTACTTGAGACTCTTGTGATCGGTGAAAATGTCCACTTTCCTTCCCAACAAGAGATGTCTCCAAGTAATCAATGCATGGACAATCGCCGCCAACTCGAGATCGTGAGTGGGGTAGTTCTTCTCGTTGGGCTTCAACTGGCGAGAGGTATAAGCCACAACCCTCTTCTCTTGCATTAACACAGCACCGAGACCTTGAAGAGAAGCATCACATAAAACTTCAAATGGCTTGGATTCATCAGGAGGAGTCAAGACAGGAGCTGTGACGAGTTTCTCTTTGAGAGTATTGAAAGCAACGTCACACTCAGGAGACCGGACATACTTCACATGCTTCGGAGGAGGTTGGAAAGAGGCTTTGCAATCTTGGAGAAGTTCTCAACGAATCTTCAGCAATAGCTTGCAAGACCAAGAAAACTGCGGAGCTGCTTGACATTCTGAGGAGGTTCCCAATTCACAATTGCGGACACCTTCTCGGGATTAACAGCGATGCCCTTGGCGGAGATGATATGACCAAGATAAAGCACTTCATCAAGCCAAAATTCACATTTGGAGAACTTAGCATAGAATTGATACTCTCTGAGTTTGTCTAGCACCAATCGCAAATGTTTGGCATGATCCTTCTTATTCTTGGAGA
Organism: Aegilops bicornis; assembly: GCA_021605145.1. Classification (NCBI taxonomy): domain Eukaryota; kingdom Viridiplantae; phylum Streptophyta; class Magnoliopsida; order Poales; family Poaceae; genus Aegilops; species Aegilops bicornis. Next base: position 100,908,013 of record CM038674.1, read on the forward strand.
AGACCAAAATATCATCAAGATAGACCAAGACGAATTCATTGGTGTAGGGATTGAAGATGAAATTCATCATCCGAGAGAATGTTGGAGGAGCATTGACGAGGCCGAAAGACATGACAGTATATTCATAAGAACCAAAGCTTGTTCTGAACGCTGTCTTGGGAATATCTTGTTCACGAATGCGAATATGATGATACCCCATACGAAGGTCAAGCTTGGAGAACACCGTAGCACCTTTGAGTTGCTCGAAAAGCTCATTGATGTTGGGAAGTGGGTACTTGTTCTTGATAGTCTTCTTATTCAATGGACGGTAATCGACGCAAAGTCGGTCCGTGCCATCCTTCTTCTGGACAAAAAGAACACCACAACCCCAAGGAGATGAACTCGGTCTGATCAAACCCAGACGCTCTTGTTCATCGAGCTGCTTCTTCAATTCCTTCAGCTCGTTAGGTCCAAGCTTGTATGGACGCTTGCAAACTGGTTCAGTGCCAGGCTCAAGATCAATAACGAACTCAACTGGCCGATGAGGAGGCATACCCGGAAGCTCTTCTGGAAAGACATCTTGGTACTCACAAACGACTGGAATCTGAGAGATGGCATTCAGTTCGCCCTTCTCATTGAGAGAAAACAACCGAATAGTTTCATCACGAGCGGCATAGATGATCACATCATTAGAAGAGTGAGTCAATTGAATTTCCCTGGCAGCACAATCAAGCTGAGCTTTGTGCTGAGAAAGCCAGTCCATCCCGAGAATAAGATCAATATCCGAGTCACCAAGAACAATTGGTTTAGCCAGAAATCTATAATCGCCCATCTTGATACCGACATTCGGAACCACCAAGCTAGAACTCATGTGCTTGCCCGGGGAAACAATTGCTAGAGGTTTAACCAAGAATTCAAGTGAAATCATGCTTGGCAAAAACGGTCTCGACATGAAACAATGCGATGCACCAAGTATCAAATAAGACTTTTGCAGAATATCATTAATCGAGAGATTACCCATAATCACATCGGAAGATTCCTCTGCTTGAGCTGCATTCATCATATTCACCTTGGCATGCTTTGGATTATGCTTGACCAACTGCATTGCTGGAAGATTTCACAGAGGAGGAGGCGGAAGGCGCCTTTGGTTGAAGCATTTGTTCGCATAGTGACCTTCTGCTGACATTTGTTGCAAGTCACCTCGTAGAGCGGACGGTGGTAAGGAGCACTTGACCTTGGGGCTTGAGAATTAGACTTGTTACGATAGCTTGGGTTGGGTGGGTGGGAAGATCCACGGCCACCTGAGTTCTTCTGGCCGATAAGGCCGAGAACGGAGGAGGAGGAAGGTAAAACTTCTGCTTAGCTGCCACTTGAGAGGAAGAAGAAGACTGAATCGCATCCTGATTCTCTTCTTAGAAGCCTCACATTTGAGCTGGGCAGCTTCTTGCTTCAGTGCCATGTTGTAGAAATCATCATACTTAATCGGCTCAAAAAGCACAAGAGCTAATTGCAGATCTTCTCTCGCACCACCTCTGAATTGATAGATCATACTCTTCTCATCGTGCACGTCTTGCTTAGCAAAACGAGCAAGCTTCGAACTGGATATTGTATTGATAGACAGACATGTTGCCTTGCTTGAGATTGCGGAACTCCTCACGCTTGCTCTCAACAACACTTTTGAATGTGGTGAGCTCTGAAATCACGGCGGAACTCATCCCTGTAATGACACGACCTCCTCGAATCTTTGTATTGCCGGTACCACTCAGCAGCTTGATCCTTGAGTTGAAACGAAGCAAATTTGACAAAGTCTTCGGTCTGACATTGCTACATCAAAGTGCTTGCAGATGTCCACTAACCAATCGTCGGCGTGGCCTCGACACGTAAACCGAAAGACTTCGACTGATTAGCGAGGAACTGACTGAGAGTAGCAAAGTGTGGCTGATTGTTGCCTTGACCTTGATTTCCTTGATTGCCTTGCCCCTGAGTACGTTCTTGCAAGAGCTGCAAAATCATCTGAGCATTGGCATTGGTGGCTGCCATGATAGCTTGCCAGGCCTCTGGAGGCGGAGGTGGAGGTGGAGGTGGAGGGTTCGACTGATCCCCATCATTGCGATCCGGATTCAGGCTGGCGTTGGCGGAGCCATCCTGAAGAGGGTGACATCCGTTAGTCCTTTGATAGACAAATAGATAAGTAGAATCAACGGATAGAAATTGCAACATATAGTCTTCACAATAAACATTCGAACAAGAATGAACGAATGAATTCCAAAGTTAATCATCACACGTCCATTAAGGTGAGAAGCCACTTAGATAAAGATATGGAAACAACATCTGTCTTAGAAACAAATCGAGTATCACAACTGAAAACAAAAGGTTGGCTTCTAGAATGAGCCGAACAAACACATGATAGAGATTTACGCCCAAAGTGTTCGTGGTGGGGCTCACACGGGCACGACGTATAGCGGACGTCACGAATGACTAACAAGACGCGTCCCGAATCAGCATAGCCAAGGATTCTTTAAGGCGTCTCGCGACCAATCGTAAATCGATCGTGAATGGGCGGACCACTAAACTTTGAACCCCAATCTCAAATCATACATCTGTCGGAAAGAATATCCTGTAAGCTACTAGAATTCCCACCTATAAACTCCCGAAACTTTCTGGTTATGCAATCTGGTGTTGGGGATACAGGGGACACAAAATATATCACCCAAACTAACAATACCTAGATCCAGCTATATCCATCCGTCAACACATAACCAAGAAATCCTCGGAAATCGTGTACCTCGACCTTCGAAAAACATCCGTTATACAAGTCATGGCAATACTCCCGCACTTTTCGCCACAAGATCTTGGGCTATCGTGGTTATCTCACCAACAACTGTACAAAAGAGATTTCGATGTCGGTAAAACTCAGGTATTCCAGAACTGCAACGATAAAATTGTGACGACAACACCTCGGAGCTCAACTCCCCGGGACACTGCCACAACCCCTAAATGTCAGGAGGCACCAAGTACAATGTTCTCGTCACAAAACCATAGGAACGATTCCAAGATACCCACGTGATCCTAAAAAATTTTTTAGTGAAAATTGAGGAGAGAAGAGTCAAAACACTACGTCAGGATACCTCACAGAGCGACGAAGGGACTGGGAAGTAAAAAGAATCCTACTCCGATATATATAATCCTAAGACTCAAAACATTTTTCCATTCTAGACTCAACAACGCCAGAAACAATCAAGTAGGGGGCTCCTAAGTCGGGAAGGCTCGATTACCAACTTGTAACGCCCCGATGCGGCTATATCTCCCACGTGTCGAGGCACGACTTAGAGGCATAACCGCATTGAAAGCAATGTCGCAAGTGAGGTAATCTTCACACAACCCATGTAATAAATAAGGAAAGAGATACATAGTTGGCTTACAAATGCCACTTCACACAGTACATAAATAAACATCCATCATTCGTAGTACACTCAAGGTCCGACTACGGAACCAAAATAAAAGAAGATACCCCAAATGCTACACAGATCCCCGATCGTCCCAACTGGGCACCACTACTGATCATCTGGAAAAGACACATAGTAACGACCACGTTCCTCGTCGAACTCCCACTTGAGCTCGGTTGAGTCACCTGCACTGGCATCGTCGGCACCTGCAACTGTTTTGGAAGTATCTGTGAGTCACGGGGACTCAGCAATCTCACACCCGCGAGATCAAGACTATTTAAGCTTATAGGAAGGACAGAGTAGTAAAATGGAGCTGCAGCAAGCGACTAGCATATATGGTGGCTACTTCAAGAAAAGAGAGCGAGAAGAGGAGCAAGGCACGGTCGAGAAGCTAGTAGCGATCAAGAAGTGATCCTGAACTACTTACGTCGGACATAACTCCAACACCGTGTTCACTTCCCGGACTCACGAGAAGAGACCATCACGGTTACACACGGGTTGATGTGTATTTTAATTGAGGTCAACTTCTGGTTTTCTACAACCGACATTAACAAATTCCCATCTGCCTCATAACCGCGGGCACGGCTTTCGAAAGATATTACCCTGCGAGGGTGTCCCAACTTAGCCCATTATAAGCTCTCACGGTCAACGAAGGATATTCCTTCTACCGAAGACCCGATCAATCTCGGAATCCCGGACTACAAGACATTTCGACAAAGAATAAAACAAGACCAAAGAAGCCGCCCGATTGTGCCGACAAATCCCGATAGGAGCTGCACATATCTCGTTCTCGTGGCACATCCGGATAGGTCAGCCTACGAGTAAAACTAGACCTCGAGTTGCCCGTGGTGGCCCCTGATCTGCTTCGGTTCGGGCCAAGACTCGAAGGAGCACTGGTCCGGGGTTAAAATAAAGATGACCCTCGGGCTCGCGAAAACCCGGGGAAAAAGGCTTAGGTGGCAAATGGTAAAACCAAAGTTGGGCCTTCTTTGGAGGAGTCTTATTCAAAGCGAACTGTCAAGGGGTCCCATAAATCACCCAACCGTAAGGAACGCAAAATCAAGGAACATAACACCGGTATGACGGAAACTAGGGTGGCAAGAGTGGAACAAAACACGGGCATAAGGCCGAGCCTTCCACCCTTTACCAAGTATATAGATGTATTAATTATAGCATATATATATTGTGATATCCCCAACAAGTAAACATGTTCCAACAAGGAACAACATCTCCATGTTCCAACAAGGAACAAACTTCATCTTCACCGCAACTAGCAACGCTTATAAGAGGGGCTGAGCAAAGCGGTAACATAGCCAATCAACGGTTTGCTAGGAAAGGATGGTTAGGGGCTGACATGGCAATATGGGTGGCATGATATAGCAAGTGGTAGGCATGGCAGCATAGGCATAGCAAAAGAGCGAGCATCTAGCATAGCAAAGATAGAAGTGATTTCGAGGGTATGGTCATCTTGCCTGCAATGTTCTCAGAGTTGTCGAAAGCCTGATCCTCGTAAGCGTTCTCAACAGGATCCTCGTTCACGTACTCGTCTCCCGGCTCTACCCAAAGCAACAACACAAACAAAGGAACCACAATAAATCACGGTGCAAGCACAATCAACATGATGCAAAACATGACATGATATGCGGGAAGTGAGATGCAAATGCGTATAAGCGCTCCGGAGGGTAAATGAAAAACTAGGCATCATCTTGGCAAACCAAGCATGCCATCGGAAAGATGAGATGATTTCGTTGAAATCGATATAAAGATCACCGGAATCGGATGCACGGTTTAGAAATGGCAAGCAAAACAAGAATGGCACAAATCTGCCATTAACAGCATGATGCCACTTAGCAAGCAACAAATAATTAAGCTACTGCACCCAAACGTATCAACAAAGTACATGGCAGTGATCTACACAAGATGCTTGACAAAAGATGAGCACTGAGCTTCGGCTAAAACACATCATAACAGGTTCAAACAAGCATGGCAAAAGTGCACAAAATATCAGGCTGGACATGGCAAAAACAGCATCAGGTTGCAATGTTCAGAGCAGCAAAACTACATGCTACAGGAACTTAAAATAGCAAAACAAAGCATGGCATGAATCTACTCAAAGCATAGAACAAAAGTCCCTTACTGACCATAAGCCAAATAGGACTCGAAAATATAGTAACACCCATGTCAATATTGAAAGTTTAGTTAACAGATTCAGCAACATGGCATGTTAAAAACTGATAACAAGTAGGCATGTTTACAAGCTCAATGCACTCACTACAGAGCCTTAAATGATAAACTAAGCATACATACATCAAGAAGACATGTCATAGAAGACATACATGGCAAGAACGATAACATAGCATAAATGGATCAACCACAACAACCTTGGCAAAATTGAATAACATGTAAACAATCTGCCAGGAAACATTTTATAGCAAAAGTAGAGCTCGATTGACTCAAGCTATGGTACTCCATAATTACAAACAAAGGCTTGGACGGATAGAGCAAGACATGTTTAACAAAACATACTTACTAAAGTATCTCAAAATATGCATGGATCTCTCGGTAGCATCAAGTCAACATGGCATCAAAATATCAGCTAAACAGGGCTGAAAACAGCAACATCAGGACACCTACTTTGCATGCTTGTGCTAGTCACCACATAGATCACAAAAATACATGGCATACACCCCTGGAAAGATGGCATGGCATATTACAAAACACATGTAGGACTCCAATTCATAGGGTGCACACATCAATCATGGCAAAAATAACAAAAGTGCAAGTTCTGTTAAGAAACAGAAACTAACATCACATAGCACTCTTCCAACAGCATTTCGGGCATCAAGACGAGCTCAAAAGAAAATGATGCAATGATATGAAATGATCTACTCTTCGAGACGAACATTGTGACATATTATACGCGAAAAATGGATCTACGAAAGCGAAGATATAGCATGTTGAGAATTGCACAAAATAACAATGATCTAAGGACTTAGTGAAAAAAAAAGGAGGGAGACGAGGTCAACGGGAGCTCGTGGCCCGAGGCCGGATCGGATCGGGCGGGCGACGGGCGGCTCGCCGGGGTTGGGGTCGCCGGCTGGAGGGGCGGCGGTCGGCGGGCGCCGGGCGGGCGGCGGGGCGCGGCCGGGCGGCGGGCGAGGCTGGGGCCGGCATGGCGGAGGAGTCACGGGAGGAAGCGGGCGAGGGCGGCCGGAGCGGGCGCTGGCCGACGCTGGCGGCGGGAGGCGCTGGCGGGCCGCTGCTCGAGCGGCCGGGCGGGCGGGCGCCGGGCGGTCAAGGGCGACTGGCGACCGGGGCCGGATCGGCCGAGCGGGCCGGGGAGGAGAGAGGAGGCGGCGGGGCGCGGGGTTGACGTGGCGCCCATGATTAACGGGCGGCGCGGGCGGATCGTCTGCTCGCCGGGACGTGTCCCAAGGCGCGAGTAAATAGCTAGGGTTTCGGGGATGACCGGGATTTGAGGAGGTTTGCTTAAATAGGCATAGAGGGAGCTAGGAGAGTCCAAATGAGGTGTAGTTTTCGCCCACGATCGTGATCGAGCAACGGAGAGCATGGGAGTGACTTAGATGGGTTATTGGGCTGTTTTGGAGGGGTGTTGGGCTGCAACTTAAAATAGGCCTTTGCGAGAGTCACGGTTAACCGTTGGAGTACCAAACGAGCTCCAAATGACCGAAACTTGACCGGTGGTCTTTGGGTGTTATACCAAGGCCACTAGACAAACCTCGGTTCATTTCGAGAAGGTTTAATACCCGCACGGAAAAAGCGTAAAAGGGACCGCCGGGGAGATAGGAGTGTCGGATTGCAAAAGCGGACAACGGAAAAATGCTCTAATCATGAGACGAACACATATGCAAATGTGATGCACATGATGACATGATATAAAATGCATGACATGGACAAAATGCAAAAAGAAGAAAACCCAACCACGGAGGGAATATCATATCACAATGCCGAAAATGGCAAGAGTTGGAGTTACAAATATGGAAAGTTACATCCGGGGTGTTACACTACCTCACTCTCTAACCGCATTAGCCACTGGAGCCGAACGCTCCCCGCCGCCGGCCATGGCGCCGCCGTAGCTAGAGCGCACCCACGACGCATTCGAGCCTACCCCTGTGTTCAGTGAGTCCGCAGGACTCCGTAGCAACCCGCGGCTCCTCCTCCCGTGCCCCAAACGCCGTGTCCGGCGTGCCCTTACTCCGCCGCCAGCGGACATGCTCGCCGCCGTTGTTCCCGCCACCCCAAAGACCAAACACCGCCACCGTTGGATGCGCCACACCGCTAGCTACTCGTAGCACCCACCCGCGCATCAAACCGTGGCCGGAGCAGCGTTTCCGACGCTCTTCGTCGTCTCGGCCTCGCCGGCGACTCGACGCCGGCAGGTGTGACCTCGCCGACCATTGACTGGTGGGCCCTGTTTGACCCTGAGTCATCGACGTGGGCCCTGTGCCACTAACTAAACTAGGTTAGTATTAGTTTAACGCTAACTAATATCGATTAGTTAAACTAACTCATCGACACTTGAGGCCCAGTCAGTTTGACCTGGACCAGCCCCGTTGACCACTGACGTCACACAGACGTCATGTTGACGCAGTTATTAATTTCCTGGATTTAAAATAATTCAGAAAATTCCAGAAAATGGTTAGAACTTCTAAAATTCATAGAAAATAATCTATAACTCCAATGGAAATAAGTTATATATGAAAAATGATCAGAAAAATATGAAGAATCTGTTTATGCCATGATCATGCATGTTTGAACAAGTTAACCTCACTGAATAGGACAAATGATGGTTAGGACAATTTATGAAATAACATTTGGAGTTGGAATTTGTTCTTGTTCGAGTTCCACTTCAATTAACTTGGCTAGATATTGCATTAGGTGAATTCAGTATCTTAACATGACATGTCATTCATGTGAATGTGCATTGCATTGATTGTGTTCTTTCTCAGTTGCCGGTGTTTGTCCCCTCTCGATAGACGTGGTTCCGACGATGAGCTCGATGACACCGATGAAGAACTATATTATCTTCAGAAGTGCCAGGCAAGCAAAACCCCCTTGTTCATTCCGATACAATCCCACTCTCTCCCTCCTGCTCTCTTTTACTGCATTAGGACAACAACGATTCATCTGTTACTTGCTGCGGTAGCTGAACCCCTTTATCCTCTGCATGACCTGTCATTCCACAGTAATTATATGAAACCCACTAGCATGAGTAGGAGTTGTTTGAGCCCTGTTGTGCCTACTCATTCATGCTTGTTTGTCATGCCTGCTACTGCTTAGAGTTGAGTCAGGTCCGATTCATCGGGAATGAATTGGAATGGTTGTGTGAACATGTCCTACTGTGTGTGAGCTAAGTGTGTGAACACGATTTGGTAAAGGTAGCGGTGAGAGGCCATGTAGGAGTACATGGTGGGTTGTCTCATTGAAACCGTCCTCGAGGAACTGAGTTCTGTGTTTTGATCCATGAAAGCAGTTACTACCACACATTGGGATCCTTAATTGACTCTCTCGGCTTCTTAACCACCCTTGTTCTCTGTCCGGGAGTTGCAACTAGTTTCGGTGTTTGTAGGATATGTGTTGGAGGCCGTGCGTGGCCTGACCCTAGGGGTGGGCTATGATGCGGTAGATACACCGTGGCCCGTGTCTGCAGAATGCCCGTTTGGTATCTCGGGAACGCTGCACACATCGTTCGGGGCCGTTAGTGGAAACCTCGGCCGGACTCCCTACGGATGGAACCCGAATAGGCGATAAACCTGGACTAGGGACTTGAGTGTTTAGGTAGGCCGTGGCCGACACCCACGTTGGGCTTCCGCTTGAAGGTTGCCGAGTACATGTCGTGTAAACGGCGGTAAGTGGTGAGAGCATGTGTGAAGAAGTACACCCCTGTAGGGTTAAAATGATCTATTCGAATAGCCGTGTCCATGAAAATGACTTCGGGTTGCCTATAACAGTTCATAGACAAGTGAAAGTGGATACTCTAAAATTAGCAAGATAAGCGTGAGTGCTATGGATGGCGTTCTCGTGGGAAGGCGGGGCGGGTCCATAATGGTGTATTGATATGGTGAATATGTGGACTCGTGTGCGCCACCTCAAAAGAGTTACTTGCAAATGTAGTTCAGGATAGCCACCGAGTCAAAGCTGGCTTGCTGCGGTCAAACTCCACCACCCCCTTTGTTGATAATGATATATATGTAGTTAGTTACGATGTAAGTCTTCTTTGAGTACATTTTTACTCACGTTGCCTATTTTATGTTTTTGTAGAGAGACGTCGGTCTCGCTAGTAGTTCCGCGTGGAATTGACGTTTAGCTTGTTACCTCAGCTACGATCTTGTGCCCTCGGCAGAATCTGGTAGATAGTCGCTTCTCAGCCTTTTTCATTTGTAGATGTACGTACTTTCAGACATGTTAAGCTTCCGCTTGTGCTTGATGCTTGTATGCTCTGTATGTTGGGTCATGAGACCCATGTTTGTAATATCTCGCTCCTCGGAGCCTAATGAATAAATATTTGAGTCATAGAGTTATGTTGTGATGCCATGTTGTATCTACACATATTGAGCATATTGTGTGTATGTTTGAAATGCTTGGTATGTGTGGGACCCGACAATCTAGTTGTTATCCTTGCAAGCCTCTCATATGGGGGAAATGTAGTCTAGTGCTTCCTGAGCGATAGTAGTCCGCTTCTGACCGGTTCACCGGAGTCCTGCTAGCTCAAGACTACCGCTTTGGACACTTGATCGGCCGGCATGTGTTTCACTGTTCCTATGTCTCCCTTCGGGAAATGTCACGCGGTGATATCCGAGTCCTGCCTAGCTCAAGCTGTACCGGGTTACCAGAGTCCTGTTAGCCCAGTGCTACATTTCGGATTCATACGTTGATGACCGACATGTTCGATGTGATTCATGTATACTGTCCCCATGGGTTAAGCGCCGCTTTGGGTTCACGACTAGCCATGTCGGCCCGGGTTCTCTGTCATATGGATGCTAGCGACACTATCATATACGTGAGCCAAAAGGCGCAAACGGTCCCGGGCCATGGTAAGGCGACACCCGTGGGAATACCGTGCGTGAGGCCGCAAAGTGATATGAGGTGTTACCGGCTAGGTCAATGTGACTTGGAATCGGGGTCCTGACAGCGTGCAGCACGCGACATGTGGCGGCGGAGAGAGGCACCCCTTGGCTTGCTCTCAGAGAATCAAAAGTGACACCAATGGCCGTGTGCATCAATTGATGTGAAGGATGGGGGCAATCCTCCTTTTCATAAAAGAAAAAAAATATGACCCGCGGAGGTCTCTCGCAAGGGTATTTTTTTCCATTTGTTTCTTGGAACAAAACGGCCACGACCTTTATTGATCTATAACTATGTTCATTGGAATTGCATGAGGACCACAAGAAAATACTAAACAGGTTTATTTTGAGCAAAAAACTAGTTTTTTTTAAAATTGCTCTCTCAGAACACTACAAAAAAAAGACACATCCGTGACATTTTGGGCCGAACAATTTTTTTTCTGTCATACATATGACACTTCTATGACGATAATTGTGACAAAACCAGGTATCATCATAGATGTGGTGGGCTCCTACTTCTATGACAAAAAACCATGACAGAAAATGGGCTTTTTGTCCTGGGCGGGCCGGAGACGCAGCTGCATGACATTCTTTGGGCCGTCCATGATGGAAAAAACCATGGTAGAAGCAAGGGCGAGGAAAATCTCAGTGAGTTGCCGGTTACGGTGGGAGGTCGAGGGCCGAGCGATGCGCGTTTCTCTTGTACACGTGCGAGGCGTTGGCTCTAATCGAACCGGCGAGGCGTTGGGCTCTAATCGAACTCGGCGATTGCATAGCAGGCTATGCGTTCTTGAACTGAGCGATCGATCGATGGTATTAGCTGAACCCGATCGAGCGATTCTTCGCCATCGCTGCTAATCAAGCCAATCGATGCTGCCTCTGGATGAAGCGATGGCGTTGCGGGGGAGGGGAGGGGGTTTGGATGAGCAGTGGCGGTGGCGTTGCCTACGGATGAACAGGACCCGTCTTTGTGGAGGGCTGGATGAACAGTAGACGGTGGAGGGGTGGTTGAACAGGACCCCGTGGTGTGGAGGGCTGGATGAACAATAGACGGTGGAGGGGTGCCCGTGGAGGGGTGGTTGAACAGTAGCCGGTGGAGTAGCGCGCGGTGGAGGTTGGATGAACAAGAGCCCGTGGAGGCTGGAGGAGGTCGACGGTAGCCCGTGGAGGCTGGAGGAGGTCGACGGTGGAGATGAACAGTATCTCGTGGAGTCCTGCTTTTGCGATGCCACACCCTCCCGATGAACAGGACCCCGTTTTGACCATAGTGCTCCAACACAAGTCCGTTTAAATCTGTCTTGCGGTACACCACACCCTCCCTATCAACGGGACCCGGTTTACGTAGTAGGAGGTCCTGTTCGTCCATTTTGTGGTACGCCACACCCTCCCGATCAACATGACCCCCGTTTAACCGTAGGAGGTCCGTTTAAATGCATTTTGCGATGCGCCCACACCCTCCCGATCAACAGGACCCACGTTCGAATGTGGCGGTCGAACACAAGGCCATTTCCTCCGTTCAATGATACGCCAGGCCTCGTTTCCATCACCTGTTCCATCCAAGCCGGTTGGCTCCCACGCGTTCCGTTGCCTCCCGATGAACACGACGCATTCCGTTGCCTCCCCATGAACATGACGCACTCCGTTGCCTCCCCATGAAAACGAGGACGACGCTGTTTCTCCGTTTCGACCCAGCCATGTACACGAGCCCTGGCCGTACGTGTCTGTGAGGCGTTCGAGACCCCGCCCGTATGTACACATACGTGGCCGTATTTTCTTTCTTGCACCCTGGCCGCTGTATGTACATATACATGCTACGTGCGCGCCTCTACTACGACACGTGTGCGCCTCTACTACGACACGTGCGCGCCTCTACATCGACCAGTATGTACGTACACATTCGCGACCAGGATGACAACGCTACGTACGCTTCGACTAGGTGGGTCCCGACTGTCAGGTACTTCCTTGCCTGTGAAGATGTAGCTGGTGGGTCCCAGCAATCAGGGAGGCGAATCGTTTTGTTTTTTGCCCGAACGCACTTCCTTGCGTGCGAAGGTGTAGCTGGTGGGTCCCAGCGGTCGAGAAGTGAATCGCTTTTTGCGGGCGCACTTCCTTGCGTGCGAAGATGAAGCTGGTGGGTCCCAGCAGTTAGGGGGAAACGTTTTTTCCATGAAATACAGTGGCACATCCGGTGGGTCCCAGTTGTCAGGTGGAGGAATCATTATTTTCCGCGTAATAAGGAGGCACTTCCTTGCTGCGGCCGTGGACCCAGCTGTCAGCCTCTCCACATGCAGTCCACGTCCGATGGAAGTCATTCCTTGACCACGTTGACCAGGCCGCGCCGAGAGCACCACGGTGGTGGACGACGTCGAGGCCTAGGAAGGGGACAAAGCGGAGCCGGGAAAGACGTGGCAGTGGAAGCCCGCGCGGAGAGGAGTACGAGGGTTCACTAGTTCGACTGCGGTGTGAGGCTACCGTCGCCCTTGAGGCCCGGCCAGTGGGAATAGTAGGGGCGGTGAGGCCTCCATGGCAGCATAGCCCGGCCACGGGAGGCGGGAGCATGCGGCACGACCGGCGCTGCTTTAGGCCGGAGCAAGAAGACCAGAGGTTGAAGAAGCACTACGGCCGTTGGATGGACATCGTACGGTCACTGGAGCTAGAATGATTCATATTGACTAAGTTGACAAAGCCCTCCGTCCCCGTCAACACAGTTGGCCCACAAGTCATCCTCCCACTATGGTGGGTCCCAGCTAGCAGGGTGGGATTTTTTTGTGCGTAATAAGGAGGCACTTCCTTGCGTGCGAAGATATAGCTGGTGGGTCCAACATGTCAGCGGGGGGAACATTTTTTCGCGAAATACAGAGGCCCTTCCGGTGGGTCCCAGCTGTCATGTGGAGGAATCATTATTTTGCGCCTACAGTCCACGGCCGGTGAATCTCGTTCATTGACCATGTTGACCAGGCCGCACCGAGAGCACCATGGTGGTGGACGACGGCGAGGCCTAGGAAGGGAACGACACGGAGCCGGGGAAGACTTGCCAATGGTTGCCTGTGGTGGGAGTCTGAGGTTTCTTGGTCATTGCCGTCGCCGAAAAATAACAGGAGGTGTGGGTGAGTAGAGGAATGGTCTGGCTAGCAATGAAGTAGGGTGGGGCGGTGCGGCCTGTGCGGTAGCACAACCGGCCACGGGAGGCGAGAGCAGGCAGTCCCACCGGAGCTGGTTTGGGCGGCTGAAGCAAGAAGATCAGATATTGAAGAAGCAGCACGGCCGTTGGATTAACATCCAACGGTCACTGCTGCTAGAATCGTTTGTGGACTAAGTTGACAAAGCCAAAGTACACGTCAACCTAGTAGACCCACAAGTCAGCCTCCAAATCTGTCCCAAACAGCATACAACCCAAAATTTCTAGCCAGATTCAAATTAATTTTAAATCTAAATATACCTTAATTTAAATTCAATGAAATTTAACCCTTTAAAAACAATGAAATTTAAAAGATCAAAATCCAAAAGAAAACAGTATTTTGGAACTAATTACCTGTTTGCTGTATTTTTTTCATTTTACAGCCCATTTATTATTACTTATAGCCCATTTCTTATTACTTATAGCCCATTTTCTGGGCAAAATGCATCCCTCCTCGTCTTGAAAGATTTCCGGCCCAGCAGGGCGTAGAAAAGCAAGTAGGCCTATGTTGGTTATTCTGCAAAAAACAAAATAGCTGGCTAGCCATTTTTTAGAAACGAAAAAAACAAACTGGGCTGGTCATGTGCTAAACATATGAAACAAAATCCTGGGCTAGACGGGCCACAGGTCCCGCACAAACTAGTTGATACCCTTCTTTGTTCCGAAAAACAAAATTACTGCACGCGCTGTTGGGTCCCTACTGTCATCCTCACCATGTACAGTCATCTCCTTATTCCTCTCGGTTGTTGACCATGTTGACAACACCGGAGGGCGGCGCCGCGGCGTGGCGAACCAAGGCGGAGGACGATGGTGAGGCCTCGGACGGGAACGAACAGGAGCCGGGGATTATCATAGCCAGCCGTGGGAGGCGGGAGCAGGCGGTCCCGTCGGCGCTGGTTTGGCTTTGGCGGCTCGAGGAAGAAGAGACTGAAGAAACGCGACAGGCATTGAATGTCAATCCAACGGTCAAGGTTGGCACAATCGTTTTTTGACTAAGCGGACACCAAGTAGCATACTTTTTTATATATAGGAAGAAAATTGCGAGGAAAATGCGTTCGTCTGCCGTCCTCCTCATAGGGAACGTTCGCCACATAAGTGACTAGCACCCTTGGTTTTCCACCGAGAGGTCTTGGGTTCGAGTCCGAGGAACTCTCAATTTTGTCCTCCTTCCTTCCTTGCAAAAAAAAGGGAAAGAAAATCAAAGACTTGGGAAGGCGTACAGAACAAGCTAGTGTACCAGTAAAGAGACGTTGTCGAGTTTTAGAAAAAAGTAAGACGTGCTCCTGTAGCTGGTTCGAATCCAAACCTAAACTATGACTATATATGGTGCTATGCTACTCTGGAAGTAATGAAACTGACATATCCAACATTCGCTTCTCCTCTTCTCTGCCTAGCATCAGAAGCTCTGGCCGCAGCAACCATGTCCGCTGGCTGCTCGTCCACCCGCTCTTCAGCAGGCAACAACCAGATATGCGCCAAGTCGCCACCCTTACCATCGCCTATGGGTCTCATCACACCCTCGCCGGCACGCGCACCGCAGCCGATTGCTCATCGCAACCCGCTGCCGTTGGTGTGGTGCTTGATGAAGTCATGTACCTAGGGTAGGGTTATGGACCTGTCCAAGATACCCTCCCCAAGGACATCCTTAGAAGAAACCACCTTCCAGTCGACCTAGTAGGATTCCACTCGACAGACTCAAAGACACTCGACCATGAAGACTCACTCGGCCACCAGGAGTTCAAGAGCCACTCTGTATACAAACGGTCTATAATTAAGTAGTCTTTATGGTCATGATGACACTTTATGTAAGGCGTTACCAGTAACGCCAAGCCTTAATGTACTTTAAACCCTCCGCTACGTGGGCTGGCTGGGGTCCTGGCGCACTCTATATAAGCCACCCCCCTCCACAGGCAGAGGGGTTCGCACCTCTGTAACTCATACGCATATAATCCAGTCGACCGCCTCCGGGCTCCGAGACGTAGGGCTTTTACTTCCTCCGAGAAGGGCCTGAACTCGTAAATCTCTTGCGTATACAACTACTCCATAGCTAGGATCTTGCCTCTCCATTCTTACCCCCCTATCTTACTGTCAGAGTTAGAACCACGACAGTTGGCGCCCACCGTGGGGCAGGTGTTCTAGCGATTTGTTGGAGAAGTTGGGATTCTTTCGATCTCCTACATCATGGTTTCAGGTGGAGTTTTGGTCGAGAGCCGCGAGATCCGTCTCGGTGCGCTCACGTTCATCGCCGACGACTCCGCTTGGCTTCAGGAGGCTCCACTTGTTGACGCGCTTCCCGTCCGCGGGGCAACGCACTTTCGCGCATGCGTCCGAGGCGTTCTCCTGCGACAGCCGTCGACCCAGTATCGGTCGGCTCATGTGCCGTCCTCACTCCCGGTCTCCCGCCGGCGCAAGCGCTCCGGTCGGTCGAGGCTTCAGCGGTGGGTGAAGCACGCGGTGGCCCGCCAGTCGGCTACTCCCCAAGTCGCGGCGATCGAGCCGACGAATCTCTCTACGGCCTGTTCGATCTGTCGACTGGCTCCGCAGAGACTGCATCCGAGTGCGATAGCAGTGATCCGGCGGCGGAGGTTCTGATGGTCGACGGACCACGCAGTCCTCCTGGATTCCCCCGGACTGATGGAGGTGACGGTGGAGGCGATCCGGCGCAAGCTCACGAAGAGTACCAACCCGAGCCCCTCACTTCGCTGCAGAGGGAAGAACTTCGCCGCCGGAACATGGATGCGCTTCACACTCCTATCGTCGGAGAAACCCCTGAGGCTCGTGCCTTGGAGGATGCGCGCTTGGCCAACCTAGCTGAGCGCACTCGACTGGAGAACCTCTAGCGAGTACTCGATGAGCACGCACGGCAACGGGTTCCTGAATCCAGTCGACGTCAGCTCTTTCCACAACCAACTCAGGTGTATCGAACTCCGATTCAGAATTTAGCAGCTGCAGCTCGTATAGCAGAGTCGATTCAGCCTTCCCAGTCGGAGGCGGGTAGAGGTTTGCTACAGATCGTAGATTTACTTGAGGCAGCGGAGATCAAAATTCAGTCAGATCACGATCCGCGAACAGGATTCACAGCAGATCCGTCGCTGCAAATTCAGTCCAGTCGGCCCATAGTCCGAGATTGCCCCTGAGGCATGAGGAAAGTGGGGGCCGGCGTGATGATCAGTACAAGAGCCGCGAGCAGTATGAGCACCGATTCGATCGCAATGATCGACGTCGAGTGCCCACCCCTCCCCCAAGGGGTGGATCATATGCTCCTCGGCAACAGAATGAAAGACGCCAGCACAGTGTTGGGCGAAGTGTTCCAGTCGACCCCAGAGAACCAGGCTTTGATGCGAGATCCATTATCGTTCAAGGTCTGGTCAACAGGAATAGAGCTCACCGAGAAGGCCATGACAGAGATGTACCCACCAGCAGCAGAGTTTATGTCTCAGGACCAGAGTGTTTTAGCAGGGCCATCAGAGCCGCGGTGATTCCTCCCAACTTCAGGTTGGCGACTGGAGTCAGTAAGTTCACCGGTGAGTCCAAGCCTGACACTTGGCTTGAGGACTACCGAGTGGCTGTACAGATTGGCGGCGGCAACGATGAGGTAGCTATGAAGCATTTGTCCCTTATGTTGGAGGGTTCGGCTAGAGCATGGCTGAATCAGTTAGCACCCAGCAGTATTTACACTTGGGAAGACCTTGCCCGAGTGTTTGTCAGGACATTTGAAGGAACTTGCAAGTGACCAGCAGGGTTGACAGAGTTGCAGTCATGTGTGCAAAAGTCGAACGAAACTTTGAGAGATTACATCCATAGATGGATCACGTTGCACCACACAGTGTAAAATGTATCGACCACCGGGCGATGCAATGCCTTCAAGGAAGGTGTCAAGAACAGAGAGTTGAGTTTGAAATTCGGTCGGACCGGAGATATGACCCTGAGTTGAATGATGGAGATTGCCATCAAGTATGCCAATGGTGAAGAAGAGGATCGGCTCCGGAGTGGTAAATACAGGTCAGCCGCTAATGAAGCCGGCGAAGGGAACTCCAGTCGGAAGCAGAAGCGCAAAGCCGAGCCAGCTGCTCCCGGAGAAGCCTTGGCTGTGACCCCAGGAAAATTTAAGGGGAAACCCAAGGGTCCTTGGAACCCCAAGAAGGTGAAAGACCAAGATGGAAATGATGTGTTGGACTTGCCATGTCACATTCACATGAAGAAAGATGAAGAGGGTAAACTCATTTACCCAAAGCATACCACTCGGACGATTGTCGGCTCTTGATTCAGCGGTTCAAGGAAGCAGCCCAAGGATAAGGAAAAGGAGTCGGACAAAGTTGAGGACAAGGAAGATAGTGATGGTGAATACCCCGTGTCAATTCCACCACGATGATTTTCTTGACGTTGAAAGCAAAAGTCGATTGAAAGTTATCAACCGAGAAGTGAACATGGTCGCTCCGGCGACACCCAATTATCTGAAATGGTCCCAGACTGCCATCACATTCGACCAGTCCGATCATCCGACACACATTGCCACCCCTGGGAGGCAAGCGTTGGTGGTCGACCCAGTCATCGAAGGCACTCGACTGACCAAAGTTTTGATGGATGGTGGCAGTGGCCTGAACATATTGTATGCAGAGACGTTGAAAGGGATGGGCATTCTGATGTCCAGACTCGGCACCAGTAACATGAGTTTCCATGGAGTCATTTCTGGAAAGAAGGCTGAGTCACTCGGGCAAATTGCTCTTGATGTGGTTTTTGGTGATTCAAAGCATTTCCGCAAAGAAAAGTTGACCTTTGAGGTCGTGATTTTTCCAGAGCGCTTATCACGCTATTCTGGGAAGGTCGGCGTATGCACGTTTCATGGCTCGACCATGTTATGTGTACCTTAAACTGAAGATGCTCGGCCCCAAAGGTGTGATCACTGTCACTGGCAATCGAAGAAAGCGGAAGAGTGTTTTCAGAAAGGCTCTAAGATTGCTGATGCTCAGATGGTAGTGGTAGAGCTGCAAGAATATCAGAAGACTGCAGATCCGAGTGATTTGATGCGAGCCAATAAGCCCGCTACGGAATCAGCATTTCAGTCGTCCGGTGAGACGAAACCGATTCACATTCACCCGACTGACCCCAATGCTGCTCCGACCAACATCTCAACAACACTCGACTCCAAATAGGAAGAAGCGCTCATCCAGTTCCTCCGTGAGAACTGGGACATCTTTGCATGGAAGCCTACTGACATGCCGGGTGTTCCCAGGGGGCTGGATGAGCATCGCCTACGAGTCGACCCGAATGTTAAACCTGTCAAAGAACATCTTCGATGGTCCGCCGTCCAGAAGAGAAAGGCCATTGGCGAGGAGGTAGCTCGACTCTTAGCGGCAGAGTTCATCCGAGAGATTTACCACTCCGAGTGGCTCGCCAATGTTGTCATGGTCCCCAGGAAGGACAAGTCACTGCGCATGTGCATCGACTTCAAACATATCAATCGGGCCTGTCCGAAAGATCATTTCTCTCTTCCCCGCATCAACCAAATAGTCGACTCGACTGCGGGATGTGAGCGGTTGTCTTTTTTAGACGCCTATTCCGGGTACCATCAGATCCGTCTGTATGGACCCGATGAGATCAGAACAGCTTTCATCACTCCATTCAGGTGCTTTTGTTATGTCACCATGCCATTCTGTCTCAAGAATGCCGGAGCCACGTTCATGAGGATGATTCAGAAGTGTTTGCTCACTCCAATCAGTCGGAATGTGGAAGCATACATGGATGATATAGTGGTCAAGTCACGAAAGGGTTCCGACCTGCTGACTGACCTTGCTGAAACATTTGCCAATCTAAGGAGGTATGCTATCAAGCTTAATCCATCAAAGTGCACATTCGGAGTTCCTGGCGGAAAGTTACTCGGTTTTCTTGTTTCCGAACGAGGAATCGACGCTAACCCCAAAAAAGTTGGCACTATACTTCGAATGAAATGCCCTGTGCGTGTGCACGATGTCCAGAAGCTTACTGGATGCTTGGCCGCTTTAAGTCAATTCATCTCTCGCCTCGTTGAAAAGGCATTGCCTCTTTACCGACTGATGAAGAAGTCAGACAAGTTCGAGTGGACTCGTAAGTCTGATCCAGCGTTTGCAGAGCTAAAAGCTCTGCTCTCCACCCAGCCGGTGCTTGCTGCTCCTATCAGCAAAGAGCCTTTGCTGCTTTACATTACAGCCACAGGACAAGTCGTCAGTACAGTGCTTACGGTCGAGCGGGAAGAAGAAGGAAAAACCTTCAAAGTTCAGCGCTCGGTATATTATCTATCTGAAGTATTGACTCCATCAAAGAAAAGATACCCTCACTATCAGAAGCTTGTTTATGGGATTTATATGCCCACGAAGAAGGTTGCTCATTACTTCTCTGATCATTCCATTACAGTCGTCAGCGACGCCCCATTGTCAGAGATTCTTCATAACAGAGATGCAACTGGTCGAGTGGCGAAATGGGCGATTGAACTCCTTCCCTTTGATATCAAGTTCGAGGCAAAGAAAGCCATAAAGTCCCAAGCAGTAGCAGACTTCATCGCCGAGTGGATTGAACAGCAGCTTCCAACTCAAGTTCACTCGGAGCACTGGACTATGTTCTTTGATGGTTCCAAGATGCTGAATGGTTTGGTCTTTGGGGTAGTATTAGTTTCCCCCAAGGAGATAAGCTCGGATATGTACTCCAGATTCACTTTGATTCCTCCAACAATGAAGCAGAATATGAAGCACTTTTGTACGGGTTGCGTATGGCCATTTCACTCGGCGTCCGTCGCCTTATGGTCTACGACAACTCAGATCTGGTTGTTAATCAAGTGATGAAGGAGTGGGACGTGAGAAGCCCAGCCATGACTGGTTACTGCAATGCAGTGAGAAAGCTGGAGAAGAAATTTGAGGGGTTAGAGCTTCATCATATACCCCGACTGAAAAACCAAGCTGCTGATGATTTGGCGAAAATAGGGTCCGAGAGGGAAGCCATTCCCAGTAATGTGTTTTTGGAGCACATCCACGCACCATCAGTGCAAGAGGATCCTTTCACAGAAGAAACCCCACAGCCAAAAAGTGCCAATGATCCGACTGAAGTTGAGGTCCCAGCCGTGGTCGACCTGATTATGGAAGTTGTGGTCATCACTCCCGACTGGACAGTGCCATACATCGCATATATTCTAAGGAAAGAGCTCCCAGAGAATGAAGAAGAGGCTCAACAGATCGTCCGCCAATCCAAGGCCTTTACAGTGATCAAGGGACAGTTGTACAGAGAGAGCGCGACTGGAGTCGTCCAGAAGTGTATAACGCCAGAAGAAGGTCAGATAATTCTTGATGATATCCACTCGGGGACCTGTGGCCATCATGCGTCCTCTCAGACCATTGTGGCTAAAGCATACCGAGCGGGATTTTACTGGCCAAAAGAAAATGAAATGGCAAAGGAAATAGTCGACAAGTGTGAAGGATGTCAGTTCTATTCCATTATGTCACACAAACCTGCCTCAGCCTTGAAGACCATTCCACTCGTCTGGCCCTTCGCTATTTGGGGATTGGATATGATCGGACCACTGAGAACTGGCAGGAGCGGCTTCACTCACTTGCTAGTGGCAGTCGACAAGTTTACTAAGTGGATCGAAGCTAAGCCGATCAAGAACCTCGATGCATGCACTGCTATCAGTTTCGTCAGAGAGCTGATATTCAGATATGGAGTTCTGCATAGCATCATCACTAACAATGGGTCAAACTTCGATTCCGACAAGTTCAAAGCCTTTTGCGCCTCTCAAGGCACAAGGGTCGACTATGCTTCAGTTGCTCATCCCCAGTCGAATGGACAAGCAGAACGCGCAAACGGTCTAATTCTCAAAGGACTGAAATCCCGGCTGATGCGTGATCTCAAACATGCAGCATGAGCATGGGTCGACTAACTTCCATCAGTTCTTTGGGGATTGAGGACCACTCTTAATCGGTCGACTGGGAGAACTCCATTCTTTCTGGTCTATGGAGCTGAAGCAGTTCTGCCGAGTGACACCTTCACAATGCACCTCGAGTCGAACTCTACTCTGAAGATGAAGCGGAACAAGCCCGACAGGATGCAGTCGACCTCTTGGAAGAAGAGAGGGAGATGGCCCTGATCCGCTCGACTATCTATCAGCAAGACTTGCATCGATTCCATGCCAGAAACGTGAAGAGTCGGGCCTTCCAAGAAGGAGACTTGGTCCTCCGAGTGGATCAACAGAAACCACACAAGCTCGCTCCCACTTGGGAAGGTCCCTTCATCGTCACCAGAGTTCTCCACAATGGAGCATACCATCTTTACAACGTCGATCGCCAGATTGATGAGCCTCGAGCATGGAATGCGGAGCTGCTCCGCCCCTTTTATACTTAAGTACTCACTCTGATGAGATGTAATAAAAGTACCTCTGTAGTTTGTTTATCTAAGTCAAGAATGTTATAATTTTCCCAGTTATTGTTATTACTTGTTGTTAAAATTCCCCCCCCCCCAAGTGGGTGGCTTAGCTGCGAATCCGTTTCACCTTAGTTTGTAAAAAACAATCCTTACCGAGTGGCGAGCCAGCCTCCCACTCGGGGGCTTAGCTGCGAATCAGTTTCGCCTAAGTGTTTAAAATCCTACCGAGTGGTGAGCCAGCCTCCCACTCGGGGGCTTAGCTGCAGTCCAACTACTCGCCTAAGTGTTTAAAATCCTACCGAGTGGTGAGCCAGCCTCCCACTCGGGGGCTTAGCTGCAGTCCAGTACTCGCCTAAGTGTTTAAAATCCTATCGAGTGGTGAGCCAGCCTTCCACTCGGGGGCCTTAGCTGCAGTCCAAGTACTCGCCTAAGTATTTAATACAATGTGCGCTTCGCAAGGATGACGAGGTGCGGGTCGACTGCTCCCTTCTCCTTCAGAGCTACACCATAAAAA
This sequence comes from Aegilops bicornis, assembly GCA_021605145.1. NCBI lineage: Eukaryota > Viridiplantae > Streptophyta > Magnoliopsida > Poales > Poaceae > Aegilops > Aegilops bicornis. The sequence goes on from CM038674.1 coordinate 100,930,600, forward strand.
TCCTACCGAGTGGAGAGCAAACCTCCCACTCGGAGGCTTAGCTGCAGTCCAGTACTTGCCTAAGTTTGAAAAATCCTACCGAGTGGAGAGAAAACCTCACACTCGGGGGCTTAGCTGCAGTCCAGTACTCGCCTAAGTATTGAAAAATCCTACCGAGTGGAGAGCAAACCTCCCACTCGGAGGCTTAGCTGCAGTCCAGTACTCGCCTAAGTATTAAAAAATCCTACCGAGTGGAGAGCAAACCTCCCACTCGGAGGCTTAGCTGCAGTCCAGTACTCACCTAAGTATTAAAAAATCCTACCGAGTGGAGAGCAAACCTCCCACTCGGAGGCTTAGCTGCAGTCCGAGTACTCGCCTAAGTAAGAAATCCATCCCAATCCGCAAGTACGACGAGGTGCAGGTCGACTGCTACCTTCTCCTTCAGAGCTGCACCACAAGTACAACATGCGGTCCATCCCAATCCGCAAGGACGACGAGGTGCAGGTCGACTGCTACCTTCTCCTTCAGAGCTGCGCCACAAGTACAACGTGCGGTCCATCCTGATCCGCAAGGACGATGAGGTCAGTCGCGGTCTGCGCTCCATCCCTACCTGCAAGATCGATGAAGTGCAAGTCGACTGGATTTTTCGCCTCAGGGATGCTGCTCGAACATTGACGTATATTCCGAGTGAAAAGCAAAGTTCGCTCGAAGGCAAATGAAAGCACGTTCAATGATAAATCAAGTTCGGATAAACGTCCTACGGATTCCAAAGTGCTCAGGCGTTAAGCCTGTTAAAGTTTATCGGTTACAAAACCACTCGGCATTCCGAGGCAAATTTAAGGTGAAGCATAGAAGTTTCTTACTCCTCAGGTGGAGGACTGGAAGGTGCAACAAACTGGTCGAGGTCGATTCCGTCGGCAATCCGGGTGGCGGCGGCGATGAAAGTCTCCATGAAAGATTGGAAATCATACTTCTTGGTATTGGCAACTTTGATGGACGCCAGCTTTTCCTCCCACGCCTCCTTGCAATGGACATGAACCAGAGACGGAGCAACGTCGGCACCACACCTCACAGAAGATTTTTTCCATTCCTGCACTCGACTTGGAACATCATTCAGTTGAGTCATTAAGGACTCGAGATCATTTTGGAGTGTCTGGTCTGGCCGGAGTGTGGAGTCGATCCGCGACACTGCAGCTTTCAGTCAAGCGAGATAGTCCACCACGCTAGCAACACGGGACTCCAGTCGGAGCACATTCATGGCGACTTCATCCTTCACAGGAGAGTTGATGGGGTCCAGGCTTGTCTCCACTCGACTGGTCTCCTCTTCAAAGTTCTGGCAGAATTTTGTAAATGCAACTCGGGCTCAAAACAACAATCATATGATGAGTCGGTGATAACAAGTCAGTTGGATAAAAGAGACTACCTTCAAGCATGAGGAATAGCTTCTTGGCGAGCCCTCCAAGATAAACCTCCAGATCGTTCCTCTTCCCAGCCAGTTCGCCAGCCTTGTCATTCAGAGCAATCTTGTCATTCTTCAGTCGGCTAACCTCCTTGTTGGCCGCGTCGAGAGCGGCTTTCAGTTTGGTATTCTCCTCCTCGAGTTTGCCGACTGAGGCTAGTTTCTCTTCCACGAGCTTTGTTTTCTCCAAGGCCGCTTTCTGTGCCTCTGCAAGGTCATGGTCTTTCTTCTTCAGAGCCTTCTCCAGTTTATCTACAAAATAACAATGAGACTAGAGTTGAGAATGGATAGAAAGACAAAGACAGTCGTCAAGTTCTCACCAGCCATACCTTTTGCTTCGTCTCTCACCTTTTGCAAGTTCTCCTGAGCAAGCTTCAAGTCAAGGTTGAGCTGGATCTGTTTTTTCTCCAAATCAGTATAGCGAGCTACAAGCTCGTAAGATTTCTGCGAAGAGTCAATCGACAAAGCATCAAAGATAGGTCACTTCTGAGTGACTAAGGAAAAATCATAGCATTTCTAAGACTACAGCCGAATCAAAACATTCAACAGTAGTCTCGGGGACTACACCCAGAGGGTGCACTCAGCATGCCCCCACTGGTTTTACCAATTCGGTTCGACCAGTCGACCGAAAGAGGCAAAAGGTTATGATCCTATAACCATAGCTAACTGTCAGCAGTCAGCCACGTATCATAAAAAAAACAATTCTTTAGACTATAGTCGACTGCCAGCAGTCCATCATAGTCTCGGGGACTACACCCAGTGGGTGCACTCAGCGTGCCTCCACTAGTTTTACCAATTCGGTTCGACCAGTCGACCGAAAGAGGCAAAAGGTTATGATCCTATAACCATAGCTAAGGTTCCATTCGACATGGCCCGACCAGATCGAGTGAAGAAGTACAAAGTATAAAGACTATAGTCGACTGCCTGCAGTCCACCATAGTCTCGGGGACTACACCCAGTGGGTGCACTCAGCATGCCCCCACCAGTCCAAAAATTCAATCGACACCCCCAGTGGGTGTAAAAATATGAAAATCTTCAGAAAGAAGAGGTTACAGGTAGCATATCCTAACAGAACAAGTAGCAACCAACTCACCTGAACGTTGCTCTGAAGAGCCGAGCTAGCATCGTAAGCCGCCTGGCTGGCTTCCCGGACCACCTTCACTTGCTCCATCATGATCCCTGCATGGCGTATAGCCTCCTTAGCAGCACTCACTTGGTCTTCCGGGACATGGTGTGTGGCAAAAAGGGAAGGCGGATCAGCAGTCGACGATGAAGGCCGGACACTCGTCAGCGGCACAGCGAAGGACACAGAGGCCCGAGTGGTGTTGCCTCCCTCGTGAACCAGCGTCTCAGGCACTGATACAACTTGAGCAGCCTTGCCAGTAGGCGCCTTTTTGTTCTTCCTCTTCCTTAGCGGTGTTTCATCGTCGTTGTCAGGGAGATCAATGACATGAGGTGGAACTACAATAAAGATTCAAAGGTAAAAATGGAAATCCAATCGACCAAAAGCGAAACTGCAGAGATCATACCAAGGTTGGAGGTGGCGACATCTTCTATTTCCTGATCTTCGTGCTTAGCTGAGGTCTTGTAGGTGGCAGCGCTGCAGATTTCAAAAATCAGTTGATCAGTCAATGAGTCGACCAAAAGTACACCCATGATAAACAGGAAAACACAAGTTCTGCTGTTATCGGAAATGGTGGGAATGGCCATCCTCATCTTGGGCAGGGCCTTCGTCGGCTTTGATGACGTCGCTCGGGGTTGCTTCGGCGCTTTCTCAGTCGTCACTGGAGAAGTCGTCCGAGGGCGCTTCGTCGACTGCCCAACGGGCGCGATAGCCTTACCGCGCTCGACCACCGGATCATGTGTCAGCTTGGATCGCCTTTCCGAGCGGGGAGGATCGACTTCTTCCTCCTCTTCCTCTTCCTCCTCTTCACCAGAGCTGTCGTTTTCCTCGTCCTCCTCACCATCAGACTCCCATTCCTCCTGGCTTTCGCCTCCGCTTCCTTCTTCTTCTTCAACTTATTCTTGCACCCCGTTGGGCATCGAGTACATCTCATTGGTGTCCTAGAAGACAATAAAACAAGACAAAAGTCAAACGGCCGATTTGCAGCAAAACAGAATGAATGAAACAGGATCACAGTCGGAGATAAGTGGTCATACCTTGTCTGGTTCATAGGACTGGTCGAGTGGTGGGATCCTCCTAGCTCCCCGAGGGTTATCTTTGTTCCCTGTGAGGGCAGTCATCCACCTCTCCAGTGTGGCGTCGTCGACCTCCTCTGGGTGGACCCGAGTGGTGTCTTCGGTACTAGAGTACAACCACATCGGGTGGCCTCGGTATTGGAGTGGCTGAATGCGCCGTCGAAGGAAAACCTCCAGAAGATCCATGCCAGTCACTCCGTCGCGAATGAGCTGGACTACACGCTCCATCAACATTTTAACCTGAGCCTTCTCTTCCGGAAGCACCTTCAGAGAGGACGGCTTGTTCACTCGACACATGGAGAAAGGAGGGAGTCCAGTCGACTGCCCCGGCGTCGGCTGGTCTTGGCAGTAGAACCAGGTCGACTGCCACCCTCTAACTGACTCGGGAAGAGTCATGGCTGGAAAGGCACTCTTACCCCTCATCTGGACCCCAAGACCCCCACACATCTGGATTACTTGGGTTCTCTCGTCATTCGGACTAGCCTTTTTCACTGTCTGAGAGCGACAAGTGAATATGTGTTTGAAGAGGCCCCAGTGCGGCCGACAACCCAAGAAGTTTTCGCACAAAGACACGAAAGCAGCGAGATAGGCAATGGAGTTGGGTGTGAAGTGATGGATTTGTGCTCCAAAGAAGTTAAGAAACCCTCGAAAGAAAAGATTTGGCGGTAGAGAAAACCCGCGGTCAACATGGGTGGCTAAGAGGACACACTCACCCTCCTGAGGCTGCGGTTGCCACTCCGTCCCCGGAAGCCTTGCTAACCCGTGGGGGATCAGTCCTTCGTTGGCCAGGTCGTCGAGGTCCTTCTGGGTGATGGTCGAGCGGATCCAATCTCCTTGGACCCAACCTTGCGGCAGGCTGGACCGCGACGAGGATCCGCCCCGACTGGTCGCTCTCCCCTTCGCCTTCGCCGCCGTCTTCTTCACCCGCTCCAAAGCCGTCGTCTTCTCCTTCACCATTGTCGCCGGCGAAGTAGGCACAAAGCAGCGGCGCTGAGCAGGCCGCGGGCGCAGCAGATGAATCTGAGGATGGGGGAGGAGAAAATGGAGACGCATTGTTCAAAAAAACCCCACCCGGCGCCTTATATGAAGTCGCTTCTGAGTGGCTGACTGGTAGGCCCGGGCAATCCTGTCAAATCCCACAACAGTCGCACGCGTGATACGTGGCGAAAAAGGTGGTGCGTAGATTGAGGCGTGTTTGCCTTATCCCATCCGAGTACCGCGGCCTTCTCCGCTTCGCGCGCTTCCCGAAATTCGGATCCCGCTAAATCCGCTAACAACAGAGCAACTTGTCAGACTGCAGATTTCCTCCGATCCGTCGCTCGGAAATCCCCAAGTTCATAAAGTTCACTCGACAAATGTAAAGAATGGATCAAGACGACTGAAAGAGAAGTTGACACCATCACTGAAAAGTCATTGATCCAGAGTAAGACACGCTCGCAGCGCGAAAAACAGGTCGAAAAGATTATCAACTCCTTCCTCACTCAAACCTCGATCCATTCGGGGGCTAATGATGAAGTCATGTACCTAGGGTAGGGTCATGGACCTGTCCAAGATACCCTCCCCAAGGACATCCTTAGAAGAAACCACCTTCCAGTCGACCTGGTAGGATTCCACTCGATAGACTCAAAGACACTCGACCATGAAGACTCAGTCGACCACCAGGAGTTCAAGAGCCACTCTGTATCCAAACGGTCTGTAATTAAGTAGTCTTTATGGTCATGATGACACTTTATGTAAGGCGTTACCAGTAATGCCAAGCCTTAATGTACTTTAAACCCTCCGCTCATTAATGGTCAGGTCTGGCGCACTCTATATAAGCCACCCCCTCCACAGGCAGAGGGGTTCGCACCTCTGTAACTCATACGCATATAATCTAGTCGACCGCCTCCGGGCTCCGAGACGTAGGGCTTTTACTTCCTCCGAGAAGGGCCTGAACTCATAAATCTCTTGCATATACAACTACTCCATAGCTAGGATCTTGCCTCTCCATTCTTACCCCCCTATCTTACTGTCAGAGTTAGAACCACGACAGTGCCACTGCTGCAAATCACGCAGAGTCATCCGTCGCGTCTCAACCACAATCCGCAACCCTGGCCGAGTCTTCTACAAATGCCCGAATCATGGGGTAATAATATGTTTAAGTCTTGTTCTCCTGCTATCAGTGGCTGCTTCCAATTTGATTCGTGCAGAAAAGGGAAGATTCGTGTGATTTGTATTTATGGGAAGTTGCTAATGTGGGGGAATGCAATTACGCTGATTATTTGGTTAGCCGAGGAATCCCAATACCAGCAGGTTGGGGTGTTGGACAAATGGCGAAGGAACAACAGAAGAGGAAGATGCAGAGCAGAAGGTTAAAGATGCAGTTCCTCTGATCAGGGCCAAGCAACAGCTACTGAACGGCCTTGACAGCAATGAGGAGATGAAAGAGCTTGTGAAGATAATGGGCAAAATCGATGTGCTCGGTAGGATGATTGTCTCTTTATTTGCATTGTATGTAGCACTCGTGATGTATTCAGTGGCTACGACATGAACACTTTGCTGAAACTAGTAATGAATGAAACCTGTGTAGCGGGCTGGGCGTAGTGTTGTGAACATCTAATTATTTCTATTAATGGAAATCAGGGGGTATCCCCTTTTGCTCATATAAATAAATAAATAGCAGAGGCCCTGTCGGGTCAGCTTTGTTCTCATTCGAAGACGTCGAGAAAATTGTAGTCCAACAGCAAACTATGTCATCAAATTCAAGTTAACAAATGATGTTCTCACAGCAAAATACTAAACAACATGTTCATCAGGTTTCAGTTGTCATAGCAAACACAATTTCACATAGTAGATAAAAAAACGTCTTCTGACAGGCAAAAACGACAAAAGCAATGTAATCATCATCGGCAGCTGCAGCTTCAACATCTTCTCCATGTGTATCAGTCTGAATCGTAATTCCCCACGGTGTCATCTTCTTCTTCGTCCTCAACGTCCTCGAACGTGGCTTCTTCTTGATCAACTCTTGTATGTCCACAGCACGACAGGCAATCTTTTCGCCGGCGTCATTGAAGTGATGGTTCTCAAAGATATTAGGAACATCTGTGTTATCTTGTACATCAGGAGCAGTGTAAGCATCATCTTGTTGTTCATTAAACGAATTCCTCTGCTCAAACCTTTGCAATACTCTCCAATCATCGCTACGTGCAAATGTGTCTTCCAAGAAAAATATCTGTGTTGCTTGATTTGCCAAAATAAAAAGCTCGTTGATGCAGTACACGCCTTGACATTGATGGATTTGAAATAATCATCAGCTCTGGGTTTTGTGATCCTGGAAAATAGGTTATACCAACGACAGCACAACAGAACCACACACCGATGATCCTCGAAACTGGAGATATACTGCAATGGAACAATGTCTATTATGTTAGCATACATTTCATTTGTCTCATTGTCATACGTATCCGTGATCATAATGGCACTGTTTTGGGTCTTCCTGCCTTTGTCTCGTGCAAGGGTGTTGTAGCGCACATCTCCAACAACGCAAGATTCATAATGTCTTACCCGAGTATCAGGACCCATTGCTAGTGAGTAAAGGGCATCATCAACTGCCTGCCCATCCTCCTGCATCTTCTTAACCTATGGTTAGAAAATAGACAAGCTGATCATCTTATGTACTCAATATATTAAAAAACTGACAGTGCACTTCAAAAGCTTACATGGTTCTTGAACCATTTTGCAAATCCTGCCGTAACCAATTTGTCAATGTTTCTTGGATTTTGCGGCAGTAACTCCTCTTTGTAGATGCTGCACAACATAGTGATCGCGTCAAACATCTAAATATATAAGAATGTGCTGCAAGTTTAGTAGATTACGATGTATAAGCTGAAGTACTGCACTTACTTGATATAAGGTAGTATCTCAGGACAGTTATTCAACACATACCAAACCATTTCGTCCAAATCTTTAGGTTTGTCCTCTTGACGACTCTTCCCTGTAACTCGAACAGAATAATCAAAAACATTGAGCCCGAGATTGTCTTCACCCACCTCTTTGCTAAGCTGATCAGCTGTTTCAATGTATTTTGAGCAGAATGTCAACACTTCTGTAGCAATGTAGGCCTCTGCAATGGAATCCTCGGGTCTAGCTCTGTTCCTAACATAGCCCTTGAAAGTGCCTAGCCGCCTTTCAATAGGGTACATCTAGCCATACTGTACTGGACCTCTAAGTAGTGCCTCATCAGGTAGATGAACAGCCAAATGCACCATCACATCAAAGAAGGCTGGAGGATATATCTTCTCGAGGTTGCATAGGATAGTTGGTATCTTGTCTCTAAGACGCTCCAAAGCATCTATCCTGATATTTCTCTCTGCAGAGTTCCACGAAGAATTGTCCCAACTCTGCAACAGCTCAGTATAAGTCGTATGCCCAATCCTGTAAGGATAACAGTAAAACCCTTTGAAGTAGGGCGTGGCAGTCATGAGTTTTCAACCCTTGTACCTTGTTTCCATCTGACCGACTCTCCTTTCGGGGTTGGAAGCAAATCCATGTGGGAATCTCACACGTGTGAGGACCTCGCAGAATTCTTTTCTTTTACCTTGTCCAAGACGTACACAGCTGGTGCCATATCCCGTGGTTTACCTTCATCTTGCACCTACAAATCCTTTCTGATACCCAGGTGTGTTAAATCAATCCTAGATTTTAAGGTATCTTTCGTCTTGCCTTCAGTGTTAAGAAGTGTGCCGATAATGCTGTCACATATACTTTTCTCGATGTGCATCACATCACATCACATCCAAATCTTTCCAATACTCCAAGTCCCACAAAGTGGACCCGCGGGTAAACAATAATCTCTCTTCTACCGTGCCACGCTTCCTTTTCCCGCTACCATTACCAGGATGGTTTCCTGGTGTAATATGCCTGACCTTCTCTAATTCCACTTGCAACTCATCGGCGGTGAGCCTCTTTGGAGCATCACGGTTTTTATGCTTTGCATTGAACACATGTCTTTAGTATTTTCTAGGATGCGGCTTGTCCTTGGGAAGGAAATGGCGGTGTCCAATGTAACAGATCTTGCTAAGTATTGCGTATGACAGCGGATTCCTGTCACAGCAAACACATGAATTGTAACCATGTGTCGTTCGCCCTGACATAGTGCCAAAGCCGGATAATCATGGATGCACCAAATTACAACAGCACGCAGAAAGAAATCAGCTGGTGGGCTGCTATATAGGTCTCGAGTGAGAACAACCTTCCATAGCTGTTGAAGTTCCTCCACAAGAGGCTCCATGAAAAATCAAAATCCTTTCCAGGACTTTTTGGACCTAAGATGAGCAAGGCCATCATGTAGTTTGATTCTTTGGTGCAGACATTTGGAGGCATGTTGTAAGGGATAACAAGCACTGGCCACATGCTATATGTGGCGCTCTGGGGGCCAAATGGGTTAAATCCATCTGAAGCTAAGCCAAGTATAATGTTTCTCGGGTCAGCAGCAAACTCTTTGTGTTTATCATTGAAGCTTTTCCACTCACTACCATGAGATGGATGGCTCATTACATTCTGATCTCTGTACTCCTGGTTCCAAGAATGCCACAGTACATCCTCTCTTGTTTCAGCATCATGAAACAACCTTTGCAATCTTGGTGTAATTGGAAAATGTCTCAGAACATTATGAGGAATCATGTTCACAACATTGCCATCTTTCCATCTTGATGATTTGCATTTTGGGCATTCACTTAAGTTGGCAGAATCCTTAGGAATGTAACACAATTATTCTTACAAACATGGATCATATCATATCCAATTCCAACTGCACGAAGGAAATTCTTCATTTTACTGTAGGTGTGTGGCAGCTCAGATGCATCTGGGAAAGATTTGAGAAAAGAAGCCAACATCGCATCGAA